>OX402047.1:16757529-17502529 GCA_947859365.1 Archips crataeganus
AGTCAATATTTATCCATTTACTTTAACCACTCCCGAGAAAATTGCGGTCACAGACCGACAGACTGCGGCCAGCCAGACAGACAACGAAGTGATCACAGGGTTCCTTCTTTCAATTTGACGTAGGTACAGAGTACTACAGAGTCGTAATGCTAAAAAATATCGTTGACAAATTACGGATAAAGATTAGAGTAGGTACAATTGGTTCCCTAACATAAGAATATTTTTTTTCATATAACTTTATATAAAAGCGGATAGGTATTTAGGGAGCCAACCGTACTAAGCAAAGATTAAGCTTAAAAGCATTGATAAAACTTTTTCAAACAAAGAAAATTTGAGTTGTACTAACTACCAACACTAACAAGTTACGCTATTCTACCACTCTAATATTTATGTCATTCAATATGTTTATTAAAATATTCATCGTGTTTTAAAACGTATTTTAATTAAAAATAACTTATTTCCGGCACGCGGTTTGGTGTAGCGAGGGATACGATACACTCGTCAATTAAAAATTGTTCGCTTAGGTACTATTTGTTTAAAATCACTAATTACCTTGCCACTAATATATAGTTAGACGTAACATCTGCGCCCGCGGCGAACGCCACAGTTCAATACAGAATGTTTAATTTGCAACGCGCGTACACGCAATTAATATTTTTCTTTCCGTGTGAACATAGTGTTTGCCTCAAAAAAAACACATTACAATGTTGAGGGGTTGCCATGCTATATATTTTAGGTAAATTAGAGGCTTTCAATACTTACTTTGAAAGAATGAAACCCAGAATTAGTGAATTTTTTAACATGTTTTTTAGCTTTAAACTGGGCTCATGTAACTAAGTTTGACAGATGAATCTTGGCAATAATGCGTAGTTCTGTATAATATAAGAATATGGTATTTAAATGCAATGATTTTGCTAGTTTCAAGAATAAACTCCAAGATCACCATTTAATGTTTTACTGTCTGAAAGACAAATTACTATTTTTTTAAATTACTAGAGTGCCAGCATTAAACAAATGTCTGCAGAGTTTATAACAGTACCATCGAGCATAGAGCCGATCTGATGATAGAGCCAGAATTTAGGAACTGGATCTCCAAGACAGAACAACGTAATTAACCTATACCCCGTCCACGATAAAGAGCTAGTACCTACTAGAAAACTTATAGACAGCACGTTACGTGGTCTCGCCGGAAGACCAGCGCTGGCTCCACCTCAAGAGTCCGCATTTATGCTGAGGCGGGACCTTTTTCACACAAAATTTAATGTTTTTTTTATTTTTATTTTATTTTGCAATTTTATGTGTAGGTATTTTGTGTGGAATAAACTTTTTTCATTTCATTTCATTTTAATTTCATTTCATTTCATTTATTAGACAGCGATAAGGGAGATGCATGTGCACCGGGTGAATTGACATGGCGGTCAAAATTCAGTCGACATCTGTCTCTTGTACGTTTGGGATTGTTAAAATAATCTTACGAAGTACTTGGATTAGCACTGAACCTGCCTAAAAAACAAGAATACTGTAAAATAAAAAAATAAATTTAGAATATCAATTTATTGTAGGTAGGTAGGTACTTACCTATTTTTAATCGCTCTCTCTCTCTCTCTCAAAAATGCTGCGCCTTTCCGTATTTCATATAATTTTTGCTGTATTTATTGAGATGCGAATTGGGTGAATCAACTTTTTCTTGCCACCCGTCTCTATGGTTACACAAAACACAAAACATTTTTGTAAGAAAAAGTTTGATGAACGGTGTTTTCTTTTTTTTTTCTTTAATTTTCTTTTAGTAAACATGGCCGTGTTTCACGATACGCCGATTTTGTAAAGATGGAGAAAGACCACAATAGGGAAGATTTCACTTGGTCAACCGGGGACAGACTAAACCACACAAAGAAGTTGATTCACCCAATGAGGGTTTTCTATGAGAGGCTATTTGGCGCTAGTATCGTCAGGTCCCTTTGACAACTTTGACATTTGTTGTATGGGTGTAACGTCAAATAGACCTTACGATACTAACGCCATCTAGCGATATTCCACCTGTCAGAAAACCCTCATTGTATTTAATAAACAACAAACTATTCAATTCAAGTTTTCTTACAAATAGCTTACCACGAGTAGGTATATACACTTTAAAATTATGTTTGATATTTTTCTTACTGCACTAAATCCTACCAATATCCTAGTCTATCTTACTTTACTAATATTAAAAAAAGAGAAAGTTTCAGAACTTTTTTGGATGCTTGGGTCTTTGTTAGTCAATCGCGCAAGAACGGCAAAACGGATTTGGATTAAACTTGGCGGACAGAAAGACAAAGATCTGGATTGAGACATAGGATCCTTAATATCCCGGTATGCGTTCCCGTTCCCCTGAAATAATATTTTAACTTTAAACAAGAATAGAGGGCGCTGTTCAAGAACGTTTAGTTAACTACCTATGTAACCCGGGTAGTGGAAGTGAAAGATAACGTATTAACTTCGTCTGCAGTCAATAGATGGCGTTGACCGTAGGAACGTTATGCTTTAAAAAGTACCGTAACATTTTTTTGCCCGAACTCTCAAATAGTAAATATTACTCGTGAAGGTGTTTTGTAACGCAGGGGAAGTGGCAGGTCAAGGCTAGTGACTCATCAACGCGTGTTATTTTAGCTATTTTTGCATTTTATTCATTCGGGGTAGATAATTTGTAGACGTCATGATGATGATGATGATGATGATGATGATGATAAGTTAGAAGTAAACGTTAAAACTAATCATTCATCATCATCATCATCATCATTTCAGCCGAAAGACGTCCACTGCTGAACATAGGCCTCCCCCGATGCTCGCACAAACGGATCGGTCCTGCGCCATCCGCATCCAACGCGTTCCCGCAACGTTAACCAGGCGTCGCTCCATCTTCATGCTTCCAACATGCTTGAAGGAACATCAACATGCAATGGCTGCAAATCAATGCATGCAATGGCAGCAAATGGATGCAATTCAACAATTTACAGCGTTTCATATTGTACGTACATTAGGTGTTTGTTACATAAGTAGAATACTACTTCAATATAAACCCTGTAAGCCCACAGCCACCGTAGGGCAGATACTTATTAATATTATACTAAAACAGTGTCAGCTTATAATATAAACTCTTCTATTATTATCATTATCATTTCCTGTACCTATACTAACAAAATGTCTTCGATTTATTTACTATTCTTTCACGGTACCTACTGCTGTGTTCAAGCTGTAAGTAGCTCATTCTAAATTAAATGAAAAAGCAATTTTGTCTATATTAGAGTTAATGAGCCCGAGGGCGGGGCGCGCGGGTGAAATATCGCCATCTTGGGAGGTCTGCGCCGGGGCCGTCGCATTTTCGACACTCGCACGATTTTGTCAATCCCGTTGATTAATATCTCTGTCAGTCAGAGATCGCAGATAACTAGCGAGTACCTCGTCATGCCCGCGCCGCTGATGCGGCAAAAAACCACAAACACGCCGTTTTTTTTTTCTAACCGAAAACTAATACACGCTTAATAAAATTAAAATGAAAAAAATTGCTTTCTGTTAACAGTGTAACCAAGTTTAAGGATAGGTTTGATCGTTGAGTACTTTTAGCATCAGTCGAACTACCTACCACAAAAATATCCTACTAATATTAAATGTAAATTCAATAATTTGGATGTATAGTCGGGGTAAAAAAAGGTTCGTCTTTTTTCGACCTTAACTCGTTGACATAGAGTCGAAAAGAGACGAACCTTTTCTTACTCCGACTGTACCTACAGACTGCCAAAAATATGGTCTACTACCGTACGGTTGGAGTTCATTTGCACGTCATGATACAACGAGGTTGATTTTTCCTTGCAATAATAAGATGACAGTGAGTAAAGACGTCACTCAGTTAGAAATGTCAACCTTAGCGATATGTAAATCACACAGAAACTTTTGTCAAAACTGGTAGGTAGACGACTTTCTTGGCCGACAGTACAAACTTAGTTTATGTTACTCCAGCTGGATCTGGGTGCTAAATGAATTTGGCTCGTATACGTAGATATTTTTATCCTGGATTAACGTACTATACTCTTAATAAGACTTTTTTAAATCGACCCGGACGGAAGTTGCGGGCAAAAGCTAGTAGCTAATAAGATAATTAAAGAAAGAAAGAAAAAAAGAAAGAAGATGAAGAAGGTTGCCTGGAAGAGATCGCTTCAAAGCGATAAGGCCGCCCATTGCTTACCTTATTTTTTTTTCATGTACTTGTTTTTCTGTATTGTATTATTTGTGGTGTACAATAAAGAGTCATTGTATTGTATTGTATTGTAAGATAAGATGATGATGAAGATAGAGCAACGACCTGGTTAAGGTTGCTGGAACGCGTTAGATGCGGATGGTGCAGAACCGATCTGTTTGGCGAGCCTTTGGGGAGGCCTATGTTCAACAGTGGACGTCTTTCGGCTAAAATGATGATGATGATGATGATGATGATGAAGATGAATAAAAATGTTATTATTTGGGTTTACTTCCAGAATCGATGTCGCCACTTTTTTGTCTCTGCTGCTGCTAATGCGCACACGTTTTTCGCATTTTCATGAATTTTACTAAATTACAATGGAATGTAATCTTTTTTAAACACAATCTCTGAAATAATCCATTTTTTTAATATAAATGTATTTCAAACTAAATACAAACTGAAATATAGATGCACAGAAAAAACCCCAGAAAAAAGACCAATGCTGGGAATCGAGCCCAGGTCCTCAGCGTTCCGTGCTGCGTGCTTACCCCTACACCATCACTGGTCTAGAAGTTAGCGACAAATCTTTCCCATACATCGTACACTTCAGTCTGTTATAATCACATTAGGCAGTGATAAAGCGCATCTATGTTATGCCCTCTACCGAGAGACTTCAACACTCCTTCGGAGCTACCCGCTCACCTGGACCAAGAGATGGCGCTACTAGAAAGAAAGAAAAAAGAAAAGAAAGATTCTATGGGAAAGATTCGTCGCTAACTTCTAGACCAGTGATGGTGTAGGGGTAAGCACGCAGCACGGAACGCTGAGGACCTGGGTTCGATTCCCAGCATTGGTCTTTTTTCTGGGGTTTTTTCTGTGCATCTATATTTCAGTTTGTATTTAGTTTGAAATATATGGTTTCACGGGATGACCGTAAAATTAATAAAAAATGAAGTTGAAGAAAATAAAAAATAAATAGAAAAAGATACTTCATACTTAACTTGTATAAATGTATTATAAATTTATAAATCCGTGATAGGCCTACCACATTTTTTCCCTATCTTGGCACGATTAATGATTTAATCAGCACCCATGATGTGTAATTTAATTAATTAGCCAACAAACATTTGTAGTTTGTAGAGTTACAGAGGTTGCGGAGCGGTCATTTGTCAACGCGTCACTCTGGTGTCAGCGCCGTGATCCGCCTGTTCCGTCATAATCGCATCCCGCTCTCGGCTTAATATGTTGTCGCTATTTATATTCGTGAGGCTTGCGTTTGCATATTTTGTAAGGGCATTTTAGGTCACCCTAATCCTACTATATAACAAGTACCAACCTATTAATATTATAAAGCCTAGTGGTTTGACCTATGGTCTCTCAAGCAGTGTCGTGGGTTCAAACCCGGTTCGCATCTCCCAACCCGCAACAGTAACAAACACACACTCACACACTCATAACCTTTTACTTTTATAATATTCATCATCATCATCTTAGTCTTTATATGACCCACTGCAGGGCACAGGCCTCCTCTCAGAATAAGAGTACTTGGACCGTAGTTCCCACGCAGGCCCAGAGTTTGGATTGGAAACTTCACACACACCATTGTGCAGGTTTCTTCACGATTTTTTCCTTCACCGTAGCTCATGGTAAATTTCAAATGTGATTTCGCACGTAAATTCAGATTTTTTTAAATTTAATTAAGATTTGAATCCACGAGCGTCTGTTTGAGAGGCCATAGGTCAAATCGCTAGGTTACCTCGGCTTACGGCATGTTGTGTTAATCTTGTATAATGTTACCCGCTCGACTACAAAGCGACAGGGTACAAATGTATAATGCTACTTTTGACGGTGACTGTATTCATTGTCCAGCCAATTCACAGTTTCAGGAGTTAAACTCTACCAACTCTGCTCACTAATTAAATTCAGAATATTGTGTTTAATTAACCTAAATGACGCACAGTTGACTAATGTAACAAAGCGTCTGTCATAAGGGTTGGGTTTCAAACGCGCGTCAGTCGCGCAGGCGCCGAGTCGTGACGCGACGGATCCATGCGACACCCCACGCATCCATCACTAGATAAAAAAATACTACAGACAAGAGACCAATTTTCGAAATCATAGCGGTAAAAATCCGTATGCTTAGTATAATTTTTACTTCACCAAACACTTCTCGATCGCGTTTACGTAAAAAAATCAATTCTATGGAAACATGGACGCGCGCGCGCGGAGGCGCTGTGTTATGGAATCATAATAATTGATTTTTTTACGTAAACGCGATCGAGAAGTATTTGGTGAAGTAAAACTTATACTAAGCATACTGTAAATTGCTACAAAACTAGAGCTCACATTTTTCTAATAGTACTGTACAGATTCAGGCGTCATTTTGCGGAGTTCCAACTTAAAATAAATGGAATACTTATTTTGCTCCTCCGCGAAGTAGTGAGATTAAGCATGCAAATAGCTACGCTTGCGTTGAGAATTGCATTAAAAAGCATACCTATTGTCAACGCAATTTTTTGAGTAATAGACAAAAATAACAGTTTTAGTCCCTGGCTTATGAAAGCTGAGGCTGAAAAAAATATCCGGAATACAATACGATAATTTTGCAAGACAGAATTGCAAGTCAGCAACTCTAGTTTCATGTTTACAGAACAAGCTAGAAATAGTTTTGTATTCACGAACCCAGTGTAGCTAGGATTGCATTGCAAGGTAGCAACTCTCCTTGCTTGAAAAACTACGCTTTCTCCTTGCTTGCGGCTGCTATCCTATCCTAGCTTAAAAAAATACGACTCGTGTATCCCAGATATTCTGTCACGCTCAGCTTTCATAACCCAGATATTAAAATTATAATTTTCTACTCTTTACTCGTGCTCTCGTTTCGGAGGCCAAGACTTATTTTGGGTCACTGAGCCAAACTAGTTATTTAGTTAGTTAGTTTTACTCTTTACTCGTAATTACAATACACAATTGTGTACCACCATTTTTCACCATTTTTAAAAATCAGCCCCCAACAATACAATAAGCACACATACAAACATGTTTAAGTGGCTATCACGGTCCTGTCCGTACCGTGCAATCTGAAACTATCCGACCGCCCACACGTGCTTGCGTGGCTTCAGAATACGAGTGGAGTCTGCTAACTGTTAGAATCTATACATCCATCACGAGCTGACGCGGTGTCACAGCTGAATATTGAAACGCGAGGTCTTGGCAGCGTAGCTGATGATTTGCAATATTCTTGGATACTTGGCACCACTCAGGATTATTTTTCAAAATGCAATTGGAACCCTAAAACGCTGACAAGTTTTATTAATTAGCAGAGGTACACCTACTACAGTAGGTACCGATACAGTAATGTCCGTTCTGTACCTACAGTAATATAATTATTTATTTGTCACATAAGCCGACGTGTTCATGTAACGTGTCATGGATTATAGATTTATTCATCTCTAAAAGCTAACAGATAGAGTGTAATATTAACAAAAAGATATGGAGTGAAATACAATAGGTATGCATAGTAAAAATAATAAAAATACGGCAAATCATTTTAATGGACTTTGTCAAGTACTGTAATCGCAATGGTACTTGTAGGTACTACTTAAACAAACTCGATTTCGATTTTAAAAAAAACACATTTTGTAACTCCACATCTAGAGAGGTCAGGTAATCTCTCGTTTAAAAATGGTAATTTTAATTTTTTTTGTACTTAATGGCTGTTAATTTTTGATTCAACTTAATCTTACACGCGTTTGCGATGTTTTCACCCGACTGTCGAAGGAGGGTTATGTTTTTGACTTAAATGTTCGATGTGTTATTAAACCGCGATGTACGGTCAAGTGCAAAAATAAGTATCGATTTAATCATCCCATCGTTATATACCTATACTTTAATTCGACGACATAAGAGCTATGGGACATATTTATGAGCAAGTTGTGTGCACCCATATTTTTACACTTGACTGTACATAGAATCGAAAAAATTGTCATTTCATAAAAAGAAGTAAAAAAAAGTAGAAAAAAACTTTAAAAAAACATACAGTCGAACATAGAACCTCCTCCTTTTTTGAAGTCTGTTAAAAACTGTCAGTTTCATTCCTAGACTCAAAGCGATCTAATAATACTACCTGTTGCACTGTATCCCACCGTAACTCTGAGAGGTCTATACCCTGCACTGAGATGTATGATGATGATGATGTAACTCTGAAAAACGTGGATCATGACAACGTTACCACTTATCTTAAGCACGGCATCAGACGTCATCGGCTCAGCTATAAAATTAGTTGCAAGTGGGCATATTATGCGATATGAAATATTCATAGGCCACCAACGTGGATTGTTGTCACTGTATTGCTGCCTGAATCACTTAGGGCGCCATTATCGCTAATCATTCTAATTCACAATAATGACCACCGTACATGGAGCTAGCTGCGAGTAGATAGATACACGCATTGCTAGGTGCAGCGAGCATGTAGTTATTTATGCTTAGGCAGTTTCACCACTAGAGTCTCAAGCGAGATGTCGACAAAGAAAAGTTTTCAACGCTTTAACGTCTCAATTAAAATGGGCAAACTGGCAGGTCTTCTAGCTATAAAAAATAAATAAAAAATAAAAATAATTTATTTCAGGCAGAACCCATATTACAAAATATAAAATTAAAAGAAACAAATTAAATGAAATTAAAATAATAACACATCGACAACAAACTGCTGTGGTTCATATCAGAGTTGTATCTTCATGTTGTTGTTCTTGTTGGTCATGTTGTTGATTCTATTATTCCAAGTATTTGTCAACTTACGAGGGGCGTTCAATATAAAGTGAGAATGAGATGCAAACTCTTTTAATATTACGAAATTAAATACTGGCCGGTAAAGCTAATCTATCTAGCTGAATGCTATGAAAAAAAAAAACTAACTGTCTTTTGTTTAAAAAAATATACGGTAATTTCTTTGCAATGCTATTGAGTACGTTAGCGAAAATGGAGAAAATTGAACTGCGCGCCGTTATCAAATACTTGTATTTGAAAAATTTTTCTACGGACCAAGTCAATTTGGATTTGCGGGACACTTAAGGGTCTAATGCTCCTCCGTATTCGACAGTCGCACGTTGGTGCGCCGAATTTAGACGTGGAAGAACATCGACAATGGACGACCCCCGCTCCGGACGCCCTACTACAGCAGTAACTGAAGAAATTGTGAAAAAAGTCGAAAACTCAGTTTTGGCGGATCGTCGTGTCACAGTTCGTTTTATTGCTGAAAATGTAAAGATTTCAACGGGGAGCGTTCATAATATTTTACATGAACGCTTGGGTATGAAAAAGGTATCTGCGCGTTGGGTACCAAGAATGCTTACTGACACGCAAAAACAAACTAGACTAGAGATTTGTCAAGAAGCTTTGAACCTGATGCAGCAAGACCGGGAACTTTTTTTGGCGCGATTTATAACAATGGACGAAACATGGCTCCATCATTACGACCCTGAAACGAAACTGCAGTCTATGACATGGAAAAGGCCATCATCTCCAACTCCGAAGAAATTCAAGGTGAGCCCATCTGCCGGTAAGGTCATGGGCTCTGTTTTTTGGGATGGTAAAGGGGTATTAACGATTGAGTATCTCGAGCATGGAGCCACTATTACGGGCACTTTATACGCCAAACAAATAGCAACATTGCGCAATGAGATCCGCGAAAAACGGCGAGGTAAACTCTCGAAAGTTGTGCTGTTCCACCAGGACAATGCCCCGGCACACAAGTCCGCCGTTGCAATGGCTGCAATTCGTGATGCTGGGTTCGATATCCTTAAGCATCCTCCGTATTCACCAGATCTCGCTTCCAGTGATTTCTACCTATTTCCGAGATTTAAACAATACCTGAGAGGCCAGAAATTTGAAGACGACGACGCGGTAGTCGCTGCAGTACAAGATTTTTTAAGTACTCAAGATAAGACCTTTTTAAAAAATGGAATTTTATGTTTAGAAAAAATATATACTAAGTGTATTATGCTAAAAGGTGACTATGTCGAAAAATATAATGACATTTAGTAAAAGTTGTTTATAACATACTCATTCTCACTTTTTATTGAACGCCCCTAGTAAAACGTTTGTTGCGTTAAAAATTGCACTTAGGGCTGCGTAGATAAAGTGCCAGATTGACGTAAATATGAGCAAGTATAATCAAGGACTTTAAGTTTTACCTACAGAATTAGCAATAAGAGGAATAGAAATATCACCCGAGCTATATTTAATTTACGTGGCTAAATAGCCCAATACTTACTTATTTTCCCAGCTTAGACTTCGTGTTTTTTTTTAGCATTAGAAATAAGGTAAACAATCTTGACATGTCTTTTTATTGAAAACCGCTTTAAAAAAATACTTAGTAACTATTACTTATGAAACCAAAAGAGTTTAAATGACCATATTTTCTTTTAAATTGTTACATACCTATTTGCTGTGACTTATTTTTCAAAAGTGTTTTTCAATAAAAAGACACGTCAATCGTTATCGCTTACCTTCTTTCTAATGCTAAAAAAACGAAGTATAATTTGTAACGAAGTTAACACCTCTCTTCTATTTAACTGCCCGGCTCTTGGAAAGCTTTTGTATGAAAAGATTTAGTTCCTCTGCCATCCGTTTTCTACATTTTTATGTGAGAATTTCTTAGTTTTACATCCTAAATATCTTATGTTACACATACCTACATATACCTGGTGGTAAATCAGCCATGATATACGCAAAGCGATATGAGTGCAAGATACTTTTGTTCACACTTTTACTAAACTTTATCGTCATTAACTGAGTGTTTCGATATTACATCGTCAGTGGAAATTTAAAAAAATCGCTAAAGCGCCACTTTGGTCAAAAATGAGTTATATTATACAGGGTTATTTGTAATTCACTAGCATCCTTTTAACCCTAAACTCCTACCACTTAAACAAATGTTTTTTGTTTTACGGCTTTTGTCATAACTTAATATTTTTGGTGTAATAACGTTTTGAAAATTTGAGACTAGGTACCTCTTATTTTTACGATACTCTGTGTTTTTGTATGGAAAAAAAAAGCTTCATTTCAAAAAGTCGTAAAACAAAAAACATTTGTTTGAGTGATAGGAATTCAGGGTTAAGAGGATGTCAGTGAATTACAAATAACCCTGTGTATTAAGGTTTTTGCAGAGTGCTCTACATTTTTGACTGTTTTTGTGTTTAAATTGTCTGGTAAAAACATTTACTGTATCTATTCCCCGAGGCCCGATCTGTACAGCCAGGTTCGGTTGTAATCTCGCGATGGAGATTGATCTTAACGCTATTGGGCTACTGATTCCGTTAGACGAAGCTGCTGGCTTGAAAACGTTCAACTTTAATTTCATATTTTAAAACAGGATAGAACGATTATGAACCTATTTAGCCATGGTAATAAAACTAGCTAGCGCCCACGGCTTCGCCCCCGTGGCTGAGCTTCCTATCCGAAGAAAATTTGCAAAATTCATCCTTATCTATGCATAATTTATCTGCTTTCAAGGTACAAATTTGAACTTGGTGATGTAGAGTCAGTCACTCAGGAATTTTCTTTTTATTTACCAATATAAATTAATACTACCCTATTTTTCGAGAAGTTATCTTAAATTTTAGTTTAAATGTCAAACTAAAGACTAATAAATCATCATCATCATCATCAACATCATCCCAGCCTATAAACGTCGCACTGCGGGGCACAGGCCTCCTCTCAAAATGAGGTTGGGCCGTAGTTCCCACGCGGGCCCAGTGCGGATTGAGAACTTATAAATAAGACTAATAAATAAGTCCTTAAATTATTAAATACCTTGCCTAACCTTATCATTTAGTGGTGACTTCATACATACAATCACGCCTCCTTCTCAACAAAAGGGAAAGGCAGAGACTTCAATAGCAGAATTTTCCTCTTCCTTTGATTCCGGGCGATACATCGTAGCTTATAAATAACAAACACACCAAGCGCGACATGGCCAACACTACATAAATAAATAAATAAATAAATATCACGGGACAATTCACACCAATTGACCTAGTCCCAAAGTAAGCTAAGTAAAGCTTGTGTTATGGGTACTAGGCAACGGATAAACATACTTATATAGATAGATACATACTTAAATATATATTAAACACCCAAGACCCGAGAACAAATATTCGTATTATTCATACAAATATCTGCCCCGACGCGGGAATCGAACCCGGGACCTCAAGCTTCGTAGTCAGGTTCTCTACCTACTAGGCCATCTGGTCGTCAAAAACATCCCCTATTGATCTCTGTTCCTTCAATAATAGGCCCTATTAGGCACCATGACACCATAAAACAATAATTTTAAGACCCGACTCTATAGGCAGTAACAAAAACACTATATTTTAGCCCGAAAAACTGAATTAAATTTCAGTAACTGCAAAGTTAGATTTTGAGTTGCTAAAACAATTAAATAGTAATCCGGTTCAATTGACCAAGAAGTGACGTCATAACTAACTATTTCCATACAAAATCTATATACAGAACCGTATTTTGACAGCTCATAAAAAGTACTTCAGTCGATTGGTGGTGTCATCATCCCTATTGGGAGCTGTAATAGCAATTAATTAATTACCACGTCTTAAGTTTTAAATCGCAAATATTTAAGTGGCTTCACAAATAGTGTATGTACAGAGGTGATTTGTTTCTGAATAACCACAAGGTCTCGTCTCATGACAGTCATCTGTCCATCAATCAATCAATTACCATTATTTCATCCCGTCGTCATAGAGATAAAGCTGTGAATGCCAATTGTTGATACAAACTTAACTTAGCAGTTAGAATATACCTACCGATTCTCAAATTCCCATTGTGAGTTCGTAATCTCCATTTTTAAATGTTGTTATTAAAAATTAAGGATATCCATTTTATTTTTCCTTTAGCTACTTGTGCTGTGAAATTTTGTTCCTTGCCAATTTAATTTTTTTTGGTAAAAGTGACGTAGGTATCCATACTGTTTGATTTACTTGTGAATGTCAAAACTTGACAGACAGATAGACCGACGGAGAATGGAGAAATTTGATAAGGATTCTATTTTTATTTTAAACAGTTTAAATCTTAGTTTTTTTATACCTCAATTCGACTAAATAAGAGCTATGGGATATATTGCTCATGCAAGTTGTATGCACACATATTTTTATACTTGACTGTACCATTTGAGCTTATACGCAAAGTGGTATCACGCGTAGATAAACACCAGAGCTAGCACCAAAAGTGCGCTAATGAGCGGCTCCAGTGGATTTGCAATCTCGCGCCATCTGTCTCTAATCAACGGATTGAGTTAATTAAATCGCGCTCGCAATATGGCGGCGGGTAATTGCTATTAATAAAGCGCTTTCCTGTATAATTAGAAGCGGCGTGCGCGGATTGGCTGCGCGACGGCCCTAATCACGACACGACGTGATAACACTGCGCTAATGACGTGCACTGGCTTCCTATTGCATAATTCATATGTACATATCGACAGAGCCTGCGGTCCACCATATTAATGTTTATTTCAAAATCTGTTCTCGCTAAGTACCTAATTGTTAATTTGCTCACATCACGCGTATGCGGAATGCCTTCTAAGGCTATAAACATGTTTCTAGCTAAATAATTGAACATAACATGTAAGTTTTACATAATGACTGGCACAAGAAGGTAGTAACCACCTCGGCTACTTGATAACTGGAGGCTAATTTTAATAAGACGAATTAATTATTCAATCTAGTACTTAGAGCAATATTTTAAGCCAGTCTTTTGAAACAAACTTTTATTTTCCGAGGATACTTTTTCTTGCACTAAAGCAAACATTTTGTATTTTTTATACATTCCAACCTAACCAACCAAAACAAAATGTTTTATTTTTCAGTCAAGTTGTTAGAAGATAACGTACCTACCTAATAACTTTTAGTTACACGACAGTTAAACCCACACAAGTGAAAGCTAAGAAAATTAATAAACTAAACATGGTGAAGCTCTAATGGCGCACATAATAGACGTACCTACAACATAAAAAAAAAGTTACAAGGATTCATGGTCGACAAAACTCCAATAGTCCGTCGAGCAGATTCATCACACGCTCTCGGCCGAGAAACAATGATTGACGAGTTCGCACCTCGCCCGCGCCTTTCTAATTAAGACGACATGCCTACTCTCGCAAGTCTTCGCGCTCGCTTAACTCACAAACCTACTAATTTTACCCTTGTATTTCACCAGCTCACTTATCTGCAACATTAAGGATAATATTATATTTGAGCTGACCCTGTAATACTTAAAAATTTAACAATAGTTTTAAACACATTTTTGAAATTGTTATCTTTGTTAAAAGAAATCTACAATTATTTAATAGTTTTAAGAGTATACGTCTGATGAGTAAAATAAGTTCAATGCCTTCAAAAACAGCGTTTTTCAGGAAAAGCGTACTTGGGATGGCTCCAAAAATTTATAATAAGGTTCCGGACTCCATAAGAAACATAGAAGATTTATCAATTTTTAAAACTAAATTATTTAAATTTTTAGTGAACAAATTATATTATACTGTTAATGAATTTATGTTAGACTGCAATTAATGGTAACTGCACATCCCATTGTGATAGTTCCATTAATAGCTATAAATTTTTGTATGCCTTGCGGCCCAACATGGTGATGTAACTGTAATATTCAAGATCTGTGCTTATGTACAATTCTACCTGTGTTGAACAAATAAACTATTTCTATTTCTATTTCTATTTCTATTTCTATTTAAACAATGAAAATTTTCATCGTAAAGTCAAAACTGCGTTCAAAATTTAATGTGAACTCCGTACGAAAAATTTATACTTTAGAATGTTTATAGTGATAAAAAATGCTTATAATAGGTACTTAGTAACGTATAATTTCTATTCGAGCGACGAACTATGCTAGGATTAATTTATGACGATGTCTCCAGATTCCAAGCACAGGCATACGGTTTAACAATGTCATAACAATAATGAGCCGTTGTAAATAGCACCCCTTATTTCTGTCCGCGGTATCTGCTCATTAAATCGGTTCGTATGCGTGTCTCGATGTCTTTTTGCTTTCGCGCGGTTTTCCGCTAACTTTTGGGTGGTAGAATGATGGATGATGTCGGTGGCCATATATCATTGCAGTAATATATCGCACTGTGCGCCGAGTGTCGCCATTAACGCTCGTGTGCAATTGCTCGTGCTTACGCGCATGCACCACCGTGAGCGCTATAAGAAGCGTCTCGCAAATCGACGCGCGAGACCACAGCCAAACGTGCATAAATCTTATTAATGCTATTCTTATTTTCGTCCTCCCTCGATCTTGTAAAATCGTTAGAACGAGCACGCCTCGCCTTTGTTGAGCGCGCAGGCTGTTAAATCACTCGTATGGGCGAAAGATTTTCTGTAGAAATCAATCCAATCAAAATCATATTGTAAATTAAGCACGTCTGCACAATGTCAGTAAACGACTTGGGTGGCCGCTGATCCCGTGTTATGAATGTTCTTATGCTAGTTCGCGGGTCAGAAGCCGCATTCCATAGTCACGTTGCGCAAGCTTTGATAGCGAATTGTCAAACTCGCGCGCGCTCCGCTCGCCTCGGGCGCAGTCGACAAAAAGTGAGAGGCAGCTAGCCGAAGTGGCGTATCAACTTACAGTTAAAGATTTGTTGTTTCCGTTCTCGCCGCCTCAATGACTACCATTTTATGTCGATTAGGAGATAGTGTTTCACGCGCTCGCTACCGACACCAGTTTTTTGTGACACTCCTTTCTTATAACGAGTTTATTATCGTTGATCAGTGTTTGTTCTTTATATTTATTTCCTATTTTAGCGCTCTCTAACTCTGCTTCTTGTTATTAGCTGTCTTCAAAATTGACAAGATGTTACTTTAATGTTGTTTGATGTATGATTGGGCCTTCCTTCCTTCGCGTCTCCCATTAAAAAATGACGACAGGAAACCGCAGTGGTATGGAAGTCTAATAAGAGCTATTATGTCGACCAACCACAAACGATTTTACTTACAGTAACAACAAAAACATACACTTCTACGAAAATATGTACCCATTCATCTTTCTCCAGCGAGTGACATTAAAAATGTCTCTGTTAAGAAGGGGAAGGGGAGACGTTCCGTAGAGTCACAGTCGCCTGGAGCGGTTCTCACCGCAGGCTTACAATTTATTTAAAGGTATAAGTTATCGTCAAACGATTTTTGTCTTTACCGTAGGACAGTTCTTACTTTTTTATTCTAAATATTTATTATTACCATCGGTGTCACTGTCGAGGGGCGAGTAAATACATAAGCAAACACCCTTCACAAGAGAGATAGACTCGTAGTGATGGTTAGTAGGATCACGACTTGAAGAAAAAGTTTTGCTGCCTTGTCCATACACCGTCGTTAATTTACCTACTGTGGGATTTTTATAATGGTTTATTACACGCACTGAAACGCGTGTAATGTAACACTTATCCGGTGCACTATATTATACTAATTACTCGCGATAATGTGCGATAACCCGGGCTCTAATGAGCGGCGACGATTTGCTGCGCTCTCAGCAAGCGATAATTGCTACGCAACCAAGTAATTGTCCAATAATTGCGTTAACGTGAAAATGTACGCTTTAACAAAACAATGGATCGGGAAGTCCACGCTTCAAAACTAAATAAAGCTAAATTGCAATTGCAAATGCGCCGTCTACTGCTGCATCACGTTCCTACGGCGCTCTTTTGTACTTTCAAATACAGTAATATTTAGAAAAATCACTTATTACTCAGGTTTATCTAGATTTATGAGTGATATGTATGTTTTTCCTTTCAACTATAATTCCGAATGTTAAAACTGATGGCAGTTAGAAGCTTCAGCTGCCATTGTTGTAAGGATGGGCACTAAAATATACATGCTCGAGTACCTACTCTTATTCTCTTTGCAGAGAAATGTTGATTGTAATGGAGCTTTTGATGGCATGATATTTTTTTCGTAAACTTGGGAATGTACTGATATTTATGGGGCGACGGTATGTATATACATACATATTTAAGCGAAGCTATGTGGAGTTTTGATGACAAAAGTGTTTGGTAGGTTATACCTACTGATTTTTATGAGCGTTGTTGTAGTAAATATTTTGGTTGATTTCACTAAATTTAATCTGTTTTTTCCAATTGCATTGCTATATAAGCTTAAACATTTAAATCTTCTAAGTAGGTAGGCCGTAATTCACACATTCTACACCTTCTCTACGGCATTCTTTTTAATCCTGCAGCTCCCTGCTACCTCAATGAGCGATTTAACTATGTTACTTCTGTTCGGTGCTCTCAGAACTTTCTTCTTACTGTCCCTCTTTCCAATTCTAAATTTTATGTGTACTCTTTTACTGTCCAGGCTATTCGGTTATGGAACTCCCTACCAATAGACCTACGGCGTGCTAAATCTTTGCCCATTTTTAAATCTATGCTTAAGCAACACTATCTTTTATCCTGTGCTTGAAAATTGTATTATTGTGTCCATTTATTTACAAGTATATTGTGTATCACTTATTTATGTATGTTTTATGATGTGTATTATTAGATGTTTTCAGTTGTTTTAATAAAATGTTTGTTTTTTATTATTATTTATTAAATTTTATATTGCACCACCTGCTGTAATGCATTCCTTGCTTTCTTTCTTTCTTTTTTTAATGGTTGCCTAGAAGAGATCGCTTCGAAGCGATAAGGCCGCCCATTGCTTACCTTATTTCTTTTTTGTCATGTACTTGTTTTTCTGTATTGTATTTTTTGTGGTGTACAATAAAGAGTCATTGTATTGTATTGTATTGTAGGTAAGGTCAGCCTCCGAAGTTGTTGAACACTTTAGTAGGTACTTTGTCACTTTCACTAACTTGACATACCTATTTCAAGCTTCACAATATGGTTATGGCGTTAAATTACTAAAATGTACAGCGACTTCTGAGGCTGACTGTACTAATTAGTGAAAGGTGAAGCTAATAAAAGCGTGTTAAGAAAGGGAGAAACTTGGCCTGATGTGCACAACTCTTGAACATTAGGATCCGACTAGTCGTGAAGGCAATACCTAGCTAGCAGCTCTATAGCAATAGGTACAGCAGGGGCCTACTACGAATTCCGAAGTTCGTATCGTTTCGCCCCTTTCACTCTTCTGTCTAATAATATTAGCGGGAACGGATTGGTACGAAGATAGAAAGTCGAATTTTGTAGTATAAGGCCAGAGGCCATAATTTTTAACCGACTTCAAAAAAAGGAGGAGGTACTCAATTCGGTTGTATGTTCTATTTTTTTTTTAACGTGTGTTACCTGAGAACTCCGTCATTTATGAACCGATTTGGAAAATTTTTTCGTTGTTTGAAAGCACATGCTTCAAGGTTAGTCCCGTTGTTGCCAAAATCCAGTTCTGATGATGGGATCCATGAGGAAATGAAGAAACTCCTCAAAAATTCAAGAGAAACGTATAGCGATATCAGTATTTTCGGTGACAAGTCGAGCATTTGCATTCAGAAAGTATCATGGAACTCTGTAATAAAACGACATAACCCCGTCGAGCATTAAAATAGAATTTTCAACATAAACTTATTTCGAAGTCAAACTGATGATTTTATCCCACGCATCTATTTTATACAGAAACAACTAAAAAGCAAAAAATAAAATTTTTAAATAAAAAATAAAACCTCCTTCAAAAAACATCCAAAAAACTATGAAATAATAATTGAACCGAACCGTCCACAATAAGCATGAAAATATCTTTCTTCTAATCTGTTTTAAGTCGGTGCCTCAGCACGAGCCAGCAGGAGTGTAGAAGCCCTATAGGTAGGTAGTAGGTATGTAGGTAAGTTAGATTACTAGTAGGTCCACTCCTGCTGGCTCGAGCTGAGGCACCGACTTTAAAACAGATTAGAAGAAAGATATTTTCATGCTTATTGTGGTCGGTTCGGTTCAATTATTATTTCATAGTTTTTTGGATGTTTTTGAAGGAGGTTTTATTTTTTATTTAAAAATTTTATATTTTTGTCTAAGGGTGAGGCCACGCGAGCATAATTTGGTGAGTCGTGAGCGGCAGAATTTCGGTTCACGTGACACAATGTATGGCGCAACCGAAATTCTGCCGTTCACAACTCACAAAATTACGCTCGTGTGGCCTCACCCTAATAGCTACAATAGAGAAATATTTCTCTAGGCAGATCTTTCTGTCAAACGTTCTAAAATGGTGACAGAAAGAGATGGTGAATGCGATAGCAAGCGCTCGCGCGTTAGACAATATGTCATATTCTGGTCTTGGATGTCTAAAGCCGCTTTCGCATTAGAGGCTAGCAGTAGGTCTAAGAACTGCCGCGCTGCTGTTTAAATAAAATACCTATACAAAAATGTACCTGTATAAAATCCTACTGTATAATATAAGTGTAAAAGTTTGTTAAGATGTTTAGATGTTTGGATATGTGGATATTTGTTATTCAATCACGCAATAACGGCTGAACGGATTTACATGAAATTTGACATGAAGATATTTTGAGACCTTAAGAATAACATAGAATATTTTTTATCCCGGAAAACTCCATAGTTCCCGCGAGATAGCGATAAACGAATTCTTCGCGGACGGAGGCGTGGGCAACAGCTAGTAAATAAATAAATATCACGCACGGGACAATTCACACCAATGGATTTTAGTAGTCCAAAAGTAATGGTCTAAGAGCCGTTGAAGATCGACCTTCACCGATCTGATAACTCGATGAGACATATTTTTTTATCAAATATAGGTAATTTATAAACAAATATGCCTATGATAACTTGCCTATCGAAAAGTGTTCATAGCTTTTTTTTTTGTTTTATTGTGGAGTGCCTTTAGCCATCTTCCAGCTCCATCATCAGACCCTGGTTACCATCTGGGATCAAAGTACTCGTCAAGACGAATCAAACGAGTCCAAACTCGATGGGGTTGTGTCGTTTTATTGTGGAGTGCCTTTGGCCATACTGAATTAATGAAATTACGAATTACCCCATTGAAATTAAAGTTAATCATACAAATATCTGTCTCATGCTTCGTATGACTACGAACCACTCTCTCTAACCACTAGGCCATTTGGTCGTCAACCAATTTGGCAATTTAGTTTATGCTTTTGTCAAATGGCATGTCTTCTAATGAAAGTATTTGTTTGTTGTGCGGCAGGCGTATGTTTCCGACGGTGCGCGTGTCGTTCGCGGGGTGCCGCGGCGAGGCGCGCTACGCCGTGCTGCTGGACGTGGTGCCGGTGGACGGCAAGCGCTACCGCTACGCGTACCACCGCTCCTCGTGGCTCGTGGCCGGCAAGGCCGACCCGCCCGCCCCCGCGCGCCTCTACCCGCACCCCGACTCGCCCTTCTCCGGCGACCAGCTGCGCAAGCAGGTCGTCTCCTTCGAAAAGGTCAAGCTCACCAACAATGAAATGGACAAAAATGGACAGGTAACTATAACAAAATACAAGTAGATTTTCAAATAATGTTGGATTTATTTGATTGAACACGTATGTAAATGAACTGAAATAATTACTTTGCTCACCCGCGATTTATGATAGTTAAGCCGCGTACGGACTGCGCGCACATTTGTACGCGTAGTCGGTTACGCGTGTCCTGGAACTCCATGTCCGTACTTGCAGCTACGCGTACACTCTTGGGGAACGCGTGCCGCGCGAGCTGTACGCGTATCTAATGTACGCGTGGACTACGTATCCCGACTACGCGTACACAGGAACGTGCAATCCGTACGCAGCTTTACGTTTACTCGTATGCAAGAAATGAGTATTCATGCAGTTCTTCCACCTCCACACTGTACGAATACACACAAATTATACAAGCTCAACTATTACCACCACCTAACTACACTGAAGAGTTTCGAACTCAACCAGAGCTCATTCTCAGAGTACCGTTCACTATGCTACCAGATGTTAGACACGTTGTGTGAATGTTTTTCAGGATATTTAATTGTGACAGACAATAATTGTTTAATTTGCTACCTGCTGCGAATTCCACCATTGCAACCCCCGCTGAAAGACTAGTTTAATCGTCACCATCTCGATGAATGGCTGTCTGCCACTGTTTTTTTCGGCACTTCCTATACCACGTACAGTGAAGCTAAAGTAAACTAAAGAGTACGTCGATAGTGCGACACGTGAAAGTCAATTAATTACCTACAAATATTGCATTTGGCTGGTTAACCCGACGCCATAACTGTTGGTTGTTCATATTTGTTTACATTTAGTTAAGTACCTACCTAAACATTTCTAGTATAGGTAACTCAAATAGGCGAGCCCGGGCTAGAAACCCAAGTCCCTCTGCATGAGAGACTATAGCTCAAACTACTAGGCTACCACGGCTTTCTATTTAACCGTATCTTAGTAATTATAAGTTATTTATGATTATTATTGAAAATAGTGTATATTTTTTGTAAACAGTTGGTGTTAAACTCGATGCACAAGTACCAGCCGCGCATCCACTTGGTGCTGCGGCGAGAGGGCGCTATCAACGCGCCCATCACCGACCTCGAACAGGAGGAATTCAAGACCTTCATATTCCCCGAGTGCGTCTTCACCGCTGTTACCGCCTACCAAAATCAACTTGTGAGTATACCACATAATTGTCAGGGTATTGGATATGGGATAACACGTTTTGCCTCACGGGGTTCTACAGTGGACTTGATCTTGCAGGCGGTTTAAGAAGACTCGGATTTAACACCAGCGGGACACCCGTTCTCGTCTCCACTGGCCAGGCTGTATTCGAGCGTTTCAACCACCTTACTTTTTTGACATAGTTTACAAATTGGCTATATATTTTGATGGCATATTTGCTGAGTTATTAGAGATGCTGCACTTTTAGCTGATAACTGGAAGCTGTATCAGAATTTTCTGCCATTTCTACAAAAGTGTATAGGGACAAACGCTCGAACCCATTTGTAAGGTTAGCCACTGCAACGACCGACATGAGTCGCCGCCGCGTACGGAATCCCCGCCTCCTTTACAGAGGATGAGAAAATCTCGATCGACAGTAAGCAGTCACGATGCAACGTCAGCGATGTAAGAAAGAAGAAGGAATATAAAAAAAAGACGGTGGAGATCAGGGTATTGGATATGAGACAGCGGGTTTCATTGGTACTGATAATCAGTCACGGACTCAACATCACCGATACAAGAAACGAGAACAGCGCACATTTATATGGGATACGGAGCTACTCGACAATGATGTGAGCACCACGTGCACATAGGAGCACTTGATGATCCCGGCTCTTTTATTCTTTGACCAGCGACTAGCTACGTCGCAACTCAACCATTACCAAAATCGCATTACGAGTATCTACATTCGATTCCGAAAATAGATCAGACAGCTAAACGTTTGAGAACGCGGCGTGTTGTCGGCTGACTATCGACGAGCTCTATTTTTGCGGCACTAATTGCATCTCGCTGAAAGGTATGTCCAGTGGAACAAAGGGAGGTGGCACATAATTTTTTGTCTATCAGGCGGCCACACGCGTTCGTGGTGGCGACGGACGGATAGCGCGGCTGACGCGTGCCTGACGGTGACGATTAAAGTTTTCACGCGCGCTAAATATAACCCACGCTTTAAACGATGTCCAGTTATGCACGTGGTACTTGCGATTCCCAAGCTTTTCTTCCATAATTTGATCTTCATCTGATGTATGTGATTGACTCTAGTAAAATAGTCAGGTTTCCCGCTCCCGCTTCAGCGTAGAGAACCGCTGGCTGAGCGGCCGCACGCGCCGCATATGTCGCCATGCACAATTAATTCTCTGTCACAAGAGCGTTTGGGCGTCTCCGACTTTCTCGTTTTGTTTCGTTCCGTGTAGTAAAATAATTAGGACGTTTTGAGGTTCATAAAGGAAGCTACTTTATATCGACAACGCGGCAGATAAATCTTCATTCACTGGTCAATTAACTGCTTCGAAACATTTGTAACAGCTTTGTTCGTAACATGATGAATAGGAACAATTCTACGCCTTACAGAACATTTTTTTAATCTAACTTCTCTTGTTTCACTATACTTACATATAATAATAATAATAATAATTAATTTTAGATCTAAGATTCATGAAAATAATGTGACATAATAGTCTCCATACCTATCCTTGCTTACCCCCCTAACAGCGATAGCGAAAGCTCCACCTACGTGAGCTACAAATTACTCCCCGGGGTAGAAAGCTATTGATTTCCATTGATTCTAACGCGCCTTTAGATTTAGTGCTAGCATCTGACCTTCCTCGTGTCAGCCCATAAAGGTAAAAGTGAATTAAACGAAATATGATGCTCGGTAGCGTCAAAACGGCCACGATATTTTTGAAAATAAAATAATCCGTCGTTCATTTTGTAATCAGTCTTTCATAGCAAATCTAAAATTCCTGTCTACTCACTTCACAAGTTAAAAGCGGGATATCGGCGGTTTGATCGCGAGCGGCGCGCGCGCACCGCTCGGCCCGAATTGGCTGACGTCACACCTCTGACAGCTTAAACATTTGTCGAACAGCGGAGATAGTGTCACTGATAAACCAATCCCTTACAACAATAAGAATACACTTAGCATGTTTGCACCTGCGCGCCAACCGAGATCGATATGACTTAAGCCCGCATAACTTTAAGCTTTTAAAAGACCCATTGAACAAGTCGTTATAACTATAAAACCCGTCGAAGTGCGAGTCGGACTCGCGCACCGAGGGATCCGTTAGTATTTAGCGTAAAAATGAATATTGTGATTTTTTGCATATTATTAAGACCATAGACTTAATCTTATTGATTTTCCTAATCTTTACGTGCAGTCGGTTCACTAACATAAGTAGGTATCCACTTTTCTATGCAGTTAGTATGGAAAAGTGGATACTTAAGTTAGGGAACCGACCCTATGTATGTATAAAAACATGAAATTAGCAGTTGATTACTAAGAAGATATTTGAGAAAAACTGTCACTAGGGCTATTTATTAGCACAATAGAACCCAAAACAATGATTTTTAGAATTATTGTCTGTTTGTCTGTTTGTCTGTGCGTTTGTGCGCGCTAATCTCAGAAACGGCTTAACCTAGAAGGATGCGGTTTTCACTGATATGTTGGTATTTTCTTGGATTAACATTTAATGTTTGTTTCATTTGAATCGGTTCACAAATAAGAAAGATACGTCTATTTTAAGAAATTATCGAACAGGTTTTTTGTTTGAACGCGCTAATCTCAGGAACTCCTGCTCCGATTTGAATAATTCTTTCAGTGTTAGATAGCACATTTATCGAGGAAGGCTATAGGCTATATATCATCACGCTAACACCAATAGGAGCGGAGCGGAGCGGAAGAATGTTTCCAAATCGGGGGTTTTGGAAGTAAAACGTCTATATCTCGGGAACTAGAACTCGGTAGTGGTAGAGCCATGTTGTAGCTAGCCGCTGCATCACGAATGGGCCGGCTCGTCAGGGGCAGTACCACCCTCTCACAGAACACGGCGTGAAGCAGCAGTAATCCTGCTTGCGTTTCGTACGGTCAGTGAGAGTGCCGGGGGCCCAATACCTCACCCCTTCCCTCTTCCCCTCCCTCACCCCCTTCCCCTGTTCCCTTTCCTTTAGGGCCGACAACGCACTGGCATCGCGTTAAGCGCTGCGGGTGTCTATGGACAGTGGTGATCATTTAACATCAGGTGACCCACTAGTTCGTTTGTCTGGCCTTTCTAACATAAAAAAAAAAAAAAACTACTGCTCCGATTTGGAAAATTCTTTCAGTGTTAGATAGCCCAGTTAGATAGGGCGGGTTGGGAGCGGTTGGGGGGGCGGGTTGAGAGCGGGTTGGGGGCGGCTTGAGAGCGGGTTGGGGGCGGGTTGGGAGCGGGTGGGGGGGCGAGTAGGGAGCGGATTTGGGGCGGGTTGGTAGCGGGTTGGGGGCGGGTTGGGGGCGGGTTGGGAGTGGGTTGGGGCGGGTTAGGAGCGGGTTGGGAGCGGGTTGGGAGCGGGTTGGGGGCGAGTTGGGAGCGGGTTGGGGGTGGGTTAGGAGCGGGTTGGGGGCGGGTTGAGAGCGAGTTGGGGGCGGGTTGGGAGTGGGTTGGGGGTGGGTTAGGAGCGGGTTGGGGGTGGGTTGGGAGCTGGTTGGGGCCGGGTTGAGAGCGGGTTGGGGGCGGGTGGGGGGCGAGTTGAGAGCGGGTTGAGAGCGGATTGGGGCGTATTGGGAGCGGGTTGGTTTATTATGAAGTTTCACTTCTTCCGGAAGGATCTAAGGAGAGCCATAATTGATGAAAAAGCAAATTGGATAAAAAATAAGCTGCCCAAATTACTAATTCCACGCGGACGGAGTCGCGGGAAAAAGCTAGTTAAATCAATATATTTTATAATTACTTATATTAATTTTATGCTCAGTAGGTAGTTTTGAACATGGTGCGGTTGGTGGTACAATGAATACTTTTCATAAGTATGTAGTATAAAAATGTTTGTTTAAAAAAGACATAATGTAATTGTATATAACTAATTTTAATAAATATTTATAACAAGCAGTTACATTTGATGTGCATCGTAGAATTGCAATGGGTAGAATGTGACATACAGACACGATTGATTCTATACGTAAGAGTTCTGTTTTTGTTTCGTACCACGGAACCATAAAATTGTTTGTTTTTTATTCTAACGATAAAAGACAATTCTAAATTTAAATATTCACGTAGTAATTTATAACTCGCGGTCGTCAGATTAGGCTAACCTCCAGGTTTTCATAAAAAAAAAGTGTCACCACGATTTTACACCGGCTTGCGACGTTGTTTAATCGGTTCGAAATGAAACATCATTATTGGTGCTTTATCATACTGGAACGCTGATATAAGACAAGATAAGACTGTAAAGCTACAAAAAATGAGAATAGTGTTTTTTGTGATGTGTCGCAGTGTGAGACGGTGCGTCGCCGGCCGCGCCGCGGGGTAGTTCCCGGGAACCGCGGCGCGGACGCAGCCGACCTGCTTCAATATTTATACTCTTCTACACCCACCACACCATTGTCGCTTCTCTTGGGTTGTGTACAAGCCATTGTCAAAAATTGGTCTCGCAGCGAGGTGACAATGTTTGTTAGTTTGCGCATCCCCAATGCACACAATGTGTTTTTTAATAGCCGATGACTTGTGAATTTGTTATGATTGATAGCTCCACTGAGGGTTCTGGAGTAAAAACTCGCGGATAGTAACCTGCAGAGCTGTTTAAAATATTTATAAATGTTGTTTAACTCGCCTGTTAGAAGTTAGTGTAAAAAATAAGCTTTGTAAATTGTCTTTACAATCGATGTCAACAAGATCAACAGTAATAAGAATAAGTTAGATGCTTAGTAGAAGACAAATGTGTAATAAAACGATTAGAGAAATCGTATCAGTATTTTGTTAGTTACGCCGTAGAGCGGCATTACGCGGCTTGAGGAGATAATCACGGAAATAACTGCGCCCGCGCTGCACACTCATGCATGACAATGTTCAATAGATACTTAATTTAAATTTATTTCTCATTTCTCAGTAGATATCAACAATCAATATTCTAAAATCTCCAAAGCTATTCTCACATTGAGTAGCTACAAACGAGTTCCACTCGAGCATAATCATACAATATAATGAAGGAGTAAAGGCAAACACAATTTCAATAACAAAGGGCAGCCATGACAAATAAACATATTTCATGGGCCAAAATGGCTGCGGTCAGGTGTCACAGCGTCCCGCCCGCGCCCGCGCTGCTCCCGCCTGCGATTCTTTCTTCCCGGTAATCGATTCATTCTTTAATGGGGTCCTTTTATAGTTGACGACTCTTATGAACTTAAAATTACATAACTAAAGATTATTACCTATCTTGACCTCCAAAGCTGTCATTTCAAACTTCCAGTAAGACCATTCTTATTTTATTAAGGTGCTGTTTCACCATCCATTGATCAAATTTATTTGACGGATAAATGTGATGCTGTCTCTGTTTGTTTTATTGGAATAGATGGAGACGAGACGGCATCACATTTATCTGCCAGTTAAAATTAATCAATGGGTGGTGAAACAACCCCTTAATGCAATGAGAACACAAGGAAACATTTATTGACAGCCAGCAAGGTCTTCAATTAGCGCCCTTTGTGTTTATGTTACATATTTTTTGTAACACAAATATGAGACGTATTCGACGAGAATATACAACCAATTGCAAAATCTATCAAGTCTGAATAATTTAAAATTGTTAAAACGAATTTTAATGATTTAATTTTTTGTAATCTATAATGTATGTTATACTTCACGATCGAAATTTAAATTCAATCGTTGTCATTTTTGTGGAAAGAGAAACAGAAGACGTCATGTTCAAGCCATAGGTACTTGATGAGATTTTTTGATAGAACCTTTTTCATCAAAAATGTTAATAAGAAGAACATAACACATAATAAGCCGTTTAAAATTTCCTTACGAAAATTTTCTTACTGGTCCTCGTAATTTGAACGTATGTACATGTATTTCAAAAATTAATAAGACTCGATTTAAGACACAAACATTACTCAAAAATACAAGAAGTCAACGTACTTTCGTTAAAAGTGGATTTAAAATATTTTTTGAGTGTATTTATTTATTGATCTTACGTCTCGGTCTTTCGTGGTTTGTTTCTGGTGAATGGACTAGTGCGGTCTCGCTCGATCATGCCATCGATCACCCGAGGTGTGACGTCACGCGGAGCCGTCGTGTGCGGCCCGGCTGGATTTATGGCGTCTGCGCAGCACCAGGGAAAAACTAACTTAAACATTTTGTTGTACGAGAGCTGCTAATTAATTTAAAACACATTAAATGGGATTCAACTTGTCTACTAAACGTAAATTGCTGCCGCTAAAATCAGGAAACGATCTTTAGTTCACCAAATTATTAAGCATAGGTAATCCTAATTCAACCTTTTTAAATACATTGTGCCAACTTATATTATTTAGGCTCAAAAGGCTCGGCCCAACTAATAGCCATTAAAAAAAAAACTTTAGCAATGACACACGACAGGACGTCACATTTCAATAATAATAAATGCTGCAACTAAAATTACTTTCTATTACGGGGAATAGATAGAAAAATTACTTGGTAGGTTTGAAATGTGGCAAATTGCATATTCGTTGATTTTCCGCGTTTGGAGTCGACATTTCGGGCACGAGTGCAAAGTAGACCTCATACTCACAGTGGGTCCTCTCAAAGATCTCCTCAGCAGAATAAACAGGGAGAATAATGAGCGACTACCGATAAATTAGAACTTGTCCGAAATGTATCTCACCGACAAGCCTGGTTCAAACTACTTTATATTTGCGGTGATCCTGATTGAAGCCATGTGGGTGTGCAGAATGCTGATAAGGATAGTAGCAGAGGTAGCAGAAGACCTGTACGACCTTCACAATATATCGTTCATTTTGTCCATCGGGAGTGTCGGTGACAGCTTGCAGCTTATCGAATGGTTGGATGATGAAGAACATTTCTGAGGTTAGGGTCACTAGTAGATTGTTTAAATTTGTAGTCAAATATAGTGGCATCTTACTACCGGAGATTTTTCATTTGTATAATAATTTCAACTGCAACTCGCTGTTGCTCTAGCTAGAGGCATAGATGTTGTGCCAAGTGTCCCCACTGATATACGTTTTTCATAACAACCAGCGCTTACGGAAGTCAATTTATATAAACATTAAAGCCGCAAGATGCTGGGTGCATTATCACACGTGGAACCGGTTGCAGTCGCCACATGCAGCGCAATTTGGGAACACTCGGGAATTATTGTCAATAAAGCATCGGTTTTCTGGAAAGCGTCGTTAAAACTGGCAGCTGTAGGTCGTTCCGGCGCCCAGAGCGTCTTCGCTCAAGCCCCTCTTGTGCAATGTGCAATAAACAGTTGAACTGGGTGCTATAATTTATAATATTGGTTAACAATTACCTCATCATTTGGTAATAATAATTCGAGATATAATATAGCAATCATGCGTGACCAGCCTGTATACGTCCCACTGCAAGCTTGTAGAGTAGAGTCCACGCGGGCCCTGTGTGGATTGGGAACTTTACACGCACCATTGAATTTCTTCTCAGTGTGCGCCGGTTTCCTCACGATATTTTCCTTCACCATAAAGCTCATGCTAGATTTCAAATGTGATTTCGCACATAAATTCCGAAAAACTCAGAGATGCCTAGACTTGAAACCACGACCCTCTGCTTGAGAGGCCATAACTACCACGCCTAAGTTACCACGCCATAACTACCACTAAGCTACCACGACCTCACTGATCTGAGTTTTAAGAAAATCGCCTTCAAATTTACCTAATTTTTAATTTCCGTTTAATAAACTTAATCATACGTTGACTCGAATCTAAATACCAATTAAACATGTAATAATGCAATTTATAAGCATGTTTCTTCAAAAGCGCGTTGTACGTAAACCGCTACATCTCTGTCCGCGCGATGCCCCTTACATCAATCAGCGAGGTACCTACTACGCGGAGCAACGCGGCATTAATTTATTCCTCGGAATGTCTTCGTCGCACTTCTGGCGTGTTTACATGACAACCCAGCACCATGATTTATCATGTTCCAATATAATTATGTCAAGTCTATGAGCCTGACGAAATAATCAGGATGTGTTCCTCAAAATTAACTGGAAGCTCAGGGCTAAGGGGTTCGCGCTGATCTCTAATTTGTAAAATTTCTATCTAATGATTGGATGTTTGATGTTATTTTGTACTTAAATAACGATAAAATGAAGCTTGTTTTAATATATGTAGATAAATTGCTTTTTTGTATTGCAATAAATGACGTTTGTTTGTATAGGAATTAAGTCCGTATACCTACTTCTTTGGAGTTACTACATTGTATAGGTACCTAAACGTTATATTATAAAGGTGCGAAACAAGGTATACTAAGTATTTGAATACATACTGTATAGTGTCTTTAACGGAAGAAATAAAAATAGACATTTGGTGGTCGAGTGCGCTTGTATTTTATGTCTTCTTCCATACAATACATCACCACCCCAATAATTAGAGCGTCGTTTGCAGCGGTGCGCGGGCGACGCTCATCTCTCTCCTTGACGCCTTTTTGTGAGATTTTTTTGTTACCCGCTCGGGAATAATGTCATTATGGCGCCTTTAATGTTGTCAGTGAACGGAGCCGCCGCCGCCCAAGGCGAACGTTTGTTGATACTTAAATTAGATTATTTTGACACGCCTCGTTCTTATGTTTGTTCTAAATCCAATAAACGTCGGTAGCGAGAAAACGTCTCATTCATTATTCCCCGACGCTCTCCTATTGATATATTATGAAGCTTCGTATAAAACACTATCAAGTCAAGCACTTCTGAATTACGAGTAAAACTCCCCGTGTCGTTTATGGTAACGCAAATCACGAAACCAACAGTGTCAACCCATCGAAAACAATTACGGGCGGTCCGACAGGCATACATAATGTATAATGCGTCAATATTGTCAGCTACTACTCGCATTGTAGGCGCACTCATTACGTCAAGCGCAGGCGCGACGAGAGAGCGCGGCCATTGTAGTCAATGGAGCTTGCCAGGTGGGTGTGCAAGTGTAAGTAGCTGGCGCGACACCGTGACCCTCGGCTCGCGCGGGCCCGGCCCGTCTCGGACTGAACTCACGAGCACAAATCACACTAAGTATTCGTCGGGGATGCAAATCCGCTTAACTGGCATTAGATAACGCGTATTTGACAAATTTAGCCCATTTCCAAGTTTTACTCCAAATAATTTATTGGATCAGGCGTTACTTTGCCTCCGTAAACCTCCGTTCATATTAATGAATTGAAACAATTACTTTGCTCACCCGCGACCTTACGATAGCTACGTTTTTGTAAAACCGCAACCGTTAACTGTGCTACCAAATATTAGACTCTTACATTCTAGCATACATAGTATATAATTATATTCTAGTCTTACATTTGGTAGCACAACGTTACGTTTGCGGTAATCTGAAGATGAGCTCTGGTTGAGTTCGAAACGGTCAGTGTAGTTTAGTGCTAAGTAGTGTTTTTGTAATTTGTGTGTATTCATACAGTGTGGAGGTGTAGGAACTGCATGAACACACATTTTTTACATAAACGTAGCTATCGTAAGGACGCGGGTGAGCAAATTAATTGTTTCTGTTCATTTACTCCAAATAATAAAAAAAATATAAAGTAAAACCATCCCTGTAAAAATGCATGTAGTGCAGACACGCGGTATTTCCCTATGGTAGATAACGTTGCACTATTCCCGAAGTATTCCATATTAGCAAAAGCTTAAACTAAAGTGTCTCATCTGACTTCTAGTTCACAGTTGAGCATTACTTTAGTGGAATGATCTAAAACATAATAAAAACTGAATGATTACCAAAGTGATCCGACGATTAAAATACATAATTATTTTAGTACAGCTTCTCTGTATTTATTTTTGTATTCATTAGTCTACGACACGTTGTTTGACTTGTTTGTGATGTTACTTGCGGCAGCCGAGGATTTGTCACGGGGTGGTCAATATTTTGTACTGTTTATTGTTCTCTTTGATCCGTGACAATGATTTCGGGTGTATTTTTGAGTCTCTGTGTAGATTAACGCATTTCCTTCTGACGGGGCACATCAAACAAAGGTATTTAATAAATCTCCATCAAAAGACGAGAAATCGTCGAAATCTGTAAAATAAGTGACACCACCGACATTCCTAAAAGTTTTAATAAATTAATAGTATAGTAGTAGTATACTAAGAGGTGAATTTATCTTTCATAGCAACACAGATTGTGCTCTTCACTTTATCGATTTGTACAATAATTTACCTTTTACAGCTACCGACTAAATTTTAAAACACAAAAATCTAAGTCTATTGAGTAACTAACTAAAATGTGTTTTGTATAAGTGGCAGAACGCTCGTATTGAATAAGGATCATCGAAATTAAAAGAGTTCTCTAAGGGAATGCCAATACATGTTAACATTGAGTTCCTTTCAACTAACTAGTTTAGCAATATCATAAATTAAGTATCTACAAATGAGAGACGACATTTAAGTACAGTATGTGGTATAGGTACGTTTATTTTTTTATAAATACTCTGGTATTTAAAGACAAAAGCCGAAGAATAGTGCATCACTTCTCGTTAACGTTTGTTATACCCGAAAAGTGAACACTTTACACTCGACAAAGACGTGCTAAAAATGGGTCTGTGGAGTTATTGCCGCATTGGTTTAATCCGGGCGGATATTAGGTGGACGGAGTGGCTTAATGGTCACTGGTTTCCGTGGAAGGTTTATCGTAAATATTATTCAGAAATTGTGTGAGTCCCAGCAGGGAGACCCAGCGAGGGGCCGATTTCTCATTGCCGCTGCCTCCGCGGTGCCAAACACATTTTTTAACACCTTGCCCTACCTTAAATCAAATATTTGCTTTATGGGTGCATCGACTGAATTCAATCAAGTGTTTACTTAGTAAATGGTTATAATTGAATTTTAATCAGTGGTCATAATTCCATTTTTATAATTAATTAAATATGATTGAGGGCAACGTTTGTTATAAAGATTAGACTGGAAAAGAAAAGCACTTAACTTTGAAATCAATAAGTGAACTTCATTATTAAGTATATCAATATCATGTTATCACATCGAGTATACATATTAATATTAATAATGATTGCTCCTCCTTTTACGTCTTTAATTTAATCGTAATACTAACCGTAAACACCAAACAAGCCTCCTAAGCATGCCATAAAATACCTAATGTGTGTTTAATTCAATGCAAACACCCTCCCGTTCAGCTGTAAAATAATAGTGCGATCACGCCGTGAACTAAAGTGATAAACGGAGGTAGATGTCGTCAATAAGTTAACCTTATTAGTTGGAGCCCGGCGCTCCGCGGGCGGTGCCCCGGCCGGTTCACAGTGGGCCACAGGATCACTGAGCATTAAATGCTGAGAAACCCAATGAAACATAAGTATTTATAAGTATTGGTGATCGCATAGCCTAGTGATTGGAGAATCTGACTACGAAGTTTGAGGTCCCGGATTCGATCCTCGCTCGGGGTAGACATTATGGTAAAAATAAGAATTTTTTATCTCAAATCTTGGAGATTTCAAGTGTATTGTATTGTATATTTATCCGTTAACCTGTACCTATAAAAAAGCTTTGCTTAATTTGGGACTACGTAGATCGATTGAAGCTATTTACCTATTGATTGTCCAATGACATTTATTTATTTACTTATTCATTAGGTACTAGCAGTTCCCGGCGACTAAGTCTGTCAAAAATTCGTTTATCGCTATCCCACGGGAACTATGCAATTTTCTGGGATTAAAACTTTCCTATGCGTTCCCAGGGTCTCAAACTATCTCCATACCAATTTCAAAATCGAACTGATGTAGATGAAATTTCATAGCGGTTTAAGCGTGACGAGCTAACAGAACAGATAGACAAACAGACACACTTTCGCGTTTATAATATTAAGTGTGTACTCGTACCTATATGGATTACTAATTACTCATAAAGTCATATCGTTAATTCTTTGAGATCTTTTTTGATCCATAAATTTAATTACATAAGTTTGAAACACGGCTTAAAAAGATTTTTGTTTATCATGTCAGAAAAAGGATTTTTCCTCTATACAAGAGAATTAAAAATGAACCAAGCACCGTGAAACTAATAATGCGGACCCCCAATCTGAACTGGCACAAGTGGTACTGGCTTCTCCCTATCCAGTGATCTTGGATCACCACGGTGCATTTGATTTCTTTGGAATGTAATTGAAATTAAAGCCGAGTTATTAATATTTGTATTTCGTTTATTGATTTTCAAATATGTCTAAATACATGTGTATATGTGTACTTTATATGTCTAAATAGGTTTAATCAAATTTTATAAACGTAATATTTAGTACAAATATCGGAATAAGACGAGCGCTGAATGTTTTTTTTTATTGCGTTGAATATCTTGAGGGAAAATAACCGTGTTTCTTTTGTTTCAGATCACGAAATTGAAAATTGACAGTAATCCATTCGCCAAAGGATTTCGAGATTCTTCACGTCTCACTGAATTCGAAAGGTAAATATTTACATGATTTGAATTGTTTGCGATGTTGCCCATAATTAGCCTCTTTCTTTATCCAACTGATTTATCAATCTAAATCCAAAATGGCATCCAAGAAAGTTTTCGTCAAAGTATTTATGTGGTAATGACGGTTAATAATTGGGCAGGTAGCTGAAATGACAGCCGCGTATCATTCATTCATGAGCATTCATTAGCCTCATTACGTACTGCATACGACAGAATTGGGCTCGTGCTCTATTCGCGCCGCCCGGCTCCGCTCTCAGAAACAAACACGAGCGACGAACGGACACTGATTGATGCCTCCGGGTACTCAATTACGTCTCCATCTTTATTACTTCTTAGCCAATCCAATCGCTCTAATTATAAGCTCTGAACTATAAAACGATTGCAACCATAAAATTTATAATGCGTCGATTTCTCTCAATTCGCTTAGTATAAAAGCCCACCATTACGAGTACATAGCTAGGATACATTGCTACATGAAATAATTGATGCAAATCGGTCATTATTTACAAATGTTTTATTTTGAATTTTTTTCTTTGTTGAGATTCTATATCACGGGAGAGCACGAAAGAACATCCGTCTTCCCCGATGAGGCGCGCTTCAGCGCAGCCAATCATAGGTAGATACGCTCACACACCCATGTTATTTGTATTGAAATACACTTACGATGGAATGATAGAAGCATGGGAACCTTTTTTTAAAGCGTGGTTATCGTACTCTTTCAGGGAGACTATGGAGTCGATGTTAGCGGAGCAACACTATCTGCGTTCACCTCTGCGGCCGTTCGATCTGGACCAGCACAATAACAACTTGACGCTGGAGGAGAAGGCGATCCTGGCGGCGCGGTCGCAGCTGTTCCTGCGCGCGGCATACCCGCTGTACGGCGTGCCGGCGGCGGCGCTGTGGGGGCAGTGGGCCTGCCTGGCGCCGCAGCTGCTGGCGCAGCAGCACCTCGCGGCCTCGGGCTCGGGGCTGCAGCTCCCGCGGCCCGTGTACCCGCCCGGCGCCGCGCCCTCCCCCCTGGCGCAGCACCGCTTCTCCCCGTACCCCCCGCGCCGCGCCTCGCCCGGCTCCTCGCCGGACTCGCTCCGCGCCGCCAGCCCGCACCCCGCGCCGCTGCCGCCGCATCCCCCGCACACCCCCCACCCGCCCCACAGTCCCACTTAGTAATAAAACGTGCCCGACTTCCCCGAGATCTCCGTAGATTCGATATTGTTCCGAGGTCCTCCTGGACCGGTGTCGGGTGCGCGGGCGCTGCCGCTCCGCTGACTTTAATGATGTGGGCTATAAGCATTGTGCACACTGAAGTGAATCGACGTACTGAATCGCGAATGCATTTATACGAGTTGCGCTTTACACGTGTTGTGAAAACCTGCAAATCGATGTACACCAAGATCTTTGACGCCTCGACGTTTGTAATTATGACCTTTTGTTCAACGTGAACCGCTGTATTATATTGTAAAATAATATTTAATTTTAGTTGTATGTAACAGTTTCAATATGTTCCTAATAGTTTCGTCATGTAGTGATCATTTCCGCAAAGTTCGTGTTATAGTTATATAGCCAATTAGGATTTAATAAATGCATTAAATGACAGTATTCAAAACTTAATTGGGTTTAGACTTTGTGTCGCCGATTTGTTCCCTTGCGAATACGTTTGACGCACCTAAACGTTATTAGGTAAAATGTGCAATACATCAAGAAAACTAAATTGTTTTAGAAAACCTAGGTGTTTATTATAAGCATAGATGTATTAAATAAATTGTAGAAATTATATTTAATGTTTTTAAGAAGGTTTCCAAAAGCTGGATACATTCACAACGGAGACATAGAATTACCTATATAGTAACTTTGTAGTTAAATTATAGTTATTATCTATGAATAATATATTGCTAAACGATAAAAATTAAATGTTTGTTAACATACTTGTGTTGTTTTTGATTATTTAAATCCTCGAACCCAAATTACCTTATGTAATTCTACATAAGGTAATTCTCATTAAAATAAATGGTGAACAGTACACCTACAGTAACTTTATGGTATTCATGTAGGTATTTAAACTATCAAGTAAAAAGCCTGGAGTCTGGAGTGTTTAAATACAAATACTTTACAGATATTGGATCTCTGACGAGCACAGTTCTGAATATCGAATGGGTTATAATATAATATGGTTAAGTCTTTTTTTCTAAAACCGTAAACTTCTAGAATTTATTAAAATGGCATCATATAGAACCCATTAGGTTAGGTAGAAGTAGTTTCATCTATAACAATCTTCAAAAATTTAAAGTTTTAGAAAAAAAATTCGATGTGCGACATTCGATATTATGTATTAATACATTCGATGTTATCTATAAAATAATAGCTATGAGAGCGCATACAATCAAAAATAAGTTTTTTTATACAACTTTTTCTATCATCTACATAGTAAATTTTGCGAATTTTGGCGCAATATGAGGGAGGCCAACGTCCAGCAGTGGACGGACAATGGCTGTAGATAGATAGATAGTTTGAATTGTCATTGGATTTTTATGGCCTTATCAAATTTCAAATCAATTTAATTGCGAAAAGTAGGTGAATATCGATAAGCAAGACTACTTCTAGCCAAGCGTCCAAGAACCTTCCTTTTCGCTTCTCACTCGGGACGTTTCTATTCTAAGGCCATAAAGTTAGGGATGCACACAATGATAAAACGAGTTGCAATTCTCGCAATACCTCGATTTTCTCCTAAATCAAATACAGGGGTCTATTTTCCTAAATACATATCAAACGAAAATACCTACCTACTATTCGAAAGTGATAAAAATTTGAGTACAGTCTAGTTCTCCAATATCAATATACAGCCAACTCTTCATAAATATCTAACCATGAACCTTATGTTACAGTAATAAGATCTATGTATTATGTAGGTATAGATATTTATGAAAGGTTGGCGGTGCAGATAATGGTGAGCTCGACTATACCAATCGCTACAAAACTAAGTAAGTACCTATACATCAAACATGAAACTACCGTGAGACTCACTCATAGTGAAAAAAAAACGGATCACTCACGTCTTAAAACGATTTTAACTCGAAATGTTTCGCACGTTTGGCAGCCGTCGTCACGTGCGACTCCGAGAGGAAGGGCTCCGGATTAGCTCGAAACATTTCGAGTTAAACTCGTTTTAAGACGTGAGTGATGCGTTTATTTTCACTATAAGACTTACACATCAATAAAAAAGTTGATTAGTTGATAAAATTAGGTACGTAGGTATGTACATACTTACCTACCTAATGTAGGTAGCGTAATTTTCTACTACTCTACTCGTAAGTAGGTATATCAAATTTTCTTTTTGTTTTCGAGTAATAGGTATGACTTCAAAAATCGTTCCCTGGCGTTTGATTCTGTCCGGTAGGTACGAAAAGTTTTGATTTCTGAGGAGATTATTCCAAATCGGAGTCGTTATCAATAAAATTGTACACAATTACGGGATTAAAAATTAAAAACAAAACTTAATTAGTTCCTTTGTGTAATGAAAGTTACCCATATATTTTGCATGACTAACTTTCGTTGCACAAAAGAGACGATCGTGATTTTGTTTTGATTAAGTCCTTAACTACTCGAACGTAAAAAAAACTAGAAAATCAGCAAGTTAAAACCAAATCCGATATAAAAAAAACTTAAGGTGTTTAAAATGTTCATGTTTCAAATCAATTAAGTACAAAACTGTAGCGCGATGAGTTTCATGAAATCTGCAGCTCTGAAATCAGAAGCGCGTATCTATGCGTGCGGGCCGCGCTATGTCGTTTGCCGCGGTACCGTTAGATGGCGTTACATGTCTTGTGGAGAACGTAACGTCCTTCGGTCTGAAATCCGAGCTTTAAACGGACATAGGTTACGTAGGCTGCCTCTACCTGACTTCAATAGTTCAAAACATAATGTTCAGTTTTTTTATGTTCTTTAAAGAAGATTTTTATCTTCACATTAAAAAGATTAAACTACTAAACATTTTAACAAATCTGATCTGAATTGTACGGTGATGTAGCCGTGGAATAAGGCTTAAGTAGGTAAATAAGTACTTACATCAGATTTATTTTAAATCATTTTCGACACAGATTCCCATCTTTACTGGTATAAAATTACAGAAAAAAGTTTCACTTAAGCTGTACCAACTGTTAGTATACCTATCCGACCCACCGATTTCCTATTGATTAAACAACAACTGTGACAGATTGCGAAATTGCGGCAAATTAGAGCGTCACGGCCGGCAATTATGCAAAACGACTATAAAGTTATCTTTAGGAAAACAACGGGTGACACCCTCACTATTCAATTATAGCCAAACAGTGGCGAGGCGTCATTCGAGTCACATCGGCGAGGGTCGGTTCCGGCGCTCCATCGAATTAGTGTGGCGCGTGGCCGCATTACTGGGACAAATTCCGGGGCCCCCAGGGGCCTGCTAGCCCCAGGGCCCCCGCCTGGCCCCGGGTCCCGGGATGCAACGCTAATCTAATCTGGGTTGTAGCTAATAAATGTTCAAGATACCCTCCCCGGGTGTTGCAGCAATTTATTGCTTGTAAAACTGTTTCCAATCGCAGAAATTGCTGGATGATGCCACTTTATGCTCTGATTGAATTTGTTGAGCGAATGAATTTTTCATTTGCGTTAGTGCCGCTGGTAATGGTCTTCGTTTATTGTTATTGCAGTCTGCATGTTTAATTGCTTACATTTTCTTTTCACTGTTTCTATCTTGTAAAATTTTTACTGAATATTTAATTTGCATTAGCGTGTTTAAGGGTATTTATAACTGTAAATAAATATCAAGCGTTTCCTACGATTATTAGCAGGATTTTCTGGTTGAGTGAATACCATTATTACTATCCACATAATATTTACCACAGAATTTGTTAAAATGGTTTTATTTTTACTAGCTTTTGCCCGCGACTCCGTCCGCGTGGATTTAGTAATTTGGGCAGCTTATTTTTTTATCCAATTTGCTTTTTCATCAATTATGGCTCTCCTTAGTTCCTCGATATTAAAAAATTACCCCCCTGCACCCTCCAACCCGCTCTCTCCTGCACACCCCCCGCACAGCAACCCCGAAACCCCCCCCCCCCCCCCCCCCGCACCCCTCCGCACCCCCTGCACGCCCTCCCACACAGCACCCCCCGCACACCCGCGTTCGTCCCAATGCAAGCGTGCCCTATAAAAGTTTTACTTCAAGTTTTTTTTTGTCAAAAATCTTGAAAACGGTGCAAATCAATGAAATTTTAATCCCCCCTCCGAAGCCCCCGCACCCTCACCCCCCTCAAGCCCCCCTCACCCCCACCCCCCTGGTGTTAACACTGAAAGAATTTTTCAAATCGGAGCAGTAGTTCCTGAGATTAGCGCCTATATATAGAAGTTTTACTTCAAAACCCCCGATTTTGAAACATTCTTCCGCTCCGCTCCGCTCCTATTGGTGTTAGCGTGATGATATATAGCCTATAGCCTTCCTCGATAAATGGGCTATTTAACACTGAAGGAATTATTAAATCGGAGCAGTAGTTCCTGAGATTAGCGCCTATAGAAGTTTTACTTGAAAAACCCCCGATTTTGAAACATTCTTCCGCTCCGCTCCGCTCCGCTCCGCTCCTATTGGAGTTAGCGTGATGATATATAGCCTATAGCCTTCCTCGATAAATGGGCTATCTAACACTGAAAGAATTTTTCAAATCGGAGCAGTAGTTCCTGAGATTAGCGCGTTCAAACAAACAAACAAACAAACAAACAAACAAACTCTTCAGCTTTATATATTAGTATAGATTGTTTATTTCTCGTTTAATTATAGGTATAGCTATACATACCAATTTTTTTAATTAATTTATTTTTATTTCAAAAGAGATGAAAAGACCTGTTGACGTTCTGACTGAAGAGTACTTAAATCTAAAACTACCTCTACCAGGTAGAGGCTTTGAGCAAAGGATTTTTAAACGCTTACTAACCTACTATAATTATCATCAATCATCGAATTCAATCTCTGAGTTCAAAGCAGGTACCTAAACTTAACTACAAGTAGGGTACTAACCAAGACAGCGAATTTATTTCAAAAATAAAAGAACGGTGACAGTATAGAAGTTCGTCTTTTCATATAATTGAAATAGCTTGTCTATTCAAAAATATGTAATTAGAATTATTTAGAAATTTGAAGGTAGGTATGAAGGGAATCCTACTTATATGCAAAATAAAAGCTTATTGTGGTTCCTTGCGCGAGGGCACGTAACGGCGTGTTATTGGCCCGTCTCATAATCCCCTTTTAACTGCGGATTGCGACGGACGTGAGCCGCATGCGGCTGCGTTGCGATATTGTGGTGCGACGCTGACAGTCGCATCGTACTCCTTCGATGCTCGACAAGAGAGTGAGGCCCCACTTTAAATATATTTTTACGTGACAACGTCAAATGAATCGTTTGAGGGGGGGCGGAGGTATTAAAGTATTATAGGGGGAGGAAAATTTCATTGATTTTGCCGTAGGATGCACCGTTTTCAAGATATTTGACAAAACACCGGTTTTCGTCCGATCACCGAGGTTAAGCAAAGTCGGGCGCGGTCAGTACTTGGATGGGTGACCGCCTGGTTTCATTTTTGTTTTTTGAATGTTTTGTTATGACGTTGTCACGTTAAACTATCGTCCGTAAACCGGCTTTACAGACAACCGGTTTTTATCATCATCATCATCATTTCAGCTGAAAGACGTCCACTGCTGAACATAGGTCTCCCCGAGGCTCGCCAAACAGATCGGGCCCGCGCCATCCGCATCCAACGTGATCACGCAACCTTAACCAGATCGTCGCTCTATCTTGTTAGAGGCCTACCTACACCGCGTCTTCCGGTCTGTGGACGCCACTCGAGAACCTTTTTGCCCCATCGGCCATCACTTCTACGAGCGATGTGCCCTATACACACTGCCACTTGAGTCTGGCGATTCTTCGAGCTATGTTGGTGACTTTAGTTCTTGCGCGGATTTCATAATTTCTAATACGATCCTGTAGAGAAACTCCGGGCATAGCCCTCTTTATCGCCCTGTGAGTGACTTTGAACTTTCTTATGAGGCCCATCGTTAGCAGCCTCGTCTCAGTGCCATAACACATATATTTTTTATAACATGCCATATTGATGCGTTGCGTTGTCGCACGCAACGTTTCGACGGATCGACGGGCAAGAGACGAAGCGGGCAGGAGATGATGTCGCTGCACTGTCTCTAACAGTACATTTTTGTCTTGCGTCGACGCAACCGCAGGTGTGGCATATACTATGCGTTGATTCTTTGCGACGACGCGATGCAACGCGACGCAACGCACCAGTGGGGCCTCACTCTTACGGTGCGAGGTGTCTTAAAATCCGGAATATTTCAAGCGATGGTTGAAAATTATTGACTGAACATTCCCGTAATAATCACTATCTTACTTCAGAAATTTTACGTCCTGAAGTTTGTATTTAATTTGTTGGTTTTCCCATCAAAAAATATCTTTCTCTCTTAGCTAAGATCCGTACTAGATGCAACCATCACCCATCTGTTTGATGGATGAAAATAAGATGTGTTAATCTCACGAGTGTAATATTTACCTAAGTATAAAAAAAAATTTTTTAGCCAACCCACTGGAGATATGTTACTGTAATGTACTGTCCAAGAGTACAGACCAAATTTCTTCCAAATCTATTCAGCCGTGTCAGCGTGAAAGAGTAACAAATACACACACACAACAACACAAGAGTAACACATACGCTCCCAAACTATCGCTTTTATAGTATTAGTATTATATTATGTAAGTAGTATAAACATGGTGAAGTGGTTGCGGGTGTCTACGCTTAAACTCTAAGCATTCGACAATATATGGCCTCAACATCAGTAGGTAAGTAAGTACCTAAGTACTTTATAACGCTAATGGTGTAGGTAGTCATATTTTGCTGTTACTACCTAATTCGGATCAAACATTAAACTTATATCTAGTCGTATTTTTGTAGCCTAAATTATAAAAGATCACAATAAAAATGGGGATCTATCATAGTGGCAGGCGTATGTGCCAGAAACCCGCGCCCTAGAGCGAGACCTCGAGGAGGCATCTGGCGCTAACGCCGCTCCGCTCACACATCTCCACATTTCAGTAAAACTGCAAACGTAACTGGGTAATAAATTCACGTTTATTGCCGCAAATATAAGTACTCTTAACCTTGGCAGTCGCTACCGGAACAAATCGGGGGTCCGCCATTTACGCGGAACTTGTCGAACGTGCTTTATGAAATATTAACGTTTACGCGCGCGTTTCGCTGGAACAATGTATAACGAGTAACGCAACAGGCCCGTCGCTAAGGTGGGCACATTATCTGAATGGTGCGCTAATGGAATTTAACATTTTTATTTATTGCCAGTTACTCGTCGGCGCAACGGTTCGACTCAAACCTAACGACTTTATTGGTAAACAATGAATCAAAATTGCCTGTTAGACATATAGATAGGTATGTATGTTCCTAGATACCCAAATGTTATTAACAACGACACAACTCTGCTTAACTGCATAATATACATATAATTACTAGCTGATGAACGCGACTCCGTCCGCGAACAATAGGGGTAGATATTCAAAAAATAGCCTACGAATTTGGAGAAAAAATTTCATAAAAATCGTTCAGGCCGCTTCGGAGGAGTTCGATAACAAACACCGTGACACGAGATTTTTATATATTAGAAGACTAGCTGTTGCCCACGACTCTACGAATAGGGGTATAAAAAATAGCCTACGACCTATTCTCAGACCTACCGAATATAGAGAAAAAAGTTTCATAAAAATCGGTCAAGCCGTTTCGGAGGAGTTCAATAGCAAACACCGTGACGCGCTTCGATCAGGTGATCGACACGACACGACACGAGACACGACACGAGATTTTTATATATTAGAAGATGTACTTACTTAGTTCTTGTGGCTCTACTATTTTAAATTTCCAGTTCACTCTCGTTCACTTCTAATACTACAATTTGTTATAAAGAAAACTCAAAAGCACATTCCATCATTTAAACAGAAGAGATGTTGCAAAAGTATAACATTATCAGCCCCTTGGTACGTAAGTAGGTATAGTTGAGGGCAACTCAGTTCAGTTATTTGCGTTCAATAACGCGAATGATCTGACTTTTCCCGTTTTTCCTCCACGAATGGCCCCACCCTGTTCTCCCTACCCTCCCTGACACCCCCTTGCGGTGCAAAGTTGAGGGCATTAGCGTGTTATCGGCGGCGGCGGCGTGAAGACGGCGCTCACCTGACCTCACATCACGGACTTGCGAACGACGCCTAAAATTACGACCCAACCTATCCTTTACCAACACATTGCTCGCTCCTCATCCCCAATCGTATTTAGAGACCATTCAAGCAACGCAGTGTATTGCGAACAGGTAATGTAGCAGCGCCCGACTTAACATCTAATAGGTGTAACAGATACTATCTATAAGCGTTGAGATGTGGGGATAGGTGGCAAGCGTGAACGTGTTTTGCAAGCCAACCGAGGAAATAAGGTGTCCCCAATTTTACTTTTGTCGACCGTCGCTTACGGCACATAATGTAGTGTTATGGGAACCTATGTAAATGTAACGAGAATTAGAAAGATGGAAACTTTTTTTTATTCTCATTTACTTAATATTTCATAGTGAATATCGATCGGTAGGTATGCATGTTATGTGTGAATCACGTTTAGTTGAATAACTAACACTTGAAACAGACTTTCAAATTAGTCATGGTATACTCTTAACGAACCTAGAAACAAGAGTCAATGCAATTATAACTGTAAAAATTAACGATATTTGTGTGTTTATAAATTCTTCCTGTTCTTTCCCTGTCTCATCGTATTCGTTTTGACCTCGACGAATAGTTTGTGCAAGAATAGCATAGGTATTCCCATGTACTTACATAAACAGGCAAATTTCACACGACTATCGCAATACTTCTGAATAGTTTTCTAATCAAATCTCTGTGGCCACAGACTCAAGTATCGAAGCGGGCAGAGGTCCCTTCGGAGCGCGAGCCCATTGACAGGTTATTGATACAAATAGTCTCCCTCCCCCTCCCCTCACTTTCCCTACCCAGCCCGACAACACCAATAAAACTTGATTGATATTGTGTAAGTGCGCTCGGAAAATGTGGGAACTCGATTGATGTTACAGCCAAATTCGATTGGCGGAAAATTGAAAAGAATACCGAACTCAAACCAACACTTACCTAACGCCAGCTGAGCAGAGTACAATTTTGCCTTCTAAGAAGCCGTGTTATGCCTTTCTAACGTTCCGAGTGTAGCGTCGGTAGTCAAAGGCGTGAATAGTGTTTAACCGTATGTATGTACCTACCTACTAATTTCATAACCATGTTGCGAGGCAATGTAGAACTATTGACAAAATTATTGATAACAATGCAAGGAATACTAAACATAGATAGCGATAAGTTTGCATTTGTTTAATAAGGTCTTTTATAAATCTTTGTTAAAGCCTGAACACAACAGAGAAAGTTTACAACAGGTGATAGAGCAGAATAGCTATTGTTAAGAATTACATCTTCAATTGAACTAGTTTATTTGCTTAGGCCTTTATTCTAAATGCGCAATGTTAATATAACGATATTGCTTTTGGTATTGTGTCTTTCTTTTTCGTACAACCCACTACGAGTAAGAACATCGAATAGAGATCCTGCTTCGTCAAGACATACCGTAAAAACCCGTGGTTAGTGGGCGTATAAGCATTAGCAAGTTTAAAGAATCAAGTGGAAGCTGTCGAACTGTCGGATATATCACGCGAATTCAGCTGACAAGACAGTAGTGAGCCGGTTAAGCGGCGCGTGGGCGGCCAACGACAGACGAGAAGCGGAACCGCTCTCCGACAAGAGTCCAGATAAACAAATAGAAAAAAAGGAGTTCTATTGGCGAGGTCACGTGCCATATAAAACGGCTTTCAAGACCAGGCATTTATATCTGAACTGTCTTGAATTGACAGCCAAAAGAAGAAAGAGTCGGCGCGATCTACCTGTCGTGAAATGAACGCATTATTTACTATGTGACTCAAAATTCCAATAGCATTGACCTGGATCTGAGGATTTAGATTTTTTTTTTATGAAAAACCAAAGTGTTATTTATAATTGCTTTTAAAAATCACAGAAATGGGGACATATTTCTTCTTTAAATTTGAATGTATTTGCTTATTTAGTAATTAACCTTTCATCGTATTAAAAATGTTAGTCTCTAATGTTATTGCGAGAACACCATATCGAATAATCGCCACTAACAACCAAGAATACCCCTGCTGCCAGAGTTCCTAATGGAATAAAATAATTTGGCAGAGCTACAATAACTGGAACAAGCAAATAATTCTGCTTAGTAAGCTCAGAGGGTTGGGATATTTATGTGATTCCGATCGGTCCCTGTTTTACGGCGCTCTTGAGGGTTAACGGGTGTGAATGGCCACCCCATTGTGGGAAAATGACTATTAAATATTTATGATCTTTATATTGCGCCCGAATATTACGCGTATCGGTAAAATACTCAAGTCAATACCCTGAATACGAAAGCATGTACGAACCTTTTAGATGCTGGTATCATCAGGGGCGTTAAGTGCCACCATTTTATTGCCAAGCGTAACGTAACGTCTTCATTTAGTGTAGAAGAATATTGTGTAACAATAAAAAGATAAGATACCTACCTACTTGATGAAACCTAATAGTTACTTAGTAGATGCCTTCGAGAACGTACGTCCTATTCAAGACGTTGAATTCTAAGAAAACAAGTAGGTACCTAAGTACTTAAGAGACCTTAGAATCGCAATTAGGTAGAGTAGAATACCTTGAGAATAGCACAATGGTGCGTTTACAAGCATTCTAAATTTAAATTTTCTTTTGTATTGTACTAACAACATAAAACAAGGTATTTATATATGTATATTAAAGAAGTAAATACCAAGATAATTTCATTCTCTAATCTATTTAAGTTGCATTAAAATATACGTCTGATTTTATTGTATCTACTGTTCTGTACTTCCCTAATTTACCAAATCATTTTGACTGGAGTCATATGACTGAAGTTACATACATTTAGGGGCTGTTTCACCACTTTTCTTAAAGTTCGGATTAGCTTAATCATAACCTTATTTGACAGATGAACTTAAAATTTCTGTTTCACCAGTCTTGATTAGCGCTAAGTGACGGACAAAGTGTTATTTAATTTGACCATCAGATCAGGTGGCATTTAGCATTTTTATCCGTCACATAACTTTTTAATTAGTCAGGTAATTTTTTTGTGGTCATGGTTGGAGAGCCCTTCAGCCGGTTTCAGAAAAATAAATCAAAGTATTTTTTATTTTTTAAAGAAAGAGGTCATGCTAAATTGCAAACGAGGATTCAAATATCAAGATTTGAATAAAAAATATAGGTACGCTTTTAGTATGTAAAAATAAATCCAAAATTTTGTAATATTTTTTAATCACAGACTTTTTTTCAGTGGCACAATCGTTTGTTCTACGTGAACTTGTACATCGCCATTACAAAAAAAAGTTAATCTGTCAAATGGTTTGGCGCCACTTTTCGATTCGTTTTACGTGATTTTATTTTTCTTTGTTATTGTTAACAAAGTATCGTAAATAAATACCGTTTTTGGATTAATTATACATTTGTTTATGTAAAAAAATAGATGTATTTAAGAATTACATAGTTTACGATTTCTTTTGCTTTAACAATGAGCGACTCTTTGAACGAAAGTGTGCGAACAGGAACGCCTGATCGTGAAATGTGACGTTGTCATACCCCTCTATGTTAAACCGACGATTAGTTAAGTGGTACTTAGTTTGCACAGGACCGGAGTGGTGAAACTGAAAAAAAACTAGCCGACAGATTTGTCCAGTACTTAGTTTATTCATTGGTTACGTGACCAGTAGTTTGACAGTAAGGTGGTGAAACACCCCCTTATTATCAGGAATTATGGCAGAAATTAGCCGATATTTTGGTCTGATTGAAAGTGAAAATAAACAAATGATTTTTAACTTTTTTAAATGTACCTACTGAGCTTTACCTTACATCGCTGCCATTGAAAAAGCTATAGGCGTTCCTCTCCCGACTATTTAAATGACCTGGAAAATACTTGTCGTCATATTGAAGGTGAAGAAAATAAAAATAGTGTCAACAAGAGGAAGTGAACCGAATTCTCGATTTTAATGTTATCAATAAGTAAAGTAAACGTACCAATGCTCGACACCTTAACGCCCTGTAGATTACACCCATCTGTCACCTCTCTTACATGTCATTAGATTGAAGGTGCCATGTATTGGGTCAGTGTCGAGCATTTAGCATGTATTTTAGTGTTGAGGGACGTTTACCTTACTTGTGATGACTGAGATGAACAATTAAATGATAGCGACTATAGAAGCATTGTAACCTCATTTCACTAAGAAAATACTTTTAAATTATTATTCTTTTTACAACTACTTCATTATGCAATAGCGAGCTATTGATAGTTTACTTATCTAAGTATTATTTTATTTTTAACAAACTTGCCTGTAGGTGAACCATTACAAGACCATTATAAGCATTGATACGTTGTATAAAATTTAAGCAAACCTATTTTTAACTTATCGCTTCAGCGCGGTTGAATCCATTAACAATACCAAGATGAGGCAATCCTACAAAAAGCAATAAAAATCAATCGTTACCAATCATTCCACACTGATTCCCCCAAATGCGGTAGTAATCACAGGCTATAGCAACATAGATGGAAGTTATGGGACCGAATAAATCAATTAAAAGCACCCACCACGACAATTACACTTGTAAACTTGTTCCGGAGTGATTTACCCAGTGTTGCTAGGTCGAATTGGAAAAATGCAAGAGATATTAGGTAAGTTCGAAAACAGAAGACTAAGAAACAAAAACAAAGGTGCTGAGGTTACCTTCAAACACTTAGAAAACATTTTTTTAGATAGTGGTAGTTAGATTGGCTAAGTATTTAAGTAAGTTTCTTACGTCTTAGGAACAGTTAAAAAAAGTGAAATTTAATTTTTGCGTCAGTTCTAGTATGATGTACATTCGTACGTCTTATCTGTTATAAACTGTAAAAACTATTTATAAATAAATAAATAAATTATAAATTAATGTGTTAATGTATGTATTTATTTTGTACCCACTATTGTATGCTCCAATGGGCAGATTATGTGAGACTAAAACTTGTAAAAACTTCACTGATGTGTATATCATAATCATACAATAAAGATTATTATTATTATTATTATTAAAATCCAATGAAAATTTATATTTCTGTAAATATATCCCTCCTGACGCAGTTGACCAAAAACAGTAGATAACAATACAATGCAAATATTCTTTTCACCTCAGCACCTCAAACAGGCAGGTTTTGCTACTAAAAAACAGTGAGCAAAATCCGATTTTGCTCACTGCGTGAGACAAAGTAGCTTTTTAATTATTTTTTTTAAAAGTCAAAGACAATGGTGGGTCTGCTTACTGAATTCGAAAGATTTGAACTTCAGTTTGATCTGTCACTTTCATTTCGATACGAAAAGAGCGAGAGATAAGATCAAATCGATTCGAATTTCGATTTCAAATTCTATCCTAGTCGACCTAAAAATAAACGAACGATTGAACGTTCGGATACTCATAATAAGTTCTTAACCTTAAAATTGTCATTCGTCTGTTAAGGTTTTAAATTAAATTATTGTAGGTACTTTTTTAATAATTGGATTATATTTTTATATAATCAAATTAATAGTAAAAATGTTGTTGAAAACAAAGTTTAAACATGTATCTATATAATTATTAATAATTTTAACAATCTTGAACATCGTGGTAAATACAGCGGATGCAGCATCGGAACGCAGCGGGTGTAGTATCGGAACGCATCTTTAATAAAATAGCGGGATTCAAATTTTAATTCTTTTCTTCTGTTTCTCTAGCTACAGGGGGGTTACTACGAAATTCGAAGTTCGAAGTTCGAATCGTGCGGTCCCTCTCACTCTCGTAATAAATACCATTAGCGTGAAAGGAACGGCATGAAACGAAGTTCGAATTTCGCGCTTCGTAGTATAGGGCCAGAGTTCGATATCTATGAGTTTGATACACGATCAGAGGCAATTTGGAAATTATTAGAATAGTAATAAGTACTCATTTAATACATTTTTGAATATGATATGAGTGAATTGAGTGAGTCCAGTGACGAAGTCAACAATTGAACACCAGACGAATTAATGGAATGAATTGAGACGAATTAATACATAATGCAGAGTAAGTTTCTTACTTGAAAAGTCTCGCGAAAAATATTTAAGAGCTTATGATATTTTTAAACAATGCAAACACTTTTTCGGAGACTGTACCTATTGTTATATATATAATACGAAGTATTTACTCAATGGTGAAAACCACAACAAAGACAAAAAGACGACGTTCATATAACTTTAATAATTTATTATGTTCTCGCTGCTGAGGTGAAAAGTTGTATGTGTCACACGAGACCAAAGTTTTTTTGCATCTCGTGTATTTGAATCACTCGCGCACTCAGGATTCTAACTTAGAATCACTCGCTAAACGCTCGTGATTCAATTATAGAATCCTTCGCTAACTCGTGATTCAAAATCAGCACTCGCAGTAAAAAACAACTTTGCTCTCTTGTTGCACAAATAACTATTATTGAACACCAAAAACAGTACAGTGACATCATAAAAATAAAAATTCAGCCAGACAATAGGCGATCCTATCGCTAAAAAGCGATCTCTTCCAGACAGCCATATTTCATAGATTTTCGTTAAATAGGTATCAGTAGAACAATTAGATGACGACCAAAAGAGTAGATTTCTGTAAAAACAGAAGTCCTGGCAACACTGGGTTTATCCACCCTCAGTCGACGGGTGCCGATGTGTGCCGCACACACGCACAACTGTCCCTGGGAGCCCAACGCGCCTGTAATAAGTGCATCAGTGTCGCTGTCTGTTTCAAAATACACTACACGTTTATGATACCCTAATCACTCGACCCTCTGATTTAAGCGTAAGTTACTCTTCACCATCCTCATACGAAATTAAGCCGTTTCATCAACAACATAAAGTCGTTTTCTGGAATCTTGTTTGGTGCCAAGTGTCACCGCAAACTGAGCAACGGATTTAGGAGCTCAGCAATTTTACTATTATTGAGTAAGTGATGTTGAGTTCTAAATTAACTTTTGGGTTGAGATTGGGTTAGTGTCTTGTTGTTTGCATGAAAGTGAAGTAAATTTTTGGGCAAGTTTGAATCCTATTTTTATCCTATTTTGTAGGTACTTTAATATTAGATCGAAACCATTCCAAACAGGAACAGGAGATAATTTTACAAATATCCTTAACTACTAAGTAGGTACCTATAGGATAATTTGAAAATATACAGTTTAGTAGCTAGTATTTTTGTTTAAAAAAAGTACCTGTAAATTGGTAATGTTATTACATTACATTTCTACAACAGTGTTCCATGTAACAAACAGCTCGCCAATTGACGAACGTGATCCTTTTTTTCAATAGTAAGTACCAATCTAGTTGCAAGCAGCATTTAAAATACAAAGTTACACTAAACCTCACGCATCAACCTCAAACAACATGGTAAAGTTGTAAATAATTTAGCAAAGTTCATATCGATTCAAGTCGGCAAGGAAGGGTAGGGTTCACGAACGAATTAGGTTGCGCGCCATCTGTCGACCAGATCCCTTTTATACGGAACCGCTATATTATAAAGCAAATTAGAAATTAAATTCAAGTTTGGTCCAATATAAATTCTGGTAACCGGTAGAAACGCCAAATACTACGATTAACTCGAAAGTTGGAGCCGATTTAGATGACGGAGGCTTTGTTCAGTGTACAAATTATTTATGAAATGAATAGGTAGTTGTTAGATCTATACGAAGGTATCACAGAGTTCAGTATAGGTATGTAATGCTTATCTAATTTTGCACTTATGTATGGTTTTGAAGCTGTAGTAAAAATCAAAAAGAAACCGGATTTACACATTTATTTACTCATACTTATATACTAGGTAACTATACTTCGTTTCTTTAGCATTAGAAAGAAGGTAAGCGATCTTGACATTGTCTTTTTATTGAAAAACACTTTTGGAAAATAAATCACAGCAAATATGTAACAACGAGTTGCAGCCCGCGACTCCGTCTGCGAAGAATTCGTTTTGTTTAACTATGCAGTTTTACGGGATAAAAACTATCCGATGTATTAATCCGGATTATAAACTATCTGTATGCCAAATTTCATCAGAATCCGTCAAACCGTTTTAGCGTGAAAGAGTAACAAACATCCATCCATCCATCCATCCATCCATACTTACAAACTTTCGCGTTTATAATATTAGTAGGATTAGCAAGTACATAATGTTCAATTACATTCTTTTGGTTTCATAAGTAAATTTAACGAGTTTGGTTTGAAGTATCTTTTGTATATTTTTTTTTTCAACTTCGTTTTTTTACCTTTACGGCCATCTCGTGAAATCCATATATTTCATACTAAATACAAACTGAAGGTTAGTTCTGAAGGAGTGTTGATGTTACTCGATGAGAACTGAACATAGATGGCGCTGTATCACTGCAAAAGTGATGATAGCAGACTGGAATGTATGATGCATAGGAAAAATTTGTGTCTAAACTCCTGACCAGTGGTGGTGTAGGGGAATGGCACGCGGCACGGAATGCCGAGGACCTGGGTTCGATTCCCAGCATTGGTCTTTTTTCTGGGGTTTTTTCTGTGCATCTATGTTCCAGTTTGTATTTAGTAGGTAGGTATGAAATATCATAAGTAAATGTTACTATTTCTTTAAAAGCGTTTTTCAGTAAAAAGACTCATCAAGATTGTTTACCCTATTTCTAATGCTAAAAAAAACGAAGTATATGTAGGCCTGTATATGTGGGCTGTAGGTAGGTGGGGTGGGGGTAGGTGTATACTAATTTCGTAAATTTATAACTTTTTGTATGTTGATGGTTGATAAATAATAATTTCTTTTATTTATTTATTTAGGTGACATGCCAAAATAACAAAGATGTTTATTTACAGTATAGTATATCCTCCTCCTCCTGATATGCATGTGTTAGTCTGCGTAACTCCAAAAAAGGGCTATTTTATTTATACAATGATGAACGCAGCCAGTTGAAGATAAAGTCATAGCGTGGGGATAGTGAGTGAGTGCCGATGGGGCAGCCACTTTGTTGCCGTCGCCGTCTTCCTGCTATCAATGCGTATCGCGTTTCGCTGCATTTCGCCGATCCGGCGGGTACTAAATCTTACCACAAACTAGAAATCGTTTGCAAAATCACTGAATCGTTTTATGCACATTATTTGTAAAAGAAATTGCACTGAGTTTTTTGAAGTAATAGAATAAGTAATTAAGTACTAATTCGTTGCTATCACCTGCACTGCGCCGGATACCCGAGATTTAAAACCGCTCGCTGTCGTCCATTCAATTCGTCTTAATAAATTCCCACGGATTGGTTCGAAACATGTCGATTATTCTTACCTACTTGTAGGTACCTGCAGGCTTATTGTCTAATGCGCGGACGCTTGCTGTCGCTTTCACTATTTCTTTCTGTAAAACGGTATAGGATGGTGACAGAAAGAGATGGAGAATGCGATAGCAAGCGCCCGAGCGTTAGACAATATGGCCTCAGGTATGTGTATAATTTTAAGTAATCATGTACTAAAATTTCTTAAAGGTAATTACTTCGATTAAACAAAAAAAACACACACAGGTACAACTAAAACCAAACATGTTTAGAATAACGATGATTTTCTCTTATCTTATACATTAATACGATTGATAATTTTGGAACCTCACGAAAAAAGATTAGTGATCACTGTGGTAGGTACAAAGATCAATGTCCATTTTTTTTCGCCTGAAATAGAAACAATTAATTCAAAAAAAAAACCCAAGATTTAAAATGTATTTTCAGACATCTCCTCGTACATCTAGTGACTCGTATAATTAAGTTAACTTCGACGTATTTTAAACATAATTTATATTTGCTTTGATAATTGCTGTTTACTTGTGTATAAAGTTAATGCAATTTGCGCTCCAACAGCTGCGAGAGATGCAGATAACCTTTTTCAATGACTTCTACGCGAGTTGGGAGGTAGCCTTTCGCAATTTGTTAAAACAACTTCAGACGGAAAGAAACTAATTACTTTTATAATTAAGCGAATGTCGTTGCGTTAATTGGAGTTTGCGTTGAAAAAGTAAGTGTTAGCATGATGATATATTTAACGCAAATAAAAGTCTTAAATGAAACGCCTCAAACTACAGTAAAATTAATGAATTGTCTGGTTAATTTGGCTTTTGACAGAGCAATTTGGAAACCTTGCCCTTTGGTGGTTATATTTAAGATATGAAACCTATACAATGGTCTTATTCTTAATTAATACCTTCATTCAATGCCGTCAGAGAGATATGTAATTTCGAAACATTTCTGAAATAACTGTGTTTAGAACACGATTCATTTCCTTCAATTGTAAGTTCGCATCCATCTTCTGTACGGTGTTAGTTATAAACTTAAGGAACATCGAAATTGGAGATAAGTATTTACCTATATGTAGTAATCATGCATTACAACCTAGCTCTCATTCGCCAAACATCTGGAATGTAACGTACCTACGACAAGTAAATTTGTATCAAAATCTTGAGTGAATCATGTTACAGTCCTGCTACATAATCCATTAGGAAACCAAAATAAGAATAGTAATAAGCTCATTTTTAACAAACTTAATTTTCAAAGGAATTTCGGCGGTACCACAACGTTTTCTTATGAAGCGGTGCCCCTTGAGGACTTAGCTCATTTTTGATGGATGGGACAACAGAATCAGGCCGGGAACAATGCGTGCTTTGGGTATTACGATAGATGCGAGATAACTTTCGGCAAAGGTGCGACGTCACGTGATTGTATCACACAATGTGACAAGTCACTGCGGTGCGGATTGCACTAATGACAACCTCGAGGACTTGTTACATCTTTTGTAAGCCCATGGGTGATGTGGCTGAAGTTTCCATACAAAGCAATGGCCGCTGGAACACAATGATTTTATGGTACAATCCTGAGACACTTGTGTTGTTTTGCGACGCGGATACCAAACAGCCGTATTAGGGAGTTATCAGAAAAAAAATGTACCCGTTTTCCTTAATTATCCTTAATTTTTCCATACAAAATTTATTAGTCAGTTTTGTGACGGTCCATATATACAACATGTATATTATTGCTTAAATCGATAGTGCTTGTGATTCTGAGTAGAAATAACCCAAAATTTGTTAGGTTTTTTAAAAGTACAGGGTACACTTTTTTCTGAAAATGCCCATTAAACAAAGGTGCATGCACCTACTAAAAATTTTAAAGTATGTAAATAGATTCACGTCAGTTAATTTATTAAGATTCATTTTTTTTACGGAGTACACACACAGGGTACACTTTTTTCTGAAAATGCCCATTAAACAAAGGTGTACCTACTAAAAATTGTATTGATCAACTGGAACTGTAGTTTTGCTGCAAGCAATAGGTACTTACTTACACAGTTTTTTTTTCTATTTAAGTATGTAAATAGATTCACGTCAGTTAATTAATTTATTTATTTATAAGAATTATTTTTTTTACGGAGCAGTTAAATATTTTTTTAGCGTTTCACTCTAATTGATGTTATCTTTTCTTTACGTGGTTACTCAATAATTCCTGTTCTTCTTTAAAATTATTTATTTAAAATATTAAAGCGGTAAAAAGTTATCATAATGAAATCTAGAATTACCGGCGCTAACGGCCGAACGGACGCATGATTTGGTAAAAGCCGCAGGTTCAAATTGGATGCAAGCCACTTCCATCCAATCGTTATGATTGGGCATTAATGAGGGAGACCTATGTCCAACGGTGGACGTCCTACAACTGAAATGACGATGATATAGTTACGATAATGATTATGATAATTACCTACCAAACCGAATTTAATCAGTCAACCCTCGTTCGCAATTATTGCATACTTTGTTCAAAATTAATGATTTTTAAAAGCCTGAGACTGCATCTTAAAAACGGCTCTGTTGGCGATAGAATCAGAGAGATAGTGTGGCAGGTGCACTTGATTTACTTCACATAAACCCTTACAAAGTAAACGGGTGTCTGCGCCTTGCGCTCTTGATTCCAGGGACTATATTGGTTCATTTCATGTGGACTTATCTGAGGCCCTAAGGAGACAGGCTCGCGATCTCGAGTATCGGACAGCTTTGGTATCGCACAAGCATCAATTGGACCCTTCGTTGTCTTCCTTCCTGCCAAGAAAAGTTCTGGGTAGGTACTTAGTATCAAGCAGCATTTTGTGAATCAATTAATGACCAAGTAAGTGCTTTACCATTTTTTGTGACAGTTCCTACATCAGAATAAAAACAATAAGGCTGATTGTCACATTGACTTGTAAGTGAAAATAGCCTTTGATGTCTTAAGTCATACAACTGACATTGAACTTTAGGGTGGTAAAGGAGTTTCTTGGTCGACTATACATAATCGGGATGTAATTGCGAGAGTATCTAATTGATATCTACAAACATTGTAAATCCAGAGAAAAAGTAGCCAGGTTATTATACTGTAACTGTATTTTTATTTATCTATAAACAGATCATGTGCGCGAGTCTGTTATAGCGTCGAGATATATCGCACTTTGCTATAACACACTGAGTGAAAATTTCAAGTGTCTATTGCGGTACATCCCTGTGGCAAACGGATGGATGGACGGTAAGACAGAGGAACCTTAGTACTGAGTCAATACACTATATTTGTGTGCGGAACCCTAAAAATACAATGAAATTTTATGACAAGTACATATTCTATTTACATTTACGCAAAATAGGACATACACGTTGAGTTGCGGAAAACTGCCCGGTATTACCTATGACAAGTAAGTAGGTACCTACCTATAGGTACATGTTACATTTGCACATTTATAGCAAATGTCTTTTTCCCCGAATAATGGAAATTAATTTCTACGGATGCATTCCCAAATTGCTTATATGATTTAGACAAAGCTAAAGTTGTAAATTATAAACAGTATTTGCCATTAGTCTCGGTACCTGGTCCCACACAAAGCCCGTGCGCTCAATAAAACATAGACAGTAAGTATCTACGCCCCGTATCATAAAGGTGCCGTCAAACGTCCCAATTCAAGGTGTCCTGTTATTAGAGGTATTCGCGCCACATCAAACGGCACTGCTAATGAAAGACCGCGTTTACTGCCCGGCTCCGGAAGCCCTAATTAAACGATCACATTTTTCATTATTTTATCGTCAATTGAGGAGTTCCCCCTCATCGCAGACAGCTAAGTCGGTAAGAATGGCGTCACCATGATTTCGAAAATGAGCAGAAATAAAATGAGCCTTCTTTGAAAGACAGAATATTCACCTACTATCCGTCAACAAGGATCATAATATTGACGTTGTAATAAAGCCAAATATGTATACAATATTAATAAAGCAATAGGGTTAGGTGCAGCCTTAGTCATCTTGGGCCTGTTGCATAACGAAGTACAACTAATATTACAAGCGGAACTCTCGCTTCGGTAGGTATATTAAACTAGAAAGGGAGTTCCGCTTGTAATATAAGTTGTACTTTGTTATGCAATTGGGCCCTGGTCAATATTTATTTCCAGGAAAATCCAGAGGCGTTTATAGATTCTAAACACATATCATTTCATGACTTCACCTTACCTACACTCGCGTGGAATAATTTTTATCCCGTGGTAAATTCGAAATATCCGTCCCGTCCTTATCTAATACATTATGTAGGCACCTCTTTGCAAAATTTCAGCATTTGAGGTGTGAGCTAGGTATTAATAAATCAGTCTATTAAGATTCTTCAAGCAACAATCAGTAATATAATGCACTAGAACAATCTAGTTAATGCAGTATGTTGTTAAGCATTAACTGGTGGAGAAGATAGGCCACAATAAAGAAATGTAAACTTTGATCGTGCTTTCGTTTAGCTCGACAGTAACTTTTCTTTTTAATAGAAACAATAAAAACGTAAACTCTTTTAAAAGACGTGTGGTCAACACAATTTCGATGGATAATTGTAGAGACAACTTAACCATTCTGCGAGCTTGGCCAGTAATCGCAAAGGCCGATTACCACATTAAAAACTAAACTAATAACTATGAATGCTATAAAGTACATTCCGTTACAATTTACTATCGAATAGTTAATTTCCTTTCACGGTCTGTGGATAGTCGGTGTGATTACCAACAATGTTGCCGATAGAAAGGGGTAAGCAACTGACTAATTATGTATTAATGATCCAAAGGATATACATACAAATTATGTATTTAAGCTGTTGCAAAGAATACGTTTATCGCTATACCGCGGGAACTATGCGATTTTTAGGGATAAAAATTATATCCTAATATTATAAACTATCTGTGTGACAAATTACATTCGAACCCATCCTGTTTTAGCGTGAAAGAGTAACAAATATCCACAAATTCATCCATCCATACCATACAAACTTCCACGTTTATAATAAGTGGGATTATGTAAACATCTTTTATATTTTTGTAGTGGTAGCTTATTTTTTTTGTTAATGAACGAAACTCATAATACCTACTTTGACTTGTACCTACCAGAAAACTGCAACACAAAAACGAAACAACAACAATAATAATCGATCTATCTCCTCTGCATTCATGGCTGCTTGGTCTCGTTATTGTAAACCGTCATAACTTACCTCGAAAAGCTTTTCAAATGATTTAAAATATCTTAAACCATGCAAATCAACTGATAATAAAAAAGCGCTAATCGAATAACAGAATAATAACTTGCAAATTTGCAAAATTAAAACTTTACAGGTGCAAATTTAAAGTTAACGGCGGCGCTGGCGCACGATTGTGCTCGTCCACTTAAGCGCAATAAAGTTGTAAATTTAATTACGTGTGCTTATAATTGCAGTGCAAAGAATCCGTGCGTTTATGACTAGACGATACGATCGGCTGTAAAGAGTGGAATGCTTGCGGTTATGCTTGTCATCAACTCATCGACTTATTTCGCTATTTCCGCCAACCTAATTAATGGCTCTGACCAAATAAAGAGCAAGCCGCACCAACGGTGAGTGTAAACGTGCTTTTACAGGGTGTTTTAGATAGTGTTGTGTGCTACTGTAAGTACATTTAACAATGACAATAAAAATGTACATGAATAACGTGGGTAGTTATACGCCGATACCAGTGTCGTCGAGCAGCCGCGCGAGCAGAGCAGTGGCAGTGGCGCGTAGTGCGCGTTTGGCAGCCGCCGTGGCGTGTTGCTCCGAGAAGGGCTACGGATTAGCCCGAATCATGTCGAGTTAAACTCGTTTTAAGACGTGACGTGAGTAATCCGTATTCTTTCACTATGAGTGAGTCTCAAGGTAGTTTCATGTTTAAAACGATATTCAAAATTTTGTACCTACCGAATAGATTTGTAAATTGGTTGCTAATTGATGATTTACCAAAGGTATACTCGCAGACTGGATCACTCCGGCTCTACCTAATGGACGGAAGTGCCATTTAAAGGAGTATATTACTTGACATCCTACGAGTATCTATATACACGTATCCTAAGCTAAATGCTTTAGTGAGCAGAGTGCATGAGGCTTAGATTTATACCTACTTATCACATATGTGGAGTTACTGATGACACGCTCGGCCATGGTCCCGCACCGAGGACGGTCGCGTCCGAGGCGTGGTCGCGCGATCTTATCACTCCCATTAGCGCGCGCCGCGCCCAGCCACTATCTGCCGCATCTCCACCACTCATATACCATTACATCATAATCCCAACTTAAATCCAACCAAAAATAAACGCTAACCCAACGCCCTTTAAATCAAAGTGCAACATCGCCTAGCAACGACATACGAGACGCGTTTACTTACCGCCGTACGAGCCTCATCTTTCTTCGTTAAAATTTGTGGCTTTAGATATTGTTCGACTTTTTTCTGCGATAGTGGATTTTGAACATGATGCGTATCGACGCTGTAATTTGCGTGATTCAGCTCTATGAAATCAAAGGCAGTCTTGCGTCCTGTCATTCTCTCGTTAGTGGTATCCGAAAAATGTAACACCCACACTCCGAAAGCTACGTAGGTGCCTAATGCGTTTACATTGAATTGAGTCTGATATCGATCTCGTTACTGGAATTTTGACATTGTTGTTATTTGAAAAATTAATGTCGTTAATAATAAAGTGTGTGGAATGATATGATTTATAAATAAACTGGTACCTACGGTACTAGGATCTCGATTTTTTGTGGTTCCTTTTTTAAAAGCTCCCACGTTATTAAATTACAAAATATTTTTAATAGCACTTTAGTGTATTAGGTATAATAGGTACCAACTTAACTTTTTTGTGTCACAGATTTTTATTAGCTAAGATAAAAATCTCGACCTATATTAGATTCGCACACCTAGATCAAAACAGTGTCAACTCAAAATAATATACCATTTAACTTAGACTTCACTCAATCAAGATTTCTTAGTCAATTTCTGAAAGATCTAAATTAAAATGGTATATTATTTTGAGTTACCTCAATCTGAGGCAGATAGATTTCGGATATTTTTGTACGATATCGAGTTGTTCAATGAAGAATTTAATACTAAAGATGCCCACTCTTATGATAATCTTACTGATAGTTACTTAACAATGTTATGTTTAAACTATAAATCAATAAAAAAAAACTGAATTCAAATAAAATACTTACCTATACGGTCACGATTTGTTTCTAAACTCACCATCCGCAAACACGAGACTTTCCGGCGGTGCGCTGGCGCAGCCCGGAGCTGGTAAGGCACAGGCGCGAAGTGATCCCTCAGGTGTGCGCCCTCGCCCCGCCCCCTTGTTTATTGCTTATTAGCGGCCACGGCGGCGGCACGTTTGAACTGAGCCTCTTTGTTCTCGCCGACAACCCCCCTCCCCCCAACCGGTCACGACCAAGCTACGCGAATCATAAATTCTTGCTATTTGACGTTGGCCTGCGCAGGTGATATCGATCTAAGTGCAGTGATATCGAGAGGAAGTGCAGCGTGAGATAGGAGCTTTCATATACTACATTTATATTTGATAGGAATGATAGGCTTCCGGGATAGATGCCAGCACTAGATCTTGAATTGGTTTTCATATCTTAAACGATTAGAATGTCCTAGAGTGACTAAAGTTTCAGATGTTTTGATATACTTATTTATAAAGCGCTCTTCAAATTTAGTTATGTAAGTACCTACCTTATGCAAAACATCGAAGCTATTTCCTGTTGGCAGAATATGTGTAATAGGTGCATGGTACGTTGCTATTCTAAGTGTCCGTAGATTGTGGGTTGCCGACAGCTGCATTACCCGTGCACCTATCGAGCCCTGTCCGTCCGTCCGTCTACGCTAACACTGACTGTTAGCCTGTCAGTTGCTCACAATCTAACGACGGCTCCTCTCCGCGCCGCGCCACCGCGACCTTCACTTCTCAACGATTGCCGATATAATCACGATCATTTACAACAACTAGTCTGTCAATCAGGCGCGATAAACACAGTCAACGTATTCTTCAAGCAACTCGAAACGCCACGGCAAACCATAATAGCGCCTACAAATCATGAGAAACCGTTTTAATAGATACAATAGTTTGAAGTCCTGTCGTTACTTTTAGCGCGGCCAATAGTACCAACATTTTCAACAATACTCGTAATTTTAGATTTCCAAAGTTCGCACAGACGTCAAGTGGCATCACTCGATTGCGCGCCTATCGCCAATAACAAAAGCAATTGTTGGGTGCGGCGTGACGGAGTAATTCGTCGTTTCCCTTGCTGGACGCGACGATTAGCCTAGCTCTATTTACTTGTCTCTCCCGCAGGCCAGAGTTGGCAGCTGACGCCGGACGCGTCCGACAGACGGACACCGTTACAAGAACAACTTAGAAAAACGTTTGCCAGGAACAACCGACCTGTCTGTACGTCGGAGCGGGTAAACGACACGGACCACTAGACCGTTTCTTGATTGACCGCCGAGAAACTACACAGTCGATTGCATCAAACAGGAAACAATTGGGTGGTTCATTTGTTTGATGAAGCTTTAAAAGTTTGATTTAAGCAAATGCACTTAGAGACAGTGTATGATAAGGAATTGAAGAAAATAATCTTAAAGGAACAGAGCCAAGTAGTTAGGTATTGATAAAGCGCGTTCCCACAGGCGCGATATGGCAGATTGCAATCTCTCCCAGGGCACGACCGGGCACAGGGCTCGCACGTGGCCCGGAGACGTCTATCGCCTTTAATCAGCGATAATCTGCGCTGCTTCGGGAACAATACAACCATACATTCGACAAATGAGCGCAATTAATGGCAATAATTTGAAATGCCCCGCCGATCCGATCACAACTGCCTCTTTGAAAATCTTTAAATATCCGCTGTCTCGATGCGTTTCCGTTTAAATAAATGCTAAAGTTTGAAATCAGAATTGCCTCTTTTCATCATAAGTTATTTTGCGTGTGAATAGGCACGAACATTAAGTTAACAATGCAACTCTGAACAGTGCTCTGACAAGACATAAAATTCTGAAAACCTTTCTTCGAACTAGTATTTGCCTTGAAAACTAATCAGCGCCAGCCATTATGGGATCAACCTTCGGCTTTACGTTGGGCGATATATCTCGCGCACTCTTCGGGCGAAGAGTGCACTCGTCCCGAGAAATTAGTCTCGACAACACCACAATAGTCCATAATTATGAATTGTGTTCTGATTTCAAGAGGATTCGTAATTTTTCTCCCGCGCCGAACAATGCAGGACGGTAATGAAAGGAGTCAATCAGTCCGCGTCTGCGAAATACGCCCGTGCTAATTTATGCATTTTGCGCAGCGTAGGCTCTCTGTAATTTTCACATTTAATAGTGTCGTGCTGTAATTTTCTTGTTTAATAATATTCTACGTGGACAAAAGGTAATGGGGCCGTGGAAACTTGTTGCACTGCCTGGCATTTAGCGCAGTTCTTTTGACACAAATCGAAACTATGACGGATGCCATCAAGGCGCGAGCTTAACGCGCATCCTAGCATCTTATGAATTTATAGCGAGTGCGTATTATTTACTAGCATTATACGCATAATTTGCAAAGCTGTCGCAAGGGCTGACTATAATTTCACGATGGCAGCAGATCCATCAATACACGCCTCGGGCCGCGGCCGCTTTCAATTTGTAGGCCGCTTACATCGACGGCAATTACCGGACGGACGGAAGGCCGATCATCATCGATATACGCGCTTAATAATGCCTAATGACAGTTAATAAAGACAGAAAATAAAAGTGTGATGATTACTTATTACCTGCCATGTAAATGGTAACGGTGCAGAACCAGGCGAAAAAAGTTATATCTTGCCTAAACGCCGGATGCATAACCTACAGGTAAAAAGCTGTAGGTGGATTGAAAGACAGGCTGCTTCGCTTCGCGAGGTGTTACTTATATGGCCGTTAGTGTAGTTAGAAGGAATCATTTAAATAACTCCAGGTTAACTAATTACAACTCATACTATGTCTGGCTTCTGAACTTCAGTTGGATCTGTTTAACTAAGAACTTATGTCAGGAGCAGGCAACACACAATAATCCCACTTCTTAAAAATATATTACTCAATGAATATTTGTGTAGAAATTTTGTTTTGATATGAGATTGTGGAAACCAAACAAATTTGAGTGTAGTAGTACCTAGTAGCGCAAAATTTAACTAAAGGAAATTCCCGTTTTAAGTACTTTGTGGTGTGACCTGACAAGTGTTAATATTTCAAAAGCAACTCTACATACCGAAGCTAGGCCGATAAGGCCGCCTATAGCTTACCTTATATATTTTTTCCATGTTCTTGTTTTTCTGTATTGTTTTTTTTGTGGTGGAAAATAAAGAGTCATTGTATTGTATTGTATTGTTAAATAAAAGATACTTGTTTTTATTACGCCTCCGTTTTATTGACTTTCTGTTGCAAAGCTACAGGGTTTTTTTTTCATGGCTGACATTCGACTGCTGTTCTATATTTAATATTTAAATCAATCCATAGACAACCTACATACAGCAGTCGCCTGCCAGCTAACAGTACCAACTCTTGGGGGAAGCCTATCGTCAGCAGTGGACATCTTTCGGTTGAAAGATGATGATGACTCTACATGCACAGACCTCGCGAGTCTATCTTTGCAGAGCTTAATATTGAATGAATTTTCACCGCATACCTTAAAACACATAACGTGTAACAAGCTAAAACGGAGACGCTCCACTCGCGGTTTGTGCTTGCTCAGTCAGATTGTATATCAACCAACTTTTTGACGTAGGTACTTACTCAGAATCATTACCTACATTTAAGCTACATTCATTGGTGGTAATGTCAATTCATAATAAAAACTCTCATTAGGTAACTGTATAAAGTTATATTGATTGGTAATGCTTTAATACTTGTATAGGTATATTATGTGCATGCATTGTATCTTATTCCTGTATGAATTCAATAAAATTGTCATGTAACGACTTTTTAAATTGCCATGCCGAAAGTAAAAAGAAAAAACCGGCCAAGAGCGTGTCGGACACGCCCAAGGTAGGGTTCCGTAGCCGCCATTACGAAAAAATCAAGTAATATTTTTCTAAGGATTTCGTATGTGTACGGAATCATCCAAGTTTCGGTATGTTTTATACCTTAGGCTACTATTTACTTTTAAACTACAAATAATTTCCAAGCAATCTTAGCCGCTATAATTTTCCTAGTAAATTTGATATATTTACTACCATTCTGAATTTTTTCAAATTTTTGCACCTAACAGTTTAGATTTTAGAGGGGGGGACGCTCGATTTTAATGAAAATTTTCACTTTAAAGTTGAATATTTCGCAAACAGATCACTGAATAGAAAAATTATGTTAGCAACCCCGCAATGGTTTTAAAAGACCTATCCAACGATACCCCACACTATAGGATTAGTTGAGAAAAAAAAATCACCCCCCCCTTTACGTCTATGGGAGGTACCCTAAAAAAATTATTTTTTTATTTTTTATTTTACCACTTTGTTGGCGTGACTGATATGTATATTCATGCCAAATTACAGCTTTCTAGTACTAACGATCTCTGAGCTTAGCCGCGGACAGACAGACAGACGGACAGACATGGCGAAACTATAAGGGTTCCTAGCTGACTACGGAACCCTAAAAATAAGATTTTGTTAAAAATTTCGTTTTTACTACAACCTGTTTTGGTGAGTTAGGTATGAAGTATCTTTTTGTATTTATTTTTTTCAACTTCATTTTTTATTACTTTTACGGTCATCCCGTGAAACTATATATTTCAAACTAAATACGAACTGAAATATAGATTAGTAATTAAAAATGAGTTCGAGCCGGAAACTTTCTTTACATTTCTCATCTTTAAGGGCGTCTATATTTATGGGTTGTTCCTTTCTGCTATGCTTAGCTCTATCTACCTTAATCCTGACTTTAATCTTTATACCCAATAAGTAGTGATCGCTGTCACAATCAGCACCCCTGAAAGATCGAACATCCTGAATTGAGCTTTTGTGTCGGTCATCTATGAATGTATGAATGTAAATGTAAAGAAAGTTTTCGGCTCGAACTCAAAAACAGGTTTGAAGGTTTGGCAATGGAAGATAACATAGAAGATAATTGGAAACAAATTAAAGAGATAGTGAAGGATACGGCAATTAGAGTACTTGGCCGGAAAAAGAGGTATAAGAGGAAGAAGTGGTGGAATCAGGATTGCGAAGATATAGTTGAAGAAAGAAAAAGATACAAAGCATTGTCTGAGCAGAACGAATTATGGGTGGGAAAATACCAGGAAGTAAGAGTTGAAACAAAGAAAGTGATCAGAAGAGCCAAACGACTTCATTTGGAGGGCATTGTTCGGGAAATGGAGACGCTGATAAGGGCAAATGAGTCGAGGAAGTTTTATAAGGAACATCTTGCAAGAAAGGTTATCAGCCCACGACACAATTGCTTGAGGATGAGGAGGGCAATTTGATCACGGACATTGAGGAGAGGAAATCGCAATGGAAGAACTATTTTCAGCATTTACTGAATTGTCCTTCACTCGTAGAGCCTTTGCCTTGATCCTCGGATGACAATAATAGCGAGGTACCACCCCCTACTTTTGCTGAAGTCCGAGAAGCCATAATGAGGCTCAAGAATAACAAGGCTCCGGGTGTCGACGATTTGCCTTCGGAAGTCTGGAAATACGGAGGGGGGACGGTACAATCCGGACTTTATGAGTTGCTGATCAAGATCTGGGAAACAGAAAAACAGCCGGCGGAGTGGGATACTGGCGTCATATGCCCTGTCCATAAAAAAGGTTGTAAGAAGAGGTGTGCAAATTACAGGGGGATAGCTCTACTTCCAACAGCGTACAAGATTCTGTCGTATTTACTCCTTAAAAGACTGGAAACATATGCGGAAAAAAATCTCAGTGATTACCAGTGTGGGTTCCGACCAAATCGTAGTACTACTGACCAGATCTTCCTGCTGCGACAAATTATGGAAAAAAGATGGGAGTACGCGCAGAGCATTCACGTGTTATTTGTGGACTTTGCAAAGGCTTATGATAGCATAAACCGGAATGCCTTGTATACAATTCTGAGAAATTTCGATATCCCGTGCAAACTCGTAAATATGATTGTGGCGGCTACGAGCAACAGTAGGATGAAGGTGCGGGTGGGCACCGATCTATCCGAGGACTTTACTGTCATCACTGGATTGAAACAGGGTGATGCTCTGTCACCGATGCTTTTCAATTTGGTCTTGGAACATGTCATCAGAAGAGTTTTAACTTTACAAGTTGGAGTAGAACTAAATGATAAGCATTTGGTGATTGGCTATGCGGATAATCTGGCACTACTGGGCGAAACAAGTGCCGAAGTAAAGTTAGCTACGAATGTCCTAGAAACTGAAGAGTTGAAAGTTGGCCTAAGAATAAACCACGATAAAACAGAGTATTTGCATATGAGACGTTCTAACAGCAGTCGCGGCAAGCCGGCCGACTTGCAGGTCGGAGATACCAAGTTTAAAGGGGTGATCAGATTTAAGTACTTAGGCTGTACGGTTAATGACTCCAACACCAGACATGAAGAGATTGACATCCGTATCCAGAACGCATTACGGTGTAGTGCCGCCCTGCATAGGGTTTTGACATCCAGGCTACTTAGTAGATGCACTAAAATCCGCATCTACAAGACTGTGATTCGCCCGATTTTGGTGTATGGCTGTGAGGCCTGGACCTTAACCTTGAGGGAAGAACATAAACTTTTGGTGGCGGAGAGAAGGATCTTACGCAAGATTCTTGGTCCGACGCAGAGACCTGACGGCAGTTGGAGGATCCGGAGAAACGTCGAAATTGAGGAGCTAGTTGCTGAACCCAATATAATCGGAGTGACCAGAGCTCACAGACTTCGGTGGCTTGGCCACCTCGAGCGCATAGAAGATGGCCGTGCAGTGAAGAGGGCCTACCAGGGTAGGCCAACAGGGCGGCGCCCTGTTGGTCGCCCTAGATACCGTTGGGCAGATGTGGTAGAGGTGGATCTGCGCGAGCTTGGGGTTGGTGACTGGCGAGAGACCGCGCAGGACAGGGATCGATGGCGTGCGCTCGTGTTGGAGGCCAAGACACACTTTGGGTCGTTGCGCCAGAGGAGTAAGTGAGTAAGTAAGTAATAAAAAATGAAGTTGAAAAAAAATAAATACAAAAAGATACTTTATACATAACTTGTTAAAGTTGGCAGAGTAGCGCCATCTCTTGGTCCAGGTGAGCGGTTAGTTCCGAAGGAGTGTTAAGTCTCTCCATAGAGGGCATAACATAGATGCGCGCTTTATCACTGCATAAGGTGATTATAACAGACTGAAATGTACGACGTATGGGAAAGATTCGTCGCTAACCTCTAGACCAGTGATGGTGTAGGGGTATATTTCAGTTTGTATTTAGTTTGAAATATATGGTTTCACGGGATGACCGTAAAAGTAATAAAAAAAATGAAGTTGAAGAAAATAAAAAAATAAATAGAAAAAGATACTTCATACTTAACTTGTAAAAGTTGGCCTAGTAGCGCCATCTCTTGGTCCAGGTGAGCGGGTAGCTCCGAAGGAGTGTTGAAGTCTCTCGGTAGAGGGCATTAACATAGATGCGCTTTATCACTGCCTAATGTGATTATAACAGACTGAAGTGTACGATGTATGGGAAAGATTCGTCGCTAACTTCTAGACCAGTGATGGTGTAGGGGTAAGCACGCAGCACGGAACGCTGAGGACCTGGGTTCGATTCCCAGCATTGGTCTTTTTTCTGGGGTTTTTTCTGTGCATCTATATTTCAGTTTGTATTTAGTTTGAAATAAAATATCAATATCTCGAAAACTAAAAGATTTTTAATAAACCTAAATGTGATATTCTGGTAGGTAACTAGTAGGCCTATCAGCCCTTAACGGATTATCGTCGGTTTCTGGGACACCCTGTACATTATTATATATCTTTCAAGTCAATCCGCACACTGGAACTACTGAAAGTCGGTTAAATTCGACTTCGAAGATTTGACTCATTCTAACAGGGCAAGTTAAATAAACTCTTGTACAAACATAAGTATAAATAGTTCTTGATTAAGTCCCAAAAAATATTACTTACTAGCTGTTGGCCGCGACTCCATCTGCAAAGAAATCGATTATCGCTATCCCGCAGGAGCTATCCAATTTTCCGGGATAAAAACTATCCTATGTCCTTCCGAGGGTCTAAAACTGTCTCTATACAAAATTTCATCCAAATCGGTTCAGCAGTTTGAGGGTAAAGATGTAACAGACAGACAGATAGAAAGACAGACACACTTTCGCATTTATAATATAAACTAGCTGTTGCCCGCGACTCCGTCTGCGTGGAATTAGTAATTTGGGCAGCTTATTTTTTTATCCAATTTGCTTTTTCACCAATTATAGCTCTCCTTCGTTCCTCGATATAAAAAAAATACCCGCCCCCGCACTTCCCCCCCCCCCTGAACCCCCCCGCACACCCGCGTTCATATTCACCACAAGTCAAGCGTGCCTATAGAAGTGTTACTTCAAAAACCCCCGATTTTGAAACATTCTTCCGCTCCGCTCCGCTTCTGTTGGTGTTAGCGTGATGATTCTATAGCCTATAGCCTTCCTCGATAAATGTGCTATCTAACACTGAAAGAATTATTCAAATCGGAGCAGCAGTTCCTGAGATTAGCGCGTTCAAACAAAAAAACCTGTTTGATAAATTCTTAAAATAGACGTATCTTTCTTATTTGTGAACCGATTCAAATGAAACAAACACTAAATGTTAATCCAAGAAAATACCAACATACCAGTGAAAACCGCATCCTTCTAGGTTAAGCCTTTTCTGAGATTAGCGCGCACAAACGCACAGACAAACAGACAATAATTCTAAAAATCATTGTTTTGGGTTCTATTGCGCTAATAAATAGCCCTAGTGACAGTTTTTCTCAAATATCTTCAATGTACAGACACGGACTTGTTACAGATTTATTATATGTATAGATATAGATAGATAGAATAGATATAGAAATATGGATGAGTATGAGTGAGAGTCGCGAATTTTTAAATCATTATAATCTAAAGTCGTGCTGTAAAAAGAAGAAATATTATCTACCAAATTGCCTTTTTTTAAGTAACTGTCCTTAAAAAATATAAGTACATAGGTATTTTTGACTTGAACCTGATTTGAAATTTATCTTAACCCCTTTGATCTACTTTCTCAAATCATCCATATGATACTTGCGTACAAAAATGTTCCATACAAAAACTATGGTGCTACACAATAGCACATGATACCTATACCGAATATACCTACTATGATAGGTATTGTGATATCCAAAGGGGTGCAGCGATCCATATTCACTGCCCCCAAAGTAGGTAACGCACATTTTGCTTAGCATGTAGAGCGACAGAGGGGAGAGAAGTCGTGTTTACGTGCGCGTAAAATTGCTAAGCCCGCATTACATCACATCGATGTAATGTGGCTCTGATTACCCACATCGGCACGTGAGTGAAGTTCCTCTGACTGGGGTGTGGTTAAATCACGACCGTATTTGTCGTCCCGGAATGAAAAACAATAATGCACGACCTGGTAATTCAAACCCTCATGTTAGGGGTATGTATTACAATACCGAAGTACGAAAGACCGAATGTATTAAAACATCGAATGGGTCAAAAGACCGACACGATTTTTTTCTGAAACCGTTAACTTTTTAAGATTGTTATAAAACAAACCTAACCTAACCTAATGGGTTCTGTATGATGCCGTTTTAATAAACTCTGAGAAGTTTCCGGTTTCAGAAAAAAATCGTGTCGGTCTTTTGACCCATTCGATGTTTTAATACATTCGGTATTTCGTACTTCGGTATTGTAATACATACCCCATGTTAGGTATTTACCTAATACAATATGTACAATACAATGACTCTTTATTGTCCACCACAAGCTAACCAATACAGAAAAAGAAGTACATGGAACAAAATAGATAAAGTAAGCAATAGGCAGCCTTATCAAAAATTTATAGTTTATAGTTGTTTTATTCATTGTTATTTGCATTCTTAGTTAGAATAAAGTTCCATATCAATTCTGTTTAAAAATAGATATTTATTGAATCAGGCGTTACTTTTCGTACCTAGGTCCATATCAATGAACTGAAACAATTACTTTGCTCACCCGCGACCTTAAAAAGAAGAAAAAAGGTCGCGGTTGAACAAAGTAATGGTTTCAGTTCCTCATGTATTGCCATAAGAGTTTGAATTATCAGGTTGTGCATTATTGTCGTTCATTCCAGGTCGACTAATACAGGGTCGTGTTTTAAATGCACCTTTTGACTGGGTTCGGCTTTGCCAGAAGGGAACTAGGTGTTTAAAGGCGGTCTGCAGTTTTTTTTTGGAATTTATTTATATGTACTTAGTATTTATTGCATTGAAGTCGCGGAGGCCTGGTGTTTTGACCATGTCCTCTCAAGCAGAGGCCCGGGCTCCCCGAACTATGACTTTTTCGGTATTTATTTGCGAAATTAATTTGAAACTCACAATAAGCTTTACGGTGAAGGAAGACATCGTGACGAAACCTGCAAACGCCTGAGAAGAAATTCAATAGTTTGTGTGAAATTTCAGTGGGACGATATAGGCCGGGATGATGATGATTTATTGCATTTTGTGGCATCATATAAAAATCAAGATAGGTCCCTCGATATATCTTTATAACATAAAAATATCATCTACTACCGTCTTAGGTTCCATCTGTTCTCGAACTAAACATTATTTTTGATAAATAATTTTAAAAAAATCTGATAAAATAGTTTCCAGAAGGTCACCTACATAGGGATAATTTTTTTGGTTACATAATCTGCCATAGTAGCTAGTGACACTGCGAAAAAAATTGTGCATACCCATACATATTGGGCATTTGGCTGAACATTTTGATTGAAGCCGTTAGTCTTACAGAGCCAAAGGGCCGTGACGACACTATGGAATAGGTATTTCGTAGTTACGGCAAAATTATGTTTTATTTACTGCACCCCATCTCTCTATTGAGCTTTTCCTAAAGCGTCAAACTTCAAAGGGGTATAAAATATTCTTGATGACAATAAGTATAAAGGCAGCGGTAATTTTTACCATCAGTCTAGCTAGACACACATGCGTGGCGTGCATTCAACCAACATGGTTTAAAAAACCGCTCTTAACTAGCTGTAACTCAGCTAAGTTCTCAACAATCCTAAAAATAAATAAAATAAAACAACAATAGAATTGGTTTCAGTTTATTAGCTCATAGGGCCGAGCCCTGATATGTCGCTACCTTCACGCGCTCACATGTTAGCGCACCTATATAAGACTATAAAAAAGCCACAAAGGACAAAACTGGATAAAGTTTCTTTTTAAATAAGTATACCACGCGCGAGGTGTCAAATGTCCGCCATCACGCACATAGCGAGGTCACGTATGATGGGCTTTTTGGCTCTCAATATTGCGTTTCATCCAGATAGGTAATACGGGGTGCTCCCGCTAGTTTAGAAGTGAGATAAAAATCTACTAGTAGCCACAGGTAATAAAGTGGTGATTAAGCTATGTCATGCCTATAACATAACCATCATAGATAGAAAGAGATCACTTGTACCATATCGATTTACAACGAGCATTTTATCTGTGTAAACTTATCTACGTCGTGTGTACTTGGTGTAGGTACTTGTTTAGATTCAGTTGTATATAAGAATAAGAAGAGAAAAAGTTTATCTTGTCTACAAACTTATGTAGATTAATCGGAAATTAAACTAAATTGCAAGTTGTGTTTGTACAACGGATAAGATACTCGTAGAAACAGTCAAGGGTAATTAGAATTTACGTAGAGTCTACGGTAAAACGTTTAGTAATCGTACTTATTTATTGAGTAGGTAAGATATTTTTTTACTGTGAACTGTTGAAAGTCGAAAGTACGGTCATGTGTTTCAATATAAATACCTAATACAAGAAGTTACAAATATTAAGAACATTTTAGTTCTGGAATGTGATGTAGTTGAAGTTCAAAATACAATTCTTAGTAAGTAAGTACAATTATATCTGAATACATAGTTTTTCAGTAATGTTACATACAGCTGGCTGATCTGTTTGCAAACTAAATAGGTAATTTTAAATTTAATATTGAATTGAATACTGATTTTTCATCGAATCGTCGTACAGATCCATTTCCAAGGTTTTTTTTTAGTTTTAAGCTGTGGGTCATTATGATTCCTCAGAGACTGACGTCTCAAGTAGCAATAAAATTTCTCTTTGAGTTGTAGATGTCTTACATAGGTAGGTTGAAATCATCAACGAGCCACAAACCACATGTTATACCGTCTTACTAGTCAACCTGCGCGAAGCCCACGTAAGGGTATATACGCTTCCATCAATGCGGTAAATAAGTAAAAATGGATCCTCGTAATCTTAATAAAGAATCATCATTATTTTTATTCTTATGCTTGAATAACCATACCAATGAGTTTAAAATGAATTGCTTTACAACCCTTTAAATGTGAAAAAAATTGATGCAATACATGCCATGCTGTAGGTACTGTCCTCGTGCAACATAAAATATACTCTTCAATGCATAAAACGTTTTAAAAGTAACATTGATTATTAATATTATTATTTCTTATTTGAGAGTAGGTATGAATCTGTATTGCATGTTTTGTCTCGTCAATGATTATTATGTTGCAGCTATATCATAACTTCATAAGTACAGTACGGTAATTTAAGTTTCTACCACCAGTTTTGTCGCTGAGTTTCTTTCTAACTAGGCTGAAGACAAGCCCAAAACCACAGAACTCATAAGAGAAATAGAAAGGTCACGAGTTAAAAAGCACGAGGCCTGTCTGGCAGAAAAGTCAGATGTTTGTTTTTCCGATTACGTCAGTAACGAAGTGCTACTCGAGTTAATTGAGCATAAAATTGACCTCAATTTATGAAAAAATATGAAACAAATGATAACATTTCTGTTCCTCTTATTGTTTTATTCTGGGCTCACAACAGATAACTAGACACGCGGCAGCTTGTCAAGACAAGTTCAAACAAAAGGTTGTGTTGTTACACGCTCGATCTGACTAGCAAAAATTCCAAGGAACACAAATGTTTTCACTCAGTTTTTATGCGCATACTTTTGCACATTTTGCGTGCATCTATGCACCATGTTATTTGAACAAAATTTTACACAAACTGTTTGAACGTGTAGCCGAAGCATAATGAATAAAATAGATGTAACTACATACATACTTGTGTCCCTTGTATAAGAAAGGTTTAATTATAATAAGCAACACAAACTGAGCCATCCAAGAATGGACAAAACGAATCGCAGCCACTCGAGGTAGCCGTAATATGCTTATTAAAAAAAAGGCTATTGCCATAAATAACATTATAGGTGCGTTAAAAATGAGAGCGACGCTAGCCCACTAAAACAGTTTCATAACTTCTTATCAATACAAACATCTAAGTGACCTCTGGTATGTACAGTGCTTATCCTACAAAAATAATTTAATCAATCGCTATACAATACATACATCTTCATATTATAAGGTACCCTACTAGTGGATTATAAATAGTATATCATCTATATTTTACACACGAATACAACTTACTAATACGCAATGTAGTTGAATTAGATGTTAAAAAAACTTAAAACAATTCATTTAAAACAGAATTAGAACTTATGTAGATCAGAAGATACATTAACAGGACAACAAAAAACTTCTCATCACATTTTATTAAAACACCATAAAGAAAAAAAGCGGTAGACAACAACAGCTTTTTGGTAATAATTTTATTATTTATGATTTTATTTTTAAATCACTTATGCATTTCAGAAAATCTAAACAAACAGCTGAAACAAAATAAAGAAACAGTAATTTTGCTTTCATACGTAGTTATTTGTTTTTCTCTACTAAAGATACGATATCAAGCCCACTTCTTAAATATTATTCTAGTAATTGTTATTGGAATGTAATAACTTCTTTTCGTTCTTTTAACTGTTATTTCAATAACAGGTATTTCTACAGATATTGTGTACAAAATTGCATTTGCAATGCTCTTTGGTTCAAACACAATTTTTTTTTGCTAAGTAAAGACAAAAAGAAAAAATCGGAAGCAATCGTAGCAATGAGTAGGAAATGTCGGACAGACATCTAGCAGGTAACTAGTGTTAAAATCTGATCTGTATGTAGTAACAATAATGTTTGAATCATCTTTTCCGGTAGGAACCATTAATTACATCCTTAGCATAATCTAGTTCAATAATAATTACTATACCTAATTTAATCACTAATAGGTACTACATGTCTTCAATTCGAGTAAGTTTATACAAGTCCTCACAGCACATTTTCGATAATCATCAGCAGAACGTCTTTTTGGAATGTCTTTAGATTCAGAGTGGGTGTCGCGGTGATGGCGCGTGCTCCGGCCTGGCAGAGGGTGCGGCGTGCGCGGGGGGAGGATAGGGGCAGTAGCGGAGCGGGGTTGGAGGCTTCTGCATCCAGAGGTCTGGGGGGAGGGAGAGGGGTTGGGGCCAGGCGGTAGGCCAGCCGCGCCCGCCAAGGGCCAGCAGTTGTAGCGCTGGCGGGGTCCGCGCCCAGGCCGCGCGCTTCTCAGCCTCCTCCTCTGCTCCCGCGTATAGCCGCAGCGGAGAACGTAGTAGCTGCTGCTCCATTAGCATTAGCTCCATCGGATCTCTGGGGAAAAAGAAACAGGGTAAATTGAGACACGGTGTAACGCCACAACTACAGTACCTACTAAAGTTCAAATGGTTTCTAATCTCACCCACCCTGACATTAATTAATTTATGCACTTATGTCGTGAGGTGTTTCTGTTTCCACAATTCAGCCCTCGCTTAAAAAGTCTGTAAAATTGATCGCCACAATGGCCTTTAAGAAAAAATTGGGTTGTACCTTGTTTTGCATAACAACTGTTTGCCTATTATCAGTTTGCCTAAATTTAGATAAACTAATATTACTTAACCTAATGTTTCATTTTACCTAATTTTAATTTTAGTGAAAGTCATTTTGCATACAACTTACTTTACATAATTTTGTTTCATCTAATTTTAAATGACGTAATTCTCATTTTGTATAAACTTATTTCGTATAATGTTTGACAGACTTAATTATATTTTGCCTAACGTACATGTTGCATAATCTTCATTTTGTATAAACTTATTTCGTATAATGTTTGACTGACATAATTATATTTTGCCTAACGTACATGTTGCATAGTTTCATTTTGTATAAACTTATTTCGTATACCTAATGTTTAATATTAACGTGGTTCATAACACCCAGTAATAACTTCACTGTTGAAACTTTATAACTTATCAAACAAATTAGATTTTCCGGGTGGTCATAAAAAAAATAACTAACACCAAAGGCTAATGCGGGAGCTGCGCTGCGCTACGCTCCCGCATTAGCCTTTGAACCTAACCATACCGGGTCCCTTCCGCTCCGACAGGTCTTGCTCGCTCGCTTCGCTCGCTCGCTGGCTTCAATCACAAAGCAAGACTTATGCAAATGATGTTAGTTAAAACGTTATTCGGCTATAAGATGATTAGTTAAAATACGAATCGACAAAGTGAGTTTTCGATAAAATAATATTAGACAAAACAAGACATATGCAAATGATGTTAGTTAAAACGTTATTCGGCTATATAATGATTAGTTAAAATAAGAATCGACAAAGTGAGTTTTCGATAAAATAATATTCGACAAAACAAGAGTTATGCAAATGATCATTTAGTCAAAATGAAAATTCGACAAAATAAAAATTATATATAATGAAATTATACAAATTGACTTAAGACAAACTATTCATTATAGTAAAAGTTGTTAGACAAAGTGAAATTAGGCAAAAAAAGTTTAGATAAGTCAAGGGAATACCAAAAAATTCTCTTCAATGTCTTAAATCAAACAAATGGTATTGAACCTTCTAGTGGTAAAAGATTAGTTGACTAAACGTCAACGTATTGGATCTATCAGCAATTTATACTTATATTTGCTGAAATTTGCCAAACTTAAGAGTGCAGGAAAGCCCAGTGGCAATAGCTTCTGGGATAGGGCCGAGTTCCTGCTAAGCAGCCCGTGCGCAGTTCCGCGAACGTGGGCGGTTGCGTGTTGCCTGTTCGTTGGCTTTCAGCGGTCCGTAGTCCATAAAACTGACTTCGAGGAATGTACTTCAGTGGCCACGTGGCATTTCTGAATATTTCATACAAATATAGGGGTATAATTTTAGACAACTGTGGTTTTTAATGTTAATGTATTGGATTTTCTATTTACGAATACCTACTTCATACTCAAATTAGAGAAAGTCGACATTTCGCAAAAGCATTTTCGATCACTGTTGAGTTTACGAACGTTGGTAGGTCACGTAGGTTTGTATATTTGCTATAGCAAGATTGAATATTGCTAGGGATTATTTCTGTGAAGCGCATTTATGAGTGCTGGCGCGGCGTTAACGAGGCGCGCGCTCGTCCCGGCCCTTTATTGCGACGCGGAGTGCGCGCCCTTTATCGGTTCCCGGAGGTTGTCGCCGCGCCACCGGCCGAGATTCCCGAGAACACGCTATTTTCGCCGCTCTACGAAACTATCAACTAGCGAGCTCATGAGCATACAATAATCCATCTTTCACGCCCGCTCAATGGAAATCGAACGAGTTCGTAACTCTTCGTGAGTCGGGATGGTCAACGTCCAGTTATTAATAATGGGAGGCGTTGGGCGAGATGCGTGCAGAGCTCGAGAGCAGTAAATGAGCGTGACGACACGGCCGGCTCGAGGTGAGACTCAAAATTGGCATGACATCACGAGATGCCGTGTCGAATTTAATCTATCACCGATGATCCCGCAGCCGCAGGCGCCGGCGGCGCGCCGGGAATTAATACAGGTAGGTTGCCCACACGCCAACCGAAACACTCTTTAGGGTTCCGGACTCCAAGGTCGCCAACTTAACTGTATTCCTAATGGCTTCGCTGTCTCTGCGCCTGTTTGTTCATAATTTTATCACGTGTTGTACCTGTTTTCTGAACCGTACCTAATAACGTAATAGCCAAACATTAAAAAAAATCACAGTATGTATAAATACTATGGCCGCTGTAACAAAAAAATAAAAGCGTGTAAAAACATGAAAAATAAGATTAAAGGAGATCCCCTTTCTCACTCACGAGATGAGTCTTTTGGGCGTTCTTGGTCGATTTCAACAATGGCAATGGTACCTAACAGACAAACATTGAAAAAAATCACAGTATGTATATAAATACTATGGCCGCTATAACAAAAAAATAAAAGCGTGTAAAAACATGAAAAATAAGATTAAATGAGGTCCCCTTTCTCACTTGCGAGATGAGTCTTTTGGGCGTTTTTGGTCGATTTCAATAATGACCTGCAGTGGTTCGGTACGGAACCCTATGTGTTTGACTCTGAATCGCAATTGGCCGGTTCGGTTTTTTACTAACCTTCCTAAATTCTTACATAAAAACTAAAAGTTACTTAATAGCGGGTGCTGGTGTTACTGAAACCGTACATTAACTTTCACGTGCAACTATACCGTCGAATAATTTCACACACCGGGAACATGCGACATAAAATTTTGATTACCGCACACAGTGTGTAATTTACAAAAATACCGACAATATTAACAGGTGATTTTACCTTGGTTATACCGCAATTCGAATGGAGTAATGAACCTACTTAAGTTTTGATTCCGCTTTAACAAGTTTAAAAAATTGCTCCGGGGCCAAGTAATTATTAATGACGTGTTAAAATGTTGGCAGAGTTTAAAATATCAACATAAAGTTCATGAGCTGCGTTATGGACATCTCGCGTCGATTAGGAACGGCGGCTACAGCAGTGCTATTAATTTTGAAGTAAAGTAATTGGTTAATTTTTAACTAACTCATAGGTATGCTGTTAATGTTCTGTAATTCACACGTTTCCGAGTGTCAGATGTCGAAACGTCGTAACCAGAGCGGCTTGGAGTTCTTTCGCCTGTCGTGTTTTATTTGGTGGTTATGCCGTTTCGGGTGCCGTGGGGGCGTTAATGGCGTATTTATTATGATCTCGGTATCAGCAGTAATAGCCAACACTCTCCGGCGGCAAATTACAGGGCGGCGGCTCTTAGAGGCTCGCCGCTAGGGACGGCAGGCCCACGCGGTTTATCGATATCTCGTCTCGGACCTCTTATCGATATATATTACGCCGCGAATGCAAAATGAGTTTATCTATGCCTATCTTTTTGCAAAATTTATTGCAGTTATTACTAATGATTCGGCATTTCTTTAATAGCATATCATGAGTAAGCATATAAGATCGTTCTTATATATCCATAACATAATAAGCAAGTAACCTAAGTATTACGTACCTACACTTATCTTGAAATGTTGAATGTACTAGTGATTTGTTACTTAACAATACTGGTAAATTAGCTTGTATAGAGACATTACTAGAAAAGTATATACCAATAAAGTTGGTAGGCGAGTTGATAATATCATGTTACGTGGATATTTTCTATTGACAGCGTCGTTCTTGTTATTAGAATCATGCTTCCTACCCACTCTAAGTGCAATGTGGGCGGAACAGCCAGGAAAATAGTACAACAAACCGCTGCCTAATAATAAGCAAGTAGTGTGCTTCGATGCATTATTATTTCTTTATTGCATTGCATTGTTATCAGTGATAATGTGTATGTAAATATTAATGCAAATAACAAATACATGCGAATGCTAAACGTTTTAAATATTTTATTGCACATAAATGTAGATTAGCGGCGATAACGATATGTTCAACAAGACTACACCAGCTTTTAGTAAAATTTATGCATTAGAAGTCTACTTAATACTTTCAAATTTTTATTAACTTTACCTAGGAAGAGTATCAAAGTGTTCATATCATAACAGTAAAACACGCATCGCCCCCGGCCGCACGCAGTTGTCGTTAAACGGATAATTCAAGCCCGACACCTACGCCTAAGTGAATCCTGCGCAATTAACGAAGAGGTGCGTCGGCACATAAACATCGAGTCGGGACTCACGCTAAATATCAGCTTAAATATCGGCTCTGATTGAGCGAGAGGCGTGCCCCATTAATTAATGGAGCCGGCCACCACGCCAAATCCCACACGTTCTCACACAATGGCAATCCATCACACTTATTGTCTGACGATTTCGGACGTCAGCGAAGGAAGTCATTAGGCCTAGGCCAGTTGTTTTAAACATTTGTATTTGTCATTGTAATTTGACTGGTGTAGATTTATTGCTGGGAAGTCGGCGCCTTCGAATCATAATTCATTGTGGGTGAGCATGAGATGATATGAGCAGAAAATCAGCGCTGCAGGCGTCTAACGCCTCAGCATAATGCTGAGTCAGCGACCGTTTCACTTTTGCGGGGACACACATGCAAAGCTGTGTATGTACATGTTTGTTACTTCATTGTATGTTATCTTTGTTTTTTTGTGTGAAATTGTGTATACTTTCTTGTATGTGTGTCTTGTAAAAGTGAATAAATGTCTTCTTTCTTTCTTTCTTTATATTAGGTACACAAACTTTCTCATAGATGAATAGTCCCACAGTCATCGAAAAAGTGAATCCCACCACAACATCTCATGTAACACAAATTTCCAAGACTCACAAGCATCATAACATAACGCTTTACTGTTAAACAAATCATATCACATGAAGAGTATAAAGCCCTTAACTTTACAAAGCATAACTTTACAAGCTCTACAACTTGATCAAAAAGTATAACTTTGCTGTCTTGCGGTCGTAAGAAATTAAGTCACTGCATGGTGTTTATTGTTGTGTCATGCAATATTCAATGACACGGCGGCATTTCAGTTACCATTACGCTCATACAATAAAATGTAATAGACTAAACAAGTTAGCTATGAAGTATCTTTTTTTTGTACTTATTTTTTCAACTTCATTTTTTTATTACTTTTACGGTCATCCCGTGAAATCATACATTTCGTACTAAATACAAACTGAAATATAGATGCACAGAAAAAACCCCAGAAAAAAGACCAATGCTGGGAATCGAACCCAGGTCCTCAGCATTCCGTGCCGCGTGCCATACCCCTACACCACCACTGGTCTAGAGATTAGACACGAATCTTTCCCATACATCATACATTTCAATCTGCTAAATCATCACCTTATGCAGTGACAAGCGCACATCTATGTTACACCCTCATCGAGAGATTTTAACACTCCTTCGGAACTAACCGCTCACCTGGACAAGAGATGGCGCTACTGTGCAACTTTAAACAAGTTAGCTATGAAGTATCTTTTTTTTGTACTTATTTTTTCAACTTCATTTTTTTATTACTTTTACGGAGTGTTAAAATCTCTCGATGAGGGTGTAACATAGATGTGCGCTTGTCACTGCATAAGGTGATGATTTAGCAGATTGAAATGTATGATGTATGGGAAAGATTCGTGTCTAATCTCTAGACCAGTGGTGGTGTAGGGGTATGGCACGCGGCACGGAATGCTGAGGACCTGGGTTCGATTCCCAGCATTGGTCTTTTTTCTGGGGTTTTTTCTGTGCATCTATATTTCAGTTTGTATTTAGTACGAAATGTATGATTTCACGGGATGACCGTAAAAGTAATAAAAAAATGAAGTTGAAAAAATAAGTACAAAAAAAAGATACTTCATAGCTAACTTGTTTAAAGTTGCACAGTAGCGCCATCTCTTGTCCAGGTGAGCGGTTAGTTCCGAAGGAGTGTTAAAATCTCTCGATGAGGGTGTAACATAGATGTGCGCTTGTCACTGCATAAGGTGATGATTTAGCAGATTGAAATGTATGATGTATGGGAAAGATTCGTGTCTAATCTCTAGACCAGTGGTGGTGTAGGGGTATGGCACGCGGCACGGAATGCTGAGGACCTGGGTTCGATTCCCAGCATTGGTCTTTTTTCTGGGGTTTTTTCTGTGCATCTATATTTCAGTTTGTATTTAGTACGAAATGTATGATTTCACGGGATGACCGTAAAAGTAATAAAAAAATGAAGTTGAAAAAATAAGTACAAAAAAAAGATACTTCATAGCTAACTTGTTTAAAGTTGCACAGTAGCGCCATCTCTTGTCCAGGTGAGCGGTTAGTTCCGAAGGAGTGTTAAAATCTCTCGATGAGGGTGTAACATAGATGTGCGCTTGTCACTGCATAAGGTGATGATTTAGCAGATTGAAATGTATGATGTATGGGAAAGATTCGTGTCTAATCTCTAGACCAGTGGTGGTGTAGGGGTATGGCACGCGGCACGGAATGCTGAGGACCTGGGTTCGATTCCCAGCATTGGTCTTTTTTCTGGGGTTTTTTCTGTGCATCTATATTTCAGTTTGTATTTAGTACGAAATGTATGATTTCACGGGATGACCGTAAAAGTAATAAAAAAATGAAGTTGAAAAAATAAGTACAAAAAAAAAGATACTTCATAGCTAACTTGTTTAAAGTTGCACAGTAGCGCCATCTCTTGTCCAGGTGAGCGGTTAGTTCCGAAGGAGTGTTAAAATCTCTCGATGAGGGTGTAACATAGATGTGCGCTTGTCACTGCATAAGGTGATGATTTAGCAGATTGAAATGTATGATGTATGGGAAAGATTCGTGTCTAATCTCTAGACCAGTGGTGGTGTAGGGGTATGGCACGCGGCACGGAATGCTGAGGACCTGGGTTCGATTCCCAGCATTGGTCTTTTTTCTGGGGTTTTTTCTGTGCATCTATATTTCAGTTTGTATTTAGTACGAAATGTGTAATAGACTAATTAAAAGAATATTTCAATACTAAATTTAAAAAAAACGTACGAGTTGAAATGGAAGAGAAACGAAATCAACGCCATCTTTTAAAAGTATATCGCCCCCTTAGTATGTTAATGAAAACTAACACCATAAGAAACTTTCTAAAAAAGAAGAAAGTAGTTAAATTAAAAGTAATCGTTGCGGCAAAGTTACTGAGCTTAATAGAATCAGAAGTGCACAGTAGCGGGCGGGCATAGCAGACGGCCGGCTCATCAGATACGAGGCCTCTAATTACTCGGCTTTCAATCCGCTGCCACTGAACATGGGAGCTCAACTTGCATCGGGATTGGAACGGAAATGACGCTTCTTAAACACTTTTAAATACTTATTATCAGAACGTTGGCCAAATTAAGGCTCTCAGTCAATCTCAGGCGTCATCGGCAACTGTACTTAACTGGCAAGATACGGAAAGATCAATCTATAATCAAATTTTTTATATGTTTCAGCCGAAACAATCTAATTGGTGGATTTTTTTATCCATTATGTCGATTAAGTATGTACAAGTCATTAGAAAAAGCAATGCAGCTTTAGAAATTTTTTCTCAAAAATTTGTATAATAAATACATACTTACATCTTAAATGTAACCAATGAAATATCCTCATCATTATGTAACAAAACGTAATGGATTACGATGCATTATCAAGTGTGAAAGCGTGGGTACGCCGGTGCAGTAGCGACTAGCGGAGGCAGACAGGACAGCACCGAGGTAATTGCGCGATAACATCTTGAATTAGCCGTCAATCACCGCCGTGAACTCTCATCACGCTGCCGCTCTATCAATTAATACAAATCGGTAGTCACGTACTGTCGTGTCGAAGATTAGATTAATAATAGCGTGGATAATTCCGCCGATCGTGGTGATACTTTGATACTCGCTTACCAAAATGACGCTCGACTTCTGAAGTTAATATTACAAAGTTAGGTTTGTTTTATGAGTTGTAGGTAAATATCTGCTGGTATTTAACATTTGAAGCGATTCTTCGCTTTACAATGAAATAATGACTCATAAAACCTAAAGTATTAATTATCTATAACAAGCTACTTTGCGAAGACATAACCGTTAAAGTTTTATCTCTCCCAAGTGCCCAGGAAATTATAGGTTACCGTGTTTTAGTTGACCTTCAATGTAGTTTAAATTAGGATAGGTAGGTAATTGTTTTTTGCATAATTCAGCAGGTTGTTGGTTCGCGGGATAACCACTGGGTTGAGTGTTGGAGATGCGCATCACACCGATGGGGAGATAATAGAAATGCGCTTTAATTTGTCGTTTAAGGCATAATGAGTGCGCGCCCTGTGATTACGCGCGGCGCCGCCGCCGCGGGCCGTTGTTGACGTGCGCGGTCCTGCGCGGCCTCTACTCCTTACCTCTCGCACGCAATCTTCACGTATTATGAGAACTGATATAACAATTATTAATATTACAACAGTTCATTAGCCTATATCATAAGTTTTTTTTAATTTCCTTTTGCGCTTACGTTGCGTATTGAGTTGAAATGGTACTATACAATACATTGACTCTTTATTGTACCTACACCACCACGTAGAAAAAAAGAACACAGCGATAAACGTGCACAGAGAGAAATTATATAAAGTGAGTAATAGACGGCCTTATCGCTTCGGAGCGATCTCTTCCAGATAAACTTTTATATGGAAATAAATTTTATTGAATCAGGCGTTACTTTGCGGAGGTCCATATTAATGAACTGAAACATTTACTTTGCTCACCCGCGACCGCGCCCGCGTAGCCCCTACGGATTAGCCCGAAACATGTCGAGTTAAACTCGTTTTAAGACGTGAGTGATCCGTTTATTTTCACTATGAGTGAGTCTCACGGTAGTTACATGTTTACTACACTGCACTAAAAAGTTAGGTACTTATTGTTAGTTTTCTATCGCAAAATATTAAACGGGATAAGAGACTGTTAGTAGTGGTCGCCTCTCGGGAACGCCCGCTCGCCTCCCGGCAAATTCTCGCCTCGCCAGCCCATCGTCCGATCTTCAACTTAATGACTTGAAAACGTATTTCACAGTAAGTGTTCACGTAACGGCGACAAGAACACGTTTCTGCTTGTAACTTTTTACAAATACCAGTACAGATATAGCTTCTTGTAGCCTTCAATAACCACTCTTTAATAATCAGATCGGGACACAATGCGGCGTGATTGCGTTCCCACGGTGCTGTGGTGTCGCTCCGTTTGGCCGTGTAACGCTGGGTTGTAGCTACTTTATTTGTAGTAAGCACACAGGTATTTTATTTATTAGCATCGCCTTGTAGGGAAAGCAATTCGGATAATACGAATATCGTTTTCCTTGGGTGGATAGTAAGAGTAAACTGGATCATTGCGTTTATAACTTAATTCTAGCGCAGTTTTACTTTACTATGTCGTTTATTCACAGCCGCTGATATTAGGTAATGTTTTTATTATTGAACAAAATACGTTAATTATTATTATTATTTAATATATAAGAATCTCGTGTCATGGTGTTTGTTATCGAATTCCTCCGAAACACCTTGGCCGATTTTTATGAAATATTTTTTCTATATTTGGTAGGTCTGAGAATAGGTCGTAGGCTATTTTTTATTCTTCGCACACGGAGTCGAGGGCAATAGCTAGTATATTATAAAGAGATCATTATCAATAGTTGTTACAAATGACCTACCTATACTACACATGTCTAAATTCTTTGAGATGTTAATATTAAATTCCTCATTTATGGGAATAAACAACCAAATGTAATATACATTTATTGCCTTGATAAAGCGTAAAAACAAAACTGCCTTAAACGTGTATATAAGTAGGTAGATATCGATTATTTTGAAAGTCGATTAAGCAGATTCGGCGGATAACAACGCGAACATCCCTAAATCGGTGCCGCGATCAGCATTCAACCGCGTATCAGCCGCAATCAGGCGAGGAGGCGCGTTTTTAATCTTTTATTCATGGTAAAGCCGCTCGGCGCGCAAATTGCAGGGCGGCCGACCTAATGCCTTTCAACTGTTGCTAATAACCTGCCAATTTATCAAACTTGCCCGGAGCACCGCAGCATCGATTCGGCCCACTTTGGACTCAGGCCCACGTGTTGGGCATTGGCCACGTCACTCTTCTTCATTTTTGGTTATAACACAGTCAATGACTTTTTAAACGTGAAAAAACATTTCGTTTTAAAAACTGGTGCTAGACTTGAAGCGTTAAGCTATGTCGATACATGCATTTGCTGTTTTTAACACATCATGTTCTTGGCCAGTTTCATACTGTCAGCTCACATATTATTATGCATGATAAGTATCCAATTTCGACGATCTTTTAAGTTTTTATATTACAGGTAGGTAATCAAACTCCAGATCATTGTAGCATCAACACATCGTCTCCAGCAATTTATATCCCGGTCATAAAAAATACCATTATCAAAAATAGCATTATTGCTCCTCCTTGCTCAATCTAGATCAAAATTATGTAAGTAGGTACTGCTTACTTACTTATCTAGTAGGTACTCGCTTTCATTCCTACATCTTCTATTATCCTGAACATAACTAAAAGTAACTCTCAAAACTCACCTATCAAAATCCGTGAGTCTCGAAGAATCCCTGAACCCCTTTGCGAATGGGTTCGAGTCGATTTTGAGTTTGGTTATAAGCTGGTTCTGGTAAGCGGTGACGGCCGTGAAGACCGTCTCTGGGAAGACGAAGGTGCGGTGCTGTTCTCGCGCCAGCTCTGTGATGGGCCCGCCGCCGTCGCGCACCTTCACCAGGTGTATTCGGGGCTGATACCGGTGCATGGAGTTCAACACGATCTGAGAAAAGGTATTTGATTTCTTCATCTGTTTTATTGAGTTATAGGGGTTATTATTTTCAAACTGGTCACATGATAGTCCATACAAATGGACACTAACAAGCTACATTGTGATTTTAGTACTACTGGTTTTCGGTAAAAAGTAAAGGTCCATTTTGCATATGAAGGGTCCACGGAAAGAACATGTGTAGTCACCTAAGCAACTTTTTTAGTAATAGCGGTTTGAATGTTAGTTTAAAAGTTGGCCTAGTAGCGCCATCTCTTGGTCCAGGTGAGCGGGTAGCTCCGAAGGAGTGTTGAAGTCTCTCGGTAGAGGGCATAACATAGATGCGCTTTATCACTGCCTAAATGTGATTATAACAGACTGAAGTGTACGATGTATGGGAAAGATTCGTCGCTAACTTCTAGACCAGTGATGGTGTAGGGGTAAGCACGCAGCACGGAACGCTGAGGACCTGGGTTCGATTCCCAGCATTGGTCTTTTTTCTGGGGTTTTTTCTGTGCATCTATATTTCAGTTTGTATTTAGTTTGAAATATATGGTTTCACGGGATGACCGTAAAAGTAATAAAAAAAATAAAAAAAAAATAAGTTGAAGAAAATAAAAAAATAAATAGAAAAAGATACTTCATACTTAACTTGTGAATGTTAGTCATCAACTCATCACAAACAATTACCATTTCTGACCATTTATTACAAAAGTGATAAAAATAAGTATCTAATTTTCAGATATCCATATTTAATTCAATGGTAAGTCATAGTAGGTACTTTGCGAGCTCTACATTTTGATAATAATATCTCAATTTTCAAAACAGACATGTTGGTTCCATGGACCCTTCATATAGGAACTTAGTTCAAATACGACATGAGATCTATATCAGTTCTGTATCTACTACTTGCCAGAAAGGCTTCTTTTAAGTTGCTTTACCTATCTACCACTGTGTTTTCTGCTGATTCTAGTAAAGTGCGCAGCTCTACTCACAATATTGCTGAACCTTTTAGAAACCAGCGAGCGCAGTCAAGTGCTGCGCCGCATGTGCGCCGCTGTTTAATAACGCATGGTTTTTTCATCAATACCTTAAGTTTAAACTAAACTGTAGGTAGGTAATATGAGAAAATATATACATATGGAGACCCACGGAGCATCTATTGCACTTACAGTTAAAGCCACTTATTATTATAGCTTAATACTCGTCATATGAAAATTTAAGTTGCGTTTTTTTAGCCTTGATGCTCGGACTGAATAGAGCTCTATATTATAACTAACAAAGACATAAAACTTGCTTCCCTACAAACTTATCATATTAACGTAACTTAGGCTAAAATTATGCAAATTAGCTAATTCGCGAGGAGAGGCAGATGTTCAGAACAACTCACTCGACACGAATATTGTAAATGCTATTCTTATGTATCGATGCCTTCAAATTGGCCATGTCATTATTCTTAAGTGCAGAAGTGGTTCCGAAGACACTTTAATTCTAGACAATGAATAATTATGTCAATTCATATTGACATTCCTCATGGTTCATTTTTAAACGCAAAAAGTAAGAGCTAACGGATGATGTCAATTTGTCAGAAGTGTTTAATTTAGTAATTAGGTCAGGTAGTTGCAGTTAGGTATGGATATTGGCAATAGTAATGTCCTATCCTAGTACAGTTGAGTACAAAAGATGTATTAATTTGAATGCTAAAAATTAGATACGAATCGCGCGCGACACAATCTTATTACTACGGCGGGTAGCAAAGGAAACCATCAGAGAGAATCATAATGAGAACCATTGCTGAGTAATACATCCATGTAAGAGCGTTTTGTATAAACTTTTCAGATATTAAATAAGAACATAATGTGTTTACTACATACATTTAACTGTAATAATGCCATTAATCAACTTGATGCAGGATAAAAATATATGCTCTCGAGTAACAAGACAAATTATGACCGTAAGAAAAAAAGAGCTAACATTATCAAAGCTCGTCACATTTGATTTCATTGGTAGACGTTACTGCTGCCTAATCTTTACACACCTACCTCCCTCGTAGGGAGGGCCGTTCCATTAATTACTATCCGCGCTATCAATTATAATAATAGTGTCGGTGATTTCTCATTACACTGTTGTAATTAATTGCCTCCGCGATGTGACGCGCCGATAACGCCAGCGAATCGTTCCCGGCTCTGATGAGATAATTAACGTCCATAAGTTAATTAATAAGTTAATTTAATTCGTCTCGTTACGAAATTTAAAAGTGTCGATTCACTGTAGAAACCTTGGGTGCCGCTTCGATTGTTCCGATGTGAGTGTAGCCTAATATCTGTTAATTAAGATCTCGCGATTTACAGAGTCGCAGTTGCACTTGTTAACGTGAAATTGTTGTGTAATTTTCGGATGTAAATGTTAATTATTTTGTAGAATCGCTGGGGTTAGTGTATTATGAAGAACTGGATTCGATTCGCGGCATACCTAAGCTCTGTTTTTTTTTCAATGGTCCCAATTTTAGCACAAATCAGAAAACATAATTTCTAGCGGGAAGACTCGAAAAATAAATATCGGTTACCGAAAAATCGGGAGGCAATTCCGAATTTGACAGTGATCATTTTGTGTAATCATTTACATTAGATAAATATTTTTCCTTGTTTATTCTACTCTACATCATAGTTAGGACAACAATAATTATACGTACATTTATCTTCCTTCATAAGGGAGATATATATGTAAAGTTTGACTAATAAACAACCTCATGTTAATTAGTTTAGCATATCTGCCTTCGCAATAGACAAATATTTCAATTTGCTACTTCCTGGTATTTAATGGAGCTGAAATTTGGCATAAGTATAGTATGTAAGTCCGGTGACAATATAATAATTAAAATTCTGGTGTTCCGGCCAGGGTATTCTCCACGCAAGGCGGAACTTTTCAACGGTTAACGGTATCGATTTGAATCTTTGAAAAGATATTTTTATCAACTTAGATTTCATACTCTCACTTAATCAGATCGCAAATAAACCCTCACAGTATTTAATTATGAATATTTATAACTTCAAGAAAAGAAGAGCTCAGAAATCACAGAGCCCGCAGCTAGGGGCGTGGTAGCGTCCATTAAAGCTCTCTCTAATTTCGACACCTGCGCTAGTGAATTATCATCCGAAACATAGACTATATCCGAAACGCATCATCAATATCCGCCTGTAATTTTATATTTGACTAGCTGACCGCCTCGGTTTCGCACGGCACATAGATACTAATGAAGAAAATGTGACCTAATATTCTGTGTTACTTAATAACTTTTTTGTAGAGCTCTTTTAACCCAAATTTTTCACTTTTCCGTACAATAAGTATTATTTTCAATAGTATTTTCTTTCATATTAAGTTTGTCTTAAGATCTAGAAATCCAATAAAAACCCGGTCAAGAGCGTGTCGGACGCGCCCAGGATAGGGTTCCGCAGCAGTTACGAAAAACTCCTTGCATGTTTTATTAATTTTACCTACTATTAAATTAATCATACTATCCGTTTTAAACGACATTATTATTATTTATTTATTTATTTAATTCTATATTTGTATGGTTTTTTAGTTTGTAATTTATTATATTTTAATTTGAAAAGATGACTTCCTGCCAAGTTTCTTGCGGCGCATTCTTCTTGGCAATGATGGTCCTTACAAAAGCGCTGGTAGTTTAAAAAAAACCGGCCAAGAGCGTGTCGGACACGCCCAAGGTACGGTTTCGTAGCCATAACGAAAAATCAAGTAATATTTTTCTAAGGATTTCGTATGTGTACGGAATCATCCAAGTTTAGGTATGTTTTATACCTTAGGCTACTATTTACTCTTAAACTACAAATAATTTCCAAGCAATCTTAGCCGCTATAATTTTCCTAGTAAATTTGATATATTTACTACTATTCTGAATTTTTTCAAATTTTTCCTCCCAACAGTTTAGATTTTAGAGGGGGGGGGGACGGTCGATTTTAATGAAAATTGTCACTTTAAAGTTGAATATTTCGCAAACAGATCACTGAATAGAAAAATCATGTTAGACTACGGAACCCTAAAAAAGTGACATGTAAAAGAGCCCTTTGCGGCCTATTTGCAGAATAAACGTTATGTTTTTGATTTTTTTAAACAAGTATCTACATTTTATAGGTCATGCTGCTATTTACCTACTCATAAACTACCTACTAATATAATAATTCTCAAGCATATTTAGCCGTTATAGTTTTCCTTGTTAATTTGCCATATTTCATCCTATGTGCTGATTTTTTTCAAAATGTTTATGCCAACATTTTAGCTTTTAGAGGAGGGGGGGGGGGGAGCACACGCCTGAATTAACAAAAAATTGCACTTTAAAGTTGAATATTTCGCAAACGAATCACTATATCGAAAAATCGTTTTCACAACCTTGGAATAATTTTAAAAGACCTATCCAACGATACCCCCACACTATAAGGTTAGACTAGAAAAAAAAATCACCCCTTCTTTACGTTTATGGGAGGCACCCCAAAAAATTATTTATTCACTTTGTCCGGATAATTGGAATTGCTACACATGTCCATGCAAAATTACAGATTTCTAGCTCTAATATTTAGTCTCTGATCTAAGCCGCGGACGGACAGACGGACAGCCGGACGGACGGAAGGACGGACAGGCTGACATGGCGAAACTATAAGGGTTCCGTTTTTGCCATTTTGGCTTCGGTTCCCTAAAAAGAATTAGCCAAATAGGTGCAAGGGTTCTGAAGACATGCTCTTATACAGATATCGACATTGATTTAAATATGAGATGTTTCGCTATTCTAGCTAAATTTATCAATCTGCTACGGGTGCAGTCTTTTTTAATTCGAAATTGTCTACTAGTCGACTAGCTACATAATTATATTAGATAGACATATAAATTGGCAAGACAACAAAGGATCCCTTTTTGCATAGTTAGGTACATGGAACCCTAAAACGTTCTAATAACAAATAAAACAACAAACAAATTAACAAACAAAATTGTTCTTTTTTATATAAAACTAGCTGTTATTTGTTAATACCTAGTCGCGGATGATCTGGACTTTAAACGTCTAAAAACAACAAATAAAATTGTTGTATTTTTATATCAAACTATAGCTGTTCCCCACGACTCCGTTTTCTTCTGATTATCTTCTTGCGATTCCTCTGGATTTATGCAATTTTCCGGGATAAAATCTATCCTATGTGCCTTTCAAAATCTCAAACTGTCTTCACATCATATTTCATCTTAATCGGTTCAGTGGTTTGAGCGTGAAAAGGTAACAGACAGAGTTACTTTTGCATTTATAATATTAGTATAGCTATCTATTTCAATATTAGTTATTGTCGTGCCTATACAATACATAGATACGTGCACCTACTCATCTCGGCCTATTATAGTCCCAATGCAGGGCACAGGCTTCCTCTCAGAATGAAAGGGGTTGGCTTGTTGTTCCCACGCTGGCCAAGTGCAGATTAGAACTTCACACACCAATAATTTTTTCGGGGGTATGTGCAGGTTTCCTCACAATGTTTGCCTTACCCGTAAAGCCCATGGGCCCATGGGTACCAAATTTTCAAATGTACTTTCGCAATAAAATCTTGTTTCTGATGCCCTGTCAATCGGTATAAGGTTAACTGGAAGAGATCCCTTTAAGGAATAAATTCGCCTTCGTACATCTGTTTCTCTTCGTTAACTGTTTTTGTGTATGATATTTACATACATACAAAAATCCGAAAAACTCGGTGCGAACCCGGGTTCGAACCCCTGACACTGCTTGAGAAGGCATCATAGGTTAAACCAATAAGCTACTATAGCTAGCCGCAACACGCTACACGTACTAGACGGCAATAACTATGATGGAGTTAAATTTCGTGAAAGCTATCTAAGTACCGCGGCATCACGTACAACGTAGGCGACGACACGAATCGGTCTGACGAGGGGATACGTACGGCCCACCCGAGGCCCCTCGCGGGCCCATGCCGCGCGATATTAATCTTTAATGTCTGAGCTGTAAGGAAATGTGTGGTTGGGAAAGGGCCAGATAGGTCTAATTGCGGTGGGGCGGTGGGAGGGCCGAGGGGCGGAACATGGCGGCCGGTGGGGGCGAGCCAGATGGCTGCAAGCAGCCGAGCGCGTCGCACGTACAGTACGTTATTTTATTACCAGGTAATATTTAAACAAAACAGAATCAGACTTAAAAGATTGTCAATCGCAGAACTCCAATTGATAATGATAACATCAATCAATTGGCATAATTTTTCATGAGCTTGTAAAACGCGATTTCCCAATTTTGTATGGTTATTTATCAGCCAACTTAAATTAATAACAAAAATTAATTCTGACTAATTTTTCGCCTAGTGAAGAACTTGTTAGCCGACTCTACATTTCTTGTTCAAAATTAACAGATCAACAGCCCGTTAGTTGTTCGTACATGTTTTTGTTTGTACCTATTCTTCGGCTCTAAACTAAAAAAAGCTTTGAATTTGCGATTTCATTACATCTGTTGAGACCCTCGTAAATATTAAGAGGGCGATGATCTCACAGAATGTCTATCCAATGCTGTTACAATGTCTTTACAATGTCTCTCAAAATGTAGAAAGTGTACCTCGTAGGTAGTAAGTCAACCAACTTCATTCATAGGCCACCACAAAACCTTGTCACATGACATTTACGTCATTCTTAAGCATTGATATGGACAAAGAAAATTATACAATACAATACAATACAATACAATGACTTTTTACCTATTGTCCACCAAAAAGAAAACAATACAGAAAAACAAGTATGGAAACAACAAGTATTAGTAGTATTAATAGTATTACTTAGTAGTATTAGTACCTAGTATGTAAGTATTATATGGTGGCCGGTGGGCCTAGGAATCAAATTGAGTGACTGTACACCTAGTCACGCCCTGGACGCGGTATATTTTGAACATCGACCAATGTATGCAAAAATTGGTCAACCACAATTAAAAAATCCAGAAAAACATTAACAGGGATTTTCAGTCAAACTAACCCAACCGCCTAATTAAATATTTCGGATTAATTTTGAGACACCTTGTATTTATCAACTTTTAACTACTAATTCTTCACCCGTTCTCGATTAAAACCGGAGTTCCCAGCAGTATTTGAGGATGTCTAGCAACCCCGCCTGACGCCTGTGTCAGGGGCTACTACGAAATTCGATTTTCGAACTTCGTATTGTGCCATCCCTTTCACTTTTCTGTTTAATACTATTAGCGTGAATGGAACGGCACGATGCGAAGTTCGAAAATCGAATTTCATAGTATAAGGCCAGGGGGGTTACTTCGAAATTCGAAAATCGTAGTTCGATTTGTGCCGTTTCGCTCATTCTCGTATTAAATGCAATTAGTTTGAGTGGGGTATGTATTACAATACCGAAGTACGAAAGACCGAATGTATTAAAAAATCGAATGGGTCAAAAGACCGACACGATTTTTTTCTGAAACCGTAAACTTTTCAGAATTTATTAAAACGGCATTATACAGAACCCATTAGGTTAGGTTAGGTTTGTTTTATAACAATCTTAAAAAGTTAACGGTTTCAGAAAAAAATCGTGTGGGTCTTTTGACCCATTCGATGTTTTAATACATTCGGTCTTTCGTACTTCGGTATTGTAATACATACCCTTTGAATGGGACGGTGTGATACGAAGTTCGTATTTTGAACTTCGTAGTATAGTATAGGGCCAGGACAGGGCGCCGGCACGACGCGGTGTTCGATTAGCGTGGCGCAGCGGATTACCCGCGGCTTGTCGCCTCGCGTCGCGCACAAATCGCCCCATTTGTACCTACACCTACTTGCCACAGCCGAACCTAACAGCCGCCGTAATCGACAACACAGGACAATGTCCCGTGAAAAAAATATCGGTCGTTTAAAGCAGAATTCTAAAGGTTCGACGACTTCAACTCAAAAGGGTACAAGCCTATGCTATGTTATCTCATTTACATTGGTAATAGAAAATGTAGACATGTCAAAGTGTGGAGATGTTTGAATGTCGTTTCGGAAAAATCTGAATGTTATGCCAGGATAATTTTTATCATGCATTTTTTTAAGTTATGGGATGATTTATTCTCGTCTAAACAAACCCATAATGTGGGGTATCCTTTTATTATTATTAATAATTATTATCGTTTCTCTTCTAAACTGTAACATGTCGGAAGTAATCTGTTTATACATGTAATTTGTTAACGTGCTCCTAGGGCTCCGAGACCGCGGACTGGGCGCAGAAATGTGGGAAGGCAGCCCATGAGGTGGACTGACGATCTGTCACGAGTGGCGGGTAAAGACTGGATGCCATGACATGGAAAAAAATGGAAGAGACCTAGGTATACTCAACCAACAGTGGGTAGAAAAAAGTTGAAAAAGAGAGGGCTCCGAGATATAAGTAGGCTCCTGCCTACTTAGTTCGGGGTCCGCCGGATATCTTTCAACCAACACTAATGTATTCTCCTGCTCTTGCTGACTTGTGCTGAGGAACCGACTTCATAAAGATTAGTAGAAAGATATTTTCATGCTTATTGTGGTCGGTTCAATTTTTAATTCATTTTTTTTTGGGTGTTTATTGAAGGCGGTTTTATTTTTTATTTAAAATTTTTTTCATAGTCAGCTGAACAAAAGTAAATACTTACTTCCAACTTTATTTTAACACTTTATCTATTTTACAACAGTAGGTACTTAATGTTAAAAAGCCTTTAAAAAGGTGGTGATCTACATCATAAAATATTACTGCGAGTATCGCTCGCGCAAAATATCGGTTTAAAACTGCAAACAATTTTAAACATATGACTTTATTTATGCTAATGACACGTGAACATTCAATACCTATAGTATGTCAACAGATCGGGAGAATGCACGGAGTGTGGGCGCGTACAGTCGCAACTAAAATCCCTTGTATTTAATAATGCATATTTTCAAGTGGTTTACCTTCCACCGGATTACTTTGAAGTGAGGTTATCATTAAAATGTTCTAGAAAAAATTACCTGTAATATATTTTTACAGCTTTCTTTCGAGTAATAATAATATTATCTTACTATTTTAGCCCTTATCCCTAAAAATAGATTATTTAGCATAACACATCTGCAGCATACCTACACAGTGGTGAATTATTTTAGTATAATTCTCAGTGAGAACTGTCCAGGAGTTATACTTAATAAGAACTATTATTGTACATCTATTACTGGCTATTCACAAAATAAAACCGAGAAAACATTGTTTAAAAAGCCGTTGAATATTACTTCTCTACATTAACGTAATAAGCTAGCAAGTATTTTTATATTTTGAATGCACATTAACATTCTAGCAGGTCTAGCTGCTATTTTGCTGAATTTTGCTAACATCATTTTTTAGAGGACTCTATTCAATGCAATTCGCTTCAGCTTCGGGTTCGTCCTTCTTAGTTTTACCTTCTATTTTTCTTTATTTCATTGACGTAAGTTAATTTAGGGTGTTTCTTTTTTTCTCCGATTAACTGTGAATGGTTTGTTACTGAAACAGTGAGCTACCTTCGGCCCCACCAGCAAGTACCCGTCAGTGTAATAGCTAGGTCAGTCGCTTCTCAGTTTTTAATAATAAAAAAAACTTTTTAAAACGTATAATTAGTGACTTTCTCAGTCCAACTTATGAAGGAGTCCATTTTTCTTTATTATTTTACAGTAATGTAACTAAGTACCTAATCCCAAAATGTTAGTTTTGTCAGTAAAGGCTTAGGACTTCGTGCATATCATAATCTAAAATGTCACATTTAGTAGGTAACTTGCAGTGTTGGAATCAAGTCCCGGGCAAAGTATAAGTACTATCGCCGATGACTGTCCCCAGTGTCAAGAAGGTTAAGTCAACAGTGGAGGTAAGCCATGAGAAATGATCTCTTAAACAAGCGGATTCTGCTGCATTTTTGCATTAGTCTCCGCAGACCATTTGTTTAGTGATTACTTTTTTAAATACTACCATGCAACTACTTAAATACAAGCTTTATTTACAATAAGATTGCCAACTCCAAGAAAAAAAGGGCAGTTGTTCGTTAATCAAGTGATATGCTTTGTCCACAAACATCCCTTTTAAACATGACACAGACGTTGACCAACTGGAAGTCTAGTAATTTATGAACAACTATAAATAACTTACATCAATACCCAAGCAACAGCACTAAGGGACGTTAAAATCTTTATTATGAGAGTGAGCCCAAGCGTCTCAAGTTCACAATTGTAATAATAAAACGTTCGTCATAATAACGGTGGCAGTAAAATATACCGAATAAAATATTCGATCGTAAAGACATCGCAGTGACATAGAGGATCGAATGAAATACTGGTAAATCGTCGTTTAACTAGAGGCGAGCGAGCGTCACCGCGCACCCGCGCCGCAGTAACGATAAACGTCACCTCGGAATGAAAAAAGAGAAGAGGCTTATTAAAAAACGACCTCCGCTCAAAATGAAGTGAGACGGTGGAACGAGAAAAACAAATATGGCTACAAATTGAAGTGAGAAATGTGATGTCGCAGCGCGTACCCCCCGCGAGGCGCACGCGCACGCCTCCGACGCTTCCTAAAGCTATCACCATCATTACTGCAATTGATTAATACAAAACTACTCCCGAGCCACGTCGTGGCGATGCCCCGCGCGTCACAGCGCTAAATGAGTTCACGGGGGCGCCGAGGCTGTCCATAAATTTGCATACAATACCGTTGTAAGATCATTCCTTTTCTTCAAATGATAACAGCGCTTACACGAACGTAACACCTATTAATAATGCATATAACGAAACTTCTAATCAAATGTTCACCAAAAATGAAGACTGGTTGGTAACCAGTACCTATTAATCGTATGCAGCGACACTGTTAACAATGCGAAATACATCAGTTGATTCACAGCTAATTTAAATTCTGCAAACAATTGCTCGCTAAATGTACACACACGAAAGCGGATGTATTTGTTTAGAACCAAGTTTTATCGCCAATAATATCCAGTACGATGTGATTTATATATTTAAAAATGTCAAGTAAGTAATGAGACAATCGTTTTACCTCCGGCTTCATAAAGCCGCGTGTTTAGTGCGCTTGCACCACCAACGCAAGTGACAACAGACTGGCTCGTAAATTGAGGTGCTGCCTGCGTTGCACACACAAACGTTGCGTTAAATCATCCATTATTATTTCAGGTAATAGCGTTTTCTCCGCAGTAAATAGATTTAACATATTATTTATAATTGCGTGCACCGACCGCTCCATAAAACGTAACGTGGATATCCACGGTGTTACAAATACCTACGAATAGTTCCGTATCATGTATTGCCCGTCGGTTACTGACTCATAGAATCCGGTAATAAAGAGTAGGAAGAGAATAAAAAGAAATAAAAGTGAATAATTTTGCGGTTCAATTATTTTCGTATCAATGATTTTAAAAAAAACGTCCAAGTGCGCGTCGGACTATGCCCAGTGTAGAGTTCCGTAATAACACGCGACAAATATTCAGTACCTATTAATTTTTGATCGACTAATACTCGTTAAACTTGTTATAGAGATATACACACTACAGCACTGTTATGTTTTTTTTTTTTTCAAATATTTTTTTAGCCACTTTTTTAGCTGTCGAGGGGATGGTGATACTCGACTCTGACAAAAATGCGTACTTTGTAACCTAATATTTTGCAAACGGATCCCTAAATCAAAAAATGATCTTAGCAAACCTATAATGTCTCTGAAAGACCTATCAAACGATACCCCAGATCATAGGTTAATACGAGGAAAAAAACAACACCAGTTTAAAAAAGTCTATTAAAAGAATGTATAATTTTTCTGTACAAACCCGTGCAAAATTACAGCTTCCTAGGACTATGAGTCTTTAAGGTACCGCGTACAGACAGACGGACTGACATGGTGAAACTATAAGAGTTCCTTGTAGGACCACGGAAACCTAAAAAGTGCCTGTTGCGTAACAAACTACTATCCGACTCTTTAATCATTTACGACATTTATTTATTGAATATTGAATACCATCCAAAGAATGGCAACTTTGAATAGATAACGATAGAAAAAAATAGCAGTCTTTATTTCACGGTGTGATATTTTCGGATACAAAGAAAGTAGTCGATGTATGATAAACCCGAAGTAGTCTGTCTGGGCAAGTAAACGCTCAATTATAAGCAATAAAAGGCATTGAGCGCTGCACAAAGCCGCCCGCCCGCTTCCGCTCGCTCACGCCTGCTCTTTTCGATTGGCCTTATTATGATATAAAAATACTTAATTCATGAGATTCTGTGTTAACATTGCCACAAAGTATATTAACGGCAGTTAACTGTATTTAAGCTGAGCGGACGCAGAAAGGGATGTTATTCCTGTTTACGACAGCAGTTTAGTCTGCGGTTTGAATAAAGAAAGTGATTTGTATGTTTACCTTTTCCGTCAAAATATAAGTATTTAGTCATCTGGAGAGTTAGTTACCTACTTTTTAATTGTCTTTAGCAATAAAAACGATTCTACCTATCACTAAAATAGTGCGCATGCTGGATACACAAACGATTTTAAACAACTAATAATAATTGTCAATTACAAATTAGATTTGCAGCTGTGTTTTGTTTTCTTAAAAATATATTCATCTCGCTGTAATTGATAGCAAAAAACTGGCAATTAGCAAAATTTTTAAATTAAGTAAAGTATTTAGTTCAAATGACCGACTTTTATAATTTAATTGACGGTTATGTATGAGTTGACATTTATTTTACCTCGGATCAATGTTTTATCTGCTTGCCGTCTTTATGAAACCGGGCAAACACCGAGACGTAAATTGAAAAAAATATTAATATGATGTAGGTAGGTATTACTTATTGGACAATGTAAATAGATCATGCGTGATTGACATCAAAAATAAGTTATGTTTATCAGATAAAAGGGGGGTGATTACCTCGTCCGATACGAAGTCTATTTTACGAATAGATTCGTCAGATGCGACCCGCGATAAGACCGTCAGGTAAACGTCATGTTTAGTTAGATAATTCGTAGCATTATACTGATCGTCAAAATGCTTTGGTAATTCATTTTCAATAAATCGTCATCGTAATTATAAAAGTTAAAAACGTATAGTGTCCTGTGTTAAAATGGACATTGGAAGCGTGGCTCGGGTTGCTGCCTACCTGCGGCCGCGGCCGCGGGGGGCCGCCGACGACCAATAACTTATTAATTTATATTAAACACTTATACACGACACAGGCACTGCCTACTCGAATCACCTGTCTACAATATTTGTTTTAATAATCACCTTACCACTGACAGAAAACGTTTAATTATTTAAAAATATCAACAGCAACCGAGAACGTAAATGATCATCTAAAATTAATGCTTGGCGTTGTTCATTAAGACGAGTGGAAGGTACGGTGAACGTTTTATTAAATTTTATTGGCCCGTAAATCCTGCAACGATCGCGTAGCTGTTGTAAATTTTATGCGAATTATTAATGAAAGTTAGGTACTTTGTGGATGACAGAGTGGTACGGTCAGGTCGGCCGGGCCGGCGGCCGGCACGGCGGCGTGACAACCTCGTTAATGGCTTCGGCTTTTGGCTAATGACCGGCATAAAATTGCACCTTTTGTGTAAAAGGTAAAACGAAACTTTAGTATGTACTTGCAAAAGCGAATTAAACCGCATAAGAATTTACTTTTATATCAGCCTTGTTAGTTAATTTAAATAGGGATTAAAGTAAATACTAAGAAGGTGAGCGAATATTTGACGATATACCTAACGATATATCCAGCGTGATAAATGAAATAAGTGGCTGCGATTACGCGACGTGTGCCGCCGGCGGCGTGCTTCAGATTCTTATCGAGCTTCTTATATTAATTATCGTATAATCTATGACTTAAGGAACCTATTTTTGTCCCAACTACAATAAATTAAACAAGAAAAAGAAAAATGAATCTGGTTGACGTTGAGTTCATGGGCTTATTTCGGGGCTGTATTTGGAACGGTATGTAGGTATTGAAACCAAAAACTGAAGTTATTATTATAACAAACTTTAACTCGATTTAACTTAATCACTAGTTCACACACCATGTTGAACAGAGACCATTATGTGTAGGATGTAGAGCAATTGTAAAATATTTTAAAGTTGGTAAGATGTTGGATTTTTGTCGCCAGAGCCTTCGTCATCGCAGAAGAGTGGCTTCTCTGTCGGTATTCTACAGGCTGCATTTCGGTGAATGTGCTTCGGTACTGCACGACCTTATTCGGCCTGCTCCTTTCTTCCACAGGTCGACCAGGAGTAGGCGGGGTCTCCACCCTTACGTTGTCAGTATTCCCAAATTCCGCACAAAGCGTTTTCGCTCTTCCTTCATCAACCGCACAGCTAAGGAGTGGAATTCCCTGCCTTCGACTGTGTTCCCTGAACACTACAATTTGGCCGCTTTCAAGTCTAGGGTCAATGAGCATTTACTAGGCAAGCGTGCTCCTTCGTAGGCCTCATCTTCGCTTTCCATCAGGCGTGATTGTGGCCAAACGCAAGCCTACATAGTATAAAAAAAAAATAAAAAAAAATGTCGCCTCTAAAATAATACCTAATAGGAACTCGATGATTTGCCCAATTGTCTAGTTGGTATCGTTATCATAATTAGTCTTCCAGATAGAGAAACAAATATAATTATTTACAATATCTACAAACTGCATGCATGTCGTTTTGGCATAATAACTAATAAATTTATAGTTGCTGCAATGTGCAATTGCACAAAATGTCAAGCTTAGAATTATTATTGCATGTCGTGTAGTTAAATTCATTTTTCAGAGTCGCGATTGACTTAGAATATTTATACTATGCTAAACCTAGGCATTACGTTAATATCATGAAATTATTTCTTGTAATAACAATAAAGGACATTTCTTTTAATATTTCTTCATCTGTTACTAGCTCGCACAGTCAACTCAACGTTAATTGCGGCACTTCAATTTATTGCTAAATTGTGTTACACTCTATAATTAATAATGTTACACTCGCAATACGAATCCCGCCGCTACAATCGTGGCCCGTCATCGCCGCGCTTTCGTGCCCGCTGAATTGTAACGTCGGCTGACCTGCTTACGGCACACGAAATTATAAACCTTTTAGCTAACCCTTCAGTAACTCCACTTTGATGCCGGTTACTAGGAAACAACTGACGGTGCTTAAGTGGTTTAAATATTCTCACCGTCCAGCTCGCACGGCCAGCCGAGGCACAAAAACGCCTGAGTGCAGCCTCAAATAAAAAGATTTAAAACGTTGAAATTAACTTAATTTTCATAAAAAATAGAACATTTTATGTGTAGGTTGGTAGCCTTTAACGATAAATAAGCTTCTTCGTCGACGTAGAAATAATCCTTTATCGTAATGATTATATATTTTTAAACTCTAAAACTTTACATACATATACCATGCACTAAATCTTTGTGTTTTACTACAGTCCCAATTTTTACAATGAAAGCGTCTTACACTTTCTTTCTATGTTTCTTTTGACGTCAAAACTTGTTTAGCTTAGAAGCGAGTACTCATCATTTTGTTGGGCAAATAAAGCTGAGATAAAATAAACACTAGACTTGAATGATTTTTAATTTATAACTATAATCCGGATGAAATGTTACCCAGGTAAACTTTTTGGAAATAGCACTCTTCTTTATTTTATTCTCGGACTCGTATTATGACTAATAACATCCACATCTATCAACGAGTTGTTACATTGAAGACAAGCATAATTTACCTACTTATTTTGTTTAATGTTTCTTAATATCCCGCAATAATTTTCTAGCACCTGGCCGGTTATGAGTGGTCGTGTTACGAGTCAAGTGCCGCTAATACAGGCTCCAAAAGGGCAGCATTGGCGGGGTTAAGAAATTACAAGGCTTATGAATGCGGCAGTTATTTTAGTATTATTCGAATACAGGTAGTTAAGTCGTGGGCCGATGATTAATTCGTCGGTTTCATGGAGTTTTTGTTCCACAATTAGCGCTGCCGTGCGTGCGGGCGACAACTCGCGTGGCCGGTGCCACATTGTTACCAATATTAACGAGTGACCCACAAGAATTTCGTGTTTGATAAAATATTGCTAATTAGACTTTTTACGGTTGGACCAAAAATTGTATTGCTACAACATAAGAAACAATAGAATGATTTACTAGTGATTAGGATCAGGTGCTACTTGGAAGTATTATTGGAGTGGCGAAGCGAGCCTACGGTAAAGGCAAAGGACAAAGGGTATCGGTATGAAATGTCAGGGGCGTGGCGCGGTGATGGATGGACGCTACTCGTCGAAACGCAGCTCCTAATTGGCTCGGGCGACGATGGCGATCGACCTCGGAACAGGAGCGCTTCTCAATGGAAACATAACTCTACGACACTAATTAGGTACCTAGTTATTACAATTCTCCTTACCTGTCTATAAAAAGGTTCAAGTTTTAGTTGCAAGCCGAACCGCATTCTGATGTACATACATATTTTTAACGAAATTTTTGAGAAAGAATTCCTTTAGAAAACCTGGATACTCACTGGACTGACTTCCATAGCAGAAATATGCACTGTATGAGAATGTTCCATAGTAGCTGATATCGGCATCAACTTTTGGTTAGGTAGGTATGTGCTGAAAAAACTTTACAAGCGCATTCGTGACCAATTTCATGCAAACTTCTAACATCAATTCACGACATTCATCATCAACAATACACGATACGCAATCCATAACATTTTTTTAAATATGAAATTTTTATATATGGTGTAATTAACGTTTTTGTTCCGTTATTGTTAGATTGTCATGTTCGACTTCATAATTACGCTAAGCAAATAGATCATCCAGTATAACTTGGTCTGCCTCTCATCAAACGGGGCTTGAGTGTGCTTGCGTAGAGAGAGATCAGATGAGAGCGGTCGTGTGGTCTCGTGACATTTGCATCGCCCGCAGCACCTGCGCAGTAGCAGCCAGGTGAAGTTAGGGCTGCCAAAGTTTGGTAGGTAGATACTCGTGCAAGCAAAGTGGAATAATAATATGCTCACAAAATATGGGTTAAAACTAACATCTTGTTATTGCAGTCCTTGATGAGTGATAGTTACTTTTTTTTGGATCTGCGAAAGCTTTAAATTTATGAGCTTTACGCTGAAGGAAAACATCGCGAGGAAACCTGCACACAACTGCGAATAAATTCAATTGTGTGTTTGAATCGTTTTCATTCTGAGGGGGGCCTGTGTGCTGCAGTGGAAAATATACAGGCCGGGATGAGAGTACATATTATATCTACTCATTTACCTACCTACTTGCTCATTGTTTAGAATTTAATTTACAACAAAGTCCAGACCATCTATATATCTAATACCTTTTAATAATACTCTTTGAATGAGCTTTTTTTTATATTATTTATTTCGGGGATTTCGGAAACGGCTCTAACAATTTCCATTAGGTAAACTTGCTATGTGGGTTTTGCGTTTTAGCGCCGGATCATACGTTGCCTAAGTTATCTCTTACATTAGTTGTTACTTCTTATTCAGTTGTTACTTTATGGTATTAGTTTAAAAACACGCCACTAACAAGTAGAGATAAAACATAATTTCATAGGTATTCTTTTAGGCTTTGATTCTTAGCCTCAGGGTAACCATTGTCCTCGTATTTTAAAAGTTGACAACCCTATTCAGACTGCCGGCTGACGCACGACCACGACATGTGCGACTAATTTGTAGCAACGCACTCATTACGCTCCCAGACGCCCGAGGTGTCGCGGTACCGGCAATTTTGCTTGTTCCATAATTTGCCACCGACACCTTTTGAGAAGTCCATATGACACGAATTTATGAAAAGACATGTCGCGCTCCAAAAAAAGACGTATCAAGGTTTTTTAAATGGATAAAAATGCAAAATGTTAAATTGGAGATAGGTATGCCTCTGCTATCTCATTATGTATTAAGAAGAACCGCAGATTTGCTGCCGGCCTTAAAGAATATAGAGCCTTTTATATTCTCTCCGTGTAATAATGCTCATGAAAGATACATAGATACCTAAATGTTATACACGTTAATTAGCAAAAATCTCATTTGCATTACGCTTTAATGAAACCACATTTAAAACAAATAAACATCAATCATTTCCACTAGTTCGTTAATTAAATCTGTCCAAGTACACATTTAATTTGTGGGAATCTTATCGTGAACAAGATCGTTTCATTGAATTCCGAAGGTGGTCAGTGTATAATTAAACGGTGACGGATAATTTATAAAGCTCGCGATGTATACTAACTACACGTGGTATCGATAATCTGAGCAAGGTGAGCCAGGCTGTTAACTTCCACTAGGTATCTATGTACCATTTAAATTATAATCTATAATCTATCAACTAACATTAAAGGTAACGTAAACGTCCCTGTGCTCGACACTGGCTCAACATGGCACCTTCAATCTTATGTCATATAAAGAGGCGACAGATGGGTGTCATCTACTGAGCGTTGAGGTGTGCGTATTGGTACGTTCACCTTAGTACTTGCACAGAACAACGATGACGTTCTCGGCGCAGGGCAAATATTATGTGAACTATTAAATTCGAAATTCGTATCGTGCCATCCCTTTCACTCTTCTTTTTAATACTATTATAAAAACTGCATTTAATTTAGAATTATAAACCACAACAACATTATAATGCGGCTCGTGAACTGTAATCTCTTTACAATTTGTACTAGAGTAACAATTGACGACACGCAAATAACTTACTTAATACTGTCTGTCACAGGGGTCTATCTTTTGAACCGCAATAGCTAAGCACTTGAAATTTTCATCGATTATGTATTACTGCGGCCGCTATAACAACAAATACTAAAAATAGAATTAATTTATAAATTAAAGGGGGGTCATCATACAAGAAACGCGTTTTCTCAGCGTTTTTAACTCCGGCCACGGTTGTTAGGCAACGCGACAGCCGGCAGGTTGCTAAGCAACGCGAACGGCCCTATGCTGTACGGATGTTTAGGTACCTACTACATATAAGTTTGCGATTTTAGTGCTTACATTTTGGCGATTTTTTACTGAACTGTACGGAAACATTGTACGGAGGTACGGAACCCTTCATGTACGAGTCCGACTCGCACTTGACCGCTTTTTACATTTACACTACATACCTGTAATAGTACTTAAGAAATATTATGAATTTATGACTTCATAACAGTAACTCAATACAATAAAGTAAATGTCACTTGACCCTGCTGTCACCTCTATTGGTAATTTATAATTACTTTAAATTAATGATTGCAGCAGAGTCTAGCACTTAGTTTACTTTGAGTGGTTTGATACAAATTCCCTTAAAGATCCTAAATTGAAAAGAAGGATAGGTTATCCTCTTCACCTTATGTTTTATAACATGAAAAAAATGTTTATAATTAAAAACGTATGTAAATTATCTTGGCTTAAAAAACTGTTTTCTTGACTTTTCGGCTAATCAAATATTGTTTAACAAGAGAAAGAGAGAGTTGAGTGAGGTTTGACTGATACAGTAATAATAATAGAATGTAAAAAGTTACACCATAAATTATCAGTGAAGTTTTGCCCCCGTTTGCTGATGAAATTGAATTCAAGTTTTCATAATTAAAAACGTATGTAAATTATCTTGGCTTATATGAAAACTTGAATTCAATTTCATCAGCAAACGGGGGCAAAACTTCACTGATAATTTATGGTGTAACTTTTTACATTCTATTATTATTACTGTATCAGTCAAACCTCACTCAACTCTCTCTTTCTCTTGTTAAACAATATTTGATTAGCCGAAAAGTCAAGAAAACAGTTTTTTTCCGAGATATGTAGGCAAAAATATCCGGTGAACATCGGAGCTCTTCGTAAATCAGCTGCCCCACCTCGACACTTTATTGCTCATTCCGCTCCGCGCATTTATCGCCTGTCCGATACCCACTCCACAAACAGTTTCTCCGAACTATTGATGTCCTAGATACTACATTGTTACTTGAATTAACTATAGGTGCATACTTATGTAACTCTTATTGCTCTCGTAAGGCCCTACGTACAAAATTAATAACATACGTCTAACTCTTATTTTCTTGATTGATATTAAGTTTAAATTTTTGATAATTACATCTAGACGTTAACTTAATAATAAATCAAAATCGACAAATAATTAATTGGAAAAAGTGCAAAGGACAATCGGCGTCAAAAGTTCTAGTATCAAATTGCATTCACATATATATTTTCTTTTACGATGTTAATTTTGTGGAAAGCGACAAGGTAACCAGCTACTGTTGCTGGTGACTACTTCCTAAGATATAATTAGATTATGGGTACGGATTCTTACGTCATGTACTGCTTGACAATCAATGAACAATTAGCTTGTCGGTTACTGTTCTACAAGACAGATGATGATTGCATGGCTAATAACACTTGTGTGAACTTAGAGCCTGCAATAAAATCAAGATAATAACAGAATTCACAGGCAATTTCATCACGTATTGTTCTTATTGCTGATTATGAATATTCAAGTAATATAATAAGTTAATTACAAATTATGAATATGTATTGATTCAATTGCAATACTTTCTCTAGTTATTTATATTATTCTATTAATTTATCAATGCCTTATTACGAGTATATTAGGTAACCTAGAAACACCTTAGCACAATTAGGTACACTACTTAATTGATTTAGTCCCGAACTAAGAAAAGCTTCTAATAAAGATACTGGTACCTACTAGACAAAGGATATACATACATACGTATCGTACATTGATACACGTTTTATATTCTTACTAATTTATTTTATTTAAACCGACCAGCGACTGACCTTTATATATCATCTGATGGTAAGAGCAGATGAAGCCGAAGATGTAGCTCACTGGTTCACTCTAGTCTTGAACAACCCGAAATCATACAAATATTTGCCATATACTTCATATTAAGGGTGACTCCATTACCACTTGCCTATCCGGTCGTTCCGAACTACATTTCAAAATTAACGTTTAAGGCACCAAACATTTCTCCTTCTGTTTCTTTGTCGTTAGCAATGATTTTAATTATTGTAGCTTAGATTGTGTGTCAAGTCACTTTCGCATTATGGCCTTTAGGAGCGAGGATGCCCAAAGTGGTCTAAGCTGCAAGGGGTCTACGTGCGTGAAATAAACCACATTTGAAGTCGATTACTTAGCGATAAATCAATATTAAGTGAGCAGGAGGTCTACCTAAAATTGAAAATAGGGCTAGGGGTCGACGAGACGCAAAAGTTTGGGGATTCCTGTCTTAGACGGTCTAACGACTGTCTATCGTGCTGCTATTGCTCTAATAACGGTTTGGCCGTGAGCGTTTTATCCGTTCAATGCGTGTGCCGCCAGGTAACCACTGGGCGGCGAGCGTCTCGGCCGCGCAATGAACAGAGAAAACGCTCGCCGCGCCGCCGTTCGCGCTAGGTCTTAGCCGGACTGTAAGACAAAAGCGCTGTTGTCGCACTACTCCGCGCATCGCAGCGGCATTCAGTGCTGCGGTTTTTAACTTTGTTCAGTAGAATTTAATTTGTACACATAGACCGCATGGTATACACACTGGCTCCGCCTCTGAAATTAACACAAGACTAAACTAAACGCGATTCGTTGTGCACCGTAGCGCCGGACGGAGACAGAGCAAATCCGCACGCCGCAACGTGATGCGGCGGCAGTGTGACAACCGCCTTAAAGAAACTATCACAGTTCGTTAGACGAGTAATCTACGAGCAAGCACATACCTGACCACTCTTATCCATTTCGTTGTTGGTGAGCTTGACCTTTTCGAAGGAGACGACCTGCTTGCGCAGCTGGTCGCCGGAATAGGGCGAGTCGGGGTGCGGGTAGAGGCGCGCGGGGGCGGGCGGGTCGGCCTTGCCGGCCACGAGCCACGAGGAGCGGTGGTACGCGTAGCGGTAGCGCTTGCCGTCCACCGGCACCACGTCCAGCAGCACGGCGTAGCGCGCCTCGCCGCGGCACCCCGCGAACGACACGCGCACCGTCGGAAACATACGCCTGGAACAACCATCATTTTAATGAAAGCCACATAGCATCAGCGTTGCCAGAAGTCCCACATTTTTAACCTAAAGTTAAATGTCCTGCGCGCTCAGGCCCGGTTCTAGGCGAATGCTCGACTGTGCGACGTGATAAAGCAACGTATTTTCATTAAAATAACTTCTCTGTGGCTTTTATGGCAACCTACCTATAGTCATGTAAACTAAATTGGGAATTCAAATCCCTACTAATATTATAAATGCGAAACTAAGTCTGTTTGTCTGTAACCTCTACACGTTTAAACTGATGAACAGATTTAGGTGAAATTTGGCATGGAGATAGTTTTAGACCCTGGAATATATTGATATGGAATAGATTTTACCCCAGAAAATTGCATAGTTCCCGCGTCTTCGTAGACGGAGTAACGGGCAACAGTTAGTAAAAGGATGAAGGTTTAAAAACCGCTTATACCTACAACAGTTTATGCGTTTCTTTAGTATGTTCCGCTTTCGACCGAAGGATCCCGCTTGTTTTACTCAAAAGGTTTAAAACTCATGTATTTTAGCATTATGCCAAATGTTATCTCGGTTCACAATAACAATCTCAACACTGTATTCAGTATGATGGATCGACGCACTGAGTGTAATGTCTATTTATAAACGATTATCAACAGCATTATTATAATAGGAATATAACAAATATTACAATCTTATTAGGTAGGTATTCGACTTTAAGTAACTTTGATATATATATGCGTTTTAATAATTTTAAAGAACCATTTTAGGAACCAAGAATGCAACTGCAATTAAAATTCAGCTCGTAATCGTTTAACGTTAGGGAATATTAACGTTATTGCGACAAATTATAACGGCATAAAACATAAAAATTTCAACTATAAATTCTCGAGCTCCAACAAAACGGACCTCGCCGCGCTAATGACCTCATAAGGACCGACCGAAAACCAAATTAGACATTAAGAATACAAAAAGCCCGAAAGTGCTTTACGAGACCAAAACACATGCTCGCGATAAAAAAAGATAATTAATGCATCTCTACAAAAACTGCCCAAGATCCGGCCACGGACGGTGACTTGTATAATTACAGGGTATAACGCGAACTAGGAAATCAAACAAATATGATGTATTCGATTTTAATGCACCCTTAAATGGGCTGAAGCGCTTCCTGCCGGCCGGGGGTCGATAACATCTCGCCACTGCTTATTTACGACGGAGCCGCGCGTTTCTTTATTATTTTTTTAATATTAAACGGCACTTTTGTAACTTCCAAGCCCAAACCAAGCCAAGTCAGATAAGATAACCGTCAAGCAATTTGTTCGCCGCCTGCCGCTACCCGCTGCCCGCTACCCGCGCTATACTTATGACACATTAAAGAGATCAATCACACGTGTCTCGCGGCAAGGCGATCGGAATGCATTTATTGAATTCCTCGAGACCGAGTAATAAAATCCAGGAGTATAGAAAGAATTATTAGCGTCCATAAAACACGAAACCGATGTCATCCCTTCTTTAAGAAAGTATGATAATAATAAATAGAGGAGACCTATAAAATTCTCGGAGGCTGAGCGCGGGTCGCGCACAACGTCGATAAAGCAGGCGTATTGAGGGTCTCCGAGTTATAAGCACTAGTCATAAATAAATCGTATTAAGGTGTGTTTTGAATGGTTCCGTATCGATGGTGCTGGATCTCCAGGCGCGTTCGACAATAAGTCCGTAAATGTCAACCTCGTTTATGAGTGTGTCGTTAAGCGAGTGTCGCGGCCGCCACCCACCGCGCCCGCGCCCGCGCAGCGCGTAATGAGCCGCATCCATCATGGATAACCATCGATCGGCCGCGACTCGACTACTTCCATACAGCTACCACTCATACAGCCATCATAATGCTATGCGAATCGTTAAGATATGTCCACATCGGATGAGACGAGCTGACGTTATTTTACGATTAGACACAGTCATAATATTTAAAAATACCTACTATTTCAACATTTTTTTAACCGGTCACACGTATCTCGAATAACCGATGACGGGAAATTTTTAAAAGAATTACTTTGATCGTTAATTTCAATGAGCAATTAAAGCCGTTGTTGGTGAAACAAAGGTAACAATTGCGATATTAAAGTGGCATTTCACGAGTAATAAAGCTGGTAGGACGTCGGTCGGTCCTTATTTACATAATTCATTAATAAACGTCGGTCCGCGATGCCCTCGGATAAGCTTAACAAATACCGAAAATATCTACACTCCGCACAACAGAGCAGTGCGCGAACTTTGAAATATTACTGCTACGCCGTTATTTTACAACATGAAAGCGATATGGATGACTGGGAACATTAGCGAGCGAGGTCAGGCCGTGATGAAATTCCACATCCGAGACAACGTCAAAATATTGCTTATTAAATATGATTTACGGTCAAATAATCTTAGGAGACTTTGTTAATGGTGTGGAAAGAAAACGTCGGACCGTTGATGTCTTTTATATACCTATGGTGGCATGAAATTGTCTCAGTTAAAAATTATGTGCATTTTTCATCAAAAAAAAAATTCTTTTCATATGAAAGTCATTGTTATTTTACGTTCATATAATTATTTAAATTGCCTTCAATTTGAAATGTCTCTTAAATACAAGTAGAATCGAGGTCAAACTCAAACGTTCATGTTAGTATTGAGGGACAATTATTCACTTACTTGGCTTGCGGCTCACCGCAGCCTGGCGACAGTGGCCACGCTTGGAAGGAAGGTAATTTCGGCGGACGATTACAGACAACCACTTCCGCTGAAAGACGCGAATCGTGCGTCCGTCTTCCACCCACATATTTTCACTGTTTATTTTACCGACATTTTTTAAGCATGCATGCGTACGAGATAATAGCGTGAGTGGCAATACAATGCGGAGTTAAAAGATCCATCACATCATACCTACTTCGGTAGCCCTGCACCTGGCTTTACTGTATAGTACTTTTTGAGTGCGCAATTAGAGAGTATAACCAAAACAATACAATATTTAGATTCCTTGTAACAAAGGTAAACACTTCAAATACTTGTCCTTTACAATGAAACATAAAAATGATCGTCTATTTTACACACTTCACACTTATTCTCGGTCGTCATATACCGAAGACAAAATGCACATAAAAACATAAAATACTTGTTTATTTCTACTAAGTTAATTAATATTTGTAAGTAGTAAAAAGTTTAATAGTGTTTAATCCTTAGTGAATTCTAATTGTTGATAGTTAGGTAAATCATTCGAGTAGACAGACTGTTTGAATTTGCCGCACAATAATATTCCGGGGCTTTTTATAGCATAATTGAATACAGTATATTAAATATAGTAATGAGTTTTTGTGAGCCGTTGATACATTCCGTGCAATAGTTGCGTGCGCCGGCGCGTCGACGTCATTATGTATCGTCAAGTGTTAAAATATGCAGAGTTTTTGTTACAATTACAGCGATGGGCAACTGGATCCAGTTAACACGGTTATTAGCTATATTAATTGGTTCCCGATAGTTCAATAAAAATAGCTTCAAACAAATTCAAAAAACGCCTTCATTCGTTTAATAGGGACATAGTTTTATGACAATATCAATCATTTTATAACAACTCGTGTTTAACACCATGCAAGCTGTCGATCAGGCGTGCCCTTTGTTTCACGGCCATTGTGTAATTTACATTGTTTATACTGTATTACCGTCACTAGATAAAGATGCGTAAGTACAATTTTTGTGCAATATATGCTTACTACATTAATTTAACCAACCGGTAATCAAAGCCAGCGGTTCATCTAAAAGTTTTTATGGAGGAAATAACGCGAGGACTATAAAACTGTTAGTCGACACTTCAAGAACACCCACCATTCTGACACATTAACCGCAAACACAATAAAAATAAATCCGTAACCGTTTCTGCGCGAATATTTTAACACCTAAGAATCGGCAAAAAAGCGATTCATCACGAGGGACCAGCCAACCTATTCGGATTTATATTTTAAGCATCTCATTTTTTTTATGACATGGGGCCGATGACAAGTGACCAACACCAGACGATTGCAGATGTGTTGCCAGCCTAGAGCACTACAAGCACTGCTGCTTGGCGGCACGATTAAAGATTAAGGTGGTGGTAGCGATTTTTATTATTTTAATGAAATAAGAAAGTGGTAACTGCATAGAGATTCTATTTTCAAATGCTTATGTGAATAGGCAATTTAAGCTACATATGTTACTTACCCCTTACTGACTTCGATAGTACCTATTTGATATTATTGCACATTTCATGACGCATCTAAATATTACCAACGATTATCATTTCTCCGACAGAAAAATACTATTCATGTAGGTAGATATACGGTTACATACCTGGTGCAGTTTACATAGCTTTTGTAATTAATTCAAAGTGACCTTTAATAAACCTTTTATGGGAAAAATTGTCTACACCAGAAGCTAACTTTATTTTATTGGCGTGTTCTATACGAGTTCATTAGCATGTTTATAATGTTCATGACAATCGTGCACAAAGGTGTTAAACTGTGAATTTGAAAAAGCTTTGGCGGGAACCAGAATATACAAAACGTAACTATTAGAAGCATTCGCGCGGCGGAATTAGTGTCGCGTGCGGCGTGTCAGCTGTCAGTCACGAGTCTCGTTACGTCGGCACGCGGCGTAGGCGCGATGCGGCTTATCTCTAAACAAATATCCAGTTACAGCAACCAGCAGCCCTCTTCGAGTGAAAATGATCAAACAATCCACCCACGTGTACAGAAGTAGGTACCAACAAACAACAACACAGGTTCGCTAAGCGTTACAACCAAAGTAACGAGACTTGTCGAATGCGAATCCCGCCGCCGGCGAGTCCGACGTCCCCGACCCGCGCCACGCGAACTGTCATCTGTCACACCGCCATTTTAATTCCTCTGTAAATTATACAAATTGACACTTGATGTGTTTTGTCGTCTCCCGGGTAATCGTGCGAAATGGAACTCTTCATTTTATTACTTTTGTCAAGTGGAGGAGGGTCTTCAAGTCGCTATCTTGACGTTCAATCTCGTTTTATATTTTCATTTTGTTAGCTACCGAGACGTGGTAGCCGGATTTTTGTTGAAGGTGTCGAGCGCGTTGATTTATATTGAAGTTTTATAAGTATGTACTAATTTAAATAATAAATATACCGGGCCTTCATCAGCGAAATTCAATTTTACGATGTCGTTATACATGAAAAATAATGGAGACATAAATATTATGAAAAGTGACGTTTAGTTAACGACCTCGACGCAATGTGTGTAAAGTAGCGGCGCCGCGGGGTGCCGCGCTACAGGAAAACGCTTTGCTAATTAAAAATACCTTCTTTGTTTTCGCTTTGGGATTGTAACTATGCAAACAATGTATTTTGACCTAAAATACCTACATATAACAAGAGTTGTTAATGCGCGCTTTCACCTTTGCCAAAAGATATGACTGGCAATGACCACACTAATCACTGGTTGTTTATTACGTGCTTATTTTGCAGTTGTAGGAATTAAACTTTTGATAAGGGTGTAGTGTGCGGTGTATGTAGGTACATCTCACCCCTTACTAAATGCAGCTGAAAAAATGCAGTGCAAAGGTAAGTTAAAGGAAACTCCAGTTATAATTTCTTTGTTATTTTAAACCAAGCTGAGTTACTGGTAACATTATATGTTGGACCGTCATTGTTACCAATTTTTATCAATTAGGTTAAACTTTCGCAGTACACGAACTGGTTAAAGTAAACCCATCAAAAACACGAAATGTAAAAAATGCTAAGTCTCACAACACAGTTCTTCCACTACCAAAAGTTGTAAGATTTCATGTCAAACCAAGACGATTATTTTAGTTAGTGTCCATGGAAAAACCTATTCAACAACTTTGTTATAGATTACGATCTAATTTAAGTTATGAGTGATTTTATAGGCTAAACTCTAATTAAAATTCAAAATTTGAAGTTTGTGAAACTGTTAGAAGTAATTTAGAATTTTGATCGGTCAGTATAGTGACAAAATTAAAAACTTATAATATGTATGTCTTCTTGATACTAAAATAACCTGGTTGTTGGTTGGTGTGGAAACGTTAAAATGTATGTAAAAGAGAAAATGTTTTGATAAATTTACCTCTCCCCGTCGATCGTTGCTTCCTTTAGTACACTAAAGTTTGGCAAGTGGTTGAGGGAAGGTAGTCGGAAATGATTTAAGAGTGCGCTTAAAGTTTTATAGCGTAGCGAAGCCGGCCGATGGTCGGGCGTTATTTTATTTTATTAACGGCCCCCGAAATATAAACCCCTCGCGCATCGAAAATGGCCACGTAACATAACTTTCGGAGATTAAAGATAAATCAAGCGAACATGCCGAAAAACGACTGCATTGACCCCTCTCAGTATATTTGCAATTAATTGACTTATTAAGTACTAATCTACTTAAAGAGACTTATATACCTATATATTGTAGATATTCAACTACTTTGCTACTAACCTCTTTCAGCAAAAGTTCAGATGTCATCAAACGTTTTGTAAGACGTTGTTACCTTCCTTAGTTTAATAAAAAAAAATTTTGGATAGGTAAACTTACAAGCGCTTTTTGCTGATTACATATATCTATTAAGTAACTAAAAGCAAGCCAGAAGGTCCAATGGTACCTATTGCAAATATTAAAAATTAAAAAACGCTAACTACTTAATACAAAAAATTACTACAAATTGGTCATATAAGTCTGATAACGAAATAACGTAAATACCTAGACATACCTATTTTTTGTTTACAAACTGACAGTTTGTTTTATGCAGGACACGGTACAGCAATCGAATAGATAATACCTACTAATTAATATAGTACAGCAATAGCAAATAATAAAGGAGAGTTAATGCAATAATTACCATTTCAGCTCCATTGAGTGGATACCATCAGTCAATTCACGTAGCTTATCAAATAAACGTCTTTTTTTTAATATTTCGCTTTCCTGTACAATTACAAAGATTGCGTGTGAGTGCTCCGGAGTCGACGAAGGCCTGTAATTTCGCAAGGCACAAAAATGACGTGCTGGTGAAGCACGATTAATAGTTTTTCATTCGGGCCATATAATGCTAATTAATATCAAGAAGCAATTATAAAACGGTTAACATTAACAAGGTGCTCTTAATTACTATCGCCGGAATCTGACGACGACGGGTTTACGACACTTCCGGTGGCCCCACCAGACTCGCCATAAACCTTAACTACCCGCTATTGTCCGAGTGCACCATTTGCTATCGTAAATTCAAGTGCCCCTGGTCATTTGATGGTTTAGCTTTGAGAAAGATGATGCAATACCAACTATCTGATAAAAACACGTCGTAAAAATATGAGTTAACGAATAGAGATTGTGTAGCACCTAGCTATGGAATTAATTAAGTTGTAGGTATATGCATCCTTAATTGAGTTTTTTTTGTACATTTTTAGGGTTCCGTACCTCAAAAGGAAAAAACGGAACCCTTTGTTGTCCGTCCGTCTGTCTGTCAAGACCCTTTTTCTCAGGAACGCGTAGAGGTATCAAGCTGAAATTTATATCAAATACTAAAATCTACTGTCCCTTAGAGCTGTGAAAAAATCAAACTTCTAAGCCAACGCAATCAAAAGATACAGCCGTTTATGACGCAAATTTCCGCATATTTTCGAAACTCGCAAGGGAATCAAAACCAACAGGGTACTTCCCGTGAACTCAGAATCTTGAAATTTGTTACGAAGCAAGGTCTTATAGCACAAATAAAGGAAAAATTGCGAAAAGCATAAATTCTTTTGTCTGTCTGTCTATATCAGTAACCAACGCAAATTTTCGACACTCGCAAGGGAATCAAAACCTACAGGGTACTTCCCGTGAACTCAGAATCTTGAAATTTGGTACGAAGCAAGGTCTTATAGCACAAATAAAGGAAAAATTGCGAAAAGCATTTTTTTTTGTCTGTCTGTCTATATCAGTAACCAATCTACAATGATCCCACACTGCGCACATTTTGCTTAGGAGCAGGGGTCTGCTAAGACTGGATGTTCATAGATACATATAAATTTGTACGGAGCCCTCGGTGCGCGAGTCCGACTCGCACTTGGCCGGTTTTTTTTTTCTTTATAACCAACGATTGATCTCTATCTGACATGATGGTAATGAACATGAGAAAAAAAAAACACATCTTATAGGTACACGTCATGCATGACATACACACATAAACACCTTGCATTGCAGGGCAGTGATCTATTTGTAATTGTTTACGGCAGTTTAAGGTGTTGATGGGTTCCCGGGTATAGGTTAACAGCGCCCGCCCGAAAAATGTTATACAGCTGTAAAACTTGCAATTAATGGCCGATGCTACCGATTCAAACATTCAGAAGCCTACCTAATCAGCGTATACCTAATAATAATTATAGAATCAGCAGTTCAGAGAGGTCATGCAAATAGGTAATGCAGAGATAATACAAAGAAAAAGAAAAAAAAACCGGCCAAGAGCGTGTCGGACACGCCCAAGGTAGGGTTCCGTAGCCATTACGAAAAAATCAAGTAATATTTTTCTAAGGATTTCGTATGTGTGCGGAATCATCCAAGTTTAGGTATGTTTTATACCTTAGGCTACTATTTACTCTTAAACTACAAATAATTTCCAAGCAATCTTAGCCGCTATAATTTTCCTAGTAAATTTGATATATTTACTACCATTCTGAATTTATTCAAATTTTTCCACCAAACAGTTTAGATTTTAGAGGGGGGGGGACGGCCGATATTAATGAAAATTTTCACTTTAAAGTTGAATATTTCGCAAACAGATCACTGAATAGAAAAATCATGTTAGTAACTCCGCAATGGTTTTAAAAGACCTATCCAACGATACCCCACACTATAGGGTTAGCCGAGAAAAAAAAATCACCCCCACTTTACGTCTATGGGAGGTACCCTAAAAAAATTTTTTTTACTTTTTTTTATTCAATCACTTTGTCGGCTTGACTGATATATATATATATTGATGCCAAATTACAGCTTTCTAGTACTAACAATCTCTGAGCTTAGCCGCGGACAGACAGACAGACGGACAGACATGGCGAAACTATAAGGGTTCCTAGTTGACTACGGAACCCTAAAAAAGGAAAATACAAAGAATAACTGAAACAATATAAGCAAAAGTAAAACTACAAAGTTAAAATTTTTGTCATCGTCAAGATTTTCTACCATAGGCAGGCAATGATCCAAGACATTGGCTAGTACCTATCGAACTTTGTAGTTTTACTTTTGCTTATATTCAGTTTCAGTTATTCTTTGTATTTTCCTTGAAAGTTATTTTGCGAATCCAAGTCACGAAAACGTGTAACATTGACAGATTGATATATCATATCAACATACTTACATATAGCAAACATAGAAACTGGCTATGAAACAATGTGAGAAATTAATATACCTAATCTGTATTTTTACCACGCGATAACTGTGACTGTCGATGATACAATAAATCATCGGCTGATATACAATTATAGCATTTCTCATGCTCATGACGGATTCGCGTGTCATGGTTTGTATGTAAATCCCTGTTTCGTGCATGAGGCTGTGTATGATTTCTACTTCAATTACATATAAATGGTAGAACGTGTGCGGCGGTGCGTGGCGAGAGCAGACGCGCCGTCGCCGGCGACGCTAAATGAACCTGCCTGTGCTGTACGTACTTACGCGCCATCCGCTACAGGACCACTTGCACTTTACGTGATAGGTCTCCCTGTAGTTACAACTATAATTATCACAATATCACTTGCTACATGCAAATAAATCATCGCGGAATGATAATAATAATACTAACTAAGTATATATTAATAGATACTCAAAAACAATAATATAATATAATGCTTCTTTGAAAACGTTATGAAAATAGAATCACACCACGAATAAGTTGTGACGAAAAACGTTACTTATCAAACATAAAACCGTTTCAAATTAACCGTGGCTTTAGAAATGGAAATTTACTCTGTCACTCATTATCCGGTGTTCATTATAATCGGCGTAAACATCTCGGCGAGCAAGAGATTACTCCACTGTAATTAACTGTTTTACACGCTCCTAATGGGTTCATTTCGCTAATGACCGTCTCATCTCGCCCTTTTGCTCCTATCTACAGACGTAACCCTCCTACCCTCAACTGAGGAATATCACAAGTGAATTTATATTTCAACCCAAAGTTTTCAAATTTATTTTTCGAACGGTAGCGGTCGTAATGAAAAGTAATTACTAAGTTAATTAGGCGCCTTGCTTTAAAATGTGTCGTTTCCTAAATCTCCGCTTTTAAGTGAAAGTACTAATTACTATATATTTAATATAAACTATTCAAGTTAAGATTAACCGTGTGGAATTTGTCTATACTTTATCCGAATACAATAACGATCACATTTATGTCGAATGTGCAGTAAAAAGCACGCTGTTGCTGTCGGCGGGATTGCAATTATCGCATCAACGTAACATAATGGCGTCGGAGATATCGTGAACAATTATTACTGCATTAGCCGCGGAGCCAGCAATCGTGTTGCCGGCTAAAGTACGTTCATGGTTTCATCCTGCGCTTTATTACCTGCCAGTAAGACCAACTCTCGCGGCATTGGAGAATACCCACTTGTTATGTTGTAGGTCCGCGTTTGCCGCAGTGGGCACAGGGCAAGAGCCATCGACAAATTGCTACTTGCGGACGACGATCGCAGCACGTTAATCAACCTGTGACAAGCCGAGCCACACCGTGCTATTTGACGTCGTGCCTACTCGCAATTACTGCCTCGTTTTATGCCAATGTCCGTTTCACTTACCGTTCTGACATGGATATAAAATCTCTCTAGATTCTGACATAGTAGTCCTACTAACATTTTATCTGTGACAGTTTGTGAGCGATGAGATAGATGTAGATAAAATTTATTTAACATACACTAAGTTTCTTCAACACAATAATTCAGTACAGGATAAAATTACAAAAGGTTGAAGTTGACAGAATACCTAATACCTACATAATTTGAAATAATATACAAGTAAGAGAACTAAAATGTAAGTATACATATACATACGTACCTACATAACTAAAAATACTAAATTATTTGGTAACTAATTTACACCGACTACTTTTTATTCTCACGAGATCTGGATTTCACACGCTTAAATCCTGAACACTGAACCGCTAAATTCTGGGGCATGAAATTTGCGCGAATATTTTTCGTGCAACGTACATACATATATATGGCGACCATGATATGATTTTAGAGGATTGATGACCGATTATTTTGATTGATTGATATTTTTTTGTAAACTTCCCTTGTAATTCTGTAAAATACCTGAATTTCTCGTGACAAATTTAATACTTTACGCAAGCGAAGCCGCAGGTAAAAGTAGTCTTACATAAAATACAAATGCTGTTATAGAGGTACGTATTATCAATCTAGTTTTTATGAGACATGGGTTTTGGTGTTATATTAAAGGAATCCAGTTAGAGCTGCATTCTTGCGATGATTTCGTTACGAGTTCGCGCTTGGCAGGTTTTATAGTTCTGCCTGCGCCGGCGCCTCTGCACTGCACTCTACCACACAGGTACAATTATGAATTCTTTGCTAATGTGTTCACTTAGACAGATTTATTGCTATTTTGCAAATTAATTGTTCAATTTACTTTTAATTTTTAAAAAGATTATTTTGAATGCAACAATATAAAATAAAAACTAGTTTTAGGTCGTTATACATTGCACATTTCTGGTGCTATTTTGTAATGACTATATATTTGAAGTAAAAGGCAGGCAAAGTAATCACAATCACTCTTTTTACTTGGAGGCATTAATTACAATATGCTCTTAATAGATAAAGTGCTCAGCGACGAGGCATTTATTCAGGCCGCAATAAAGCATGTTACCACTTAGGAAGCTTATGCGCATATAAGAATCAAGATTGATATCGGCACTTAGTTGAAGTTTGCCGCTGATGTAATTAGCGATGCAGTGAGGAGTTTGTCCGCTTGCATGAAGGTATGACATGGTTGGGAATGTGCATTGTGCTATAGTAATGAAATTAGATAACGAAACAAAACCCTTCATGACAAGTTTATCTTTAAAACACGCGAACAAGGTATTCGTCGAACGTAAGCTAAGAATCTTTAGTAGAAATAAATCAGTAGAGTACTAAGTACTAAAACGAACTAGTTCCAGACACTGTACTAGAATTTACTATTTCCATCTCCTTGCTCTTAGTACAATCGAACCAACTGAATAGTGTCCTACTGTGGAATCTTTTACAGAAAATGTCACAGTGACATTGAATTGCTTCACAAGATGGATTTAATTTTGTTACTTCAATCAAGCGTAAACGGCACACTTTTATCCCGGATATTTGCGTGGTTGGTTCCCCGCGGGTTAATGATAACCGAATTTTAAGCAGGCTAAGTCGCGATCAACAAGTGGTATCAAACAAAAAATAGCCTATTCTCAGTTATTAAATACACATCCATGTAAGATTATGAGCATGTTCATTGCGAACGGAACGCACCGACAAACTAATTTAAAGTGGTGAAAAATGGCGACCACTCACTGCGCTTTTTAATACCACAGCCGTAGGCAGCCGGTGTCGTGTTTACTTTTAATCTTACTGCAACGTAAGCAAATAACTTTAATTCCGGTGATATTAATCGCTGGTCAGAAAATGAGGTCTTGACAGACAGTCTTCATTAATGTAATGGGTCCAGTTGATGACTCTACATTAAGGCAAAACCTGAGCATGTCGAGTCGAGTAGATGACATTATGAACATGATGTTTATCTACACTAATATTATAAAGAGGAAAGATTTGTACCTATGTTTGTATGTTTGTAATGAATAGGCTCAAAAAGTACTGGGCCGATTTAAAAAATTCTTTCACCAATAGAATGCTACATTCTTCCAATTTGACATAGGCTACATTTCATTTTGAAAAAAATTAGGGATCCTTGGTAAAATTTGAACAATGTAACCGAAGGTGTAGAAAAATTAGTCTTAAAATGTCTTTCGTCGAATGCGCTGCCGAAACTATTAGCGATAGAACAAAATAATGTACAACAATATTGAAGAACATCATAATGTCTACAAAAAACTCCGCGGTAGCATATGTCCAACTATTGTAGTTATGTCACTACAACAACTTTTTTCATTTTAAATATTAATGAAAATGCTAACCAAATTCAAACCATGCTATTTATGTGTTTATATTAATCCTTATCCAAATAAATTATTTAATGGTAAAGATCATTTAACTACCTATAAAATAGTTTTTAAATTATTTAAATTGGACTTTCCATTCAAAAGATATTACGAATTAAAAAATTCAAACAGTAAACAAAACCGCCATAGCGCCGTGGCCGTTGTTTGCGATGCAGTCTGAAAAGCGCGCCGGGCATCGCGGCGGGCGGGGTGGAGGGGGCACTGAAATACAGGAGTGGGGCGTGCACGTCTGTAATAATTAATAAATAATAAATAATAATTTTTTAATAAATAAAAATATTTGTGAAAAAAAGTGTTTTATATCCAAATTTCCAAAAATAAATAATTGTCTACCCCGTGCGAAGCCGGGACGGGCTGCTAGTACATGTATACGTGTGGTAATTTCAATTCAACGTAAGATGTCTCTATACTCGCATTAATTGAAAAACCGACCAACTGGTACTTATGTCAAAATATACGCTTGCAGAGATCATTTTATGTTGGTTGGTCGGGACCCCCTTAATGTTTAATTAATTATATATTTATTATTTGTTGTTGTAGCAGCCACAGTAGAATCGGTGAAAATTTCAAGTGTCTAGTAAACGCCATTATAAAGATCGATTTAAATACACAACAAAGAAAAACTTTTCTTGTGTGGCGACCCCCTTTCATTTTTAACTAAGTACGAGTATCTAGCTATTACGATTTAAGAGAAAGAGCCCTGTGACAGACGGGCGGACAGACAGACTACGGAGTCTCAGTAATAGAGTTCCGTTGGCACCCTCTGGGTATGGAACCCTAAAATGATATCAATACAACGCACTTGTGACTCTTTTGGTGTCGCAGGTGTCCATGGGCGACGGTAATCGTTTACCATCAGGCGATCCGTCTGCTCGTTTGCCCCCTATATCATAAAAAAAAAAAAAAAAAAAAAAAAAAATACGTTTCCAAAGTAGCGATTTTTACATATTTTTATTCCATAGCTTTGGTAGGTATATTTATGTATATTGGACGATAATAATCCTACTATCCTACTAATATTATAAACGCGAAAGTTTGTAAGAATGTATGTATGTATGGATGGATGTTTGTTACTCTTTCACGCTAAAACGGTTAGACGGATTCTGATGAAATTTGTCACACATATTGTTTATAATCCGGATTAACATATAGGATACTTTTTATCCCGGAAAATTGTATAGTTCCCGCGGGATAGCGATAAACGAATTCTTCGCAGGAATGCCAGAACCGCTAGAGTTACACATATGTAATGTATGAGGGAAATGTTTATCTTAAGTAGTCCTATAAAAAAAACCGCCACAGTATATATCTTTCGAAATTCCCACGGGATAGGGAAATATTTAAAGTTTCTTTGTTTTTTTTTTGTTTATAGCAGAATGTCTGAAACTATTGAGCCAATTTTAAAATTTCTTTTACCATTAGAAAGCTACACTATTCTTGATTGACATAAGTTACTTTTTATCCGGGAAAATTAAAAATTCCCACGGGATAGAAATAAATTAATTCAACTTCGTACCTGATTTTAATAATTCTTACATATTATGTGATATCACTATCCCCGACTAACAAAAGCTATTTTTTCTTCGGGAAAATACAAAATTCCCGCGGGATAGAAATAAGTGAATTCAACTTCGGGGCTGATTTAAAAAATTCTTTTACCAATAGTAAGCTACAGTATCCCTTATTTACATAGGGTACTTTTTCCGGGATAATAAAAAATTCCCGCGGGATAGAAATAAGTAAATATTCAACATCGGCGCTGATTTTAAAAATTCTTTCATATGATATGATATGACTATCCCCAATTGACATAGGCTACTTTTTCTTCAGGAAAATGCAAAATTCCCACGGGATAGAAAAAACTGAATTCAACTTCGGGGCTGATTTAGAAAATTATTTCACCAATAGAAAGCTACACTATTACTGATTGATATAGACTACTCTTCTTCGGGAAAATGCAAAATTCCCGCAGGATAGAAGTAAGTCAATCCAAATTTGTGGCTGATTTCAAAAATTCTTTCACTAATAGTATGCTACAGTATTCCTGATTGACACAGGTTACTTTTCTACGGGAAAATACTAAATTCCCACGTGAAAGAAATAAGTGAATTGAATATAGGTGCTGATTGTTAAAATGATTTCACTAATAATAAAAAGCTACGATGTCTCTGATTTTCAAAAAAGGTCAAAAAAGGAATTTCTATCCCGCGGAAACTTTACTTTGCACTTTCCGGGATAAAAAAAGCCTGTTTCAATCAGGCACAGGCCTCCTCCCAGAACGAGAGGACTTGGACAGTAGATTTGGGAACTTCACACCCACCATTGAATTTCTTCTCAGGTGTGTGTAGCTTTCCTCGCGATGTTTTCCTTCACTATAAAGCTCATGGTAAACTTCAAACGTAATTTACCACATGAATTCGGAAAAACTCAGAGGTGCAAGCCTGGGCTCAAACTTACGACCCTCAGCTTAAGAGTCCATAGGTCTGACCACTAGGGCACCACGGCTTAGCGGCTATAGAATTCACTTATTCCTATTCCACGGGAACTTTTAATTTTCCTGGCATTATCCTATGTGTTAATTCACGTAATAAACTACCTGTGTGCCAAATTTCATCCAAACAACTAACGTTATTGTCTTCGCGAACGAAGTCGCGGGCAAAAGCTAGTAGTACAATAAACAAAACTTACCTAAAGCTACCAAAAAAAATTTAGTGCGACTAAGCACCTACGATTCTAACTACTCGTATTTAGTTCCATTGCACCTTCTGCAATTTTCTACTTATGTATGTAACTCTTTATTTCACAGAACAATTTTAATAATAATATAGTAGACCAAGGGTAGGTAGTATAAAATTGAATTGACAAGATTTCATATTTCTAAGACTATGATTTGATTCGTTCTCTGTATTCTGTTTGGAAAGAGAAAGACGCTGATAGTTTTTTAATTTTCACTAGGATTATTAATTAATTTATTACAATTTTTTAAAGATGTGCTTATTCTAAAAGGGTGTAACTCCAAAACCACGATACAATAGATCCATTACTTTTGTCTAGTCTTTAAAAAAAGTGATTACGTAAATTTGACGTTAAAGTTGTTATCAAATTTAAAATTATTACAGCTATTTTTCTGGCGAAAAAGGTAAAGGAAACATATCTCTTCTGTTGTGGTACTGGTAAATTTAGATATGTTTTTAAATTTGTTGTATTCTTAAAATATGGAGAAATAAATTATAATAAATATTTTTCCGTGTTCAGGAGGCGTAAATTTTCAGGTGTCAAAAAAATGAAATCTCGTCTATTAATGTAAGTAGGTAATGGCTAATAATTTTTCACTATAACTTAAATACTTTTCAACCGACGAAAACAAAAGGAGGAGGTTCTCAATTCGACGTGAATATTTTTTTTTTTTTTTTTTATGTATGATCACGCATAACTTTTTACAGAGTAGTCCGATTTTGATGATTCTTTTTTTATTGGAAAGCGTATACCCCGAGTGTGGTCCCATTTAAATTTGGAAACAATATTCCTGCCCTAAGGGTAGAAAAACAGGGGATGATTGATTGTTCAGTTACTGATTGTACTATATGACCACGCATAACTTATTACAGAGTAGTCGGATTTTGATGATTCTTTTTTTATTGGAAAGCGTATACCCCAAGGGTGGTTCTATTTAAATTTGGAAATAATATTCCCACCCAAAGGGTAGGAAAACAGGGGATGATTGACTAACTTTTTACAGAGTAGTCTGATTTTCATAATTCTTTTTTATTGTATAGATAGGGTATACCTTGAAGTTGGTATTATAAATTTGGAAAAAAAATTACCCCAAGGATGGAAAAAAGTATAAAATAAAAACTTTTTAACAAAAAATTAAACCGCCGAAAAAACTGAAAAGCAATAAATAATACCTTTTTTGTTTGACCTTAATCTAGGTACCAGTTTGAAGTCGGTGCCTGAGCACGAGCCAGGAGGAGTGATAGAAGCCAATCAGGTAGACGATTATAGGTCCACTCCTCCTGGCTAAGTGCTGAGGCACCGACTTCAAACTGGTACCTAGATTAAGGTCAAACAAAAAAGGTATTATTTTTTGCTTTTCAGTTTTTTCGGCGGTTTAATTTTTTGTTAAAAAGTTTTCCTACTCCTGTACTTTTATCTGGCTTTTACATGGTCGCGAACAAATATATAAGAACATAGATAATATGACTTCAGAAAGTCTATACTTAATCTATTCGCCATAACAGCACTTGTGTCGTAATGTCGTTATTACGATACACCTAGCTGCCACATAATATTAAATGTAGGGTACACTCAACACTAAAGCCCAATTTAGACCTGCTGAGTTGAGTAGAGTAGGTTACAGTCGGGTACAGTAGGGTAAAATAGGGTACAGTAGGGTACAGTCGGGTACAGTAGGGTAAAATAGGGTACAGTCGGGTACTGTAGGGTAAAATAGGGTACAGTTGGGTATAGTAGGGTAAAAAAGGGTACTGTCGGGTACAGTAGGGTAGAATAGCGTACAGTTGGGTACAGTAGGGTAAAATAGGGTACAGTCGGGTACAGTCGGGTACAGTAGGGTACAGTCGGGTACAGTAGGGTAAAATAGGGTACAGTCGGGTACAATATGGTAAAATAGGGTACAGTAGAGTACAGTCGGGTACAGTAGGGTACAGTAGGGTAAAATAGGGTACAGTAGAGTACAGTCGGGTACAGTAGGGTAAAATAGGCTACAATAGGGTACAGTCGGGTACAGTAGGGTAAAATAGGGCACAGTCGGGTACAGTAGGGTAAAATAGGGTACAGTAGGGTACAGTCGGGTACAGTCTGGTACAATAGGGTAAAATAGGGCACAGTCGGGTACAGTAGGGTACAGTCGGGTACAGTAGGGTAAAATAGGGTACAGTAGGGTACAGTCGGATACAGTAGGGTACAATCGGGTACAGTAGGGTAAAATAGGGTACTGTTGGGTACAGTCGGGTACAGTAGGGTAAAATAGGGTACAGTCGGGTACAGTAGGGTAAAATAGAGTACAGTAGGGTACAGTCGGGTACATCGGGTACAGTCGGGTACAGTAGGGTAAAATAGGGTACAGTAGGGTACAGTCGGGTACAGTAGGGTAAAATAGAGTACAGTCGGGTACAGTGGGGTAAAATAGGGTACAGTAGAGTACAGTCGGGTACAGTCGGGCACAGTCGGGTACAGTAGGGTAAAATAGGGCACAGTCGGGTACAGTAGGGTAAAATAGGGTACAGTAGGGTACAGTCGGGTACAACAGGGTAAAATAGGATACAGTTGGGTACAGTCGGGTACAGTAGGGTAAAATAGGGTACAGTCGGGTACAGTAGGGTAAAATAGGGTTCAGTAGGGTACAGTCGGGTACAGTCGGGTACAGTCGGGTACAGTAGGGTAAAATACCCTATTTTACCCTACTGTACCCAACTGTACCCTACTGTACCCTATTTTACCCTACTGTACCCTACTGTACCCTATTTTACCCTTCTGTACCCGACTGTACCCTACTGTACCCTACTGTACCCGACTGTACCCGACTGTACCCTACTGTACCCTATTTCACCCGACTGTACCCTACTGTACCCGACTGTACCCCATTTTACCCTACTGTACCCGACTGTACCCTACAGTAGGGTACAGTACAGTACAGTAGAGTCGAGTCGCAGGAAAAATATGTATGTATGTATGTATGAAAACTCTTTATAGTACAAAAATAAGGAAAAAAAGAAATACATTATTGACAACCGTTGAAATGCATGTACAAAGGCGAACTTATCCCTTTAAGGGATCTCTATCAGTCAACCCTAGAGTGGATGAAAGGAGCATTTAGTAAGGGACCGACAAAGAGTAAGTCAAAATAATACAGTCGGACAAAGCAAAGGCTACAATACAACTTTTAGTAAATACAATACATAAACTCATAATATAAAGAAACCTAATAAAAATATACTACCATATACAACATATATATGCAAAATACATATAATAAATATTGTATGCAACGGTGTATAATTTGGTCTTAACGGCTCGTGCCGTCTTCCCCTCACCCTCACGTGCCCTCTTCGACTCACGTCTTTAAGACTTCACTTATACAACAGTTGCATAAAATACTATTTTTTTTACAAGAGATCCAGATCGAATATTATTTAATAGTCAGGAACCAAACGTTCACCCTTTGGCGTTTAATTCCGTGCAGGTGGTTCGTTCAAAATAAATAACGCTCTCTATTGCCAGCTTTCTCACCCTGTATGTTATAGGCTTCGCTTATACGGAACTTCATTACCCTACTGACATGACTCGGCTACTGCCAACGGGTAGATATAAACATAATGGTAATTTATTCTTCAACTGGTTATGAAAATAACAAATAGATACGAATGATATAATAAACCGGTTTTTCAATGAGTTGGTGAATTAACTGTAAAGCTACCGTTCTGATACCTCTATTGCAGATGGCCAGCGACGTTTCATTAAGCAGGATCATATAGGTAGAGTCGAAACGTTTGAATCTAGATTGTTATTTTTCTTTCGAGTTTCGAGTTTTAAGTTTAGTTTGTATTGGGAATATATTACTAAGTCCAAGCTAAGTCAAGTCAGAGGTGTACTTAATTCTCTAAACGAACCTCAGTTGTGCTGTGCAGCCATATCACTGCGCTCGACGGATAATCATAACTTGACCCGTTATGATTATTGAGTCAGTTCCCTGGACTTTAGTTGTGTGTAGACGTTGAAATTGGCCAACACACTGAGCCTGCCTCAGGTTTCATGTTTATAAATTAAAGTAATTAAAACAGCAGAACAACATATGATGCTGAATTAGTTTCGTAACTTTATATATATTTATTTATGTATTTACGTTCGTTAGGTGAATTGGTGTGAATTTTCCCGTGATATTTATTTATTTATTTATTTCTACATTGACGACAGATATCAAGACAACGCAGTGTGTCCGACCAACTTTCAAAATAATAGTTGAGCGGCAATGCAGCAACAATTGCGAGAGCTCTTTAACACACCCCCAGTATTCAATAGTACAGGGAGGAACCTCATTTTTTTTCTTCATTTTTTATACATTACCTATTTAGGTCTATGGCTTCACAGCCCAATACGAAAATCAAGGTTCAATCATTATCTAAAATACCTATGAATGTACTCACTCGTTAAAACTTAATGGGTTAACCCTAGAACGTTATACAAATTTGGCATCAAGGTAAATCTTACCATACAACTACCGGGAATAAATTCAAAAGTACCTACAAATAAGAACTAAAAATAAGTATATGTTTTTTAAAATACTCTCCCTTTTTAGTGAAGATACTAGCCAATCGATAAGCTGATCAACAAACATACAAACAATTGAAGCAGTGTTTCGTGTCCGTCCGTGACAGAGCGGTCGTTAGCCGCCGCCATTACGATGATCGATGGCCCCTGCGCACCGATACCCGACAAATTTCATTTAGACCACTAATGTCGTGTTACCTTAACTGATAAATTGATTTATATTGACGATACTAATAAGACGTACTTGAAATTTATCCTAATGTGTAACCTCCTGATCGGAGTTAGATCGCTTCTGATTGATAGCTACTAAATAGATAGATAGATAGACCTTTTAAAAAAAATATCATGACTTCTTTAGCAGACATTGGGATTATTTATTATGGCATTAACAGAAATAAAAAAACCGGCCAAGTGCGAGTCGAATTCGCGCATAAAGGGTTCCGTACATTTATCTATAAAAATCACGTTTGTTGTATGGGAGCCCCCTTAAATATATATTTTATTCAATTTTTTAGTATTTGTTGTTATAATAATAATAATAATAATAATAATGTTGCCGCCTCGTTGCCCCGAGTGGGCAATAGTTTGAGGGGCCCATTTAGTGAATGGCGAGTCACCGCCTACCAAAAGTTCAGTTTATGAGATATTGAAATGGTAGGTGTCCGTTATCTCACTCCATAGCCCGGTAATCCTGTCCACAACATCCCAACCCCATAGCCAATTCCATGTCGATTCCTACCTGGCAATAGATTGGCAACTGTGGAGGACTGTCCGCTAGCACATCCTCATGGTGTATTAGGGGATAGACCTCCATAGTTGCGCCCATCTCATTTATATTATATGGTACCAAAGGCCTCTTCATGTTGGCTTCGGCCCCATGAATGCCTTTCAAATGACCGGGTCCCCATGGGCCCGTGATCGGAAATCCGTACCAACATAATAATAATAATATTTTTTATTCAGACATCATAAAAAGTCCACAGTTTTGTTAATAAATCTTAGCCTAAATGTTAGTAATTAATAACTAACAGAGATTTTGTTGTCTGGGCGAGTTTCCACATCAAAGGGCAATCGTATCTATTTTAAATCATATTTAGGATGCCATTGCCGCTGCCATGCACCCTGTCCTTTAATGAGGCAGTTTTTTTGCGCCACACAGTGTCGAAACTGTCTGTGCGTGCCTCCACAAACATAGACGATGCGCTGCAGTACTGCGGCAGCCGCAACAACACCCTAAAGGCGTTATTATACTGAACGCGCAGAGCATTGTAAGTCCTTTGAGTGTACCTGACCCACAGACTGGACGCGTGCAAAGATGTGCAGAAAGCCTTGAAAAGAGTATTTTTAACTGCCTCCGTACAACGTCCAAATCTGTGCGCCAGCATATTTGCTCTAACTGACAATGCTCTGCGCTCCTTCTCCATATCAGCATCATCTTTCAAGTCCTCGGTCAATACATGACCGAGATATTTGAATTGATGCACTTTCCTAAGGGGAACACCATTAAGTGTGATAGGTGGAAAAAAGGAAGGACTCTTGGTTCCTGCCTTAAAAATCATATACTCAGTTTTTTGTACATTATATGTCAACCCATGAGACGCCGCATACGCCTCACACACGGCCAGCAGCTGTCTTAATGCGGTGACTGAGGGAGCCAGGAGCACCATGTCGTCTGCATAGCTAAGATTGTTGAGGCATACGCCGTCAATAAAACAGCCGACATGCATAGCGCCAAGCTCCCCAATCAGCGCATTCATGTACAGATTGAAAAGCAGGGGCGAGCTCAGGCCTCCCTGTCTCACCCCACAATCCAATCTGCACGGAGCCGAATACTCTCCTGCCCATATCACTCTATTCTCTTGATTCAGGTACCAGTATCTAAACAGTGAAACGAGTTCCATCGGCAACCCAGCATCCTCCAGCTTCTTCCAGAGGATGTCATAGCAGACCGTGTCAAACGCCTTAGAGAGATCCATAAAACAGGCATAAATGGGCGTTTCTCTATCCGTGTAGTACCTGACAGTGTGCTTCAAACTAAGGATCGCAGCTTCAGTTGACAGACCGGGCACAAACCCAAATTGGGCATCATTTAACCGAACATGCTTCCTCAAATAGGAGTCGAGAACACTGTCAAGCACTTTAGCGAATATACATAGTGGCCAAGGAAATGGGCCTATAGTTTGACTTGTCTGAGACATCCCCTGTTCTATTCTTGATAATGGGTACCACCACAGTCCTCACCATGTCGAGAGGCAAGTACGAGTGATTTAAACAGAGGTTGTAAAGAAAGGCGAGGATTCGTGGAAGGTGAACGCCAGCGTACCGGAGGTGTTCGACACTGAGGCCATCGTGTCCTGATGATTTACCCTCGCTCATTTTCTTAATTGCAGTCTGGACCTCCCTAGCAAGAATAATTGTGTTTATTCCCCCAATGGACCCAGTGTCAACTTGCGTATTAGGCGTTCCAAGTGGCGACTGTACCTTGAAATGGTGTAAAAACAAATTAGCTATGTCGGTAGGACCAGAAACACCCTCCACACACACAGGAGCGCTAGACTTTGCATTCATTTCATTAGTACACTTCCAAAACTTTTTAAAATCTGACTTCGAGTGCAAAGTTGCCATTAAATCCATTTTTATCTGGTCCTGGTTATTTTGACACCACTTCAACTTTCCTTTAAAAAGTTTTCGTGTTTCTATCATTTTATTGTACACTGGACCGCCACAAGGCTTTCCAAGCCAAACCCAAGTGTTGAAATGTGTTATAGCGGCAACCGAAATACATCATCTGTGAAAATATCAACTCTCTAGCTATCACGGTTCCCGAGATACAGCCTGGTGACAGACGGACAGACAGACGGACGGATGGACGGACAGCGGAGCCTCAGTATGTATGTATGTATGTATGTAAAACTCTTTATTGTACGTATAACATGAAAATCTCAGTAATAGGGTTCCCGTTTTTACACTTTGGGTACGGAACCCTAAAAAGTTCTACGATCCTATACGAGTACGAGTCAGTTTCTTCGACTATTTAGATCTTCCATTTCACCAAGTGGGCAAACACAGATAATATTTACATGTCTTCGTGGATAGAACAACCAAATATTCACACTGTTCTACTCTATTAGTGTCTGGCGTTATTTGCGGAAGTATCCAAGAGAAATAAAGCATCTTACAAGCCCACCGCACCCACGCGCGATATGCTCGATAACGAGCCGAGAACAAAGATAAATCGTAGGATTTTGATGTGATGACGTAATTTTAAAGTCTGCAAAAAACCTTCAGAATATACAAATTTTAGATCGAAGAATAGTCGAATGAATATATAGCTTACTATAATTTTACTGCAATTACTATAATACCCGGGATTTAATCACGAGCTTGTGATTTAAGACCCCGAGTAGAAAGTAAGTATAGCAATTGTCGCTGAAAATCTTGAAAGTTTAAAACGCTACCATTTTTACGACTTCCGACATATATAATTTACGTTTTTATTAGGGTTCCGTAGTCAACTAGGAACCCTTATAGTTTCGCCATGTCTGTCCGTCTGTCTGTCTGTCTGTCTGTCCGCGGCTAAGCTCAGAGATCGTTAGTACTAGAAAGCTGTAATTTGGCATGAATATACATATCAGTCACGCCAACAAAGTTGTAAAATAAAAAACAATAAAATATTTTTTTTTAGGGAATGATTTTTTTTTCTCAACTAATCCTATAGTGTGGGGTATCGTTGGATAGGTCTTTTAAAACCATTGCGGGGTTGCTAACATGATTTTTCTATTCAGTGATTCAGAGATCTGTTTGCGTAATATTCAACTTTAAAGTGAAAATTTTCATTAAAACCGAGCATCCCCCCCCCCTCTAAAATCTAAACTGTTAGGTGGAAAAATTTGAAAAAATTCAGAATGGTAGTAAATATATCAAATTTACTAGGAAAATTATAGCGGCTAAGATTGCTTGGAAATTATTTGTAGTTTAAGAGTAAATAGTAGCCTAAGGTATAAAACATACCTAAACTTGGATGATTCCGTACACATACGAAATCCTTAGAAAAATATTACTTGATTTTTTGTAATGGCTACGGAACCCTACCTTGTGCGTGTCCGACACGCTCTTGGCCGGTTTTTTTTTTATTTAAAGTATTTTTTATAGATATATTATTTAGCCTCAATTTTCCTGTCAGTAAGTATTTGTGTAAACTTGAAAACGCGTGTAGGTACGTGATAGATTGATACGGAACGTTTTTATTTAAAGTATTTTTTAAAGGTGTATTAATTAGCCTCAACTTTCCTGACTGTGTAAGTGTGTATAAACTTGAAATTGCACACGAGATCGACCACTAATGCCGAAAGATAATGTTCCTTGTGTAACTTATTGTTAGTACAATCCTAAGATAATCCTTGAAAAACATCGTCAAACATTCTTAGAGGTAACGAATCAAATGATCAAGAGCGTAAAAGAATAACGACGAAATTAAATTTTACTGGACGTAAATAACATTTTACAGATCGCTTGCGAAGAGATGTAAACTGTTTTAATTGCGTACTTGAAGGTGGCAACGCGATCGCGCGAATCAACACCTCCATTCCGAATTGTCATATACATAAACAGCGTCGCAGTCATGTTTTAAAGTTAAAGCTAGGATCACTATATGCAAGAAAACAAGCGATAAATGAAATCACATCGATTTTCCGTACCAACCAATCAAAAGTTCATATAAACTGAAATATAGATTCATATAGATTCTAACTGGTTGCTACGAAAATTCACCTAGATATCACGCCTTATGTTTAGCAATATTTTGGTGAACAAGTCAAGTAGGTTAAATAAACCTAATATTTTTCTTACCGAAAACAGGTCTTAGTAGTCTTTTAAGATAAAGCACCCGAAATATTCCAACGCTAGCTCCGCCTAAACATTTCGCCCAACAAAATCGTACGCGGCATGGGTCCTAGAAGTATAAAATAATTCATAAAAGTAAACTAAGCGACTAAATAAAATTATTTATCACAATTTGCTAGATTTCTACAGTTTCTGAAAAAAAGGAGTACGAATTCTTTTACTTTCGGAATAATTTGCAAAAAAAAAAAAACATGAAACTAAGAATATAAAATAACAATGAATAAAACTTAACTAAGTATAAACACTAACAAACTATAAAAAATAAAACTAACTATATTGATTTGCAAAATAGAATTTTTAGATGCTACGTAGGTATATTAGGTAGAGCTCATATATAGAATATATAGAGGTATGATAAAAAATAACATATACGTAAGTATCACAATTTCATTTGCATGTATACTTTACCTACCTTGTTCACATATTGAAAGAAAAATTGGAAAACAAAAAGAGAATGCCTCGTCTTAACATTGCGAAACCCAGTCTTGCTTGTGTTTTCCATCATTAAATTTCTTCTACCTTGTGGGTATACCTATGCGAAAAATGTACCACGCTCAGTTCTTTTACAATTAGAAGCATTTCCTGTATCAAAATATACCTTGATACTCGTAGTACGTTTGCGGTCGTAATAGACAGGTAGGTAGTGAGAATAGTTATAGTTATGTTTGTCGGGGGGTGGTAAATGCAGTCGGTCGGGGCGCTAACGTGCGCGGGGCGCGGGAGGGTGCTGGGGAGCAGACGTCGTCGAGGAGCGTCGGAGGCTGCGTGGCGATCGATGAAGCGCGGACACGCCTCGCGCACAGCGCAAGCCGCGACGACGGTGTTTGTTCAATCGCTTCATTTTGTCAGAGGAACGTAGTAGCAGTAATAAGTTGTTTCATCACTGTAATTAGTAGTGCAACCAGGTTTTCATGGACTTGACTGAAAGTGAAATTAAAGCCGCGATCCTTGTGAATACCTAGTAATTTTGCACAGTTTCATTCATTTCCTATGCAGGTTCTCTTAAATTAGATATAAATTATATACATTACCTACTGATTGTCTATATCTACAGTGGTATTGTTTCAAACCTAGTGATTCTTGCAATCTACTTCAATAATATCTATAATCATAATTAAATAAGGTCTGAGGGCATAGGTAATAGGTATCGACGTCATCAGAAAGTAGAATTTCCATCACATCATTTTTACTCAAGATTATTAACATTTCAGTGTTAAACTTATGAATTTTCGAGGCTCTGATATCGCTAGCTTGAATAGAACAGCTGAGGCCTGCTGATTCCGTTACTCACGCGTAACACAAAAGTTGTGAGCGTAATCTCGACAAAGAAAATAATTCCTACGTCACAGAATCAATCAACACCAGTTATTCAGTGCCACAGCTGAAGCCGACGTCCGACGTATAAACGTAAGAGCTGTCAGGAGAGGTTCCAAATGCGACGAGCGTGTTAAACGACTGCATTGTGGCCGCTGTCACTGGCGGTGGTCGGTGCCTTTGCCACGATAGTATCTTAGACTAGGAACATAGGAAGCCAGTGGGAATATTCTAATTCAATGGAACTTTTTAATTTTATGAGCGAACATAATCACAAACTGCTGTGTTCAGGTCGCTTAGGGAAAATATTAGTATTGTGCCTTTTAACATTTATATACCATTGTTTTGCAGTCATAATGATCGTACTGTCATAACTGCAGTAATATTGACTAATCGGTGATCCATGGTCGTGCTGAAAATAATTGGACGTTCAATCGAAGAGCCTTAGGAAAAACGGAGTAAAAGGTAAAACCTAACGATGAAATAACAGGAATATGAAAAGGCAATTATTTCCGTGCAGTTAGCAATTAGATAAACTTTCGCCAGTTTTTTACACGTAAGTACAAATTATTTTACTACGGTACAATAAAATACGTTGGAAATATCGACTTCTAGGCATGAAATGATCTATTATCAGCACGACAAAATCAAGTCACGTAATTAACAGTTAACAGTTAAACTGTTTTATACAGTTTTATTTTATTATTAAATTCACGTTCTGTCTGTTTTAAAGATCATACTAAGCAATAAAAGTAAAAGACATAATGGTTGTAAAAAAAAAGTTTAAAAACGCCTCGCCGCTACATCAAGTCTTGTCAAAACGGTTAGCTAAGCGCGAGATTAGGCGACGAGCACAAAACGAGTGTCACTCCGCCGACGACATTCAAATAACAGCAAAACACCTTCATCGTATTGAAATAAGGTCTAACGTACCCGAACCCGTTTCACTGAGATTAAGATTTGTAAGCGTCGAACCAATTGAATTCCAGAGGACAGATCCGTCACTGATAACGCACTTTAACAGCGTTCGGTGACAAGTCACTTATCCGCTTGTAATCCGATGGATTGAAAATATCTCTATTAATCGACCGAGTCGGCAGAGCGCTCATAGCCCGATCCAGTTTCCCGCCACTTAACACCCCAAACAGAAGCGAAATATGAATATAAAATCTATAAATCCACTATCATAAGACAGCTGGCCCGTAATTTACAATAATAAAATAATAACTACGAACAGTTAAGCAGGTATAATGAGACATCAGACCAAATTACCACGGTTTATAGAACGCTACATAAGCGTAAACAATTGCCCAAGGGCCAAATATGAGCATCTAATGTATATTTATGTGAGTCCTGCTTATGTGAGGTTCCAGTTCGGTTGGCAACGAGGGCTGCGGCGAGGGAGTGAGTGTGTATGTCAGTTGAATGTGTAAATTAGGAATCGAGAGCTTATTCCGGCGTTCTGCCGCGGTAGATAAGAACATGCCGCAGCCTGTGTTTGTTCCGCATTAGACATGGTTCCAGCTTGTAGCGGTGGAGAGTACGAAGGGTCGAAAATTACCTCGGGACACGCAATATTGAGACATTAAAACTTATCAGGCCCGAAATAGACTTAATTAGGCCTCCGCTAATTGTTAAGTAGTACGGGATTACAAGTCAAGGGTCTGTCATTAACTTCTATTCGACATGAAACTAGGAGCGGTCACGTTGGCTCCCCCTTCTCTGAATGCCTCACATAGCGTGGCAAACGAACAATGCTAATAGATGTCGTGAAGTAATCTATTTATCTAATACCTATATAAAAATCTCGTGTCACGGTGTTTGTTACCGAACTCCTCCGAAACGGCTTGGCCGATTTTTATGAAACTTTTGTCTCTATATTCGGTAGGTCTGAGAATAGGTCGTAGGGTATTTTTTATACCCCTAGGTGATATGGCAAAACAACATTTGAGAAGTCAGCTAGTTTACCTATAATATTTATTTGTTTCATAAATATAAAATTTCAATAACGAACACTCAGTGAGTTTATGTAAATAACAAAATACACATCTATCATTCAAAAGTTACAAATCGATCAGCCGGCTTCAAACTGATTAGCAATTAAAAAACTAACAAAAAAGATGTTAGCAAACCAAATCGTAATTCGTTCATAAGAGCGCTATATTAGCTACTAAACAGCAGGATTACGGGGCCGATAGTGTCATGACATGTTCTAAAGTCGATCGTTTGATGAGACAGGCTGCACCTGTAGATACGGCGATCTAATTCGTCTGTCCGGGATGCTAATGAGTCGCCGGCCGCCGTAACCCGACGCTCCACCTGTCCCGATATGAAATAATTTTTATTTACAAAGCCCTCCAGAGATTATGAATATATCGCCGGCTATCGCGCAACATCGGACCGCATATTAAGTTACGGCGAGTAACCTATGACAGACAATCCATAATTTACGCAACGAACGTGCGTTCGAAAAATATTTCCTCTTGACACCTTCTCCAGTAGCCTTGACAGAAATATGTAGGTTTTATGTTACCTACACGAATTTCTGAAGAATTTCGATGAGACGCTATTTTAAATGAACACGTTGTAACGATGTTTTATTAATGTTTAGTATACTCATTAATTTGATATGGCTGAATATTTATTCTAACTATCTTATTCCTGTTGTTTTAATCATAAACGTTACAATAGGAATTCATTAAGGCAACATAGTGTAAGTTGTGAAACAAGACGTAAAAGGTACGACACTAACGTTTAATCAACTTACCCATTGACCCGAACAAGCATGTAAGATCTGTAATTCAGCATTAACACCCTCTTTAAGAGTAAGACGTCTCTGGATGTAAATTAAATTAACTTGCTGCTACGCATCATTAAATGGTGCAAATACACTGAGCATTCCTGGTAAACAGGTGCAATGAAGTGAATGTGGAATAATTGGTCTGATACGTCGCGTTTTTGAACACGTTGTGATCAGTTTGCGTTTTTGTTGAAATTTAGATGGTGGAATGAGTACGAGTCTCCCACGCGAGCCGGACCATCAATCATGCGCCCGCGCCCCGAGCCGCCGGCGCCCCGTGACGAATGCCAACGCAAACACCTTTGTTGCCATAACACTCACACAGACATACTTTGCTACACAAACATGACAATTTAATACCTAACCTTAACACTCATTTTAAACCCTCTATCGATTAATAAAATGATATTTTATCGTCATGTCTTTCAACCATAAAAATAAGTTATTAAAAGAAACTTTTTCTTGATTTTTTTAATCAATAATCCCGTATTTAAGGTTCTTTAATATAGACATTGACTTACTATTACCCGCGACTCTACCTGCGAAGAATTCGTTTATAAAACTATGCAATTTTCTGGGATAAGAAGTATCCCAAATATTAATCCAGGTTACAAGTATAAGCTATCTGTGTGCCAAATTTTATCAGAATCCGTCAAACCGTTTTAGCATGAAAGAGTAACAAACATGAATCCATCCATCCATACAAACTTTCTCGTTTATAATATTAGTGGTATATGTATTTATAATATGCATAACAAGTACCCAAACTAAGAACCCTAAAATGTCCCATGTGCAAAGGATGAATCAGTCTAGGTACGTAAGCCCAACAAGTGCACCTCAGAATGTTATCGCGAGAGCTCATTGAGCCAGGCCTTTGTGGAGGAGGTTGACAAGCCTATTGTCCCGTAATTAATAGCTCGGCACCTCGCAGCCAGCGATGTTCCCAGAAGCCACCCGCCGCGATCTACTATCGAATGAAAACTTAAAATGCTGTAAATGGTAGTATGTCCTTTATTTGCTGTTAGCCACACACAGTGTTGGTTTTACAAAAAAGCATGGTTAAACTTGCACGAAAAATTCATAACTCTTGAATCTAAAGCCTCTATCATGCTTTAAAAATATTCTTCGTAGCAATAAACATTTGAAGTTGTCAAACGGTGGCTCGTCTTTTGCTATGTCGTTATGCATGTGTGTTTGATTGGTCGGTTCATGCATAGGTATTAACAATACCTAGTTGGAAATCTAAGTATATTGATAACCACCGCAGCTGATTGAATGGGCCACGGTCCACCTAGGGGAATCAAGTCGCGCATGTGCAATTAATTGGCTTATCGCAAGCTTATTGATTCGGTAAGGCGATCCGTTTTAATTACCAACATCGCTCATTTGTCGCTGATTGGTTCCCATTATACTCGACAGAGCTTAGCTTACTACTGCCGATCCAAAGCGACTGACGGAACAAAATGCGAATACGAGTAACATAATGCACAATTTAAAATCAATTTTTAATGTCGATATAAAGCGAACTGCTAACATTATATTTTAACCTTTGTTTTCATTTCATACCTTATGCATTTTATTAGCTGATACGGATGACTAGGTTTGTTATTGCAACACACCAATATATCGATAAAAACCTCATTATAGCTAATGATTCAATATCTTGTCTAAAGTCGTAAAGCAGAGGAACAAAGCGAGTCTTAAACAACAATGTAAACACTAAATACAGCTATCTAGGATTTCCTTAATTCTGAATTGTTTACGTCAATACAGACAATGTAGGAGATAACGCGAGTGGTGTAATTTGGTATCGTAAAAAAGGTAACAAATATAAAGGTTGGTCGTTGGGTCGTTGAGCATATGTCGCGTAGTGGTTGCTATTACAGCTAATTGACAGGCGGCGTACGAGTTGTTTGCTGCGTTTGTCACTTCCCCAGCGCTAATGACATATTAGGCGTCCATATTCCGCGGTGGAACCTTTTCAAGTAAACAATGACTACCGCACATGACAACGGGACAACATGTCAGCTCTTAACTCAGAATTATTATTATTATTTAGTAACACGGGATTCCGCCTTATTATTTTATCCATGTTCATATTCATTTATTCATTGCAACCTATTCTTAATTCTAGCCAATACAAACATGGACACTACTAGGGCATAGCAACATTCATATTATATTTATTACAGTCATTATTATGCGTCATTCAATAAATGTGAATCCCAAAGATGTGAATCACTATGAGGTACATGAACTCCTGTAATCCTTTAATGGTCAAACGACACGTAAGAAATTGAGCCGATTTCCCCATGTCTCTATGCGCATTTTTTGGATTCCGTACCCAAAAGGTGTCCGTTTGTCTGTCCGTCCGTCCGACCATCTGTTCCAGGGCTCTATTTCTGGAACCTTCAACTGTCTAGAGACAGTTGAAATTTTCACCGATTATGTATTACCTACTGTAGCCGCTATAATAAAAAATAGGTTCCTAACCTACTAAAAATTTAATAAAGTTAAAAATTACAGGGAGTCGTCATATAAAAATCCTGTTTTTTTTTCAAAGTTTTAAACTCGATCTTAGAGGTTTTTTTTATTTTTATTTATATTCTACGGAGGTACGGAACCTCTCGTGTACGAGTCCGACTCGCATTTGACCGGCTTTTATAAGTAAGGTATGTATTATAAGAACGTTAACTCTGCATGGAATTTCTAAACAACAATATCGTTATTCGATTGTTGGAAGTAGTCGGCACGCGGCAACACCCCGAGTGTCGAGCCGTAAACAAAGTTATCAATAATCACGATTTCGTTAATCGCCCGGGGCAGTCGGCGTTTCCGACAGACTCATAATAAAGATATAATATGCTCTCCCGAGGGTGACGAATCGCTCGTCCGATTAACTCTTAAACGACAAATAGAGCAACTCCCTTCCCGCTCTCTCCCGCCTGGGGGAAAACTAAGCCACGACTTCCGCTAATTATTCGGGGGAGCCGTTCCGCGAGTATCGCCGTCCCCCTCGCACCACGAACCGATGTACGTCTCCGCAAAAACTCTCTGAAAACCAAAAATTTCCCTTCTCCCGACGGGCGGTCATATTTCTTCCCTCTCACTCCCATTAAACACACCGTAAACGCTTTCCTTTTTTCACGCCCTCACTCTAATAGAAAGGCAAATTACGAACTTACGGGCGCGGACGGGTGGCGATGTACGAAACCGCCACAGCCGTGGGTCGCGTGTCCCGCTCGCTCGCACGCCGGCCATATTTACGCGTCGCTCACCAAACAGGGGTCGACTACGTGAACTTTCACGTCATATGCTTGTACCTACCGCGCAAACCGCTCTGATATAGCTGAAAATGCGAAGCTTTACGTATCTTGATGTCAAACATCTACCGTTAAAAGGGTTTTCCTAGTAGGGAAAAATAAGTTTTGCTAAGTCTTTGCACTTCACAACCGGGATATATTAAAATATTTAACATGCAAAGGATTTATTTCATATCAGAACTTTACAAATTTAAAGAAGTAATTAGGTAAAGTAACTATCAGTTTAACAATATTATTATAACCACGTCATGTAAGTACCTATACCTAATACATTAGACGAATTGCATGTTGGAAAGGGGTAAGGCCTCCCATTTATTTTAAGCATGGTTTCTATAATTTTATCACACAACAACCACAATTTGTCTACGGGCGTGTATTTTCCTCATAACTTGTCAACCCCGAACCCCGAGTGAGTTGTAAGTTGTAAAGCAGCAATAAAACAATATCAATAAACCTGACGAGCGGCTCGCGTGACGTCACCAATAACATTGTCGCTGCAACCCTATGGAGCTATAACACATTTTATATTTTAGACTAATGACTTCTTTAACGGTCGTACTTCGACCCTCACGGAGACTCCAGGACATAATTCTGTAAGAAGCTTAATTTAGTACTTACCTACCAATAGGACGTCGCGTGGTCAAAATTGCCTCAGCGTTGACGCAAGTCAAAGTACCGTCGAGTTTCATGATTCGGTAATGAGCACGTGCCAACAGATTGCTGGCTCGTTGATACGAATTGCCGTCATTTTCGAGTTATCGACTTAACACCGCTGCGGAAACGGAAAATAATGTCTTCATCACTGGGCGGCACCCGACGACGAATATAATTTGATCGAATTAGACGTCATTTGTACGAAAACTTCGTCGTCGACTTTCGTGGCGATCATTATTTACATACTTCCCTATTCCAAGCACGCACATATATAAGTTATATAACAGTCGAGTCACCCTGATAAACTAATGAATGGACTCAATGGGGATATCAATCCTAGTACCTGATTGCAATAAACTGTAACGAACGGAAGCTCTTAAAATTCTCGCCTCGCATCTGCCTCCGCAGCCTTCACTAAGCAGCTCATAACCCTTACTTCCGCAACAAGCAGTAACGATTACGTTTTTGTTACAGAGCAAACTTGGCCACCCGGAATCGACATAAAAATAATTTATTCGAACGAGGGGTGGCTGTGAAAATTCTCTACCTACTTCTTAAAAAAACCGACACCACAAGACGAAATTTAATGTGGTTTTTTTAGCCTTCAATTTCGTGTACGGTGTGAGGATGACGGAGAATGTTTTACGATATCGCTCTGACTGAAGCGGAGAACACGAGTGCGATTAAAAAGTTCACGCTGCAACTGCCGTATTGCTTTCACGTGTCGCCGCGCTGTGTGGCGCGCCTAACGAACTAGCCTAATTAGTACCTTGCAGATGACAGCCTACCTCACACGACCACTCCATCACGATGTACATTATCAAAAAACCTATTCGGTACACACTCAGCTAATGCTTATGAAAATACTTATTATGTTTTTATGCATGTTACTACTTATTAATTATCAATCCACGGTTCGATGTAAAAGAAAACTATAAGGTATGAAATTAATGACCTTTGATGCTACGTAAACTCGGACTAAGTTGATCATAATTGTTGACAGTGCGATAGTTTTGGTGTTCGGCGTATATAATAGTTGAGGCTTCGGTTGGTTGACTTCTACTGGTCGTTTTACTTCTACGGGGCGCGGGTATGATCTGCTAACAAGAAGTGTCCAGTTTCGGGGTTGCAGCGGCCGAGGTCGGCGGCCAGGGCAGCGGGCAGCGGTAACGAGCAGGGTCGTGGGTCGCGGCCGTACAGCACAATGCCTCGTTTGCCGCACAATGCCGCCCCCTCGCGGCCCACTTCATTACGCACGTATTGTGCCACACACGTACCGTGTACCCAGTTGGAGCTGTGACGTCTGTGACCTACCGCCGTCAGCGGCGCACACACGATCAAAGATCAGTTTGTATCGCACACAAAATAATTAAGTCCGTGCCGACACTATAACCTTTGTCGGGCCGGTTTCAAAACCTCCAGAGAAGCTTGTCTCTGACAATTAATAATTAACGAGACAACGGTAATACGTTGTTTCTTTACAACAATACTTCAAGTGCCGACAAACAATTGTAGATAATTGTATTTTTATATGCGTTCCATGTTGCTAAATAGAAATCTCAAGTCTTGACTTAATTTAGTTCATATATTAATACAATGTAACGTATCTAGCTCGATGTATAGGAGCAATCATTGATCATTCTTACGGTTCACAATGAAGCTCCCGGCGTACGTCAATTATTAGGCGAATTATAGCAATCAATCACAATGAATCGACTTCTAATATACGGAATATTAAATCATAGCCTATTTAAACATCTAATGTTCGGATAATAATGGTGGAGATAATATCTCATTGAGCAGTATGATGAGAGTGGAATGGCATTGCGCGATCGCGGCGATACAATGGGCGTAGGCGCATGGTAAACCAACACTGGCCGGCGCCCGCGCACCGGCACAATGGTCGGCTAATTGTGCGACGACAGCCTACCAGATACCACCTTCTTTGTTGTGTACAAGAATTCAAATCTCAATGTAGAAACTACATATTAATAGCGTACTTGTTTGTTACAAAGACTAAAAACATCATCAAATCCATCTTTTGTAATCGTAATTTTAATAAATATTAGGTAAAATATTAATGAATATGGAGATCGTAACATTGATCTAAATAGGTTCACAAACGTAATTCATCATCAAATAAGATCATCCCTTATGACGCCTGACGAACAATCAAGTCCTTGAAATGAACAAAACTGATACAACTACAGGTAAACGTAACAATGGTCCAAACACTATTAAACTTTTATGACCCCGAAGCTGCGCGGAACCCGAAGCCCGGGCATCATGAATCTCCTGAATGTGGCATCAACGAGCCGTGAGATTGATGGTGATTACTCTCTATGAGATTCCCGAAATCACCCGTTGTCCATGATTACGTAATCAATCTCCGTCGAGCGTCAGCCTTTCATCGAGCGGCGCGGGCGCAGCTCTATATTCAATAGCCTTTTACACCTTTTTGCGTAATTATTTAAACTCGCTTATTTAGGCGTTAATGGCCTTAAAATGAACACCGCGCTTGATGAAGCCTCTCCTTAATTCAACCTCATTTTGAATAATCGACGTCCAAGATTAGGGTTAAGGTTAAAATTGCATTTTGAAAACGGTTTGGCATATTAAGACTTCGTTTAATTATTACTTTCGTTATAATGAGTAACTTGTGTTTGAAAAAATCATTGGCACAGTGAGTGTCTTGTTTTTAGGGTCCCGTACTTTAATTTTTTTTTTCTAGTAAAAAGTAGAGGTAAAGTAAAAAGAATAGATACAAACTAGTTGTTTACTCTAAGTGCGCGAGTTCGACTTGTACTAAATAGTCATTTTTTTTTTAATTAGAGATAGTTTTCTTCTCATTATTTTTACTTTGGATAGAAATCGAGATTTAAAAAATTTTCCTTGGACTATGTACCTACTTACATATTTATGTAACACAGTACACATACTCGGTTCCTGAATCATCAAAAGTTATCGTTATCGAACAATTCCACAATTATGATGGATACTCAACGTCAATCTGTCGCGATGAATACTGGATAAGGTAAGTATTTGCCGTCTTATCCTTGCGCAAACGGCGCACAGTAGCTGACAGCAGCTTTGCGCATGCGTGGGTGTCTCATTGTGTTCAGTTCATTTTCTCTACCAACTGCTACTTCCCTTAACATTAATCATATTGAAATCGCAAGTTATTCGATCGAAAATTTTCGTTATCGAAAACCACAAATCAGTACAGTAAGTTAATAAACAATGTAATAAGTTCAGCCGCTATTGCGTGACTGAGTAACAATATCTAAACATCCAAATGTCCAAACATCTTCACAAACTTTAACACTTATAATAGGTAATATATATAAGTAGGATGCGTCAATTCTCGTTAAATTTAAATAGAGACGTGTGCGTATTCGTTTACTCCGTCATCCTAAAGCAGCTGGATAAATTTAAATTATATTTGGTACCTATCTAAGCAGTTGGACCTGTGAAATAACACAAAGGCTACTTTTTATTCCAATATTCTTACAAGATGAACGTCAAATCTCAAAATATTAACCACCAAGTCTCTAGAGACGAAGTTTTGCATGAGTGATCTTTATACGACGTAAATGAAAATCCAGACCAGACTTACAGCAAACGGGGTTTATGAAACAAATTTCGTGAGGACAATCCTCGTCGCCAATTAAGAGGTGAACATAATTCAGTTTTATTGCGATGTGCAGGCAGCTGATCAAGTTATCGAAGCATCGCAGCCGGTGCAGCGCGTGCGCACGAAAGGCCGCGATCAACACCTCACTTTTACATATCTCGCCCATTCGCGAAGCTAACTAAACAAATTGTTTTATTGCTACTGATAAATGAGCATAAGTAATCGACTTACTTTTTCAATACACAGTAAATAAATAGATTTTAGTTAAAAAAATAGAAGTGTATTGATGACTTCACTTTTTGTTAACTTTAATTGCATTGGCATCTAAACTACATACTCTTACCAAAAAGTCAAATAGGTACCTACCTACATACAAGACTATATATTTATTTATATCAATTTATCCAAAGTTTGTATGCAGTGGGAAACACGTTTTTCTGCAGCTGACTGTACATAGGTAAGTATAGGTGAGTTAAATAATAACTAATAAAAACATAGGTTCCTAAATATGAAATAGAACATCGTAAGCTTAACCAATTCCAGTCGATGTTAGTTCACTTATTTTCTTTTAATAATTAGAATTAGACGCGGTAATATTAAGCTGTAAGTTAAATTTGAATTTATAATTTGATAGCGCTACATATTCAATTATTTCAGCATACACATGCTGCGGCGCGCGCGCCGGCCGCTGATGCTCGCGATTTATAACCAGATTACTAGTGTCCGACCAAAACTAGTATTTAAAACCGAAATCGAATTTAGATTTGTGTTTCAGTTTCGGTTGGAACCGAAACTATATTCAAAGGCAATTATAATCTAGTGCAGGGGTCACCAAATGACGGACCGCGGTCCGCATGCGGACCGCCAACCCATTTTGTGCGGACCGCGAGAACACAGCAACTTGCACTAACCAAAAAATGTATCCCCCTTATTATCTTTGTTGACATCAACTCGAAAACGGCCGAGCGAAGTAACGAGCTAACAAGCGAGAAAGACTTGAAACTTACTTCAAATACCTTTGTTATTTCCGTAATTACATGTTTAATAAATTTTTTTAAAGTTGTGTGCGGACCGCGATGGTCATTTCATTTCTTAAAACGGACCTCGAGCGAAATTAATTGGTGACCCCCAATCTAGTGTATTTATTTCTAATCATTTGATAATTTGATAGTTTGGTAGCTCTAAAAAATTGAGGGATATTATGGTCATTAAGTATGAGCTATGTATTAATTTAGATATAGCATATGATATGATGTGGAGTAACAAAGTAGCCACGAAAAATTAGCAGATGCACGGGTGGCAGAGCCTCTCCATGACGCCGATTCCTCCCGAAAGCGGCACGGAAGCCCACGAATCTTTTTCCGATTTCGGTCCCAGTTTTAGTAGATTTTCTGCCGAAACTGAAACTAGGCCGAAACTACAATTCAACGCTGAAACTCGCGGAAATTGAAACGGTCGGACACTACCAATTACTGTCCAAACCAACGTTTGCCTCACTTCGGAACGCAGTCTTTATCACTGTTTCTGCATTATATCTAGGGATTGCAATCCCGCAGCTCATTCAATCCCGCGGGATTGTTATGCGGGATTACTCAATCCCGCGCGGGATCAAGCGGGATCCCGCATCTTTGTAATTATGTTATAAAATCAAATTTAAACTACAGATTTTTGTGAAAAAGAGCAACAGAAATTATTTATTTTCTATTAATTAAGTATAAGTAACAAATCGAATCAATTAAATTCAAATACAATTGGAAATCATTAAATAAAAAATAACAACAAATAATTAAAAAAAAACTAATAATCAGTTTTCTTAAATTCATCTCTAAAATGTTTGGCATAGTTTAATAGTTTTGTTTAATTTTACCCTTAGGTACTCCTAACAACAGTTTTATATTTTTAATTCAGTCTTATTCATATAATGACTAATAATCAAATCACAACTTTCTCTTAGATGCTATTACTAAGATATCACCTAGGTGATAACTATTGAAAATAAGCTCTTAAGAAGTAAATGGCATTATTGTGTCGATTTACGCGAAAGTTTTAGCGCCAAATTTTTAATTTGTGGGATCCGCGGATCCGAGCTTTGAAGGCGCGGGATCCAGCAAATTAATAAAAGCAGCGGGATCCCGCGGGAATGCGGGATCCCGTTTTGCGGGATTGCAATCCCTAATTATATCCCCCTAAATTATGATGACTCTGATAACACGCCTTAATTTTTTCTCCAAATTACAATTTAATCTTCTAGTATAATATTTTATTACTTGTTTCAATTACGCCATTACACATTAATCTAAGAAAATCTTTATCATCTACTTAGTTAATTTATGTTAATTTCGTAACCAACGAAAATAATCCTATACTATAAAATACGGCAGCGTTTTATTGTAGGACTAATGTAGAGGCACCTGTTAGGAAACGCCCTAGTGAAACAAAAACTGCATTTATAAACCGCTCGTAATCGACAGTAATCATTGACTGCAATAACTGTCAAAACGGCACTAAATATTGTTTGTTAAATGCTGTAAGTTTTTTTATAACGGTCAACACCTTTGGAGAGCCACAAAGAGAGCAGAAGCTAATCAAAAGGTGCGCGGGTCAGGTGCGCGTGCGCTTAATGTGAACTTTGTCGTTCAAGTGGCTCGGAGATTATCATGAAAATAATTGTTGCTATTCATTCTTACTTCATGCACAACACGTACCACGCCGCACGTACGCTGTTAATAATAGATCTCATCGAAAACACAACACCCGCTTGACAAGTACTCAACTCGCAAACTGCTATTGGAAAACATGACTTTTATGAAAATATTCATAAAATACGTGAACTACACACGCAGAGTGAGACATTGTCCGGCCAAAATCAGCACGAGCTATTATGCTGGAGTTACTCAACCGCAACATGAAATATAGCAATGAGGTTGTTAACATTTATAAATGTTTTGGGATGTAAAATAAGCACGTTATGGCTTAACATTCAAATATTTTGGACAAACTCATTGTACCGTGAAGTCGGACATAAATCGTCCACTATTTAGTTTGCTGTAACAAAGTTCCCTTGGCAGTAAAGTGGCCGCTTGTAAATCAAAACGACAAATCGAAAAAATCAAAAATAAAGAAACCGAGACAGGCCGACATTTCTCGCGCGCCGCTGCTAGTGACGCGACGTCGCTGCGCGATATTATCGACAAGTCGTCTGTCTTATTCGAGTCGTGGTGGCCACCGAGTTGGTACGTACAATGATGTTTTTACCAAGCATTTATAACATGACGTATGAAAGAAGGCAAAATCTGAACTAACGTTCACGTGAGTACCTACCTTAGTGAATATGTAAAAGGTAAACACTTATTATCTTTGTTTTTACTCTCTTACCAATCGGATTGCTGACTTTTTTGATAGATAATATCCATGAATTTTACAAAACAAACAACATAAAAAAATTGGTAGGTATATTTCCAAAGTCATACTTACCTCCCCAAAAACAATAGTCAAGCAAAAATAAAAAAAAGAACAGAAATTAAAATAATTCGCAAGGAAAATTAATAGACAATGCATTGTAGAGCAATTTAAAAACACGCTCCGACACCCTCCCCTTGTAAAATTTGTCCCTGATATCCCATTTTGATTAGACGGGCTGATTTATCCCTTGTTTAGGTCGAGTGTGAAGATCACACGTTTTTGATACTTTACAATTTATTTGAACCAAACATTTAACGTGTCTCTACAAACATTAACTTATAAATGAACGGCTTAATTATGCAAAGCAGGAATTCCGATGCAATCGTTTACAAAAACAGTCAATATTTTCTCGAGTTCCATAAACATTTAAATTTACGGTAGCTCTGTTGCTTTCAACTAGTTTTGCGGTCGTTTTCAATTTTGGTAATCAATGAATGCTTTTAAATATGAGCTAAATGTATCAAGATGGGTCAGTTTCGTTGTATAGATAAATACGACATCACATGAGGGTATCAGTAGCGCCCCCATTCTCTAGAGATTGAATCCTGCGAGTGCCGGCTAGTGATTTAGACTAACTGCACTTGTTGCGGCCCCGACCCCAGAAGCCGCGCAAACATATGACACGGGACTAATAAGAGGATTATATCATTGTGTACACTTGATGCACTAATCGCTTTTGTTTTACTCCAGGGCGCTTTTTTTGCGCTTTTAGGGCTTCCCACTAAATCAGCGTCAGATCAAAAAGTACTTTTCTCAAAAATGGGTGGATAAGTCATCATATTATGAGAAGGCGAAGTACATTGTTGACTGCCTATCTAAAATTAAAATAAAAATGTTGATGGAGCACTAAACTCTTCAGTAATGAATGGTCCTTACAAATTGCATTATTGTCTAGTTTTTTAAAAATGTAAAAATAACAATATAAAATGAAGACTCGCTGCCTGGTAACATTTCAAACCAAATTATGAATAAAGTTAGTACCTACTGCGAAGTTTTTATCGGTGTCTGCAATGGCTTTTAGTGTTTTGGCTATAAATACACACCTTTTCAAAAGACATTGACAAAAAGGTGGCGTGTTGTTTTGTTTAGGTATGTCAGTTACATTTTCAGTTATTTTTGTTCGTTGTTTTGTTTACGATTTTTGAGAAAAGTACTATTTCCGCCTCGGTTGGAAATCTCTTCGAGGGATTAGACAATAATGTACTATTAAAATAATAAATCACTCTACTCAAATCATGTCATCATAAGATAGCGTACAGACAAGGTGTGACATTATTAACATCTCTGTAAGAAAACGTAAATAGTTTATGATGGAGATGTTGACACGATCTATTAATAACACACCTATATCTCTTGGTACTCAACTGACTAAGGAGACGTAATAACCCATTTGCCGCTCCACTTATGAAAATAACGTCTTTTATCGCGAACATTATACTTCACGAGTAATAAATATTGCAATCATTGAATAAAAATATGGTCATAAACAAAATGTTACTGTTGAACGTAAAGCGTCAAGTATAAATATTGGCCAATAAAATTTGGTAACGTGTTGTAAATTTTGCGCCAAGTGGAAAAGTTTGAAATAAGTAAAGGAAGAGGGAAATTAGTTACGTTTAAAAGTCACTTGAAATGACAATATTGCAGGGCCTCTAGAGACAACTCGTAACGTCCGTCAAGCCAGCGGGCCCACGCTCGCCGTGGCATCCCCAGTTCGCCGAACACAATGTCAATTTTCCGCTCACCGCCGCCGACTAAGCAATTATTTAGATAAACCTCTCGGCGTGACTATAAAAACATCTTCCCCTCCCCCTACAGCCCTGTTTGTTGTCTTTGGGGCTTTGTGAATTTATAGCCGGGCATTACGCCACCGGTTAGGAAAAAATGTACTTTTAATTTATCTCGTTAAAGGGTTGAAGGACGGCCGGGTTCGCGAAGTAATTATTCCGGAATTGGCCACTTTGGCTGATGAATTCATTCCGATGAACCCTTTGTTCGGAGGCGATTTTAGAGTGAATTAATTATTTTTAGGTTTGATCTTAGGGAAGTGAAAGATTACATTAGGTTGATGGGTTTAGAATTAATTCTAGCAAATCCCGGGTGATTATTTCGCTTACCTGCCAGTTTTAGTGATGATCATCTCAGTGCCTAGATCGTGGAACTTGTCCCAGAGCTCCTTGGTCTCAAGCTGACAATCCACGGAGAGCAGCTCCTCGCAGTTGCAGGAGGTGACTGGAGGCAGCGGCCGCACTGGCGACGGCGTATCTCGCTCCCCTAGCTCTAACGAACAAAACAAAACGTCATGCATGTATTTTACAAAGACATTCAAATACATATTTATCAGTAATACCTAACATTTTATTTTTTAAGATTAGGCAAGCACAAGTTCACTGCACTTCATTATTCTCTTCGACTTGTCGAACAACAAATCCCGAATCAATCTCGTAATTATTATTATTTTTGTATCTAATGAATAAAATAACTGACAAAATAAATGTTTTGCTAACTATTAAGCAAGTCTTAGTTGTTATAGTTCTTAGGTGTGGCTTATAATACGTGTAGCTAGAAACACTTATTACTAGACATCGGATTATATGCATTTGCATGTTTGCATATGCAAATGCATATAATTCTATTTTTATAGCGTTATTGCATATTTTGGTACTTTTTCACTGACAGTGCTTATTTCAGTAGTTATTCGTGTTAGGTGTGTTGTATTATGCCTTAAATTTTAAATTGATGCATTTATCAACGGCACCGAACAAACTCTGCCTGTGCCTGAAGAAGTCTCTGCAGAAATGGCGCCAAACTTCAAGTTCTGTCTGGTAACGTCAGTCAGTCAGCTGACGTCGAAAGGTCATTTTCAGCCTATAAATTAATTAATTGCATATTTCGTGCATATTTCGTCCTTTTTTAGTGCATATTTGCATGCATATTTTGGCATTTTGATAATGCATACAATCCGATGTCTACTTATTACATAGTAGCTGTTGCCCGCGACTCCGTCTGCGTGGAATTAGTAATTTGGGCAGCTTATTTTTTTATCCAATTTGCTTTTTCATCAATTATGGCTCTCCTTAGTTCCTCGATATAAAAAAATTACCCCCCCCCCGCAACCCCCCCCCCCCCCCCCCCGCTCCCGCACACCCGCGTTTACATTCACCACAAGTCAAGCGTGCCTATAGAAGTTTTACTTCAAAAACCCCCGATTTTGAAACATTCTTCCGCTCCGCTCCGCTCCTATTGGTGTTAGCGTGATGAATATATAGCCTATACCCTTTCTCGATAAATGTGCTATGTAACACTGAAAGATTTTTTCAAATCAGAGCAAGTAGTTCCTGAGATTAGCGCGTTCAAACAAAAAAACCTGTTCGGTAAATTCTTAAAATAGACGTATCTTTCTTATTTGTGAACCGATTCAAATGAAACAAACACTAAATGTTAATCCAAGAAAATACCAACATATCAGTGAAAACCGCATCCTTCTAGGTTAAGCCGTTTCTGAGATTAGCGCGCACAAACGCACAGACAAACAGACAAACAGATAAACAGACAAACAGACAATAATTCTAAAAATCATTGTTTTGGGTTCTATTGCGCTAATAAATAAATAAATAAATAGCTTAGTGACAGTTTTTCTCAAATATCTTCAATGTACAGACACCGACTTGTTACAGATTTATTATATGTATTATATGTATTATAATAATAATGAGTGTGTCGCTGATATCAATTCCCATATTTCAGTATTTTTTCATAAATCTTAATAAAGTTCTTTAACCATAATCAGAGTAGTTGTGGTAGGCTGAGTAATAAAATAACCACTCCGAACTCATTCGCAACATACCTACAAAGCCATTAAAACTTATTATATAAATTAACAGCATGTGTATTTGATTTACGGAACGTCTCACTAATTAAATTCAGTGGTTTCTTTCTCAATTAACAGTTAATAAAATTTTATAGCACCGCATTCTATTCTATCCCACTGGATAATAGTCCACTAGAGGTTGCAAAGAACAATACAATAAGTGAACTGGTTCATCTTTACGACGCCATGCATTATTACCGACATATATGACGATATCATCGCTCCAACACGAACTCAATCGCATAATATGGTGAGAACCAAATTGTATGAGAAAGCTTGTTTATCATGCTAACAGTTGTTCTAATCACAACTTCAATTTACTTTTTGCGTTCCTATGAATGAGTATAAAGGCGTTTATGATGCATTTCGAAAGAAGTAACGTGTAAACTCTACAACTGTAGAAATCATGGTATAGATGGGAGCTAACGATATCACCCTATTAACATACAGATGAAATTCGTAATTTCAACAACACTTTATGAAGTGTATCTCACGCTGTTGGCCTATGTACAAAGCTAGCTACTTGCTTACAAATTGCAAATTTTAGATATTATGAGGCGTTTTAAAGGAGAATAATTTTCATTAGTAACTTTCGTATCTAGAACCATTATATGTCTATAACCGTGACTATGCGAATGCGATGCCTCATCAAAGTAGCCGTAAATACATATTTTTCGTATAAATTGAGCATTATGGTTACTAATTAAATTTTATAATTTAAGACAGTAATTTTTACTCTTGATTGTTAAACCTCTGAAATTTGAGAAATTGAAAAATACTAAACACATTATCATCATTAGTAATCGTCCCGATGACAACATACATCTTCAAAATTTAAACAGTACGTTTGTATACACTCCTCCAAGACACTCCTCAAAAATAAAACAAACAACGTTTGACAGATGTCAGTTGTCAAACTCTCCAATGATGACCTGCCAGTGGCCGAAGTACAAACGAACTTAAAAGACATTACAAAATTAACTTGTGAGATGCGTGTTGGGTAACCTCCTCGTGTGCCCAATAGCTGTGGTTTCCTTCTGGATCCATCCGGAGTGAAGAATTGTACCTACTTGGGCCGGTGCACTTTGGGCATGTCAATGGTTTATTGACTGGCTAATAACCCGATATTTGAATATAACGGTTTGGCCTTTCCGACGTGTTGTCTCACTGTAAAATTTTTATCATCATTCATCATCATTTCAGCCGAAAAACGTCCACTGCTGAACATAGACCACCAAGGCACGCCAAACAGATCAGTCCTGCGCCATCCGCAACCAACGCGTTCCCGCAACCTCAACCAGGTCGTCGCTCCAACTTCTTGGAGGCCTACCACACTGCGTCTTTCGGTACGTGGACGCCACTCGAGAACCTTTTGGCTCCATCGGCCATCAGTTCTACGAGCGATGTGACCTGATGTGCCTCGCCTTGAGCCTGGCGATTCGTCGAGCTATGTCGGTGACTTTGCGCAGTCATCATTTCTAATGAGATCCCGCAGAGAAACTCCGAGCATAGCCCTCTCTATCCCCCTATGAGTGACCTTGAGCTTTTTTATGAGCCCCATCGTTAGTGGCCACGTCTCACTGTCAGTACCATAAGTCATCACTGGCAACACACACTGGTCAAAGACTTTTGACTTGAGACACTCCAAAAATGTTATACCTCTACTCTGCTCACATTGGCAAAAGATCGTAGAGATGTTAAACCTTATATCGACGGTTAAAAGGCAAAACGCATGAAGCGACATTTTTTGAACTTTACATGAAACCCGGCTCAAACGACGGAGAAAAATTCGCTAATTTCAAATATGTATATAACTCATTTTGACAAAAAGTGTCGCTTCATGCGTTTTGCCTTTTAACCGTCGATATGTATTTGTACCATTCAAATTTCCATATTGTTCCAGAAACTTCTTACAGGGCATATGGTGTTATTATTGTTATCGCTTTACTTGTGATTTACCTGAGGAAGGTGCAGGAGAGGGCGCGGCTTGGTCAGAGCCTTCGCCCTCGCCATCAGAACACTGCTCCACATCCACCTCCACGTCTTCGTCAGGAGCCGGTGACCGGCAGCTGGACGCCGGCGAGCTGAGGGACGCGGGGGAGCTTTGCCGTGACACCGAACCTGCAAAACAATTGATTGATACCACCATCATCATGATTATCAATGATGATGATGACTATCATCATCATTATCATCTTTCATCATGGCCTGATACGGAAAATTGCAAACTCTTGGGACATATTATGATTTAGTTGTCTGCAAGAATCGGTGAAAATCTGCTTACATCGATCGTGACCAAACGATTAAATTTTGGATACTACGGTAATACTACGGGTCTGATAGTAACCGAGTATTTTTCTCTAATAAATAACATCAAGGAATGTATTAAGTAAGTAAGTATACCGGTTATTGTAACTTGATCTCTGGAACTGCTGAAACGATTTTTAAATTCTTTCACTACTATAAAGCTGCATACTATCTCGGATTGACATAAGGAATGGAGATAGGGCGATGGAAACGCTTCAGAGCCCCCACAGAAAAAATGCAAAGTTTCACCTTATTTTTAGATTTATTACGCGATCTCAGAAACGACTCAAACGATTTAGATGAAATTTGCTATGTGGGAGTTTTTGGGGCAAACTATTGATCTAACTTGGTCTTATCTCTGGAAAATTGCGTATTTTCTAGTAGGTAGGTACTTTACAGAATTTATGTATATGTAAAACTCTTTATTGTAATAAAAACATGAAATTAACTGTTGACAAGGGAAACAGATGTACAAATGCGAACTTATCCCTTAAACTCTCTCTCTTCCAGTTAACCTTAGAACGATACTAGTTTTTTATCTAAGAGTTTAGAAGATTTGTTTCGAAAATCAAATGTCTATAGGTAGAAGGCACTTTAATAAGAAAATCAGGGTACCGCAATGTAAAGACCAATAGTCAAGTGACCCTATAAATTACTTCGACATGAATAATCTAATATAATAAACATATAATAAATCTGTAACAAGTCGGTGTCTGTACATTGAAGATATTTGAGAAAAACTGACACTAGGGCTATTTATTAGCGCAATAGAACCCAAAACAATGATTTTTAGAATTATTGTCTGTTTGTCTGTTTGTCTGTTTGTCTGTGCGTTTGTGCGCGCTAATCTCAGAAACGGCTTAACCTAGAAGGATGCGGTTTTCACTGATATGTTGGTATTTTCTTGGATTAACATTTAGTGTTTGTTTCATTTGAATCGGTTCACAAATAAGAAAGATACGTTTATTTTAAGAATTCATCGAACTGTTTTTATAAGAGTTGTTATTATGAACGCGCTAATCTCAGGAACTACTGCTCCGATTTGAAAAATTCTTTCAGTGCTAGATAGCCCATTTATCGAGGAAGGCTATAGGCTATATATCATCACGCTAACACCAATAGGAGCGGAGCGGAGCGGAAGAATGTTTCCAAATTGGGGGTTTTTGAAGTGAAACTTATATATCTCGGGAACTACTGATACGATTTGAAAAATTCTTTCAGTGTCAGATAGCCCAGTTAGATAGGGCGGGTTGGGAGCGGGTGGGGGGGCGAGTTGGGAGCGGGTTGGGGGCGGTTTGAGAGCGGGTTGGGGGCGGGTTGGGAGCGGGTGGGGGAGCGAGTTGGGAGCGGGTTGGGGGCGGGTTGGGGGCGGGTTGGGGGCGGGTTGGGAGCGGGATGGGGCGGGTTGGGAGTGAGTTGGTGGCGGTTTAGGAGCGGGTTGGGTCGGGTTAAGAGCGAGTTGGGGGCGGGTTGGGGGCGGGTTGGGAGCGGGTTGGGGCGGGTTGGGGGCTGTTTGGGGTCGGATTGGGAGCGGGTTGGTTTATTATGAAGTTTTACTTCTTCCGGAAGGATCTAAGGAGAGCCATTATTGATGAAAAAGCAAATTGGATAAAAAATAAGCTGCCCAAATTACTAATTCCACGCGGACGGAGTTGCGGGCAAAAGCTAGTTCATAGTATATTGATCTGAAACTGCTTTGAGATTTTTTGCCCACAGTAAGAGGTGGTGCAACGGTAAAATTACTGGTGCATGTCGACACGACACGCAAAAAATATTATAAAAAGCAGCGGAGAGACTCGTTTACATGAATAATATTGCAGTTCGATTAGTATATAGATCGCACGTAACACGGTTCATAGGCTATGGATTAAGTCGCGGGAACAAAACAAGGGCAACCCGTACGCGTTTGAGCGACAGATGGTTACTAGGTACTACAAGTAATTCTTATGCCTGATATTATTATACACAAAAATACCTATAGCATTTTAGCATGACATTGATATACCAACTAAGTCACACAACAAACGCATCTATTTATTTTGGCTGACATAGCTTCTGTTTAATGCAATCATTGATAAAGAGGCAAACTACTAAGCAGTGGAAAAATTATTTTTTAATTTAATTTTTAATGAAAGCTTTAATTCTGACTAATTTTTTATTTCAATGCACTTACATTATCATCCAAACTACATATCTCTACCAAAGTTTCAACTGAATGCCATTAACAGTTGAAGACTGCCATCCTGCGGAGACGATCCTGACCGACCGCCAGAATTTCACTAGCAGATTATTATATTGTCATCGGACTTACAGGATGCCAAATTTCAACTCAATCGGAAACCAGGAAGTGATCTAAAAATGGTTTACACGTTTTAAAACCATACGATACATACCAACATACCTATGTACCCACATACGGACGTTGTAAGTTTAAACAAAAGCTTGTAAAATTCATTCTCGTTCATTACTTCTATTAAAAATGCATGTTAAGTTATTATTATTAACATGTTGTAACTTATTATTGTTAACATGTTAGTAACTATTGGTATAGTACGAATTTTTTGAGGTGTCCCAATCTCCTTAGCAGCCCACATTTCGAACAAAGCCATTGTATTCTATTATTTCCTCAAGTGCACAATCCTTAGTTTAAAATTATCAGAAATATAAGATAAAATAGCTCATTGAAACTTTACGACTTTATTATTTACAGGAGAATGTTCATTTTCAATAAAACTTTGTTGGCAGATAATATTTTTCAACATTGAATGCGTCGTAGACATGCAGCCAAAACAACCAAAACAAACAAACAAACAAAGTTTCAATTAAAATGAACTGTCTACTCTAAATAATAAAGTCGTTATTTCAACGAGCTATTTTATCTTATATTTACGTTCATTTTAAACTGAGGATTATTCAATTGAAGACATAATAGAATACAATGGCTTTGTTCGAAAGGCGGGCTCTTAAAGAGATCGGGACACCTCAAAAAATTCGTACTATACGAGTGGCTCGTATCATCATTCACTGCGGCGACTGCGCCAATTCAGGAGGAATTCATCCACCTACAAAATATCAAGAAACGACATATTATTATTATGTAAGATAAACGAAACTACCTGTTTTTGGGAGTCAAATAATGTAATTATGAATGTTGTAAGGTATTAAAGATTTTATTTAACTATTACGAAAGTAGGTAAGTTGGTTGGTTGTAGTTTTGTTGTAGTTGGTTCATGATTTAAACAAAAAAAAATCACGTTATATACTTTTATATTAAAATAATTTGTAAGTTATAAAAGTGTGTGTTTGTAAAATAAACTATAACTCAAATACTTTTTCCTACTTTACACAAGGAACGTATTATACTTATTTATATTATAGTAATTTGCGTGTCGCAACCCGTCGATGCACGGAGTATTCGTTCCACACAATTAATCCGAAATAACGAACGCTGCAACACGACCTGCGCCTGCGCTTCCAATTAGCATTCGAACCCTTGTAGCTCCGTCTGGACTTTTATGATTCTTTTCAAAGCTAAGAAAGTTATTTTAGAGCTCTATAGAGTTATGTATACTTTACATATTTAAACCTCATCTTTTGAGCTCATGCTGGCATAAAAACTTGTTTTTTCTATATATACCTACGTATACCTACGTTATGTCAGCCGCAAAAATATTTTCGGAGGTGTTTTTACGCAAAAGAATTTAAAAACAGTTTCACAAATTAACTATTTGACGCCCGCGGCTTTGCGTCGCTGCAAGTTTATAAATTTATTGATTTTTTAAGATTGTTTTTATTTAAATCATTGTATTGAAAATAAATTAGGGTGAGTGGGGGTAAGATGAAAAACACTTGGGTGCTACGAGTTGTTTTTCATTTTACACTGCTTTTCATCTTACCCCCCCCCCCCCCCCCCACTCACTATAGCACTATAGCACTAAGATTTTTAACCTTTATTCATTTAGCATGCCAGCTTCTGGTGACCTATGTGTTTCTCTATGACAAATGTATACCATCTTCTGTACCATTTTTAGAAGTGGTAGAGCCATGTTGTAGCTAGCCGCTGCATCACGAATGGGCCAGCTCGTCCGGGGCAGTACCACCCTCTCACAGAACACCGGCGTGAAGCAGCAGTACTCTTGCTGCGTTTCGTACGGTCAGTGAGAGCGCCGGGGGCCCAATACCTCTCCCCCTCCTCTATTCCCTTTCCTTTTCAACCGACGAAAACAAAAGGAGGAGGTTCTCAAGTCGACGTGTATATTTGTTTTTTTTTTTTTTTTATATATGATCACGCATAACTTTTTACAGAGTAGTCCGATTTTGATGGTTCTTTTTTTATTGGAAAGCGTATACCTCGAGGGTAGTCCCATTTAAATTTGGAAATAATATTCCTACCCTAAGGGTAGGAAAACAAGGGATGATTGATTGTTCAGTTACTGATTGTACTATATGACCACGCATAACTTATTACAGAGTAGTCGGATTTTGATGATTCTTTTTTTATTGGAAAGCGTATACCCCAAGGGTGGTTCCATTTAAATTTGGAAATAATATTCTCACCCAAAGGGTAGGAAAACAGGGGATGATTGACTAACTTTTTACAGAGTAGTCTGATTTTCATAATTCTTTTTTATTGTATAGATAGGGTATACCTTGAAGTTGGTATTATAAATTTGGAAAAAAATTACCCCAAGGATGGAAAAAAGTATAAAATAAAAACTTTTTAACAAAAAATTAAACCGCCGAAAAAACTGAAAAGCAAAAAATAATACCTTTTTTGTTTGACCTTAATCTAGGTACCAGTTTGAAGTCGGTGCCTCAGCACTAGCCACGAGGAGTGGACCTATAATCTTCTACCTGATTGGCTTCTATCACTCCTCCTGGCTCGTGCTGAGGCACCGACTTCAAACTGGTACCCAGATTAAGGTCAAACAAAAAAGGTATTATTTTTTGCTTTTCAGTTTTTTCGGCGGTTTAATTTTTTTGTTAAAAAGTTTTTTCCTCTCCCTTTTAGGGCCGACAACGCACTGGCATCGCGTAAAGCACTGCGGGTGTCTATGGACAGTGGTGATCATTTAACATCAGGTGACCCACTAGTTCGTTTGTCTGGCCTCTAACATAAAAATATATATATATATTTGAACTAAAATAAATTACCTTGATTTTGGACTGGACGTAGACGACTACTAACACTCCCAGACCCATCCACACACACAGACAGTTTAGATTTGCAAGAAAACTCGTCGAGCGTCGCAATCTACGTAACGTGTATACTGGTATTTTGGTATTAAAAAACTATTTAACTCTGGCCAACTAAAGATAATAAATAAATAAAAAACCGGCCAAGAGCGTGTCGGACACGCACAAGGTAGGGTTCCGTAGCCATTACAAAAAAATCAAGTAATATTTTTCTAAGGATTTCGTATGTGTACGGAATCATCCAAGTTTAGGTATGTTTTATACCTTAGGCTACTATTTACTCTTAAACTACAAATAATTTCCGAGCAATCTTAGCCGCTATAATTTTCCTAGTAAATTTGATATATTTACTACCATTCTGGATTTTTTCAAATTTTTCCACCTAACAGTTTAGATTTTAGAGGGGGGGGGGGACGCTCGATTTTAATGAAAATTTTCACTTTAAAGTTGAATATTTCGCAAACAGATCGCTGAATAGAAAAATCATGTTAGCAACTCCGCAATGGTTTTAAAAGACCTATCCAACGATACCCCACACTATAGGATTAGTCGTGAAAAAAAAAATCACCCCCCTTTACGTCTATGGGAGGTACCCTAAAAAAAAATATTTATTTATTTTTTATTTTACCACTTTGTTGGCGTGACTGATGTGTATATACATGCCAAATTACAGCTTTCTAGTACTAACGATCTCTGAGCTTAGCCGCGGACAGACAGACAGACGGACAGACATGGCGAAACTATAAGGGTTCCTAGTTGACTACGGAACCCTAAAAATACCAATAAATCTACTTACCTAAAAAATATAAAATAAAGATTTTTTTTTTTATATAAGAGATGGCAAACGAGCAGACGGGTCACCTGATGGAAAGCGATCACTGTCGCCCATGGACACCCGCAACACGGGGGGCATCACAGGTGCGTTGCCGACCCTTTTAGGAATTGGTAGGCTCGTTTTTTAAAGATCCCTAAGTTGTAACGCTCCGGGAATGCTGCCGCAGAAAGCTGATTCCAGATCTTTGTCGTGCGAGGAAAGAAGTTTCGCTTAAAACGCACGGTACTAGAATGCCAATCATCAAGATATTTTAATTTTTGTTTTTTTTTAGGGTTCCGTACCCAAAGGATAAAAACGGAAACCCTATTACTGAGGCTCCGCTGTCCGTCCGTCCGTCCGTCCGACTGTCTGTCCGTCTGTCCGTCTGTCACCAGGCTGTATCTCGGGAACCGTGATAGCTAGAGAGATGAAATTTTCACAGATGATGTATTTCGGTTGCCGCTATAACAACAAATACAAAAAAATGGAATTAAATAAATATTTAAGGGGCTCCCATATAACAAACATGATTTTTTTGCTCGTTTTTGCTCGATATTGATAACGGCAACAGGTACCTAGACACTTGAAATATTCACAGAATATTTAATTATATATTGACTTTAAAAATAAATCATTAAATTAAAATAAAAAAAATATTTAAGGGGGCTTCCATACAACAAACGTGATTTTTATAGATAATTGTACGGAACCCTTCGCGCGCGAGTAAGACTCGCACTTGGCCGGTTTTTTTTTAAACCGACTGTAATTTATGTGGAAAAAAATAACAAAAAATTCAACGCAAAAGTGTCTATCAAAGTCTTAGTTTAATAATGAGATAGGTGATACACTCTTGACTAGTCTCACCCTCTAAACTCAACAATACCGGCAGGCAGGTATTAGTTAAATTACATTATTAACAAGTTGTTCGCGTTTACACTTCAAACATGCAAATTAAACATTTTGGTTCTTGACGTATTAACTTGTAAGTTCATGGGGTTAATTATATCTTTCGCATGACGCGACACACAAAAAACGCATATTGCATGATTTTTAGGGTTCCGTAGCGAAAGGGTACCAACGGAACCCTGTTATTGAGACTCCGCTGTCTGTCTGTCTGGCTGTCCGTCCGTCTGTCACAGCTTAGGGCTCTATCTCTAACGTATTAATAGCTATATAGACATTTGAAATTTTTACCGGTTTTGTATTACTGTGGCCGCTATACCAACAAATACTAAAAATAAAATAAAGTAGAAAAACCGGCCAAGTGGAATCGGACTCGCGCACGAAGGGTTCCGTACTATTATCTATAAAAACGGGGGAAAAAACACGTTTTTGTATGGGAGCCCCCCTCAAATATTTGTTTTATTTTAATTTAAGTATTTTTTTTAAAGTGAATATATAATTAAATATTCTGTGAATATTTCAAGCGTCTAACTGTTGCCGTTATCAATATCGAGCAAAAACGAGCAAAAAAAATCACGTTTGTTGTATGGGAGCCCCTTTAAATATTTATTTCTGATTTTTAGTAGGTATTTGCTGTTATAATAATTAACTGTCTAGCTATCACGGTTTGTGTGGTACAGCCTGGTGACAGACGGATAGACGGACAGACGGACAGCGGAGCCTCAGTAATAGGGTCCCGTTTTTACTCTTTGGGTACGGAACCCTAAAAATTAAAGGGATCATACAGGAAACGTGTCTTTTTCAGCGTTTTAACTACGGCGCTGATTGCTAGGCGACAGCTGACATTTTCTAGGCAACGATTAACAGCCATAGTCATGGCTGCGAGCATACGAGTACGAGCGAGCGATTCTATCTCTCTCTAATTATGTTTTTTGTTGTGTATGTATAGGTACCTATATGATGTAAATTGTTATTTTATTTTACGCCACATTTTTTGCTTTGCGCCCTTCAGTTTAGTTTTTTTGAATTAAAGCTTATGGCTTAAGCCTAGCTTGTGGGTATTATTATTGTAACAACTGGATCTGTCGTGTAGCTCAAATCTGGGCTCTACTGAAAACCAGCGTTAAGTGCACTCTCTGTGTAGCAACACATGCTGAGTGGAGACCCTTTTTCCGGTGACAATCGGTGTCACTACCATGATGAACTTGTCTTTTAGATGTAGTTATTAATATTATTTTCTAATGTTTGGTGGTGGTACTTTTAAAAACGTAAATATAATATTTTTCTTTCTTTCTTTCTATGCTGTTTGGGTGTTTTTCGAAAAGTTTATGATTTTTAGAACATTAAACTACCGTGAGACTCACTCATAGTGAAAATAAACGGATCACTCACGTTTTAAAACGAGTTTAACTCGACATGTTTCGGGCTAAACCGTAGCCGTTCTTCTCAGAGTCACACGTCACGGCGGCTGCCAATGGAGAAATGTGATGTGATGAAATGTGAGTGCGCGTTTGACAGCCGCCGTGACGTGTGACTCTAGAAGTCGAGTTAAACTCGTTTTAAGACGTGAGTGATCCGTTTATTTTCACTAAGATTTAGTGCTTATATTTTGGCGATTTTTTACTGAACTGTTTAAAACATTGTCCGGAGGTACAGAACCCTCCATGTACGAGTCCTACTCGCACTTGACCAATTTTTATCGTTTTGTATCTTAGTCAGTTTAGTGTTTAGTGTTTTAAACTTTAGTGTTTTTCGCCGATGCCCCATACCAGCAGACCTGTTAGCAGTTGACCTTATCTATTGTCTTTGGGTACCTACCGCTATTGAGTTAACATTCATGGGACTCAATAGGTGAACCGCTGGGCCTGCTATATAATATAAATGCGAAAGTTTGTGAGTATGTACGTCTGTATGAGTATTCATGTGTTTAAAAGACTTGATGGATTTCGATGAAATTACGTAAGTAGATAATGAACTAAAACAATTACTTTGCTCACCCGCGACCTTACAATAGTTACGTTTATGCAAGAAATGTGCGTTCATGCAGTTCCTCCACCTCCACACTGTACGAACACACACAAATCACATAAACCCAACCATCACCACCACCAAGCTACACTGACGCGTTTCGAACTCAACCAGAGCTCATCTTCAGAGTTACCACAACCGTATGCTATGCTACCAAATGTTAAACTGACTGACTGGGTGAGCAAAGTAATTGTTTTAGTTCATTAATATGGACCTCCGCAAAGTAACGCCTGATTCAATAAATTAAATAAAGTAAGTAGATATGTAGATAACTGGACGTGTATTGCTTTTTATTCGAAAAAAATTTAGTAATTTAGTAAAATCCCAAAATTTTAATTCGACTGCCAGATCTATAATGGCTTACGTATAAAAGCATAAAAGTAACCGTAATATATGGGGGCACGGTAGTGCCCCCGCCAAGACAAACCATGCGAAGCGCTAGGGCACTACTACATTTTCTCGAAGCGCTTCGTCGTTTTTTTGAACCCTCATAACTTGAGTTTGGATTATACCAGATAAACAAAATTCTCGGGATACGATGTCGATAGTAGTTAGACTCATTAAAAATATAAAGTTTGAATTGCATAGCTCTTATACCTACTTTAAATTTTATTGATATCTAAAAAACCCTGATTTCTTCACTGACTCACTCATGATCATCAAAATTTTTAGGGTACCTACTTCCTGAAGTCCTAGAAAGCTGTAATTTTGTATGTAAGCTACTATAAGTACATAAGCAACAAAAGAATATAAAACATGGAAGTTTAGAAAAAAAATTGTCTTGATTAACTTAGAAAAAAAAGTGAAATCCCACCAAAAACATTTTCATGTAAAATGTTGCCAAGACGAGACCATATTCCTTGCACTGTCAAAAAGTTATCATATCTCATTATAAAGCCTAGCTTTCTAACTCTACACAACTAACTAACTTCACAAACTTTACACCTTAGTCAAAATATGTGGCTTGGCCGTTTGGCTATTACAAGAACTATTGTATGATAGAGAACTAATGAACAGCAATAAATTGATATAAATAAACAGGAATAAATTTTTCAATTTACGTGTGACGAAGATGTACTTGCTTAATCCAAGTTTTAACATTTTAACAAAATTGACAGGGCCATACAAACAAAGATGTCATGTCTCAAAGGTAATGTGATGGATGACCTCAGCTAATGATTGACTGTGTGTGTGCACCTAGTACCTACATACTCCTTAGAAATATCAATGTTCTGAGCTGTAGTCAAATGAATTCTATTTATCCTAATTTTTTTCAATATTTTTGTCGTATGTATAATGTATATCTACATACTATTTATGTATGTATTAAGTAACAATAAAGTAATTTTCAGCTTCAAAGAGTAGGTATAGGAAGAGTAAAAGTCCATTTGATTCTGTTTGTATAGATTGACAAGCCCTCTAAGAATATGGCATTAAGTATGTATTTATGCATACATAAAACAATAATTAATACAATAATTTTGGTATAATTTTTAGAGTTCCGTAGCCAAAATGACAAATAAGGAACCCTTATAGTTTCGTCATGTCCTTCCGGCCGTACGGAAACAAACATTTTTCTCAAAAAATTACAAATTAGAAGTATCGCGCCGCTACTTAGTTTGGTACTTTTTTTTCTTAGTTTTGTCGAGGCTTGAGAAGCTGATTTTTTTTTCAGCATACACCAACGTGTGGCACACATTTCAAATGTTGTTTGAAAAACATTTTATATACTTACACTATCTTTTGCTATTGCTCTACAAAAAGTGTAACAACGTTTTTTTTTTCATGCATAGTGCATTTCACTATAGTAACGGCTGCGGAACCCTACACTGAGCATGGTCTTTGTGTTACAGTACCTACTTACTGTACAGTCGAGGAAACTGAACCTCGTACCAGGGTGGAACCTTTTCACTGTCAATTTCCCGATGATTTCTTTGGCAGATGTAGGGAACGTCGTCATGACATTTGCAACAAAAGGGTTCCACTCTGGTGCGCCATTCAGTTTCCTCCACTGTACTTGGGTATTTTCACTTTAAATGGCGTAAAAAATAAGAAATTTTGGTGTTTTCTTACTTAGAATCAAGAGCGCTATTTGATAATTAAAAAAAAATCTAATAATAATAGTATTTTTTTTGTCTCATTTAAAAAGAAATCCTGCGCCATTTAAAGTTAGAATGCCCACTTAAATAAAGTTCAAGGAACTTTTTTTACGGGAATTAAAATGTTTTTATATTTATTTGAAGTCCGTGTTCCTCCATGGAACATCCATGTATTCAATTAATAATAATAAACAATGGGTATATAGTAGAATTTATTGGGTGATTCTGATTTCTATGGCGGTGTAAGAAAATAGAAATATTAGTTCTTTTTGTTTTGTTGCTCAATTATTGTAACAAGTACACGTAAATGGGTTAAGGTACCTAAACAAAAAAAATGGTCGACATTCTAATTGATGGTTACAATAATCATAATATTATTTATATACCTACCTATTACTAAAATTCTAGGATTGTGTCAGATACTTGTTTTTTTTATGTTGCATTGCCTTTCAACATATAAAAAATGGATTCATTTTTTCTTCTTATAAGATTAGTAAATAATGATGACTTGATGAGTGATTTTTTACGTTACACCAAATTAGTGTTACCTTAACTCGTTGACATAGAGTCGAAAAGTGACGAACCTTTTCATTCCGCGACTGTACAATATAACTCGATTGTTTAAATTTTTCACTCTCAGCAAAAAAGCTCTATTTTTTTTAGTCATCCTGAAAAAAAATTGCTTATATTATATTTTTATTGCTTATTTTATTTACGTACCTACACAAAATTTCAGAGTTTTAACTAAATATCATTTAATTAGGTAGGTGTTACAAAGCTTCGTTTTATTATTGATTCATATCAAAACTTTATCAACTGATAAGTAGATAAATACCTAATTTACGTAATGCTTGATTTTTAAGCCGTCGCAAAGTTACTCCACGCTTTACAACTTTCAAGCGCGGTATATACTTTAGGTGCTCTACCTGTTTATAATATTTACAACTAAGTATATTTACATCTTTCTATTTATTGAAATCTTGAGATATTTGTATTTTTGCATAAGTAGTTATTAGTAGGAAGAAGTAGGTAGAATCAAAGTTAAAACTCCCGATCAACTAAATCCATTCTTTTTCAAACGTTAACACTTAACCGTAACACTTTCTGTTCAAAAATTTTAGTGCAATCACTTTTAAAAATTGTGTTTTATTAGTTATGATAATGGCCGATTTGATATTTTGTAGAGCCGCATTAAATAAAGATGCGTTCAAATACCTACGTAGTAGAGCGTAATATATACGATAGATTATACGAATGCAATGCACTGTACCAGTAGAAAAGTAACCCAATTATTTAGCTAAATACTTCCTTTAGTTTTCAATGTTTGTTTTACAATAGTAACGTAGATATAACCCGGACGGGTTGTTACTGGCCATTCAATTTTGGCGGATACCGAACGGAAAAAGGAAGGAGAGTCCTTAAGCCTAGGGATAGGATGGAGTCAGTGGAAAAAACAATAGGAATACCTATGTTGTTACACAAATCAAAAAAATTACTAAAATAATTTTTTATTTAGTTTGTAATATTTCGTATTATTTCTGCTTATTGTTTTATTTTACATTTAATGTTGTTACTGGTGCAATAAAAACGAACGTGATGTACTCTCGTATGTAACCACGACCGACCGCGCTGCAATGTCGCTGCAACGTTTTTAAATAAACAGTTTTTTGGCGCTTGATTAGGTCATTGTGGTACCTAGTACTTAGTTATGACTGATCGCGAAAATTTAAAGCAATATAAATAAAATTGTAGAGTTGTGTTGTTACCGGTGAGCGGCGGCGAGCGAGCGTCGGGGCCCTGGTCGCCGCGGGCCATGATGGCCGCGATGGAGAAGTCCGTGGCGCGGCCCTTCGCCTCGGCCACCATCCTGGCCCGCGACCAGCCCTCCGCGCCCACATCCATCAAACGCAGCAGACCTCAGTCCAACACCACGCCGACACACATTTCACCACACGCATTGTCTCCAACTGTCCATTATAAAAACTATTAAAATTGACACTGAAAAAATCGTTACGCACTTGTTTTTAAAAACGAACGCATTTCGCGGCAAGCGTTTGAATTTAAAATTGGAATGTTATTCAGCGGACGGTCGCGAGCAAGCAAGGAGCGGCGAGCGCGAACTGAGCGCGCGGCGCGCTCGCAGCGGGCGGGGCCGACGCCCCCCGGCGCAGCCACTGGCCGCGCTACCCGCTGTTGCTGCCCCCCTCACCCCTCCGCTATACTACCTCTCCTTCATACACCAAAATAAGCAATAACATTTACATGCGTTCGCGACTATTACATTTTTTATCAAACGTGAAGAGAATAATTACAGTTTTGCGAATTTAGAAAAGTATGCATTTTAAAATTAAGTGGTGTTAGTTGAGAAGTTTTCGTATAATTAAACGTAATTTAATTAAAACTAATCTGAAATTGACTTCGGAATTATCAACATTGCGGGAACCAAAATTGATGTTATAACGGCAAATCTAAAAAAAGATGTTACAATAAATTTTGTTAAAATCAAGGGAAAGTAAACTTGTAAAAACGCGCGCGCATTGAAGTGAATGCGCCGCCCATAAAACAGATGAGTGTAGAGCGAGAGAGTGCGAGCATCGTATGCGCATACGCGTGGATTAGAGAGAGATAAGATGTGTTGTCAGCGCTTCGAGCCGCAATAAGTGCCGCGAGAGGGTTGAAGTGTAATGGCGGGAAATTCCGAAGACAAAAACGGTTTCATTCGATTGCATTTTCGTACGATTCTCTATAAATTTTGTAGTAAGTATTTATAATTACAATTATAAAAATCCATTTTTATTTTTCAGATATTGGGTGTTTTCCTAATGTACCTACCGCTACTACCTCGGTAAGTCTGTTTGTGTCCATTTGCATATCGCATAACATAATACCTACAGCCTTTCTAAATAGATAGTCCGATTCAATTAATACCAACAAGAAAAATAACTGGCCATTTTTCTTTCAATTTTATACTACGCTACGCTAGGTAATTATATGATTTTAGAAAACCTAGCTATCTAAGTAGGTACCTTACCTATAGCCCAGCTAACTAAAAAAAACTGAGAGGTTAGTTTTGTTCAGGGTTCACAATATTTGAATTAACACTGACCAGTACTTACGTCCTAGTCCTGAGATTCCTAATTCAAATACTCAACGCAGTAGTTATATGAAAATATAGTAGATTGTTCAACAAGGGAGGAAAATAACCAATATCACACGAGGTTTTTTTTTTCGACTACAAGGAAAGTAAGAAAATATAAGTATAAATAAATAAAAATGTCTAAACTGGTCAATATGATCGTTGTAAAATATTTCTATGGAGTTACTTATTGTTAAGGAATAATTAATTTAACAAAATTTAGAATGTTCAATATAATAATTAATGAAAACTATAGATAAAGTAGGTATTTTAGTAAATTTATTTATAAAATATGTAAGTAACCAATTTGAACCAAGGAGTTAAGCTGTATAGAAATAGGCTGTGTGGACAATAACGTCATTTACCGTGTTTTTTTCTTAACATTTTCTAACTTTTCTGGTTTAACCTTCTAGTCTCAACAGTTTCATATAAATCCAAATACTAGGGGCGTTCAATAAAAAGTGAGAATGAGTATGTTATAAACAACTTTTACTAAATGTCATTTTATTTTTCGACATAGTCACCTTTTAGCATAATACACTTATTTCAAACTAAATACAAACTGAAATATAGATGCACAGAAAAAACCCCAGAAAAAAGACCAATGCTGGGAATCGAACCCAGGTCCTCAGCGTTCCCTGCTGCGTGCTTACCCCTACACCATCACTGGTCTAGAAGTTAGCGACGAATCTTTCCCATACATCGTACACTTCAGTCTGTTATAATCACATTAGGCAGTGATAAAGCGCATCTATGTTAATGCCCTCTACCGAGAGACTTCAACACTCCTTCGGAGCTACCCGCTCACCTGGACCAAGAGATGGCGCTACTAGGCCAACTTTTACAAGTTAAGTATGAAGTATCTTTTTCTATTTATTTTTTTATTTTCTTCAACTTCATTTTTTTTTATTACTTTTACGGTCATCCCGTGAAACCATATATTTCAAACTAAATACAAACTGAAATATAGATGCACAGAAAAAACCCCAGAAAAAAGACCAATGCTGGGAATCGAACCCAGGTCCTCAGCGTTCCATGCTGCGTGCTTACCCCTACACCATCACTGGTCTAGAAGTTAGCGACGAATCTTTCCCATACATCGTACACTTCAGTCTGTTATAATCACATTAGGCAGTGATAAAGCGCATCTATGTTAATGCCCTCTACCGAGAGACTTCAACACTCCTTCGGAGCTATCCTTCCTTCCTTCCTTTTTTCCTTCGGAACGCTGAGGACCTGGGTTCGATTCCCAGCATTGGTCTTTTTTCTGGGGTTTTTTCTGTGCATCTATATTTCAGTTTGTATTTAGTTTGAAATATATGGTTTCACGGGATGACCGTAAAAGTAATAAAAAAAAAAATGAAGTTGAAGAAAATAAAAAATAAATAGAAAAAGATACTTCATACTTAACTTGTAAAAGTTGGCCTAGTAGCGCCATCTCTTGGTCCAGGTGAGCGGGTAGCTCCTGTTGCTATTTGTTTGGCGTATAAAGTGCCCGTAATAGTGGCTCCATGCTCGAGATACTCAATCATTAATACCCCTTTACCATCCCAAAAAACAGAGCCCATGACCTTACCGGCAGATGGGCTCACCTTGAATTTCTTCGGAGTTGGAGATGATGGCCTTTTCCATGTCATAGACTGCAGTTTCGTTTCAGGGTCGTAATGGTGGAGCCATGTTTCGTCCATTGTTATAAATCGCGCCAAAAAAAGTTCCCGGTCTTGCTGCATCAGGTTCATCAAAGCTTCTTGACAAATCTCTAGTCTAGTTTGTTTTTGCGTGTCAGTAAACATTCTTGGTACCCAACGCGCAGATACCTTTTTCATACCCAAGCGTTCATGTAAAATATTATGCACGCTCCCCGTTGAAATCTTTACATTTTCAGCAATAAAACGAACTGTGACACGACGATCCGCCAAAACTGAGTTTTCGACTTTTTTCACAATTTCTTCAGTTACTGCTGTAGTAGGGCGTCCGGAGCGGGGGTCGTCCATTGTCGATGTTCTTCCACGTCTAAATTCGGCGCATCAACGTGCGACTGTCGAATACGGAGGAGCATTAGACCCTAAAGTGTCCCGCAAATCCAAATTGACTTGGTCCGTAGAAAAATTTTTCAAATACAAATATTTGATAACGGCGCGCAGTTCAATTTTCTCCATTTTTGCTAACGTACTCAATAGCATTGCAAAGAAATTATCGTATATTTTTTTAAACAAAAGACAGTTAGTTTTTTTTTTCATAGCAATCAGCTAGATAGATTAGCTTTACCAGCCAGTATTTAATTTCGTAATATTAAAAGAGTTTGCATCTCATTCTCACTTTATATTGAACGCCCCTCGTATACAGATCTTTAAAAAAATACAAAAAGAAAGCCCTAAATTGGGTACGGATCCGGTACAAGGCATCCGAAGGGTTAAGTCACTAAATAAGAAATTAATAATTTAATTTAATAATATTTCACTGGCATTATAAAATTTGTAATATGACTAATTAAGAAAAAAAACTCAATACTTAATTATTCCATGCCGTAATGCTTGGCTGAATGCGTATGTGTTCCATTGACAGCCAATGCCTTTATTTTTTTTTATTCATATCTACCCTAGGGAAGAAAATAATAGTTATCCTCCCGTATGTCAGATATGATTTGCCTCACTTTCCGAGTATGAGAGATGAAAAATTATATTATTTATTATATCGATCATTACACACCCCTTATTAGGTACCTACCCTCCGGTACCTTTTTATTTACATAGTGAAGGATTATTTTTTGCATCTATATGCAAGTGTAGATATGTGGACAAAATAGAAGCTATATGCTATGCACTACATACAATACTACATACAATAGATGTTGTTATATGAAAATAAATTATATTTTTTATTTTTATATCGAACATTACACACCCAAAATAAATAGGTAGGTAAACCTACTTAGGTAAAAAGCTTAAGGAGACGGTCTGTTGTATGTAGTATTGTATGTAGGGGTGTGTAATGATCGATATAAAAATAAATAATATAATTTATTTTCATATAACAACATTTGATATATTTTCAAAGGGTATAACCACTCATTTTATATAAATAACGTTTAGTATAATATTTAATTATATATTTTTATTTTGTATAGTTATCGTTTGGTAGAACACTTATTTCTGATAACCATCACATGGTATAATGTTAATTTGATATACAAATCATATAACTATCAAGCGGTATATATTTTATTATACCACATATTTAAAATAGTAACGTGTGTTCGTTTTGTGTAGAGGTCGCACCTAACCTAAGCTACTTTTCTGGTAGCGGTTCGTTTTGGCTGGGGGATGCAATTCTAACCTAACCTAACCTGCTTTTCCGGTAGCAGTTCGTTTTTGCTGAGGGATGCAGTTCTAACCTAACCTAACCTACTTTTCCGGTAGTAGTTCGTTTTTGCTGGGGGATGCAGTTCTAACCTAACCTAACCTACTTTTCCGGTAGCAGTTCGTTTTTGCTGGGGGATGCAGTTCTAACCTAACCTAACCTGCTTTTCCGGTAGCAGTCCGTTTTTGCTGGGAGATGCAGTTCAAACCTAACCTACTTTTCCAGTAGCAGTTCGTTTTTTTTGGGGGGTACAGTTCTAACCTAACCTAACCTACTTTTCCGGTAGCAGTTCGTTTTTGCTGGGTGATGCAGTTCTAACCTAACCTAACCTACTTTTCCGGTAGCAGTTCGTTTTTGCTGGGGGATGCAGTTCTAACCTAACCTAACCTGCTTTTCCGGTAGCAGTCCGTTTTTGCTGGGAGATGCAGTTCAAACCTAACCTACTTTTCCAGTAGCAGTTCGTTTTTTTTGGGGGGTACAGTTCTAACCTAACCTAACCTACTTTTCCGGTAGCAGTTCGTTTTTGCTGGGGGATGCAGTTCTAACCTAGCAGTTCTAACCTAACCTAACCTACTTTTCCGGTAGCAGTTCGTTTTTGTTGGGGGATGCAGTTCTAACCTAACCTAACCTACTTTTCCGGTAGTAGTTCGTTTTTGCTGGGGGATGCAGTTCTAACCTAACCTAACCTACTTTTCCGGTAGCAGTTCGTTTTTGTTGGGGGATGCAGTTCTAACCTAAACTAACCTACTTTTCCGGTAGTAGTTCGTTTTTGCTGGGGGATGCAGTTCTAACCTAACCTAACCTACTTTTCCGGTAGTAGTTCGTTTTTGCTGGGGGATGCAGTTCTAACCTAACCTAACCTACTTTTCCGGTAGCAGTTCGTTTTTGCTGGGGGATGCAGTTCTAACCTAACCTAGCCTACTTTTCCGGTAGCAGTTCGTTTTTGCTGGGGGATGCAGTTCTAACCTAACCTAACCTACTTTTCCGGTAGCAGTTCGTTTTTGTTGGGGGATGCAGTTCAAACCTAACCTTCTTTTCCGGTAGCAGTTCGTTTTTTCTGAGGGATGCAGTTCTAACCTAACCTAACCTACTTTTCTGGTAGCAGTTCGTTTTTGTTGGGGGATGCTGTTCTAACCTAACCTAACCTACTTTTCTACCTAAATGAACCTTTGGTTTGGTTTTTTTATTGTTTCAATTTGGTATTTTACATTAGTTATTGTTGTTAGTTGTATTTATAACAGTTATTATTGATAGATGTAGTGAGTTAATTTTAAGAAATGTACGTCCTTTTTGCTAATTTTTTTCTACCAACAATTTAAAAAAATCATGGTATTTATAACTTTTTAGAAAGCTAGAAATACGTACATGTTTTACGTATAATGTGCACGCCAAATGCATCTGTAAAATTTTCTGTTTTTGTGCCATTAATGTTGAACAGCCTGATAAAAAATCTCATTTTTTTTACTTTTTGGTCTCGCATTCATAAACGTGTACAGATAGTTGCTTTTTTAATATTGCATAAGAACAACTATTTATCTTGTACACAACCAAATAAAAAAAGTTGACTTAAATGGCCAACTTTTTTTTAAATATATTTTTGATTGACGAGTTGATTTTGAGAAATGTTCGGACGTGATTTTCTTCCTACGTCCTATGTGATTATTTTTTTCTGATAACCATTTACAAAAATGATAGTATTAGTAGTTTGATAGAAAGCTAGAAATACGTACATGTTTTTCGTATAATCTGCACGCCAAATGTCATAGTAAATTTTTTTGTTATTGTGCCATTCATTTTGAACAACCTTATAAAAAAATCATATTTTTTTTTACTTTTTGGTCTTGCGTTCTTAAACGTGTACAGCTAATTATACTTTTATTATTGCATAAGAACAGCTATTTTATCTTGTATATAAGAAAATAAAAAAAGTTGACTTAAATGGAAAAGGTTTTTTTAAATAAATTTTTGAAGATGCGTGTCCGACTTTTTTGCAAAAAACTTTAATTTCAATTATCTCAGAAATGGTTCATTTTTGCATAGGGCATTATGGGACTAAAATGATTGCAAATGACCTTCCCCATAACCCCTTAACGGGAATAGGTCGACTTACCAATAACCCTGTATATCTGAAGCTGCTGCTTCGGAGTGAAGTATCGCTTAGAGCGGCCAAGCACGCCCAACATTCTAGCAGCTGATTTGGTTTTATCTTCCAGGTGATCGCAAAATGATGAGGGGTGATCCTTGGAAGCACGGAGAAGCGACAAACGGGTGTTTTTTGGCAGTAAATACGCAAACTTGTGTTTTGGAGGAGTTAAACTGTACTAAGTTACGTGTGCCCCAATCAGAAACCTGTGCTAGTGTATTTTCTAGATCATACACAAGTTTTGTTCGACTCCCTTACAATTCTGCCCGAGGAAGGTTAGCTCTACCAGAGTATCGTGCGTCTCAAGTACCGTCATGCGCATAGCAATGAAGGCCGCTTACAAGCAGCATATCATTGATATGCAAGAGGAACAGAGTAGGCGAGGGCACACAGCCCTGGGGGACACCAGCATTCACAGACATTGAGTTGGAGTATGTACCGTCGATAGCAACCTTAATACTTCGATCTTTAAGAAAACTGGCAATCCATGAGCACAACCCACCGGGCAGCCCGTAAGATGGCAATTTCGATAGAAGCGCTCCATGCCAGACCCTGTCGAAGGCCTTTGCGATGTCTAGGCTTGCCATCAGAGCCTCACCCATGCCTTCTATCACCTCTGCTCTGCTCTTAGTATTATTATTAAAGTTTTTTTAAAAATAAATCATCATCATCCCAGCCTGTATACGTCCCACTGCTGGGCACAGGCCTCCTCTCAGACTGAAAGGGCTTGAGCCGTAGTTCCCAACTATGAAATATTAAATATTGACTAATATTTATTAATATTTGGTCGGTTTTAAGTTAGTTATATAAGAACAAAGATCTCAGTTTCTTTGACAATTCCGTGCACCAAATGTGATTCTTAGAAGAAATAAATGTGATACTTAATTATTTAAAGTATTTCTTTGGGGAAAACCTTTATAATTTATTAATATTCAAACCTATTATTTCGTACTAAATACAAACTGAAATATAGATGCACAGAAAAAACCCCAGAAAAAAGACCAATGCTGGGAATCGAACCCAGGTCCTCAGCATTCCGTGCCGCGTGCCATACCCCTACACCACCACTGGTCTAGAGATTAGACACGAATCTTTCCTATACATCATACATTTCAATCTGCTAAATCATCACCTTATGCAGTGACAAGCGCACATCTATGTTACACCCTCATCGAGAGATTTTAACACTCCTTCGGAACTAACCGCTCACCTGGACAAGAGATGGCGCTACTGTGCAACTTTAAACAAGTTAGCTATGAAGTATCTTTAGCTAACTTGTTTAAAGTTGCACAGTAGCGCCATCTCTTGTCCAGGTGAGCGGTTAGTTCCGAAGGAGTGTTAAAATCTCTCGATGAGGGTGTAACATAGATGTGCGCTTGTCACTGCATAAGGTGATGATTTAGCAGATTGAAATGTATGATGTATAGGAAAGATTCGTGTCTAATCTCTAGACCAGTGGTGGTGTAGGGGTATGGCACGCGGCACGGAATGCTGAGGACCTGGGTTCGATTCCCAGCATTGGTCTTTTTTCTGGGGTTTTTTCTGTGCATCTATATTTCAGTTTGTATTTAGTACGAAATATATGATTTCACGGGATGACCGTAAAAGTAATAAAAAAATGAAGTTGAAAAAATAAGTACAAAAAAAAAAAAAAAAGATACTTCATAGCTAACTTGTTTAATATTCAAACCATTTTTGAAAAATTATAAGCATTTGGTGACGTTATTTATTTACCAGAATGTATTTTTATCATTAATAATTTATAGTAATAGTGACACTTCGCATGAATTCATTAAAGAGTGACACTATTTTTCCACAAAAATTATAAAAATCAATTATTTAAAATTAATATTTACTGATATATTTTACTATAGCTAGTCTAACCCATATATGTATCAACATAATGGTCGTAGAGAATCAACTTCTACATTATAATAGTTTATTTACGATTAAAGATTTCGTAAAATTTAAGCCCTTGCATTAAAAAACGGTATTTTTCGTTTAGTGACGGTCTCATTATCAAGGTGCGGTTTATTAAGGCCCTACCCGTTTTTATGTTTTCGAAAAGTGTCTAACCATTAGAAATTATTTACTAATCATTGTTTACTTATATTACGTAGGTACGGTATCAATTTCTGTATGAACAACATTTTAACAAAAACGGTTTCTTTCAATGGAATAGGCTTACTTGCGTGATGCACATGGGCCTTCTAAACCGCAATTTTTATAAAACTAATTAATTACTGCAGAGGCCGCGAAGTAAGGGGTTGCCGGCCGAGTAAGTTTGACGGCCGAGTGATACACGAGGCCGGCAACCCCTGTGCTATGCAATGAAATAAATAAAAAACTTCAAGAAAACAGTATTTATTTGTAAGGCAACTAAATCTAGACTAGTAAAACAAAATCTGATGGTATTTTTTTTATGGTATAGGGGCAAACGAGCAAACGGATCGCCTGATGGTAAACGATTACTGTCGCCCATGGACACCTGTGGCACCAGAAGAGTCACAAGTGCGCTGCACGTTGCCGGCCTTTTAGGTAGGAGTAGTCAATGCTTTATAATCATAATAATTTAAAAAACCGGCCAAGTGCGAGTCGGACTCGCGCACCGAGGGTTCCGTACAATATGTATCTATGAACAACCAGTCTTAGCTAACCCCTGCTCCTAAGCAAAATGTGCGCAGTGTGGGATCATTGTAGATTGGTTACTGATACAATACAATACAATACAATGACTCTTTATTGTACACCAGGTATAGTAAGCAATACAGAAAACAGGTACACAGAGAGTAAGTTACAAGGTAAGCAATAGGCGGCCTTATCGCTTAAGAGCGATCTCTTCCAGGCAACCCTTTACCAGAAAGAAGGAAGGACTAGTTTACAGCAGGTGGTGCATCAACAGTGGATCAGAAAATTAAAACGCAACAAAAATAGTACATCTACTCATACATATATCGTACATATAATAGGGACACGTCTAAAACAAATATAAGCATTGGGATAAACAGCCACATATAAATAAATAAACTATAACAAAGCTATATAGACAGCTGATATAGACAGAAAGACAAAAAAAAATTATGCTTTTCGCAATTTTACCTTTATCTGTGCTATAAGACCTTGCATCGTACCAAATTTCAAGATTCTGAGTTCACGGGAAGTAGGTACCCTGTAGGTTTTGATTCCCTTGCGAGTGTCGAAAATTTGCGGCGTAAATAGATTGGTTACCTACTGATATAGACAGACAGACAAAAATTATGCTTTTCACAATTTTTCCTTTATTTGTACTATAAGACCTTGCTTCGTACCAAATTTCAAGATTCAGAGTTCACGGGAAGTACTAGTACCTATGTATGATTCCCTTGCGAGTTTCGAAAATATGCGGAAACTTGCGGCATAAACGGCTGTATCTTTTGATTGCGGTGGCTTAGAAGTTTGATTTTTTTACAGCTCCAAGAGACAGTAGACTTGAGTATTTGATATAAATTTCAGCTTGATACCTTAACGCGTTCCTGAGAAAAAGGGTCTTGACAGACGGACGGACGGACAACAAAGTGATCCTATAAGGGTTCCGTTTTTCCTTTGGAGGTACGGAACCCTAAAAACGACACTTGTCAAATGTGACAACTGAGACCTAACCTATTTACATACCCGCCGAGGTATGTATAGTGCTTTTCTCAAACATGCAAGGAAATAAATTTAAAAAAACTCCATAAAATTAAAGGTTTATTTGTAAAGAAATACAAGTAAACTAGATAACAATATAACTAACATATTTATTACTATTTATTTCAATCCATTTCTAACTCAGATTTAATAGAAAACAAATAATTCATAAATATTTTTTTTTCATAAGCGTAGTGGCAGAATGTCATAATGAACCAAAACGCAAATATTGCTTATAGTTTTTTTTAACGGCTAAATACCATGATGCCATAGACCTAGAAACGTCATGATGCTGTGTCACATGAAACAATAGACGATCGCTTTCCCGGCCAAGGCCTTCAATTCTGTATGAAAATCCATTACATAGCACCTTGTCTAACCGCGCCCGCAGCGTGCGTGATAGGTACGTCCCGGCCTATTATTTGGAACGTAAGGTTTACGTTTACGCTGTAAGTCCATTGTTTTTCACGTAGGCTTCATACCCCTGGTACCTTACTTACAGATAAAGAGACATGGTAGTCGAATCACTATTTCCTGAGGACTGATTTTCTGTTGGAAATAAGCTGGTAACTTAAGTTACTTATAAGGGGAGCCCTCAGTTGAAATGGAGCGGGAAGTGAGCTAAACAACAATCCGTCATAAGCATAAGCTCAGATTACTTCTAAAAATAACTACCCTTCCCTTACGCAGGCTCTGCCTAAATCGGTTTATTTTGAAACTTTTTGTAAGTACTAGTGTCGCGGCGCCGTAACAACTCGATTCCTACCGAGTTGCCTAATTTTTAGGGTTCCGTACCTCTAAAGAAAAAACGAAACCCTTATAGAATCACTTTGTTGCCCGTCTGTCTGTCAAGACCCTTTTTCTCGGGAACACAATGGCGGTATCAAGTTGAAATTAACAACAAAAAATTATGTCTGCGGTCAAAAAATCAAGCTTCTTAATCAACGAAATCCAAAGATACGGGATAATTCAAGCTTTATTTTATAACATTTCTCAGGGGAATCAAAAAATAGTGTACTTTTCCATAGACCTAGAATCATGAGGCGTGAAGGAAGATCTTACAGCACAAAGTAAAGGAAAAATTACGAAAATTGTTCCATCACAAAGAACAACTTTTTTTGAGGTTATTCAAATTCAAATTCAAATTCAAATTCAAATTCAAATTCAAATTCAAATTCAAATAATTTATTGTTAATTATAGGTACATGTGTAGTGTGTCTATTAACGAACTATTTACGTACTTACTAGTTTGTCCTCGATGAAACTGCAATAGGTGCCGCGTAACCAACAATGGCTAATTCCGCGTAACTAATATGTGCCAATTTTTACAGGAGAGAATTAAAATTGACCATCTTTGTGTTTATAGATGCCAGTCTTATACCCAAACTTAAACTTGATACATTTTGTTAGTTACATCGAGGCATTAGCCATTGTTGGTTTCGCGGTATTGCAGTTTCATCGACATTGTGTGGAACCAGCGGTGCGCGAATTAAACTCGCACTCGATCGGCTTTTTTTACGTGACATCAGTGATGACAACTATGACAAAGCTTAGGTATGAACAATAACTGCGAGGAGTTGCGTCTGAAGACATACCTAACTCACGCTCGTTCTCTTTGGCTTGTCTAACGATAATGCCTGCTCCACGCTACTGCAGGTACGGTCAGCATCAAAAGTAGCTGGTCACTTTTGTACTTTGTCGTAATAATACAATTGTCAATCAAGTATGACGTTTTGCACCTAACTTTAGAGCGACAAGGTACTGACTGTACTTATGTATGTACAATCAAAAGAATTGAACTGTGACCCATTGTGCAACCATTTGTCCACTTCATAGAAAATGTCGTAGTAACATCGAAAATTACTATGGGCAGTCATGGAAAATTATTATGCCACCTTACTATGAGAAAATTCTAGAATGCGGTAGGTCAGGAATCGAATCTTTCAGGGCATCATACATTTGAAAAGTCTACCTACCCAAGTAAAAAAATAAATAATTTTCAACTAAGAACAGGTATAGAGGCTCTATCGTCATAACTACAATCATTGATAGAACACTTGTACTTAGCTTAATCTGTTATTAAAAACAAAGTAGCAGATCAAAATAAATTTTTACAGTTTCACATTTACATATCTTTTCTAAAAATGCCCTGACGTCTTGGCACCGACTTATGGTTATTGACCTTTAATAAAGTATTGGACGGTAAAGTAGGTACTACAAAGTTATGTGTCTAGGTGGCAAAAAATTGCGACTGATTAACTTTGGTAAAAATATGGCTTTCCATCGACGACAGCGCCTCTGATACCGTACCTATCCCAAAAGTTTGTGGTAATACTGGCATGTAACAAGTCATGACACCGCGAGTTTACGCGCCAAGTGTTTTATTATTAGTGAGGATAATGCTTTCAAAGAAGAAATTAAATTAAGTAAAGCCTGGCGCTACCTGGTATCAAGCAAAACCTACATAAAGGTATAGGTATATCTATACCCACGCAATGTATCATACTTTACGACACATGACTTGACATCCACAAAGGCTTTTAGTAATTCATTCCGATTTAAGTGAAATGAGAGAACACAGCGCACCTTCAGGCGTTGCGAGTTCATGTAATAGGTATAAACAGTGAAATATGGCCTTCCGCGCCGACCCACGGTTTGCGCTTCCCGAGCTGCGTCAACTCTCGGCCTACGTAGAACCACGACAAGAACCCATTTCATAAAACCACAAGTTACAAATGTACAAGTCAAAAATGACACGCTTAAATATCTATAGCAAATAAAAAACTTATAACATTGCACCTTGTACCTTCGTGAAACGAGCCCATAGCCCGCCAGAACAAACGTTACAACGCACCTATAAAAACCCCACACCTCTCGTATGTACGCGCATTATTTGAGAAAATATGAAAAATACTGCGTGCTTAAGGGGCTATAACTCTCCCGGTGAGACATTAAGAGGCATTATGAGGCACTCCGGTGTTTTTCAATTTGGCAAAATGGTGTCTGCAGTTCTTTACGGCTTCGCTAGTACTTTGAAGGAGTAGGGTAGAGCCTGCAATAGCTCATTTAAAAATATTTATGTGATACAAAGGACGCTTAAACATTTTTTCATTTGTTAACGGAAAGTTTCACTCTTTGATTTACTCTATCATATCGTTATCGTATCACAAGCATGTGCGTTACGTCAATGAAATAATAGTAAAAAAAAGATTGTCAGCTCCAAAAGCCCAACCAAAGTAAATAAAAAATGTACCACAACATGACGTCGGAAGTCGTAATTCATTCTCAAAATCAACACCAACAACGAGGTCGTAAAACGTAGTGCGACTAGTGCAAGAATGGATGAAAATGGATTGTGAGACCACGCACAAAGCTCGCAGACCATTGTGTGTAGTTTGCGCAAAGAGCGACCGTTGCAGGCGCCCATTTTTTCAATCTGAAAATTGAGCGTCAAAACATCAATGAAGCTTTCGAATACCAACCAAATATTTGTGAAGGAACACACATGGTGCTCGGGCCACACAAGGCGCATATTGTGCAACACTAGAAAGCGGTGAAAAGTTATGACTTTTCGCCAAAAAAGTTAATGAAATCAAATCAGTCGCACATCGAGCGTGAAATGAAGTATTCAGCCGACGAGTGTGCTTGCATAATCAATTGCTAACTGCGATTGGACATCTGTGATAATACTAACTAGTTTTACAATTTTTTATTTCTCAGCGTTGATTGCTTGAGTTACTTCAGTGTAGGTAGTGAAACGAATTTTTAATTGACAGGATCGCATGGTATGTTCGCAAGTTTAACTTTATTAGTTTAATAGGTTATTGGAAACTTATGAATCTTGCAAGGAGATCGATCTAAGTATGTCTAAGAAACTTGATTATTTTTTGTACAAGGAATGAAAGTATTTTTTTTTATTTTTCTTAAGGTTTTAAAGTAGTAATTCATGAAAGTAATTTAAATGAAAACCGAGTTTAATTACCTTTTCTGCTTCAAACAATTAGGTGCATTCCAAATATTCCAATGCACCTACTCACAATAAAATAAATGAGAGAGCATCAGAACATTATTCTATTTAAGATCTCATTTTTTATTTTATCTTAAACTAACTCTACATTCCAACAGGTTTTGTCTTACAGCATTACAGCTCAAGTTCTCAAACGAAAACGCCATAAACTGTCATAAAAAATATTGCTAACATCTCGAGGCTTGAATATTTGAATAAAGTATAAGTGAGCATAAAAAGGCTCGTGAGGTGAGGAGCAACAAATTGCGCGCATTATAAATGACAAATGTACGGTGTCGGGTTGCGGCCACCCGCGCGCCGGATTAGTTTCAGCTTACTTTCCGGCCCCTGCGCCTGCGCTGCCCTCGGCAACCGAAATAGCGCCCTCTGTTTTTTGGAGCTTTCGGTGTTGCCATCAATACTGATCGCATTAAACGAGAAAGTTCTTTAGTGATTACCATTAACGAAAGATTTCAGAATTCATTAAAGGTCAAGAAGAAGAAGAATCACACTCTACATCTCGTAACAAATGTACTTAACCAAGAATCATTTATATGATTACAGTCAAGTGCAAAAATAAGTATCTATTCGAACCACTCAAAAATATGTTACTACGGCCTTATTGCGTCGGAATAAGAGTCTGTGGTACTTATTTTTGAAACTTTGAATAGGTTCATATTTTTACACCTGACTGAGTACATATATTTTTCCATGTACTTGTTTTTCTGTATTTTTTTCTTTGTGGTGGACAATAAAGAGTCATTGTATTGTATTGTAATCATTAAAAACTTATCTTGGGACTGTTTATAATTAATACCAATATTTTAAAGATACTATTACTACTACTATTTCAAATCGTCACATTTTTATTCGAAACAAGCTGTTCTCCGCGACTCCGTCTGCGATGGTGATCCCCAGGAATTATGAACTTTTCCTGGATAGAAACTATGTATAACTATGTATAACCATGTATAACACATAACATAACAGCGTGTGCTATTAAAATCGTTGCAGACTTATCTTGGTCTGACTCTAGTACCTACTTATTTCTTTCACGTTACACTACTTAGGCCGCCTTGCTTGGACCTGGGTTAGCTACTTAACTCCGAGTTAACTGCTAACCCAGGGTTAACAAGTGTCAACATGTATGGAACTGTCACTCTTAACCCAGGGTTACCGATTTAATTTTTTAACCCTGAACTGTGCATGTGGCAATTAGTTGTTCAAATATCTGTAATGGGATTAAAATGAGTTGCATTACATTAGTTTTATGGGTCTCTGCCGTTTTACCAAATTAATTTTCGTCAAATGTTTCATTTCCCAAATGTTTATTTTTTTCTGAAACTCTAAACTTTTCAGGAGAAAAATTAACATTTGCCAACTGAAACATTTGACCAAAATAAATTTGGTAAAACAGCAGGATCCGTTGTTTTATTTTATGGGTTGTATATACACGTGTAAATACACGTGCCGTATAATAGCGAGCGAAAATTATTTAATTTAAAATCTACTTTCATTTTTTATCGTAAATTTCCCAACGAGCAGGTAATACACGATCCATGCGATTACAGCTATGCTAAATATGTGAGTTTTATTTTATTGATATTGTGCTACCTACCTACAGTATAAACGGATTTATATATGGGTCAAATACACAGCGTCGGAAACAAAAGTTGAAGTTGTCTCTCCTGTGCACATAAAATTAACGACTCCGAGTCAGCAAACTTGAGGTTTATGTAAATGGGCCGAAGTTGGCCAGGTGTCCTATACGCCGATGTAGACTTGACTAAAAAATATTAGCTGCAGACCCTTAACTTTGGCAATGTCCATAGGAAAGACGTAAACAAAAAAATGTGTATGACCCATATGCATTTTTATTGTTAAGCTAACTTTTAATGATTAAAGAAATCGTCATCCCAGCCTATATACGTCCCACTGCAGGGCACAGGCCTCCTCTCAGAATGAAAGGGCTTGGGCCGTAGTTCCCACGCAGGCCCAGTGCAGAACGGGAACTTCACACACACCATTGAAATTTCTTTGCAGGTGTATGCAGGTTTCCTCACTAAGCCGTGGTGGCCTAGTGGTTTGACCTATTGCCTCTCAAGCAGAGGGTCGTGGGTACGAATCCGGACTCGCACCTCTGAGTTCTTCGGGATTTGAAATTATATTTTTGTACCATAAGCTTTGCGGTGAAGGAAAACATCGGTTAAAAAATAATAGTTAAATAATAAAAACACGATACTGTTCATTTCTTTAACTATTTGTTTTTAGGTAAAGTCATATAGCATGATTTGGTAACATAAAACATTACATACATACATAGGACTATTGTATTCATATTTTATCTGTTTTAATACACTAAGCGAATAAAGTCTTTCACATGCGTGAGATATAATTTACTCGTATCTTAGGCAAACCATTTGCCATTTTTACAAGCTTTTATTTAACATCGTATCCACGTCACATTTAGATTAACAGAATTTGAAACTAAACATTGAGCACAAAAAGTTGCCATTGTCGTATGTCCTAAATTTAGGGCGTTGGGCCTTACGAGGTGAACTTACAACGTTCGTATGTTGCACGTAAGCAAGTCGTCTTCAAATGTTTCGAGGCAATTTTTACCCACTTCCAGTGATTGGTGGACTTCAAGTTTGATACGTATTAGATAGGACAACAATGCAAGTAAGTCAGCAAAAAAAACTTATCAAATCATCGGTGGATGTCGATGCGAGAGTAAATTGCAATCGCGTAACCAATTACAAAGTGAAACCTGTGAAGCGAGCGATAATCCCTAATTAGGTAAGTTCGCTTCGGTTTCCGTTACGGGGCCCTTTTATAATCGATAGCAACTCTATAATTTTCGTACGCATTTGGAACTAAAACTGTGATTGTAATTCGCGTATTTTTGGTGTTAACGACTTGATAACTGGATTGGTAAATGAAATTCTTGATCTCATCAGCATCATCTCAGCCTTAGCCTCTCGGAATGAGAGGGCTTGAGCCAGTTCCAACGCGGGCCCAGTACGGATAGGGAACTTCACACACATAATTGAATTTCTTCTCAGATGTATGCACCTTTCTTCATGACGTTTTCTAGCACCGTAAAGCGCATGGTAAATTTTAAATGTAGTTTCGCTCATATTTAAATTCCGAAAAGCTTAAGAGGTGTGAGCCTGGGCTCGAACCTACGACCCTCTGCTTGCGAGCATAGGTCAAACCACTAGGCCACCGCGCCTTTTTTTTGAGTGATCTTGGTCTGCCAGAGTAATTTTCGCTCTGGGAAATTACACGGTCACCAAAAATAATCCAAAAAATATTCTTAGAATTTGTGGTTGTATACAGTTAAATAAGTAGTACCAAAGCTACCATGATGCTTCACCCCAGTTACTTGCAAGTTAACGTTGGCGTTGGCTCAAATCCTTAAGATGGTAGAGTAGCGAAGTCCGGAAAAAGATAGAGGCCCAGAGTAGGCGATCAAGCGATTGGCCCGCGGAGGGCCATTCAGCTACTCCCGCGCGGGACACAATGCACAGGAGCACAATCGCAGACCCATTGAATAATTCTCACTTGAGAGTATTTAAGCTTTTATCGAGCCACGACCATAAATCGGTGCGCAGACGCACGTAATCCCCGCCCCCGCCCCGCGCCCTGCCGTCAGCTATAAACAGAAGTCAACGTGTTGGCCTTATAAATCGTGCGCTTAACTATTGTATCTCACGCCACAATAATGAAGTTAGCTCGTTCAGGAAGAAATACGGGCACCACGTGGGTGGCCGACGCGGTCGGAATAAATCCCAACAGATTATTGCGTACGAATCCGTTTAGCTGATTTTTTGTGTGTAAGGCGGTAGTTGGCCGTCGTCGCCCGAGCCGCCGCAGCCGGTGAAAGGTCGCTTGAAAAAACAAATGTGTCGCGGAGGCGCAGGCGCGGTGCTAACGAGCCGCGCTGACGGGGTGTCGGGTTGCGGTCGCTCACTGCTTCACCAAAACTTTATGCCTCAGAGCCGTGTTTATTCAGTATTTCAGACCGTGAAACCTCCATCAAAGCTATTACAAGGACCATCATCATCATCATCATCATCCTACTGCAGGGCATAGACCTCACAGAATTGGGTCATAGTTCCCTCGGGAGTCACGTGCGGATTGGGAACTTCATACACCATTGAGTGTGGTTTTATAGTGACGCCTTCGCCAGCGCGGTTGGTAAGCGTCGCGGATCGTTACCTACGACACAGTAAACCGCGCTGGCGAAAGCGTCACTGTAAAACCACACTGAATTCTCAGGTAGGTGTAAGCAGGTTTGCTCACGACGTTTTCCTGCACCGTAAAGCTCATGGTTAATTTGAAATGTAGTTTCATTCATATCTAAATTCCAAAAACTTGAGAGCTGCGTGCCCGGGCGCGAACCAACGACCCTCTACTTGAGATGCAATAGGTCAAACCAGTAGACCACTACGGCTTATTCCAAGGTTGGCTTGTCATTAATATCCATTTTCCTAAGACTCGTAGATATTTTTTTGCTTTCTTTGGCAGACGAAAGCACTTCAAAAGATATAAAAGCTCTAGTTGGCGTGTTGTGACATACGCACGCTCTATAATCTGCAGAGCACGGCTCGGACGTGAGAACGGTCGTGACGAATGTCGCCATTGAGCGGCGAACGGCGCGTGAAGAGGCGTGCGTAATCGGCCCTGTAAACAAACACTCGCGCTCAACACTAAAACTGATATATTTCACCAAACTTTTATATCCGTTCGCTCTAACTTAAAATATATTACTTTTTCTTTAGCACCTTTTGTATCTTTTAATGCGTTGTGTCCCCACTTTTATGGGCGCAGGCGGTTCGTAAATCATTGTAGTGGAAGTGGTGCTACAATCGTAAACAATGCGCGCCCCGCGGCGTCGGCCGTGCCAAGTCGCTGCGTCCTGGCACGATGGGGACACAGAATCTGCACCAAGCCGTCCTTCTTGCCGTGGCCTGGAACTTAATGCAAGTGATTAGGATGAGGTAAGTACAGTCTAAAATACTGAATAAACGAATTTCATGTAGTTGAACTGGATTGAATTTGTTTTGGGAAAACACTAACTAACTAACTAAATAGAACGAAGGGTAGTTTAATTGGTTCTCGCCCGTTAGCCCGAATTTCATATGCTAAATGTAACGTTTTAATAATTTGAATTTGGCATAAAGTAACTTATTTCTGAAGCAGTATTTTCTTCAGAATTGTTATTAAACTAACCTAACCTAACCTTCTGTATTCTATAGGATGACATTTCAAAAAATTCTGAAAACAGCAAAATTCAAAATATTTTATGTCAAACGTTGGTATGGCAACTATGGCAAGTGAAATGATGACTAATGAAATTATGAGAAACGCAGCGATTCGAGTTAAATTATTGTTGTTACATTGTATCACACTCCAAGTAGGTATTTATATACAACTTTCCGATGAAAAATTTATTATCAACAGTAGGTTTACGTTTTTCAGGAAGCTAAAGTTAGGATAGTAACACGTTTGTAGTTTCTTTTGAAATGGATTTATATAATTTATTGAATCAGGCGTTACTTTGCGGAGGTCCATATTAATGAACTAAAACAATTACTTTGCTCACCCGCGACCTTACAATATATGGATTTATATGTTAATTTCAAGTTTGAAATGACCAGGATATTGATCTATTGACCCGTGGCCATGTTGCCGTGCAACACTGTAAATTAACCTTTATATCATTTTTAATGACCGTCTCAACGGTGTTTTGATTGCGGCGGGCGCGCGGGCGGCGCAGGCGTCGACAACTCGACACGGCGATAAGGCGACAGTTAACGCGCTGTGACACAAAAAACGCGCGTTTTATAGCCAAAAAACCGACTCTCACGCAGCGTAGGGCTCAATCCGACCAGCACCCATAACCTAATACTTTTATGTGGATTCCTACATCGCACACTTCACTTTATGAGTTGATTTTATGGTTCATCGTTAATACGTTTTAAGTACCTGGCTAATAGTTGGATTTTGTAAGAGCTCTAAGTAAATGTCGCTTCGATATTTTAACGCGCTGAACGCCGAATGCACGAGCATTAACAAAAATCTGTAAATTTTTGATTAGCAGGTACCTAATTGGTAAAATTTGCCGTGAAACGAGGCCACAAAATGCGTAAAGACCGTAGAATGATAACAAAAACCCATCCATTAATCAGTTATTGTGCGCCGGCGTAGCCCTCGCTGTTTGCGGACATAGCAACGTTATCCTTATACCGCTATATAGTGCCTTTGTCGTCCACAACTGACTGGGTGTGATCGAACACAATAGACAATAACAAATGGGGCGAAAATAACCGTCTATACATCATCACTGTGTACACAAATCGTAAATTAAAATAATTAATAGGCAATAGGGTTACAACATAACACGCTTAAAATATTATCCGCTTACTGTCACGCCATAAAAAATATAAGTAAGCTAGACCTGAGCTGTGGTGGCCTAGTGGTTTGACCAATAGTCTCTTAAACAGAAGGTCGTGGGTTCGAGTCCGGGCTCACACCTCTGAATTTTTCGGAATTTATCTGCGAAATTACATTTTGTAATTTACCATGAGCTTTACGGTGAAGGAAAAAAAACATCGTGAGACCTAAGAGGAGGCCTGTACCCTGCAATGGGACGTAGTATAGGCTGGGATGAGACCTGAGCTGTAGGTAAACTGTGCCTTTCCTTTACAAATGACAATCAACTTTTAATGTTTTCGTCTGTCAATAAATTGTAATCGTAAAATGAAACTCGCTTTGAGACCAATCCTTCATCAAACCTAGGAATTCGTATATTTTTAATTCTTTTGACCGTTTGGTTACCGTTGATCCCATGAGCTCCCTCGAGCCCGCTTCCTTCTCATGCTCCGCGATTGACAGCCCCTGACGTGTGACGGCCATTGTCACCGTGACATGTTGACACTGTCAAACTTGACTTCTGTCTGGATTCCGCATGTAAATCGTAAATACGGAAACATTACCCGCGCGGCAGCGGCAACGGCGGACAATATAACGACAAATTAAATAATGGAATAATAAACTTCACGAGTTTCGGGGAACAGCTGCCGTTTATTTGCTTTTTTTAGTATTCGCAGTGTCGGCGAGTTATTGTCACACAGTTGGAATTTCATCATTACAGTTTTATTATTATTTGGTGAAGATCATCATCTTTCCTAGTTAGCCCATTACTTGTAGTAATCAAGAACCTACGAATATATGTAGTATATATACTAGCTGCTGCCCGCGACTCCGTCTGCGAAGAATTCATTTATCGCTATCCCGCGGGAACTGCGCAATTTTCTGGGATAAAAAGTATCTTATATGTTAATGCGGATTATAAACTATCTGTGTGCCAAATTTCATTAGAATCCGTCAAACCGTTTTAGCGTGAAAGAGTAACAAACATCCATCCATCCATACTTACAAACTTTCGCGTTTTCGCGTTTATAACATTATTAGTAAGATAAGATTAGTAAAAATATGCCAATAATTGTAGGCATCTTATTGTTGAGTTATTTTATGATGTTCCTGTCTATTAACAAGTTATGGCACGGATTAGACTATCGTGATATTATTATTGACAATATTATGGCGAATTTCAAAACATCCGGAAATCCCCTTCAGTTCAGTTTTATTACTATGAAGATCGGATAACCCAGTGGTTAGAGAAACTTAGTATTTAGTGTTTGTTCTCGACTCTTAATGGTAAATAGACTTAATTTTTTAGGCTTCCGGAGCCAAAATGGCAAAAACGGAACCCTTATAGTTTTGCCATGTCCGGCCGTCTGTCCATCCGCGGCTTAGCATAGAGACTATTAATGCTATAAAGTTGTAATTTTGCATGGATATATATAGTAATTTACCCAAAAAAGTGGTAACATAAAATATAGAAAAAAAATGTTTTAGGGCAGGTACTTCCCATAGACGTAAAGTTGTTTTTTTTAATTGGGAGTAAATTATAGTAATATCAAATTAACAAGGAAAACTAAAGCAGCTAAGTTTGCTTGAGAATTATTAGTAAGTAGTTTAAGAGTAAAATAAATAGCAGTCTAACCTATATAATTTACTTATATCTACTTGGGAAATTCCGTACAAAATTCAAAATCCTAAGAAAAATATTACTTGTGTACCTAATACGAATAGTATATTTAATACTAAAATTAATAAAATATCCAAGGAAATTTTCGTAACGGCTGCGAAACCCTTTCGGGCGTGCTTGAAACGCTCTTGGTCGGTTTTTTAGGGTTCCGTAGTCAACTAGGAACCCTTATAGTTTCGCCATGTCTGTCCGTCTGTCTGTCTGTTTCCGCTATGCTCTGAGTCTGTTAGTACTAGAAGGCTGTAATTTGGCATGAATTTATATATATATATCAGTCACGCCAACAAAGTGGTTAAATAAAAAAAACTAAAAAAATTTTTTTAGGGTACCTCCCATAGACGTAAAGTGGGGGTGATTTTTTTTTCCTCGACTAACCCTATAGTGTGGGGTATCAATGGATAGGTATTTGAAAATAAATAGGGGTTTGCTAAAACCATTTTTTGATAAAGTGAATATTTTCGGAGATATTCACTCAGAAAGTTCAAAATAATGCGTCCCCCCTCTAACTTTTGAACCGCACGTCTAAAAAATATGAAAAAAATCACGTAAGTTAAACTTAATAAAAACTTTCTAGGAAAATTATTTTCAACTTAATCAGTTGAGCAGTTTTTAAGTTTTTGTAAAAAAAGATTTCTAAACTAAGACTGTAATTTAACCTTCATTGCAAGCATTTTTTTTTCTTTAAGTACCTATAAGATCACGCTAACAAATTTTCAAATAAAAAAAATATATTACATCTGAAAAACAATCAACATACATACTAGTTCTAGTCAAAGAGTATTGTAATATTATATGAACAAGAGTTATTAACTCAGGGACTTTATACATCCCTTTGCTATATTTAAGGCTGTATATTGTTAAGCTTATGGATTTAAACTTTTATATTTTAATTAATACTTTATTAACTAGTCACAGGCCCGCGACGCCGAAGTTCCCAAGACGGTCCCATAAGGCTTATGGGAACGGAAGCGATACATGCCCTCGGTACCGCTCTGCTTTCAGAGCAATGACATGAGTGCGTATGAGCCAACTTTGGGGGCGGCAGGCGTAAGCTTGCCTTTGAAATCCAAAAGTTTAATGGTTACTTGACCTGAAATGTGTTTTAACACATTCATTTTTAATGATTGTGACATTGGAAGACTATCTCCGATATATATATATATATATATATTTTTTTTTTCAACCAAGATGACCGCTAATTTAGTTCTTTACAAAACACCAGAGATCGCTGTAGTCGCATGAAAAGTGTGATATATGTAAGTGTGCCCCCCCTGGTTCTAGTAGACTGCAATAGATTAGTTACGCAAATCGCCGATAGATGGCGCTGTACCGCCGACGTTGGGACCAAAACAACCACATTAATAAAGTATGCAAAGATTTTTTCGTACTTGCTACGGAACCCTATCTTGGGCGTGTCCGGCACGCTCTTGGCCGGTTTTTGTAGATTAGAACTATGGCTAAGTCTTACTTAATTTACTTAACAAGTCCAGTCCAGAGGCCGTATTGTCTAACATGCGGACGTTTGCCTTCGCTTTCACCTTTTTTCGCTTTCTGTCACCATCGTATATCGTTTGACAGAAATAAATAGTGATTGCGAAAGCAAGCGTCAGCGCGTTAGACAATAAGCCTGCAGGTTTTATTAATTTTGTCCCTGGTCATTGGATTCCGTTAAGTACGAGATTCGAATAAGTATTCAGATTTCTCTCCAAATCTATCAACCTATCTCTCTATCTTTGTGTTGGTATTATACGTTAAAGCCCAGGTTTAATGCGATTTAAAATTCGTTTAGTTTGTTTATTATTATGATGATGATATTATTAAAGTGTTTTCCGTACGGTTTATATAAATAAGATGCCGCGATAACAGTATAAAGCTTAAACATTTCAAAAATATGTATCACAATCCTATTGACCGTATTCGTAAACATATGATAATGATACAGCAGCTTTGAAAAATGACCTCACGCCGAATTTTTAAAGATACAAAGTGACAAGAACTTGATATTTGAGGTATAAGTAGTCAAAAAATGAGGGCCAGATATCCCACAAGGCCCCCCGTGGTGCGCTCTGTATGCCCTCCGACTGTCAGAGGCCTATGGACCTTCTTCTTAACCATGGCGACAAAGTGTCAATTTACTCATTCAGCCCTAATGTTGTTTAGGGAATTTTTCAATAGCTAAACAATTCGATTATTTATGGTCGTGTTTCGGGCACACAAAAGCACATTCTTCTTTGTTTTTTATTGCCATTTCATTTCCGGACACAGTTTAACATAATGCGTGGTGTGTTTACTGTGTTGACAGCGAGATCAATCATTATTCACTACATACAATATTTAATATGATTAACATAGTTTGCTGAACAAGCACAGGAACAAAATTACGAATCTAAGCAAGCAGAAGTACCTAGATAAGTTGTATTTCATTGCACAACGATAATCGCTTATCATGTTGGTTCTCAGTTGAAATACGACCTCACATTCTGGTGGCTCCAAGTTTCGATTACGACTTCGCCGTTCAAGTTCCCGTAATCCCTCTAAGTCACACAATTATTGTAGATAGATGTTGCATCGGGGCGGCCCGCCCCTTCTATTAGCCTCACTTACTTTATCTGTTCGAACGTGCACCCCTCGTCTTTGTCCACTAATCCGGCGGGGAAGTGGCTAAATATCTTGTGCAAATAAACATTCGGCTTGTTCCATTGTCAAGGGACGAGCGGAGCGTCCTAAATCGGATTACGCGACCGCGGCGTAACATATCGCTATCATAACTACTGTTCCTAATTAGTTTGTGTTTGATTTATAGCTCTCTTATTTCGCTATGCCGTTTAATATTTGATCTTATCAAATCGACGTTACAGAAAAAGAACTCATACCGTGTAACTTGTTAATCTGATTTTGGAGAGCTGTTGCGGTATTTTGTGTCTAGTTAAATGAGCTTTGAGTAAAGCTACTTAGCCACATACCAACAAGGTGTTTGTTTAAAACACTACCCATTAGTGAACAATGCCGTGGAATGATCATTGTTCGACGGACGAAGTGGCTGCACGCAAGACAGGTCTCCGCCCATACGAGGACTTCTTGCCACTCCAGCCCGGTGACAATGAAATGTTTAATATTTTATGTTAATAATAATACAACATGAAAACTTATTGGCTCGATTTGCATAGCGTCGCTGGCGAGGAAGAAGTTCTGGGACAACGTGAGCCGGAATGTGTAAGGATATGAATAATCCTACGACGTCATGTTACTATCAATCATGCTAAATATCAGCTTTCTGGTACGTACTAAGGCTCCTTGACCTAAGCCGAGGACAGACGGGCGGGCGGACGAAATGACTGATGTACATAGTAAAAGTATGCATTCCGTTTTCGTCATTTTGACAGCGGAAACCTAAAAAGTGAACCTAATTACACTCATTTAAACATGATACAATTTTTAAATTCTCCTTAGTTACTAGTTCAATTATGAAGGTTGTAGAAAATAAGTTTTTTTACTGTTTGTAAGTAGGTAGGTATATGTAGAGACGTAGACAAGTAAAATCCTGCTCGATGTAGGTTAGGTACAAGGTGCTGTCTTCATTTCAATTTCTCATTAATGTTGCAACAGCGTGAGATTTGCATAAAGCTTAGTTGAGCATCGCACATCCAAAGCCGAATTTGTAGGAGCTCGTGGCCGCCACATAGCGAGCGAGGAAGGCCGAGCGGCGTGCATGCCTATTCATGAGATGCAACGGCTGCGCGCCCCGCTCCTGCGCATTTGAATAAATACAATTAACTTGTTTGTTTTACTCGCCCCGGTGCGCCCCGTCGACCCGCCGCGCCGACCCGCGCGACATTCCTCACCATCCCACTGATGCCCTCCATGCTCTCCAACTCTCTACTCCCATTAAGTATTAAAAGATTTCATCTAAGTTGCTCGGTGGCGATATTGAAAATTTCGCATTTAAGATAATATTCAAATTGCGACTAATGGTAATATTCGGCAGCGGACGGCGGCGACTCAAAGGCTGCGCCGGCCGCGGCGAGCTGCACTGTTATTATCCCACCACCTCCTCGCTCTCACCTATCCTATTCCTTTTTTGCCAGACGCCTTCATCTCCCTCCTTTCTTCCTGACGAGAGCGAGACCTCCACTTCTTCGCTTATACTGAATTCCTCTCATGGGCGTTCCCCTGACGATTTATCATTTAGCGTTGCCTACAGACATTATTTGAAACGCATCAAAATCGAGGTTGTGGAAAATTTGTCGGCAACGAAATTAGTACTCCTCTCGGAGTGCATAATTTATCGTTTATACTCCACATCCGGCGAGCGCGTTGCGATGTTTCTAATTACAAATTCATTGACGTTGATGATCCTTCGTACTGTAGGCTATAGCGATATTAATTCGAGATTGATTATGATTACCTGCCCGTGTAGAAGTAACATTCATGTCTGTAAATAAGTCAATGGTTTTAATATTAGGATGAAGATAAAATATGTACCTACTTATTGATAAAATGAGTTGTTGCCGTTGGTTGCATGAAACTTGTTCTCTTTGAACATTAGTTAATTTCAATTAATTTAAAATAAGATAAAAACAATACTTTTTAGGCTGTTACAAGAAGGTTTAGCATGGACGAGCGGTGAAGCGAGGTCGGCTGGCCGCGCCGCGAGCCCTGAGGAAGCTGTCACGCGCGGCGCGAACATGTGATGAATATGTATCGGCAGGCCGTAGCGGCGCCTTGTAATTTGAGCCTCGCCGGTAATTATTTACGTGAGAATGGACCACTGCCCGCCCCCTCCCCCGCCGGAACGAATCGTTGATTGCGCGCGAGTGGAGATGCCGACATCAGATTGCTGCTCACGCTCGGCTGGGCGGCGCGAGCGACTCGCCGCGACGGCTCTTGATCGACCAGCCTGCTGATACATGGACACTCTCATCACGTGTCGTCAAACTATGACGCCTCGACCAAGACACGGGAACAAAAAAGGAATATCTTAAGAATTAGAAGAATAGCCCACGAAAAAAGGTAAAAACACAGCGCGTCTTTGAACAGTGCAAAGTTCGAAAATCTGCATTAAAATCTGTTCAATCACCTTTGAGAAATTCAGTAAACCAGATTAATAACGGGTACGCGTTCGCACATACGCACGTGTAAGCACGCACGCACGCTAAGAAACTAGGTATGTGACCGTTTCCACAATGTTAAGCTACATAGCCGTTCGAGGAACATCAGAGTAAATACGCATCCACAGCACGCATGTAGAGCACGCATCTTTCCACAAATACATAGGTCAGTTGAACTCGTTACCACCAGTAACTATAGATACTATACTATGTGGACCAATGCAAATTATTGGTGGATGCCAAACGCATCCATAGCGACATAGTATAGCACAACTCTGGTGGAAAAGCATCCTAATGGTCGGCAATCACTCGCTAATTACCAACGAAAAACAGATGCGCCTTCCAAACATAATTAGGGCCTAAACAAGTTAAAAAGACAAACCCCCTTCGAAACTAAACAAATTGAGACGAAAAAAATAAATCACATCACATCTCATTATCACGGCAAATTTAGCACGCGATAAGACAAAGGGAACTTTTTGACGACGGGTCTTTACAAAAACCTTATTATCGTTTACAGAAATCTGGTGTCAGAGTGATGACGGTTGTTGTGACTGGTCCTGACACTTGAGAGTTTTGCAGCCCCCGAGCTCCGGCTACCGCAATATATAAAGTATCGTGATGAAAGACTTAAAGGTAGGCATATCGTTAGGTTACTAATAATTAATGCGTCTGGCTCTGTGTGTCTATTACCTCTTTACGCTTAAACTGCTGAACCGATTTAGAAGAAATTTAATACGGAAACAGTTTGACACTCTGGAAAATACACAAAGTTGTTTTCATCCCAGATACCTAATTGACAATCACCGCGGAATAAAGACATATTTTTCTTCGCAGACGGCGTCGCAGGCAACAGCTAGTTTAGTATATAGTCCAATCTCAAATTTTAAGTCAAATGTTAATTTTATTATTTATAACAATTCTCGAACCCCTGTGTTTAACTTACATTTCTGAGGTATATTGAGATAGATTGTAAATAGATTGTGATTGTAGCTCTAGTATCGTTGATAGAAGGCTCTATTGAAACGAACATTGAAAGTTGAATTTTTTCTAGAGAAGATCGGTGTTGTATACCACCATCTATCGGAGTTTAGCGTGATTTGTAGTAATACAATATCTTTACAATATAGATAGAGACTGCGCAATGAACGGTAGCCTAGCCGTGGTGGCCTAGTGGTTTGACCTATGGCCTCTCAAGCAAAGGGTCGTGGGTCCAAATCTGAGTATTTCGGAATTTGTGTGTGAGTGAAATTACATTGGAATTTACCATGAACTTTACGTTACGTTGAAGGGAAACATCGTTTGAATCGACCAGCTCTTGTAAATCGACCTGTACAAGTAGGTAAGTACAGAAATTTCATTCCCTCGCAAAAATGACGTTTAGGCATCCTGCCTACTCTATGCCTTTCTGTCTATCGCATATCTCGTATTCACTCGCACGCGGCTAGTGCTAGGGTTGTCATGCCAGGAATACAACAATGAGGGAAAGAGCAAGAGATGTTCTACCTCACCAGATGTCGCTTGGCGAATTTACATGCGAACGAGCCGCTTGAAAAACTACAAAAAAAACTCGTGGATGGAATTTAAATTTAAGTTTTAATTTTTTTATTCTTAATATGTTTATCTAGACACACGCCAGCGTATCAGATAAGTTTTCAAAGCAAAAGTGCGTTTCATCTACAGGTGGCGGCACGTAAGTCTAGCGGTGAACGAAACGTGGAGGGAATAACTGCGCATAGGTTCTGTCGCACACGCAATTGTTATCTCTACAAATTGATTACAATGATCTTTACTAATAAATATTATATACCTAAGCTAGTTCGTTTAAACTAGTATCATCACTAATCCCCCGTGATACCTTATTATCGACTTCTGCGCATCAACGGTCAGCGCTATAGTTTCGTGCCGCTACTTGTACCATAGCGTTCGTGGTCTCGTCGCCTATTGCAAACCCCCAGCTACGAGTACCTAGTACTTAGATATTGTAGATGACCAGCGATGAGCTATCTTATCGAACAATGCTCTATCTGTTATTAGTATGAAGTGAGTTTAAAAAAATACAGCGCATTTTGATTGGAAGTGATTCATAACACTGTAATTTCTATAAATATTCCTTACAAAATAAGTTCATGTAACCTTTTTTTTGTCGTTCAATTCGTGTGATACATCTGATACAAGTAGCATCAAGGGTGATAATGATAAATATACTTGGCATAAATTACCTTTCTAATTTCAATTTTTTTTTTGAGAATGTTTGTTTAAATAACAAATTTAAATTGGCTTCTTTCAATAAGTGGGCAGGTCGGTCGGTCGCGCAACGGGGCGCCCCTGCCGCTCAGACCGCGGGGCGCCGCGCCCTGCCTCCACTAATAACACTGTCTTCCTTTCTGCCAGACCTTATTTCTTATTTCACCCAACCATCTCTTGTTTTTCGTGTTCCCCATTTTTTCACCCTATAAACCAACAATCTTAGCAATAAAACGAGCCCCTGATGATACTAATCCTTCATCCTCATTGTCTTTTGGCAGTTTCGAGGAATAAAATATGTTGAGCTCTGCGACGTGATATCTGAACGTCATAGTTATAAATGGCGTCGCTTAAAATATTTTAATACCCTCTACATCACGGCGATATTAATTTAGTACGCTTGAGTTGAACGGTCCGTGCCACCGCTTAGGAATTTTAAATGACGGATTACCACCGCCGTGATCGGAAGATAACTCGAGATCTTGTAGATTCTATCACTGCCTGCCCTTTGGTCCCCTGCTCCCCAGCGCGCCCTAACGTACCTACTCAATTAATTATCTTTGATGTTTGACGGGAAAATTACTAACTGCACCTTAACTGCTCTAATAATGCAATTTAAAATAGGTCGTTGGTAATTATCTATTACCAACCAGAGTTTTTTGTAGGAACTGTAATGTAATTATAAATTAACTATGAATTATGAAAGACATTATGAATATGTAATCTTTATCAGAAAATTATAATTGGTAAAGTACTTGCTCACGTAACGATAATCGTAGATGATTGAGTTATATTATAAAACTAAGTTGATATTTCAGATTTTTTGACTGGTCTATTAGATAATAATAACCTAAATTACGAAAACTACGTACTTATACAACCTATACCACAGAACACATTCCCATAGCAACAGTTGCGATGACACTGTTTATTGCAGTATTATGTCTGGATATGTCAAACAAACAAGTGCGTACGGAATACATCAGTGAAGAAATTAAAAGAACATAAATTGACAAAAATGGTGCGAATAACAGTGCAGATGGTTCGAAATAAAGCCGAGCACCACGACCGCCTGCTGGCGCCACTCGAGGAAATTGCTTTGCACCAAGAAAACATCGAGAAGATTGAATACATCCAGGACTGGTGCCCCAAACTCAAAATACTACTCATGCAAAGCAACCTCATCGGAAAAATAGAAAACTTGAACAAGTTGAAACACCTTAACTATCTGAACCTAGCTCTCAACAACATAGAAATTATAGAAAACCTGGAAAGATGCGAGTCACTGCAAAAACTCGACTTGACGGTAAATTTTATCGGGGAAATCGTAAGTGTTGAGAGCCTTATAGGCAATTATAATCTTGACAACTTATACTTAACAGGGAACCCTTGCACTGACTATGATAATTACCGCGATTTCGTGATTGGGACTCTACCTCAGCTGGCTTACTTGGACGGAAGGGAAATAGACCGGTCTGAACGTATTAAAGCCTTACAAAACCTCCCAGTTATAAGGCAAGATATTTTATTTGAACAGAACGAGTATAGGCATCGACGTAGAAAACAAAAAGCTCGCTTGGAACACGAGATTCAATATAAGTGGGATAACGAATACAAGGATATGGATCCAGATGAAAGGAATAAGAAATTTTATGCAGAAAAATGTGTACATGCCCCCGAGGTTCGCCATGAGATGGAACGTATGCGATTACTTAAACTGAAAAGCTATGAAACTGAAAAGAAAACAGAGGAAAAACGACAGTACAAGTTTTTTGCGCCCGATGGTAGGCCTTTCAACATCAATCAAGCTAAGATACCATTCCAGTTCAATGACACGGCACCCGAAAAGTACGTACTTGATTTGGCTGTGTACAAACACATGGACACCAGTTTAATTGACGTCGATGTCCAACCTAATTATGTTCGAGCATTAATAAAAGAAAAGATATTTCAACTCCATCTACCGGAAGAGGTTGACACTACGAACTCAACGGCCCAGCGTTCACAGATAACGGGGCATTTAGTTGTTACTATGCCGAAAGCTAACGTTGTGATCAAACCAAAGAGGGCGCTTGAAACCGAAAAAAAGAAGAGAGCTCAATTGTACACTGAACACCATGTATCAGATTGTAATGTGGGATCTGGTCAGTCAAAGAGGGAGTTTCTTGAAATAGGTCCTGCTGACAACGTTCTTGACTTGTCAAAGATGACTGTAGCCAAGAAAATACCGGATTATATTGACCCTAGACTTAAAGTGGGAGTTAAACAACCTTCACCAGATTTTGTTGATAATCCGGAGGTACCCGATCTTATTTAATTTACTTATTTCAGAAAATGAAGTCTACTAGCAATCTTTACGTCTAATAAGGTAGGAAGAAATAAAATTACTTAAATTAATGGCAACTTATATTATTTTGCATATTAAATACCTACGTTAAATAAACAACATTCTTAATCATTAAATAGCGGTTTTAGTTTAGTCACTAAACTTTAGTGTCGGTAAGAACTAGTCTATGATATTACATATATGTAGTATCTAGGTAAGGTACTTAAGATAAATATTATTGCTAAACGTATCTAGGGGTAACATTTAAAGCTTTTGTAGGGCACCTTTTTAACAATAAGACTGACAAAAACAATGTTAGAAAATATGCCGATAAAAACGTAGTTATACCAATAAAAAAATAATTGTGTCGATCTTTCGCTTCACAAATAAAACAGGTCTTAAATGAGACGTTTACAACAAAATACCTTTGATATTTCGGCGAATTATGCTAATACAAATCGGCCAAGTGAGTGTCGGGCCAGGCGCAGTGCAGAGTTCCATAATAAGGTGCGACAAATATTCAATACAGTTTTGATCGACTAATACTCGTAAAACTTCTGAAGTCTACTAAGTTGTGATAGTTTTCATTTTAAATTTGTTACTGAAACTACCATTATAAATAAATTGTTTCGCATTTATCGAGCCAACAGTTTAGCTTGTAAGGAGGACTGCGACACTTCACTCTAACGAAATTACCACTTAGACACTTATTATTTTGGAATCGGAACCCTAAATCGAAAAATTATCTTAGCAAACCGCCAAACGCCTATAATTATCCTGTTGACTAAGTTCTTATTTCTCACCAGGGCCCGAGGCCTCCACAATATAGAGGGGCCCACAATAGACTTCGAAAAAAAATCTTTTATTTTTTTGGAATTTGAAAGATTTTTTTTCGAAGTCTATTGTGGGCCCCTCTATATTGTGGAGGCCTCGGGCCCTGGTGAGAAATAAGAACTTAGTCAACAGGATAATTATAGGCGTTTGGCGGTTTGCTAAGATAATTTTTCGATTTAGGGTTCCGATTCCAAAATAATAAGTGTCTAAGTGGTAATTTCGTTAGAGTGAAGTGTCGCAGTCCTCCTTACAAGCTAAACTGTTGGCTCGATAAATTCCAACGAGTAGGTAATTATTTGATATTATTTGAAAAATAATTTGTGGCCAATAGGGACCTTCACTCCTTTTATGCCCCGAGGCCTTCAGACCTCTAAATCTGGCCGTTTCTCGCATTACTTCTGCTGTTTTCTTGCCAATCGTAAATATCAGTTGTCATTCCTTTTCTCAATATCTAACTCAGTGACGGCTAAAACGCCATAATTATCTCATTCCAATACTTATCATGTCTTGAACCACGTGGTGGAATATGTAGTTTTTTTGACAAGTATTAGAACTTTAATTACTACACTCTAATAAATGTTTTGCAAAACACAATTATTCAAATAATTAATACCGATGATTATACATAATTTTAGCACTCCTAGACCAAGAGTGTATCAACTTAATACATAAAATACCCGACTTTAGTTTAGACTTCATTTAATTTTGGGAAGGTCTAAATTATAATGGCGCGATGGCGGATTATTTTAAGGCTACTCTTGCTCGAGTAGTGTGAATTCATACGCGTAACAATCTAAAGTAAACTTAATCGTCAATTTTGACATTACCTTAGTTATTAATGGACTAGCTTATACCCGCGGCTTGACAACCGAAGGAGAATTGAAAATAGGCTAGTTGCATGGAAATTTCGAAAAACTGTCTTAAGTCCATCTCAATGATACACAGGGTAAAATAGAGCAAACTGAACCGCGTACTATGTTGAAAGCTTTTTCACAATTAATTTTGCGGTGATTTCTTTGACAGATCTATGAAATGTCATTCATCTCATCATGCATGACATTTGCAGCGATAAGGTTTCACCCTAATAAGCGATTCAGTTATTTCGACTGTACATTTCTGCCAAATCTTAAGTCTCTAGCTCCAGTGGTTTAGTCTAGTATGTCTTGTAGGTTAATTTCTACATATCTATTTATCTGCATTACATAACAAAACAACATAACATTATCAAATATTTTTAAAAGATCTAGGTTTAATTTCATATTTGTCGTTCAGCGCATTTCGTAACGGACTTGTCAGAAAAAGACGCACGTACAGTGCTTGCTTTTGCGCTAACTACGCGACGGCCAGTGCCTCTTTAATGAAAGCCTATGTGGCATAAATCCAATCTCGCTAGCTCAGAAAGTTTTAGGATACTATCTCAAAGGCCATTAGTCTCTGTGTGACCATTGGCTTCAGGCGGCGCTACCATGATGACCAGGAACCCGTCTACGTCGTGCATCTCCTTTGAGGAGAACTTGGCGGAGATCTGGTGCCGTCCCGCCCACGGCGGCGTCAGTTGGAACTGCGCCGTTGCGAATTCACCAGGTTGTACGTTCTGAAAGTAAGCACAGCTTAAATCTGTCTACAATAATAAGAATCTCCGTAGCTAACAATAGTAGGGATACTTCCCTAGACCTAGATAGGTATCTTATAAGAGTGTCTAACTTTCCCATTAAAGCTAGCACTGAAGCTCGGAATAGTGGAATAAATTGATGGAGGTACAGTTTAGAGAGCCACGTTGGCCTAGCGAAGCCGTGGTGGCCTAGTGGTTTGACTAATGTTCTCTCAAGCAGAGGGTCGTGGGTTCGAGCCTATTTGATATTTACCATGCCACGAGCTTTACGGTGAAAAAGAACATCGTTCAAGTGGGACATGTATAGGGTGGGTCGATGATGATGATGACATTAGAGTAAAGCCCAAGTCTTCACCTGGCCCAGCTGGAGGACGTTCTATATTTATTTATTGACGAATAAATACTATGGGTTACTTTTTCATATAACTTTTTATACAATTATATAATGTTTGCTCGTGGGAGTGTTAGCCTCAGGTAGAATTAAAAGAATATTACTTTTTTTTTCTTGATTCGAATCAGTTCTTTAACATACCTGATCCAAAGAAATCTTTAGCTGTTCATCAAGCCCTGGGCCTTGGATATAGAACTTTCCGTTCTTCAAAGGAATCGGCAGTGGGTTTTCCAGCTTGACTGTTACTGTGAACTCCTTGCGGGACACCGGCTTGCCCTCAACGGATATCTTGATGTCCGGGTTTCTCACGCGGAAATCATCTTGCGCGAAATAGTCGAAGTTCTTCTCCACTATCGTGGCTAGGCACGCAATGTTGAATGATGCCTGTATAAATAAAATTACAATTTCAGAAAAAACCAAGCAGGTAATATTTTTTTGCTCAATTTGAAGCTGGTGTTACAATACAATATGTTATAAGGTATTATTGGAGTTGATAATCAAACATGGTCCAAGTCCAGTGGTACGCTTATATTTACCACGCTCAAAAGGCTCCAATGGTACCTGCTACTAAAACTTTTAACATGCGCCAGGTATCAATATGACATTATCTTTATGTCAATTTCAGTCATTAACAAGTATGTGGGACTTGTGAGTAGATCAGAGATTATTTGATTCATAAATATCAATAAACTCGAATCCTTTCTTACAAGGAAAATCATGTTAAAAAGTTCTTCACATCATGAATCTATGATTATAAACGTACCTACCCTATATATTTGATCCTTATTTACGCTAAAAAACCGAAAACCTAACCTACTCGAGTAACCTCTAGAGGTTATCGTTTCGTGCTTTACCTACTTCTCGTAAGAGGTTCTCCAACGATAACGCTAATATATGTATTTATTATTGTCCCACATCTTCACTCGTACCCTGGTATGCAGCTCTGGTCTGAGGGTACAGCAAGCGAGTGGAGTGGCCATTCTAACGCCAGCTAGCGGGGCAACGACAAAAAGCACGAAAAGTAATTTCGATGGTGGATTTTGAAAGAAGATGCACTGCTAGGGGGTTACAAAACTTAAAAATCATGGACCAAACGAAATCCTTTTTATACCTCGATCAAAGGTTACAGCCGGACCTGCGGTAAGGCACCTGGTCGAAGTAAATGTTAATAAAGTTGGTGTTCACCTGATCGACCAGTCTCTTGTAGTACTCGTTGAAGGAGACCATCATGGCAACCTGCCGCTTTTCTTCAGGCGCCAGCGCCTCTTCGAAGTCCTGCCGCTTCACGTCTTCGCCGGTCTTGCCGGTGTATGTAACTGTATCTACTCTCAGCACGCCTCGTACCGTGTGCTTGTTTTCTGATGAACGGTTCTTCATGTGCAGGATCTGTAAGACGTATAAGATACTAGAAACGGTTTAATTGATAGAATGTCACACACTACGCCAAAGATGGTGCTAGAATTAATATTTTCATAGTGATCGACTAAGTACAAGGTTACCTTACTTATTGCTCACGAGGATTTGGACATCATCGGTTTTGCAAATAGGTGGGTAAGCTACTTTCGGGGAATCAAAGCTTATTGACAAAGTGTCTAATCATTTCAGGATTGTGAACCAACGCTGCTTTGTTTTTGGAAGCCATCTTACCACACTAAAGTCCTGTCCGATTTTGATGTCGTCGCGGAGCTCAAAGTCAAAAGCCACATCGTTGAACGCGTCGTTGAGATAGTACCGCGCAAAGATGTTGGACGACCGCCGCAGAGCCTTCTCCATCGTCGCCCGCTCCTCCCACGTGCGCTCCGGATATTTGTAAGTGTCGGTTATGTCCTAAAAAGTCTCAGTAGTTTTAGCGGTAGTTAACGGCGTACCTTTCTCACATAAAATAAATTATAGGAGAGGAGACACATTCTAAAACGGTAGCTGTGCAAAGAACATACCTGTTAACAGTGAGAATTTTAAACCGTGAATCTAAATTGGGTTTTTTGATAAAATCTCTACACATATATCATTCGATGCATAATATAGAAAAAATTGGAGTTTGCTAGGAATAATGGTAGTGCCTACTAGTTTTAGTATAGCAACGATTATACGTTGTACTTTTTGTAACAAATCCCAGTGACATCGCAAAAATGCAAGGCGTCGTAACATAACTTACCTCTCTTTCCATCCTTCCAATGGCTTTCGTAGATATATTTTGGCCGACGGAAGTAGTGTCCCTGGCGAGTAATTTAAGGGGTTGGATTTCACCAGAATACTTCCACAACACCTAAAATAACGATAAAATGAGTCAATAACATATGAAATAACCAAGATAACCTTTGCCTAATTGGCCCGTAAAATAGATACTACTTTATATGCACAGCTGGCATTCATTGAAAGAACTGGTTGAACTGTACTGTATTTCTTGAAAATCAATTCTTTTAACGAGTAAATATCGAATGTTTTTGTTTCAAAAAATTAGGTACACGTACCTACAGTAAAGCATTTTTAGAGTACCGTGCGTCCTAAGTTTATTTCTAAAATTTAAGATAAATAAATTAATTGGATAGGTAACATATGATCAATTTAATAAATTTATCAAACCAGGGATAAAACTGCGTTCATGAATGATATGGTGATTAACGGGACAGGCAACATGTTAGGGCAGTTTTTGAAACCGATTCTAATACGCAAGGTCTTAGACAATAATTAGCATTATAGGTGACTGATAAAGAAACAGCAAACAAGGCTGACGTTATGGCAAACCGGTTTACAGTTACTAGGTTAAGGGGAATTGGACTAAGATTAAATACAACTTGTTTCAGACGTACCTACTTACTAGATACTTCCCAAATTTAGGTATCATCATTTTCTCATCCCTAAGCAGGGACACAGTCATTCTTATCAACTTTGTAACCAACATTTCCTAGTAATTATTCTCATCATATGCTTCCAAGGTGATAAACCCTTGTGCAGGTTTTTCGTCCGAATTTTTGAGTCAATGTCAAGTAACCCCCTTCGACGCTGTACACTTTAAACATCAACCAATGTATGGAAATATTCGTCAATTTGAAAAGCTTTACAGGTGTGTGTTCGTCAAACTGACCCATCTGCTGAATTCGGGATTAATTTCGAGACACAATTACCTTGTCAGCATTGACTTGCGCGAAGACGTAGCCCGCATCATATGGGCGCTGGATTTCGGCGTCGCGGACAGCGCGCAGGGAGGCTGGCCCGCAACGGTACAGGTCCTCGGAAGTCTCCTGAGGCGTCGAATCAATGGCTTGCCAGCCGCCGTACTCCGGGCCTAGGTCTGGACGCTCCATCCACACCTGTAAATACAGACGTATATCATCTTCACGAGAAGAACGCTACTCGGAAATTTTCACACTTTGTTATTAAAAGGTAATGATGCGCTTCTGTAGAAGTTGAGTGGGTTAAATGGTCCAATAACCCTGTTTAAGGCGTTTTGTCAGACCTTTTTCACGTGTAGCCTGTGGACGAATTCTACAAAAAAGGCGTCCAGTGCCCTGCGCGTCCAGTATGACAACGGCTTTAGGATGCTGTTGGGAGTTGGGACTGCCACGTTTCTGCAGGGCGTCAGGTATGTCCGCTGAGGCGGGTACCGATAGCTTCTGTGCAATAATACGCGATAGAACTGCCTCCTTGATGCGACGCGTGCGGGACAGTTCCAAGAGTCTCCTGCACCTGGTCTTGGAGTACCCTGCCTGCGCAATGTCGAGACATTGGAATGTCGTACACATGGGCTCGCGGGGAAGTGTGTACAACATATTCTAATCTAATAACATATTCATTATTATTTCAAGACTGTGTATTTATTGTGTCAATTACTAACATAGGATGTAAGAATAATGTATCTAACAAAATATGGATTGGTGATTTGCATTAGGTATTTAAAATCACATTTTATTTTCACATTAAAAGAGAACGGGACGAAACGTTAATTTCAACTTATATGATCGGATTCAGCACATCTCCGCTCCGTTTTTCTATTGAAGCGCACTCTCGCCGTTCCTTTTCTACTGGAGACTACCTATAGTACCTATAGTATTGTTCATACACATAAGGTTAGCTAGACTGACTGCCCATTTCCCAATTGTTTTTAATTTCCTGAGTAAGTTAATGTTTACCTTAGTTCTGGCATATCTTAGATCTTTTACTCGTCTGCCTAATTTTCAATAATTGTGACCATATACTCGTAATACTTGTTAATAGGTACTAATTAAATAAGGATTTTAAGCTTAAAAGGCGAAAAAGTTTAAAGTCTGCTCATAACTATAAACTAGGTTTTGAGTAAGTTTCATAATAGTTGTTCCATATTTATTTGTTTTGTAGCCTTATTAAAGTCGTTTTTAGCAATAAAATTTTACTTTGTTTTACGTTAGTTACCTACATTAAAGATTAAAAATAAGGTACCTATACCTACCTACATAGAATGATTTGAAGAAAAATATGAAAAATTCCTTTTGGAAATTTTCGAACTTGTTTGTTTGAATTACAACTGTATTATTTTTATTGTAAATTTGCACTTTACTAATCAATCACCTGTGTAATATTTCTCTGACGTGATGACTAATCATTCTATTTGTATGGCAACTCTACGTGTAATCAGTTTTCCTACGCACAAAGATGATTCAGAGAGGAATTATTGATACATTGAACCCATCGACTTATAAATAGCAAGTTTCCAAGATTTACTTCTATCGGTATAAACACGTGGCGCAAAACTCACGTACGAAGGTCCATAATGATCACGGTAATAATAAAAGTAAATCGTTCCTTAACTTTATGAAATTTAAACGGTAAAAATGCAGTAATCTGTTTGGGAGTGTCAATCCAAAATTTTTAACGACCAATATTCACTCACCAAGCGGAGTTCATGTGCAAAAATTGTATTTCAAGTTTACCATGAGCTTTACGGTGAAGGAAAATATCGTGAGGAAACCTGCATACACCTGAAAAGAAATTCGATGGCGTGTGTGAAGTTCCCAATCCGCACTGGGCCCGCGTGGGAACTACAGCCCAAGCCCTTTCACTGTGAGAGGAGGCCTGTGCTCTGCAGTGGGACGTATATACCTAGGATGGGATGATAATGATGACGATGAAGCGGAGTTCTTGCTAGATTTTTGTCTATCAGCGAGGGATCGGATGGTTGTTAAACTATGTGACCCCTACCTCGTTCCAGACATGGTAGTTCCAGACAGAGTCAGTGGTGAAGTGGTCCAGCGTGTTGCCGTCATCGTCCTTGATGATGTCGACAGTGAGGCTGCCCTGGCTGTCATGCGCCGCATCGTAGCCCGACACGGGCCGGCACGGAATGCCCAGGGCTCTGCAAACTAATGTCATACAACGTCAAGCAAGGTGCGTGTAGCTCAGTGATACCCACAGCGGTCTACATGGAGCCCCAGGGATCAATGAAATCCTGCGAGAGGTCTACGTTCGTCAAAAAGGAAACATATTTGAAGAAGATTACTTTGAAAAATAAATATAAGGTAAGTAGGTAAACTTAAACCGAAAGACATGGCTAGAGGTCTACGAGTCTTTGGGGAACTCTGGTGTAGCTGATGCGATGAGATGACTTTAAACTAAGTTTTATAAATCTTAGTAAGGTCTCCGCTTGTGCTAGTATAAATCTCATTCATTAACATTTTCGCACATCTGAGTTGTACTTACTCGTTGTCAAAACTCCGGCGAAGACCCAACATTGCGCGTATTTGACAGGTTTTTTCTTAGCATAATACTTCTGTAATATCGCCAGCGAGCCGATCCATTTCATCGGATGAGTGCCTCCGTCATAGTCACTAAGTTCTGCGCCCCAGTTTCCTATCAGGACGCCATTATCGTCCTGTGCATTAACTGCAGCCGACAGTGCCCGCGCTGTCCGAATAGGATCGCTTCGAGCACGGCCTTTTACCTGAAAATCAAGTTTTAACAATGATTTGATTATGTTGGATAACTCAATAGCCTAGCGAACGTAATTAGGAGTGAACAAGTGCTATAATTGTCTCGAAGCGTCATGCGTTCTGTGTACCAATTAAAAAGGTCGCACTGCTTCACCTTTTAAGTGAAACTTGTCAAGATTGACCCCGGTCCTAGCCTCAATCACTTTATGAACGGTAAGTGCTATGAAATTTCATTTTATTAAGTATCGATCGATACCTTTCCGATTTCTCTGACTAGATATAGTGCACACTCGAGAATATCCTTCTCGTATTGAGCATAGTTCCATGGCGTTGGCTTTATACGATTGTGTACACCTCGATACATTAAACCACCATCTTCTAGCACGTATTCTTCTCGATGACTGTGACCTGAAAAAATAACAGAACCAAATTTATTAACTGTATCTTAATATCATATTTGTGTCTAATTTCGGAGCCTCAGAGTATGCTCAACCGAAAAAGGAAGTAAGATGACTCACATAAATCGTCAATTAAAATATAACAAGATCAAATAATTTCAATTACCTGGCATATAAACAGCGTCGTTCAAGCACCATGGATTGAATAAAACATATATTGGTCGAGGATGCGTGTAGCTCAAAGATCCTCCAGTGGTTAGCTTAGTGTCAATATCGATCCTCCAAGCAGCAACTATGCAATCGGCCGCAGGAGTGACAGCCACCACAAGGTGCGAGTCTATTTGACCTTCATACACAGCTGACCAGGCTCCAGCAGTTTCCGATCCTTTCTCCAGCAAAGGAACCGCTGCTGATGTATCATCAGACGGACCGCGTTTCTCGACATCTGTTACAGGCCAACTTAAATTAAATCATAAACAGATTACTTAAATATTTATAACGATTTACAAATAATACCATACAATTATTTAAATGTTCAATTTAAACACTCCAAAGTCTGCAAACATTTAACGAACGGAGCGTTTATATTTGCATCGACGAAATGGCTACCAAGTATCGTGCGTGGTTTATAATCAACAATCTAAATCGGTTTAAAATAGTAGGTAAGTAGCTAACCGAAATACCTTGATGCAAGCATATGGAAGCGGACTGCCAAATTGAAAGCCCTATAACATTTAAGTGTTCTTTATCTTCGATTGATACCATTAGACCGTCATAAAAAATAAAATGTTTGCGTCATGAAGAAAACACGATGTCCGTAAATTATACTGACCTCCATCTCATCTATCCTCCATCAAAAAAGTTATATTTATAACATAAAATTATCAATACACTTGAAAGAAATATGCATAGAATGCTGCAGCTCCTTGCAATCAGATGTATCACCAAACCCACACACTATGAACGCATTAAGAATTCAACAAGGTAGGTATTCTAGTAAGTATCATTAGGGTTTGTGCATACCAGCCACGTAGAATATAAAGGACAAAGCGTCCCTGGAGGCGTCATAAGGCCGGTTGAGCAGCAAGTCGAGTTTGAAGGCCTGTCCTCGCCGAATCACAAGACTGCGGTCTACCGACCGAGCCATCAGGTTAAACTTGCTCGTGTGATGGTTCTCCCCATTCGTGTCGTTGCAGAAATCTATACCCTGAACAGCTAACACACCCAGTCTCGTGCCGTCGATCACATCTGCGCAAAAAAAACTTTGTGAACTTGGGAACGTATTGAATTTAAAAATTACTTAAATTAACAACAACGTGTTTTTTACACTCCGATCAAAATAACGACAACATTGTTGTCTACAAGGCTAAACTATAAAGTGCTATCTTATTTTTATCTTGTTCAAGTTTTTGCAGGAACAAATTAATGTGAAAAAAATAAAGTGAACACTTGCTACAAACCTTAGTTGCGATTTAAATTTGTGGTATACAAAACAAAACAATAGCGATTTTAACGTTCTTTCTTTTTTATGTAATGTTTACGTTTACGGCCAGTTTTAATTAAGAACAAAAAGTTTATTTTTTAAATGTACTTAATATAAAAAACGGCTCTGCTTTATTTTAAATTGATATTGGTATAACAGTGGTTTACGCCAGAAAATTCGAAACATTTTTAAAATACCTGGCTGAAACGGCACAATAATATATTTTCGCCGCCTTTCAAAATGTTGTCGCCACCAATTTTTGAGGTACTCCATAGTTAAACTTTACAAATAAACTGGATATTTTAATTCATGAAACAGACATCTCTAAATCACTTCAAACTGTTAAAGAATGTTCATTGAATAGATGTGATGGTCGATCTCGACACTTGCTAATTGTTACAACAAACGTGTGGTTCTTTGGCCATGCTGGTATGGACTGTATTCGCGGCGCAGACGCAGGATTACATAGATCTCGCCATCGCCTCTAGTGGACGCATGATGTCATAGCCAACAGTGCGCGAAAAGCTTCCCGATACCAAGAAACAAAATAATTCATTGACAGAACCAAGGTCTGGTGATCGTTACTCACTACTTTCATGACAGTTGGATAATATGTCCATAGATATAGTGGTGACCTCATGGGGTAAAGACTACTTAGATAATAAATCAATGGTAATTAGATCATAAACTTTACCAAACAAGTCCCATAAATGATTGCAACCAATTACTTATAAGTCACAGAAAGGAAATCGTAATAAATAGGAAACTGTAAATGCTAACTCTGATCTTATTTTTAAAGCAGAGATTTGTAATCATTTATGTTATTTGTACGTGGGTGACACGTAGCGTGGGAGTAATACATTATTATGGTATTTATAACTAGTATAATTATTCCAGTTGTAAAGGTAATAAATGTAGGTACAATATGCTCCCTGTTCATGTATCAAATAAAAATTACGTTAGCACTGCGTCTTGTATTTTTTTTTCTTTGCGTTGCTTTATAAGTAATAGAACAAAATAAAAGTATTTTCGGTTGAAGTTCTTCAACAACCAAAAAAGTGTTGTAGTTAAATATTGTTTTGACTTTGTCTGGATCAATCAATCCATATAAATAAATAAAACCTTGAAAAATAATCAAATTAACGCCAGTTAAACTCAGACGTATACATTTTATGACAATACCTGTACTTTTTTGGCCATAATTACCTCGTGGGTGAATCGTGTCGGGATATTTTGCCTTGAAATAATAGATTTTCCCACACAGATCGGAGATGGCGGCGCGTGGGCCAATGTTTTAGCTCACAAGGATTCGTAGAAGGTCCGATAAGATGCATTACGATTATGATTTACGTAGATATTAAGACTCAACCGTCATTTTGACGACCAGATGGCCTAGTGGTTCTCTAACCTGACTACAAAGCTTGAGATCTCGGGTTCGATTACCGTCTCGGGGCAGATATTTGTATGAAAAATACGAATGTTTGTTCTCGGGTTTTGGGTGTTTAATATGTATTTAAGTATGTATCTATCTATATAAGTATGTTTATCCGTTGCTTAGTACCCATAACACAAGCTTTAGGACTAGGTCAATTGGTGTGAATTGTCCCGTGATATTTATTATTATTATTATTTTATTAATAGAACGCGGGAAGCTATCAAGTTGAAATTAGCATCGAATACTGACATAGTTACCTATATAGGTCCGCGAACTGTGAAATGTAAACCAACAAGTTTCTAAGTTCATACAACCAAAAGATAATTTGCAGGTCTTTTATTTATTTGTATACCAATATTATGTTTGTTTTCAAACTACCACATAATGTAGTGTAATATGTACCATAAAATGAATTGTTAGGTAAGTAACCCTTATGGCAAGGTGGCATGCAACCACGGCTCTGTTCTGAAGTCTATGTTTAAGAATTTTGGTCAAGAAATTTTCTTGCTTGATTGAATCAGGCGTTAGGTACTTTGCGGAGATTTATATTTGTGGTCGCGGAGGAGAGCAAATTAATTGTATATAGTTCTCGCACATTTTCTTATTTCATACTTTTTAGAGCGCGTTTTTTCCGTAGTCGAGTTTTAAGCTGCGTACGGACTGCGCGAACTCGGGTACGCGTACCCGGGCTTGCGTGTCCTGGAACGCCATGTCCTTACGCCATGTACGCGTACAGTGTACGCGTACATGGCGTAAGGACATGGCGTTCCAGGACACGCAAGCCCGGGTACGCGTACCCGAGTGCGCGCAGTCCGTACGCAGCTGTAGGTTTTTAAACTTTTTTTTACCATTAATTTCACTCCGTATTTGTATTGTACTTATAAGTAATTTTATTTTATGAACCTTCGGAGAAAGATCGCTCATATTAATTGAAAAGATCATCTTCACTTTTGAGGTGATTCAAATAGATATCAATCTGTTTTTAAATCTGCCTGTGCTATGAAGAAAACTATGTCAAAATGTTTTGACTTTACGATCTTTTTCGACAACAATTTTTATTTTCAAATGCATGTTCGTCATTATGGTTTATTGCCATCGTAAATGTAAATTAAGACGTTGTTTATTAATGACTTCACATAAGAAGAAAACAATAAAATAGCAATCTTTGTAGTTAAACTGAACAAAACTTTTGTGTTATTTCTTGATTTGCTTTCATCTTACTGTCCGTATGTCCGTGACCTATATTATCCAAGTCTAAAAATACATAAAAGTAAAATAAAAAAAATATTGAAAATTCGAGCACGCGAAACTAATAACATTTGACTCTAATTAATAGAGTAAATTGTAGTAATAAATTATAGGTTCCATTTCAGAGTAAATTTTTCAAATTTTTCAAAACGAGGCCTGGTTATATATTCCTAAAATTACCATAGCTCCGATCTCCGCAATTTTAGTGTTTGATTCAGTCTAATATTGAACTCACGACCATTTTTGGGGCGGACTCTACAAATAGAGTCATGTCATGACGGTACTTATATTGATTTTACGACAAACCTCAGCGGATGCTGTACTTATTGTATGTCGAAGCATTGACATTGAATAAAGACAAATAAGATAAAACGTGCTAAACACTACGTAACAAGTGAATTCATTCATGGATTGTTTGAACCTTTTGTTCATTTAATGGATTTGTAACAGACCTTTGCTCATTAATAAGCTAGCTTACCTAATATTACAACGAAACCTTCACACGAGATTGATAAACAACTTTTCAAATAGAGTTCTAGCAGACTGACGAGTTCGCATAATAAAGTAGGTAGGTACTGATCTGACAGTACAGTCAATTCGTAGACACATTTAACTTTTTTAGCTAGAAAACGAAACATTACCTATCGTCGTTTCAAAAGTTTTTAAAGTTTGTCTATAAATTACATGAATTTAGGTACCTACGTAGAGACATTAAATTGGGTTTTTGTTTGCTGGGGAATTATAAAACGAGTACTTAGCATAAAGCAGCTATTGTTTTAATATAAGGACAAACGAAGTCCTCGCGATAAGGAAGTTGCATAGCAAGACGGCATGACGTCACTTAACAGCAAGTCCGCGCATTCGCTTTTTGTTGTGCATAACTGCATATAAAATTGCTCAATTACTGTTTTTTTTCTGTAAACAACAATTAATTACTTAGTAGCTGTAAGCTTCGAACTCGCATCTTAACCCAAAAGGTAACCATTTGTAGCGCAATCTTACCTATTCGCGTAAAAAAATCATAGCAATTAACATTTGAGAATTTTTAAAAGCAAGTAATTGTGGGTTCTTAATTCCCATCCTAGACTATTTGCTACTATATTAAAATATTAGCGGATTACCACAAGAGCAGTTCTACCGCTCTTAGAGTGTACTATGTTGTCATTAAGCCGGTCGCTTCTACTGCCGTAGGACGCGAGCGCCGGGCCGGCTCACCTTGAGGTGCGCGCGCGCCGCGAGCCATACACGACAAGTCATCGAACATTCCTCGAATTCACACTGGGTCACCAAGGCCCTGGATTAAATTAATGCCCAATACATGACGATATTGTCATCATCATCATCATCCCAGCCTGTATACGTCCCACTGCAGGGCACAGGACTCCTCTCAGAATGAGAGGACTTGGGCCGTAGTTCACACGCGGGCCCAGTGCGGATTGGGAACTTCACACACACCATGGAATTTCTTCGCAGGTGTTTGCAGGTTTCCTCACGATATAGGGACAACGTCATAAATAAGTGATCACTTTTGTACCTTGTCACTTTAACGTCATGTTTGAAAAGTCATACGAAATTATGTAACGACTGAAAGCGACAAGGTACAAAAGTAATCACTTATTTATGACGTTGACTGTACTTTGTAACCCGCAAGACATTATTTTTAAGTCATGACTACGGCTCTTACAATACAATGGAAACTTCGAAGAAACTTAAACAATTATCTTTACATGATTTAGTTGTGATAAACGCCAAAGTTAATATAAATTATTTTATAGATATTTATCATTTATTATATTTGCATGCAAATAGATTAGTTGCACACTAGACGCGTGTACAGTCAATAACTTTAATTCATGAGCCACCATGGAACCTTTTCAAAGGAAAAGTCAAAACGATTTTCCTTATTAATTAATGCGTTGTCACTATGACGTTTACTGTGAAATGGTTCCATGGTAGCTCATGAATTAAAGTCTTTGACAGTACCTTGCTAGTTATAGTCAGTAAATACATAGTAGGTAAATCACCTTTAAAGACGTTGAGTCTTATAATAGGTAAGTACATGTATGTCATAGAACTATTGCGTAGCTAGTCTAGAAGTTAATAAAGCAGCATTTGATAAATAAAAATACTTCACAACTAAAACAAATGTGAATTGAAAAGATAATTATTACTGGAAGACTAACTTGAAAGTTAGTGCCAATTCCTGTATGCCCAAATAAGTCCTTATTCCGCGGATACTGCTCTACTGTTTATGGTCTATGAACCTATTCGGGGGTGAAATATCGACTCATAATATACAACAACTAAGTATATCGAATTTATTTTGAGAACATTATTGCTGAATGTATTTAGAGCGAGCGTCGCGTCTAGCGGTATCCGGTAGAAATCGATCGCTTCAATTTGCCGCTCTACCAGATTTTGCGCCCGTCTGCACTTAGCCGCTTACTATTTCTGGCTCATATGTTTGAAAACTAAACAATAACTTCCTTTTTAGGGTTCCGTAGTCAACTAGGAACCCTTATAGTTTCGCCATGTCTGTCCGTCTGTCTGTCTGTCTGTCCGCGGCTAAGCTCAGAGATCGTTAGTACTAGAAAGCTGGAATTTGGCATGAATATACATATCAGTCACGCCAACAAAGTGGTAAAATAAAAAATAAAAAAATAATTTTTTTAGGGTACCTCCCATAGACGTAAAGGGGGGGTGATTTTTTTTTCTCGACTAATCCTATAGTGTGGGGTATCGTTGGATAGGTCTTTTAAAACCATTACGGGGTTGCTAACATGATTTTTCTATTCAGTGATCTGTTTGCGAAATATTCAACTTTAAAGTGAAAATTTTCATTAAAATCGAGCGTCCCCCCCCCTCTAAAATCTAAACTGTTAGGTGGAAAAATTTGAAAAAATTCAGAATGGTAGTAAATATATCAAATTTACTAGGAAAATTATAGCGGCTAAGATTGCTTGGAAATTATTTGTAGTTTAAGAGTAAATAGTAGCCTAAGGTATAAAACATACCTAAACTTGGATGATTCCGTACACATACGAAATCCTTAGAAAAATATTACTTGATTTATTTGTAATGGCTACGGAACCCTACCTTGTGCGTGTCCGACACGCTCTTGGCCGGTTTTTTAGTTCGATCTTTTGCTATGACAAAATAGAATCTCCGTGGAGTTTAATTTCAATTAATATTTCGATATCTATTTGTTGTGGATTAGGTCACCTCACCTTCTGTGAAATGATGAGTCTAAATAAAATTTTAACTCGCAAACTTTCCTATTTTCCAGATTAAAAGGATAAAATTCACATGTGGAAATGGATTTTTAGACACTTTAATATAGTTTTATTAACTTATTAAGTAATAATAAAATTAAATTTAACAATGCTACGAAACCCATTTAAACGTAGGCTCCATCTAGATTTTAGATTGCAATCTATGCCATTAAATTGCAAGTATCAAATTAAATGCAGCTGGTTCATTTTATAGAGCTCGTCTTTTTTATATTCCCCATAATAAGTACATTGACCTTCTACACTTTGTATTGTGCATTCAATAGTCATCATTGAAATTACGTATACTTGAATACATACATAGCATCTAACGCTAGCAGGCTACTTTTAATACATACCGAGTAGGTATGTAGAAATCGAATTAAGTTGACATCTTTAATCCATACAATCAATTATACGCATGCCGTCATTAAGATAAACCAAAATAATCACAATTCAGTTTCCACTTTACCTAATAGCTTTAGTCATCTAAAATTATTAAAATATATGATGTAATTGATGAAAAACCTTAATCAATTAACTACCGATATTTAATGATTTAGGCGGTACCTAGGTGTTTATTATATACACATATGTGTGTATGAAATTTAAATAAATAACTACCTATGTTAGTCATGGTTATATGGATATAGATATACGTAACATCTGTGCACGAGATCCTATGAATAAGTAGGTAAATATTGCCAGTACTCGTATGTACGTGTAGGTTAGGTGAGAAATAATCTGTAAACAGTAGCAATTCGGGTTTTTTGAGGAATTATGACAAAATTAGGTATATTAGTTTAGCGACTGTAACCTTAAAGGTAAGGTTAGGCATTGCCAGTTTTCGCTTGATGAAATTACCTAAATTGAAACAGATATATAGAACACACTATTTTCTGAGTAAAAAAGTCAGTATTCTTATCTTGTTAAGAAGATAAAGAAAGTTTCGCACATACCTACCGACTTATATAGGTATGTGTTAAGACAGAGTTAAGCTTTTAATGATAAGGTTCAACCTTGACCTACCGACGGAGGAGTCGAGTTGCGGGGGACGCGGCAGGGCCCGCAAGTCGTAGGAGTCCGACTTACTCCCGCAGCAGTGCGGAGGGCACCAGCCAGCCAACTTGCTTTTCACACTACCCATGGCGGCACTCCACTAAACTATCATAGATCTCGCGAACACAGCTTCTGAACGGATCACCGCTCGCCGCTTTATCACTAATTATCACACAAATTCTCCACAATAAACGATTAGATCATAGCCGATCTTGTACCACTCGCGCGCCTGATCTGACAGCGTTTATGTCTGCCACAATGTAAACAAACCACCTATCTCGCTTATTACTGGTATACTGTTCTTATTTGAAGTGTATAAACAAATACTTCGTTAAAATTGAAAGTTTTTGCCGCGTAGTCGATCGCGTGCGCAGCTGAGCGCGGAGTGGGATCGTCTGGCGCCTGGTGCCTTCTCGTGGCCAATACCTGACCTCTTATCAAAACCTTGCGAAACAATAAATCGCTCGAAAGAGTCTCATCCAGAATGACACAACTCGCTTCTGATTTATTAATTTATTGAATCACGTCTAGTACTGGTACACGTCGAGTCATATTTCTCGGCGAATCGAAATACGGGAACCACCGGTGACGTCCTTTGCAAAAAAAGTAGGTCAAAATATGTTAATCACACAATATTATGCATCATAGTGCATTAATTTACCTTTAAAGATGAAGTAACTTAGGATGAAGATTTTTGCTTTTTTTCATTAAAACCGTAGCCTGCAACTACTTATTAAGATATAAGTTAGTTAATAAATAAAACAATTTATCATCATTTTTTTAGTACTTAATATTGAGTCCCTCTGGGTAAGGTCAACGTCATAAATAAGTGATCACTCTTGTACCTTGTCACTGGCTGAAAGAATAATTAATAAAAAAATAATATGTTTTAAAAAAATCAACAAACAGATTTTTTTTCGGACCGGCTGGCTGTTGCTTTGAGCCTTTGGTGGCTTTTACAGCTTACCGGAAAAAGGGCGAGCTGCCAGACGGGCCGTTCAGCAAGAAGACATACAGACAGAGAGTTATTACTTTTTCATCACACTTGCTCGTCAATGGTGTTATTTCATGCCTGTATACTTAATAAATGACAATGGCCTAAATTGTTCTTAAGAGAGTTATGGATTTACGTACAGTTTTTCCTCCCGATGGAGTTTTAACTTAAGTTTTAAAATTTACAAACAAGTTAGTAGGTATGTCATTTCAGACTAAGGAGGTTTCAAATCAGCCAACGTTTTATTTATATCTTTAAAACTTAGCTATAACCCAATTCTACCACACAAAAATTATCTACGCTTCGTGAAACTTCGTTATTTTATATTTAAAATTTATATGAAATAGTTTTGCAATCATTTCAGTAACTATTTTTTTAACATGTTCGCAGGATCTGGCCGTATGACCATTCGAATTCTAAACTAAACACAGTTTACATTATCTATGGTAGATGACTCGAAAAAAGTGAGGGTATTGGAGGGTAGCCATTATTTTATTCAATTTAAGTGCTTAGAGACAAAATAATTTTATTTTTGGATTTTTTTTCCTCATAATGTGATGAAAATCATTGTAATGAACTAAAACAATTACTTTGCTCACCCGCGACCTTACAATAGTTATAAACGTAACTATTGTAAGGTCGCGGGTGAGCAAAGTAATTGTTTTAGTTCATTAATATGGACCTCCGCAAAGTAACGCCTGATTCAATAAATTATATAAAATAAATTATTTGAAAATCATTGTGTGTATCACGGGCAATAAGGGGATTACTAACGAGAGTCTATTAGAAGCTCAACTTACTTACTAACACCCTTGCACAATGTACTATTATGTCAGCTTTATTTATGTACAATTCACAGATTAACTATGATTTTTTTTCAGTCTAATAAACTAACTATGTTTTTTTTACCTTCAGTATCCTTTTGTGCCACAGCCATTTCTTGAGTCACAGTTGAGGCTAAATAAAATGAAAGAGTTCAATGTTACTTTAACACTAAAAGCAATTCCAAATAACAACCACTGCTTAAAACTGCAATACTGGTCATGTGCAAAATGTGTCACCAAAAAGGAAAGATTGATATGTAAGTATCTTATATTATTTAAAATACCACTTTTTCGTTTGTTTCGGGACGGGACACTTTTCATCGCATCACTCTCGAAGTGAGTAAGTAGGTTAGGTAAACCATAGGATTCACGAACTGATCTACCGAACTATTGAAGTATGTATACTTATGTATGTGAACTGAATATCTGCTCATTCATTTGAATCATTCATTCGTGAACTACTCATATATGCAATACCCGATCGTTACGCAAAACTCCAATTTTGGGTATTTCTAACAAAATATCGCATATACTCTCAATTAGTATAAATATGTCAAAATCTCTGATAGGTCACCAATAGTATGCTGGGAGACAGGGTAGCACTAGAACTGAAGGTCGACTATAGTCCGACAAGCTCGTGCGTGACCCTCCGCGGAACCCTGTCGCAGTCAGCGTTTGCCGCACTTATTAAAAACAATCTTGTTAAGGACAGCAGAGGCTTCCTGCGACAGGGTTCCGCCGAGCGCCGCGCACGAGCTTGTCAAGGTATATAAGTATCAGCATCTACTTGATTCATGTTTACTTGTCTTTTATAAGCTGTGTACTGTCGAAGGCATAAACATCTATACAGCCATTGCGTGAAATATATGCAAACAACAAAACAACCTTATAGTTATAGTGGCATATAGTTGTATAGATATTTTTGACGCCTTGGTGACGTACATATATTCATGACCTTGACTGTAGGTATACCTACAAGAGGAATTGAGCAATCATTAAAACAAGTTGCTTAACCGATCTACGCTCGTGTTTTTCGTGTTTGCCGTAGGAAGTGGAAAACGAAACTTTGTCCACGTGAAAATAGTCCAACTCGTTAGAACAGTTTCGATAGACAAGGTATTATAAATTGGAAAGTACAGTCAAAGTCAGAAATACAAAGCCGTCCAAAATACAACTCTATGCCATCAATCATATGGTTGATGTTCACATATATTTTTGATGCGATGTATAGATATTTATGCCTTCGACTGTACCTGTGTTAAAATATTTGGCTGTTTAGTTTAGGGACGATAAATGACACACCGATCAACTGTCAATAATTGTAATTTATTAAATAAATAAATATCAAGCAAACATGTCCTAAAAGATCCCGTACAAAAATAAACGTATTTTTTTATTTTGCCCCAAAGTAATGCTTCGCTCCGGAAATAGCGATCAAAAGCCGGCCAAGTGCGAGTCGGACTCGCGCACGAAGGATTCCGTACCATTATTATTATTAGTCACAGTTTGTAGTATTTTGCGGGGCGAGTCTGACTGTCCTGAACTCGTGGGTCGTGTGGTGAGGCTTTATGACCCAGAAGTTGGTCGTATAACCCTCCGCCCTCGGGCGCGCAGGCTGCTCGCGGTCCCGGCGGCGCGCACCGTGTCGCGCAGGAACTCGCCGCTGCCCCGCGCACTGGCGTCTCTGAATGCGCTCCTGGCATCGGCACCAGAGTGTGACCTGCTTGCAAGTCGATGGCTGACTGTGTGTTCAGAATGCTTGAGATTCTGCGAAAGGATTGATGCTAGACAGTCTAGTATTTATAAATAATATATTTGTCTGTAGATTATAAATGTAATTATCTAAGTAGTTTAAGTTTCTCGGTGTATTGGTTTCACTGTAATGCCTTGTAAACTTTTTTACAATAAATAAATAAATAAATAAATTATCTATAAAAACGGCAAAAAACACGTTTGTTGTATGCGAGCCCCCCTTAAATATTTGTTTTATTTTAATTTCATTATTTATTTTTAAAGTGAATATAATATAACTAAATATTCTGTGAATATTTCAAGCATCTACCTGTTTCCGTTATCAATATCGAGCAAAAACGAGCAAAAAATCACGTTTGTTGTATGGGAGCCCCCTTAAATATTTATTATATTCTGTTTTTTATCATTTTAGTATCTGTTGTTATAGCAGCAACCGAAATACAAATCATCTGTGAAAATTTCAACTGTTCATGAGATACAGCCTGGCTACAGACGGACAGACGGACGGACGGACGGACAGCGAAGTCTCAGTAATAGGGTCCCATTTTTACCCTTTGGGTACGGAACCCTAAAAATGAACAAAGGCGAAGTTACGGACATCCAGGCATAAAAACGTTTTTTTTTTAATTTACTACGTTTTTTAGACACTGATACAGCGTGTGTTACGTGTGATTAAGCTAATTTACTACGAGTGACATCATCACGCGACACGGCGAGGGCAGTCCATGCCTATACTTAAACTACGTAATATTTGTCAGCAACAGTCCTAGGAATCTTTGAGGCCGCAACACTGTCCTGTGATTTTACTTATTTGGTATTTTCCTCTTCTAACCATGAATGGGTATGGTCCCATTCATGGTTAGCAGGAGGAAAACGCGCCTATACTTCGTAATCAAGTTTTTGCGAAATATTATTATGAAGCAATTAGCTAAATTGAATGCGATGCAATTTTTAAAATCGATGAATTGGAAAAAGTTTAACCAGCGCATTAGTACTCGTACTAGTGGGTACCGTCCTTGTACCGTCTTTATCTATATATATAAAAGAAGAAACTGACTGACTGACTGACATATCAACGCACAGCCCAAACCACTGGGCCTAGAGATTCCAAATTTGGCATGTAGGTTCCTTATAAGGTCTAGGGGTGCACTAAGAAAGGATTTTTCAAAATTCACTCCCTAAGGAGGTGAAACGGGGGTCCAAAGTTTGTATGGGGAAACAAGATTAGTTCGGCTATTTTATTCGAAACTTCACAGAAGTACTCCGAATAATAAATGAATAAACACGTGTTTCAGGTTTTTTGAGAATTCAACCCCTAAAAGGCGGGAAAGGGGTAACAAAGTCTGAAAATCAACATGGGTGTTGTTTCTATGGTTTATCGGGTCGCTGGTTATGAAAACAACAACGGTTTTAAAATCCGACGTGGCAGACGTAAAATACCATCTCCCTGGATGGAAAGAAAGAATTCTACATTTATTTACAACATCACAAGACACAATATTTTACAAAACAAAAAGGCAATACTAAAGCTAAAGATAGAATGTGTCATTGCGGTTGCAAATCGGACACTGGCTCAGCATAATGCTGAGGCGTTTAAAGCACCCCAGCGCTGATTTTCAGCCAGTACCGTTGGTGACACCCGGATCGCTGTTTAGATAGATAAATAAATAAATAAACTGCACACTAATAGCTACATACATAAGACTAGGTACATGCGTAAATAAATAATTTGTAAATTGTAAAAGCAAATAATAATAACAAAATTTCTTGAACATAATTAGTATATCTCACTTGCCAAGTATACAACCCTGCGCGGACTAAAACGAAAAATGAAATAACCAAGACAATAAAAATCAAAGAAGTTTTGTGAAATAGTGCTGGAAAGGAGAGGAAATTAAGGATTTTGCAATGACAACAAATAAAGCATTCGCCCAAAGGTATACCTGCTAGTCACACTTAGGATGGATGGGGTGCGATGGGGTTGAAATGTCTAAATATCAATATGGGTGTCGTTTTTAATGTTTTGCCCAAACCACTGGACCTAGAAACTTGAAATTTTGCACATAGATACCTTATACAATGTAGGCATCCACTAGACTCTTCAAATTTGATACACAAGTAGGTATTACATTATTTAAAACATTAATTTCAGGATTTTTCAAAATTCCCACGGGATAAGGAAAAAACGGGATTTATATATTCAGTTCAACGGGATCCTATGAATGAACTATAATTACTAGACTCTTCAAATTTGGCATAGAAGTAGGTAATTATAATAGTAAAAAACAGGTTTAAGGATTTTCGGAAATTCCCACGGGATGAGGAAAAAACGGGATTTTTCGTTTTACTGGTCGTAGAAAGCCGAAATTCGGCACGTAGGTTGCTTGGGGAGTGTAGATGAGCATTGAGAGAGGACTTTCCCAAATTCCCACGGGAACGGGAAAAAACGGGATTTTTCGTTTTACTGGTCGTAGAAAGCTGAAATTCGGCATGTAGGTCGTTTGGGGAGTGTAGAGGAGCATTGAGAGAGGACTTTCCAAAATTCCCACGGGAACGGGAAAAACGAAATTTTTCGTTTTACTGGTCATAGAACGCTGAAATTTGGCAAGTGGGTTCCTTGGGGAGTGTAGATCTGGATTGAGAGAGGACTTTCCAAAATTCCCACGGAAACGGGAAAAAACAGGATTTTTCGTTTTACTGGTCGTAGAAAGCTGAAATTCGGCATGTAGGTTGCCTGGAGAGTGTAGAGGAGCATTGAGAGAGGACTTTCCCAAATTCCAACGGGAACGGGAAAAAACGGGATTTTTCGTTTTACTGGTCGTAGAAAGCTGAAATTCGGCATGTAGGTTCTTTGGGGAGTGTAGAGGAGCATTGAGAGAGGACTTCCCAAAATTCCCACGGGAACGGGAAAAACGGGATTTTTCGTTTTACTGGTCATAGAAAGCTGAAATTTGGCAAGTTGGTTCCTTGGGGAGTGTAGGGGAGCATTAAGAAAACATTTTCCGAAATTCTTACGGGAACGGGAAAAAACGGGATTTTGCGTTTTACTGGTTGTAGAAAGCTAAAATTTCAAAATTCATAAGTTTATACTGTAAGTAGGCCGCAAAGGGCACTTTAACCGACTTCTAAAAAAGGAGGAGGTAATGCATTCCACTTTATGTATTTTTTTATGTAGGTATGTTCACCGATTTCTCGGTCAATTGTGGACCTGCTTGCTTGCTTGCCTGTATGCTTGCTTGCTTGATATCTTGGTTCTTTGGAATACTCATAGTACATGCGAGCGAAGCCGCGGGCAAAGCTAGTAATACTATACTTCAACTGCGTTAAGTATGAAGTCATTAAGTACGATGGGTAATTTTTGTTTTCAATACCTACTTTTCGCATTGCTTTGTATTCTTGAACGTGAATCTTCCCCAAAGACTTCCACAACGAACGAGCGCACGTTTTATGATACCGGTTTCAGCGTGCTTAAATTACTAACTCTAAGTAAATATTTTAACCCGCTGTTGTTCAAGCAATCCTTTCAATGTTGCATCGTACGGAAACTATATACTTAGTGTGTGAGTTAATTTGTGGCTAAAATGGTTACTATGGGTAGCACACATATTTTCCTTTATAACTCTTCGTTACTCCGGCCAAAGCACGTCCGCGGGCTATTTCAGTAGTTGTTTCAATTCATAGAAAAAAAGTTAGTATTTCTACACTATTAACTAATATGAGTATAATACGAGATAGTATGGTAGGTATTTATTCTTCTTCGATGAAAGAAATTCTATTATTTTAATATATTTATACGGTGGAAAAATTACAGATTATGAAATTTAGGATTTTAGATAGGTATCTCCTGATTTCTTGAAAGATAAAATCAGGACTCCGTATAAATAAAATGAAAGAAAAAAATCAGTGCATGCTTTTTTTATTTTTGAGATCCCAAAAACACACAAACACAATCAATTTTTTTTTTGTATTTTTAAAGTATTTGTTGTACAATGTACGCAGATAATATAAATTCTTATAATAACTCATCGAAGCTTACTCCTATATTAAATCTTATGAAAAGAACAAATATTTATCGTAGCAATGATTATGGCACTTGAAGCATCGGTCTCTGTCTTAATAATAATAACTTTAAGTATATTTACTTATGGATATGATTACAAATCACTCGGTGAATATGTGAATGAATATAAACTTATTTTTTGTTTTTTTTTTAGATTTAACTTGTGCGTGTGAAAACATAACAATGAAATCCGTTGCCGAGCGCTGAGTCGTCGTTGAAGTCATCCAAGAGGCAGTCGACGGGATATGTCAATCGTACGCCTCAAAATATTCCCTTAAGGTAAAATCACACTAAATCTTTTAAAGAGTTTTTAAGATTACGACTTCTTCCTCTTGAACAATCACTTGTTGTTCTGGTGCCACGTAGACGTACGAGCGGTCCAATTGGAGCGCGGGCGCCACAGGCGAGGGCCCCGGGGAGCAGCGCGCCTCGCGCGCAGGGGGCCCCGAGGCATGCTAGCCGCGTACGTTCACGGTCGTGCAGCCGAAGATCTCATCCATTTGCCGCGACGAGAACGTCACCACGAGCCGCCGCTCGCCATGCCGCTGCGGCACGAACTTGTCCTGATAGTTCACGAACTCACCCGGCTTCACGTCACGGAATCGAATCTGTAAACACAACGCATATTAACCACATGTTCACTTATTTGTTTCATGTCACATTTTTGTTCGAGTTAGTATACCTGTCGCGGCCTTTGCACTCCAGCTCCTTCGAAGGTGAAGTAGCAGTCGGTCAAATGCACGTTCAGTGGATTCTGGAAGCTGAATGTGACGGCGCACTCCTGTCCCTTGCACGGCTGGCCCCTCACCTGGTGCAACAATTTGTTAGCATCCTACAGCAACCATTAACTCATAATTTATGAATAGGTATAATATCCAATGAAACTCGTACCTGAACTTGCATTCTTGGCTTGTGAAGCGGGAAGTCGTCTTCATCGGACCAGGCCTGGCGGGTTTGCTTCACATAAGCCATAGCATGAACTTTGACCATGGTGTGATCCACCAATTTATCCATGTATTCCTGGGGAGTCACATGCAGCTTCAGCACTTCACGCTGGCCGGCGCGCACGATGAACTCTCCTTGGGCCCTTCGGAGACGAGATGCAATCGCGCCAGTGTAGTAGCACGAGGATGCCGTCAGCACGCACCAAATCGCACGGTCTTCATGCGACTTATTCTGTAAGTAATAAATCAATTAGCTAAATTCAAACTAAAACTCTAAAATCGATAATTAAGAAATAGTACGCTAAATCTACCTGAATATTCATGGTGCAATCGAACGGCTGGCCATAAGGCACGATATCAATATCCATGAGCTCAAAGAACACATCCTCGAAGTTGCGATCGGGGTATTCGTAGTATTGCTGCAGGCGCTGATAACCACGGCACGAGGCGATGACAGCTAGGCGTTCAGGGGATGAGCTGTCCATTGTCTTGTACTCGTGTGTGATTTCCAACAAGTCACTCTCACCCTCATCGTCGTCACGATTTGGATTCTTGGTAAGGATTTTACGGCCAACTCTGCAAAGTAAAGTCATGCAAATTACTCGGAATGTTTAATGTCCTGTACCTTTACTGACCCCCTACTACCCCTAGTGTTCACTTACTGATAGTTGTTCGAAGCCATTCTAATGAATCCCCATTCAGAGTTTTCTTCTTCCTGGAAGTGGCACAATTCGGCATTGACTTGGCAGTACATGAACGGCGTATCATACTGGAAGCCCACTTCCCCACGACGAACAGCCTCAACGCTGGCGGGGCCACACTGGTATACTGACTCTGCCTCCTCTTGGGGTGTAGAATCGATTATCTGCCAGCCACTGTACCCTTTAAAACGAACATTTAATTAATATTTGTTAAACTGTCATAGTCTTATAATTCATAGCTAATTATTATCAGCAATTTATTTCCTGTTTACCTTGGGGCAAGTCAGGTCTCTGCATCCAAACATCATTCCAGACGTGGAAGTTCCAGCAGGAATCATAACAATCCTCATCGGGCCCGTTAGGCACCTCATTGCCATCTCGATCGAAGTATTTGTCGACGGTAAATGTTCGATTAGTATCATGGGCTGACACATAGTTAGTGACGGAGCGGCAAGGGATACCTACAAAAATAATTTCAGTTAAACCTTTGGTATGAGGTTGTGACTATTTTTTTAATATGATTTTGTGAAAAGTTCAATATTTTACCAAGAGCTCTACAAATAGTCACGACAAGTCCCGAGAACACCCAGCATTGGCCGTATTCAACGGGCCGTCCGCCTTCAGTGAGGTAGCGTTCTAGAATAGCCACAGAACCAGTCCAAGCATGGGGAGCGACACCATCCTTGTATTCGCCATCGTAGCGTCCCACCATAAGTCCGTCATCATCGTGATTTGCATTTATCTACAATAATAAATTTGAATGAATCAATATTGACAACTTTTGTTTTATTACAACTTTACTCAAGTCTATGGTAAAAATACTAATTAAATCTTACCATTGCAGAAATAGCCCTGCATACGCGTATTGGATTACCACGTTCTGAATGCTCAAGACCACTGCGTTCAAGCAAGTACATACAAGCAGGCAATACGCAGTCATCGAATTGCCCGTAGATCCATTTGCGACCCTTAGGCTGACGCCATGTGCCGCACCATATTTTTCCATGCTCATTAAGTACGTATTCCTTTCTAGAAGACTCATTATCCATGTAAACGGAATCTTCCCTACACCAGGGATTGAAGAGCATGTAAATATCTTCGTCACATTTGTAATCGTGGCGGTTGTCACGCTGACCGAAGCGATTTGTCTGTATCCAGCAGTTCCATACACCCACTGGAGCAGTAGCCGGTGCATGCACTTGGAACGTAATAGTGTTCCCGTCCTGGCGTTGAATGCTTATGTCCCACCTGTCCATTTCATGGGCCAGTGCCGCTAAGTTTTGCATAGAGCCGTGACGAGATCCATGTCGAGAACCTTGACGTGATCCATAACTACGACCAAATGAAGAATGTTGTGTTGTTCCTCCATAGCGATCAATCATAGGGCGATCCATAGGTCCATGCGGGCTCAGAGGACTATGTTGTAAGGGCAACGCTTCGTTGCTGAATGAACTTCGGCGAACACCATAAGTTGTTGTTTCCCGCATTCCACTCATCGGTCCAATTGATCCCATAGTGCCCATGGTGCTCATTGGTCCGCAAGTTCCCATTGTTCCAATAGATCCAACAGCAGCCATATTGCTACTGGCATCTTGCATACGAGACATTCCCATGCCCATACCCATACCCATTCCCATACCCATCGCATCACGAGAGTGTTGGAAGACACCTTGCTGATTATTCCAATTTACGGGTAAAATAACCCGAGTTCCCTTAGTGACGCTAGGTTTTGGGCCTGTAAAGTAAACGTTAATTAAATTTACATAAAATCGACACACCAGAAGTACTACGAAAGAAGTCAAGATAATTTTAAATCTTACCAAAGCAGAACACAACGCGGATCATATCCTGTTGCTTGTCATAAGTCCTGTCAAATCGCACGGCGAAAAAGAAGTTCTGTCCTCTTCGCAGCACGGGGTTTGGCAAAATGTTGTCATTGACGAGGTCGTACTGGTCGGTGTGATGATCTTTGGAGTTGTCTCGCGAATAAAACTCTGTAAGCTCGACCTTCAAGGGTTGCTGAGAGTAGTAACTTTGAGGGAGCATCTCCAAGGTATCTTGGCGACGACGACGTTCGTGCTGATCGGCCATCTTGCAAATAAGGTTATGGGTGTACTGTGTATTAGGACTATTCCTCGTAGAGTGCTTCATGCGATGCAAGGACCCCGTGCTGTGAGAGCGACCCGGACGATGCTGCGCTGTCGGGCCGGCTCGCTGCATGGGCCAGCGACGAGTCTGACCAGGACGCTGACAGAAGCTCGAAATGTTATAATAAGCTGATAATCCCGGGACGTAGTTGGAAGGCATCCCGCCGATCGTCATTTGCTGCTCTCTCATGCAGCTCAAAGCGCTCATACCAGAAGTTAATCCAGTTATTCCGCCAAGTCCCATTCCAGTCATGCTAGATGTCATGCTAGAGGACATCCTGTCCATACTAGAACGACGGGCCATGGACATCTTGCCAGAAATTACGCTTTTTTTGCCGAGTATTTCCGAGTCCCTTTAGAGGACTGCACTATGCTCGTGGCTGACACCAGAGCGAATGCTGCTGTGTGATTTGAGGGGGCTCTTTATATACAAAACTTTTACGTCGGGATCGTTCACCGCCTAGGTGTCGGTTGTCAACGCAGACGCCGGGGTCGCTTGTTTATAAAAGCCCTTTTGTTAGTGTTCACCGACTTGTAGACAAACTAGAACGAGACTGGTTTCTACCAATGTGAAATGCGTCAGTGCGCTCTTGTGTTGATACATACATAACTGTATGTAGGTACGTTTAAGACACCATAAGCCCACATACTACATAAATCTGTTGGAATTTTACAAAGACAAGGGATCAGATAATTTGGCTTGAATCGTAATCGTAATCCTAATATCCTATATCCTAAATCATTTATTAAGTATAATAATAATAATTTTCGGTTTTCTTATTCATTTTTCAACTTTTATGTAACTAACTTATTTTTTTAGGATTCTGTAGGTAACTTACCTCAAATAGAAAAGAAGACGATTTGGGTACAACCTTGTATGAAAGTTACATTCGTAGGTATCTTTATGGGTTTTGAAGAGTTCTGGGTTAACCTTGACAACTGGAAAAACCTCGTATAATATATAGAGACATGGTACAGTCAACAAATTCAGATGGCCAAATAGCGGCCTACAGAATGTCGTAAAGACGTCTACGTTACAGATTCTTTAACGACTATTTTTTAATAGGTATTCGGGCGAATAGTGCCCACCATTCAGCAGAATATCGAATAGCAGCATAATTCGTGGCATCTCTAGTTTTATGTACTTACGATAAATAATTATACCTACTTACCTGTCTACGTTCGTTTCTACTTTAGAAACAAAATGAGACACAAATATTTTACGTTATTTGTGAAATTAACACTATCTAATCTACTTTTTAATTAATTTGGTAAAAAAAACTGTAGTAAGTAAATCTCTACATTGCATTTCGTACTCTACCATTGTCTTACTGTGGTTATGGACATCTAAGTATTTGTTACTCTTCAGAGTTACTGGTAGACCGACCTAAATTTTTGCCCGTAGGTACATATACCTAATCCATATTATCCATTCCCTATATCATATGCATATATGTTCATGATATCGAAGATGGATGTAGGCACCCTACTCACTTTAACTCTGGTGATCCATATGTAATGAAGGTAATAATAAAACGTACCTACCAACGCATACATTGTTTCCATATAACAAAAGGTAGCTGGTAACTAGATAATGTCATTACTACGTACGTTATATTTTGTTAAACCTTTTGTTTTATTTTTTTTACACCCAGCGCACACTAACACGGCAAATAGGACACACATACAAATTTACTTAGACGTAGCCATGTATATACTGTTTTTACATATTTGTAACGTTCACAGTAGCTAGTGAATGAATGTGCTAGGTACGCGTAGGTAGGTAGGTACCTAGTGATCAGATATATCGCAGATATACTTAGGTACTCAAGAACTTGAAAGGAACTAATGCACTCATTGGTGAAAAATTTGATTTACCTGAATACTTACCTAGTGAAGTTGAAAAGCTAGGCAAGTGCGAGCTCGACTCACAAAACAAACGGTTTTATTGGTACTATGTAGTACCTATCGCAAAAAAAAAATGATTTTTGTATAGGTGCCCATTTTAATTCTGAATTTTATTTAAGTTTTATTATTTTCACTAAGTTAGCCTTAAAATACGTACGATTTGTTAAAATTTTATTTGACCGGAAGACGCAATACAAATAAGCCTCCAAAAAGATAGAGCAACGACCTGAAGGCTTATTGTCTACACGCTGACGGGCGCTTGCTTTCGCATTCACTAATTCTTTCTGTCAAACGGTATAAGATGGTGACAGAAAGAGATGGTGTAAGCGAAGGCAAGCGTCAGAAGCGTTAGACAATAGGCCTCTAGTTAAGGTTGCGGGAACGCATTGGATGCGGATGGTGCAGGACCAATCTGTTTGACGAACCTTGGGGAAGGCTCATGTTTGGCAGTGGTCGTCTTTCGGCTCAAAATGATAGAAGAACCTATACCTAACGATCCCAAAGATACGGACCAGACACGGATGGACGGACAGCAGATGCTTGATTATAAGTTTTCGTTAAAGTTTTTTGGGCACAAAATCCTATAATGGGGTTTTCAGAAGAAAATGTACCCGTTTTACCTTAACTATCCTTAATTTTCCATACAAAATTTATTAGTCAGTTTTGTGACGGTCCTTACAACATGTATAGTTAACTGCGTCACAAAACTGACAATTAAACGTGGAACACGGGTACTTACACTTTTTTCTGAAAATGCCCATAAATAAGAATACTCCGCAGTCAGTATTTTGTTTACAAATAGTTATTATTTAGCGCCTACAAAAAATCTTCGGGCAATACTCACTCACTCGTTTGTTAACTCCACCACTAAAGGTCTCCTACTTGCTGATAGATAACCTATCGGCTTGTCGAGTGTCTTGTATTAGTACTTTTAGGATGGACCACTCGGAAAATAAAATCAATTTAATATAAATTTTAACAGAAATAAATTTCTTAAAAAAATGATTATTGACTGGTTTCAAATGTGAATAAAATTAAATTTGCAATCGATTTTTTATATTGAATAGTAGCTAGTAGGTAAGTTTAAGCGACCAAACAAAAATTTTGTGTAAGTGTAAAATTATGTCGTTGGAAAGTGTAAGTCTTTCGCGATTTTTTTATATGTGCCTCCCCCCCCCCCCCCCCCCCCCAGCTGAATGATTGTTGGGCGTTTATTCAAGAGTTTCAATCGCCTCATTATCTGGTCACATTTTTAAGAACTGCCTGTTAATTAGAGGTCCTGTGCTTCTATCCTAACTATAACTGGAAACTATCAGAATCTTCTGCTATTTCTTAAAAAATAATCATCATCATCCAGGCCCAGTGCGGATTGGGAACTTCACACACACCATAGAATTTCTTCTCAGGTATGTGCAGGCTTCCTCGCGGTGTTTTCCTTCACCGTAAAGCTCATGGTAAATTTCAATGTTATTTCGCCCATCTGCAGTTCCGCAAATCTCAGAGGTGCGAGCCTGGGCTCTAACCCCCGACCCTCTGCTTGAGAGACCATAGGTCAAACCGTAGGTCATAGTTAAAAAGGCAGCTACATAAATACAAGTATAAATCATAGTTTTCAAAGTGTTGTTATATAAAAGATTTTTGTAAATGCCGCCTGTTTTCAAGGGACACGACTCGCTCTCTCTATCACTAGATTTTTATAGATACTGCTGTTTATAGCAATATTTTAACATACATACCTACAAATTTAAATGTTAATTTGTACGAAACCCTCGGTAACGAGTCCCACTCACACTTGGCCGTTTTTATTTAAGTGTACGTAAGCATCAATTGTAGCTGGTTGCTCTACAGTTAGGTGCAAAACGTCATACTTGATTGACAATAATAATTGTGTTATTACAACAAAGTACAAAAGTATCCAGCTACTTTTGATGCTGACCGTACGAGGTGTAGTGTAGATCGAGTAGGCGGGTCGCCTGATGGAAAACAACAATCAAATACTTATTTTTTACATCGAGCAACACTCGTTGCTAAGTAACGGTTTTTAGTTGACAGAAGAACTGTCATAACATTATAGACAGAACAGAACGGTCGCCTTATGTAGGCTGTGTACTCAAATAGGTTTAAATTATAATCAATAAGCCGCTCTTGTGACGATTTAAATAATATGATATATTGTAGCTTTAAGTAGACTTTCCTATAACAAAGCGGCTAAAGTTACCCTAGAACGATGAGTCTATACAAATTGTTTAGTTATAATGTTGAAATTCAGTACAAGAATTATTTCTTGTCGAAAGCAATGTTTTTTACACTTTTACTTACGGTGTTAAACGTTATTTTGCCGTTCGTATTAGCTTATAGAAGTAGAGGTAAACATTCCCTTTAAAATTTCCATGAAAATAACTTGCGGTAGTGTAGTAGACTTCATCTCGTTATCTGTTATGTTTTAGGGTTTTGGTTGAAGTCACATACTTATTTTGAACAACCTGTGGTGCATTTTACATACGACTATTTGTTGGTCGCTGAAACTGATGATCCCAGTCAGCCCATAGTGTGTGGGAATGACAATTATGATCATGAGGAATATTGTGCTGAAATTCTGGTAAATAATAGTGTAGTCCAACCTGAATGTTATTATTGTCTTCTATTGAATTAAGTGTCAACCATAAGTAGCTTCAATAATACACAGGCCAGATTGGAGACTCGCTTATATTCCTTTCACATTGATTTGTGAAACCCAAGAGTTGCAATGCACTGTGTCAATTTTTCTATTTATCTCTCTACGTCAGGGCCGGATTTAGGACAGGGCATCCGGGGGCCACTGCCCTGGGGCCCCCCACAATAAAGACTTTGAAAAATTGTTTTATGAAATCTCAACTGTAAAAAAATGGTCATTTTATTTGGAAAATAATTTGTGGCCAAGGGGCCTCCACTCCTTTTATACCCCAAGGTCTCCATACCTCTAAATCTGGCCCTGCTCTACATGAAAGGCATTGATGCAATGTGTTTGAGCTACTACTACACCTGAACAATATTTACCATTTTATTTTTAAGGTGGAAGAATATGACAGCAATAGGGATGGAAATTATGACATATTAGACTTCAAACTTGTACTTAACTGGCCTCCTGTCAGAACCATAGCATCGGTGCTATTAATTTTGGGACTGGACTTCCAACTAAAAGTAAGTGTTTGTGATATTATATAGGCTAGCAAGTATTTCTACAAGATAACAGTACCCCTGACTATAGATACTGCTAATAAAAAAGAGTTTGATGTATCACACTAATCAATCAGTTCTCAACTGATTGCACTAATGTTATACAATAAATAAATCAATGATAGAACAAGATCTGTCAACATACTTAGGCATTTACCACAAGTAGATCTGGGGGCTACTTTGAAATTCAAAGTCCATATAGTTGTCTCTTTCACTCTTCTGTTTAATACTATTAGCATGAATGGAACGGCACAATATGAAGTTCGAAAATCGAATTTCTTACTATAAGGCCCTGTTCTGTTTTGCCAAGCACTGGTTTATGATTGTTAGGGATCTTTTGATGATTCATTACTAGTAAATCAATTGTTGTGATAATACAGAAGACTTACACGTCAACTTTAATAGACAATGTTATAAAGTTTCTAATACATTTTTCCAGGTGGTGTGTCCTCTTCACATGCAAGGCTTAGCAGTGATATCAAGGGAATTTTCATCACCATCTTCAGGATTTATTTACTATGGGGACTTAAAATTGTATCAGGCAGCTCACATGCCCTGTCTGGTTAACAATATTGATACCAAGTACAACCATTCTTTAATTAATCACTTGAAAGATGGACAAGAGAATGTTGTAGATGCTATTCTAAAAGATTATTTTATTAGAGAAGGTAAATGTTGCTGTTAAAATTTTGTGTGCCGAGACCTGTATTTTTTTTTATTATGAGAGTGAGGCAAACAAGCAAGCGGGTCATCTGATGGAAAATGATCACCACTGCCCATATATATCAACAATTCACAAGTGTGTTGCTATCGGAAACTTGCGCTGTCTATTTATGCTATGGGCAGACTTACACCCATTTGGGTGTATTAGAAAGTAGATTAATTACATGGTTGTGGACTACATAAAGTCGTTGATAATAATAATCAAAGTTAGGGTTACCATACCAAAATTTTAAGTCCTGAGAAAAAACTAGCTATTACTCGAAAACAAAACATTTAGCTTTTGTTATTCCATTAGATAAAAAATGTAGACAAATCAAAAAGCCTGACAAAATCTGGACCTATGATAATTCTAGTGATGTCCTAATGACTCTGCCTCACCTAAGCAAAATGCTTTACCTGTTAATCATAGTCTTTCATCCTATTTCTATTCTATTTAATATGTTCTTTATAGCCTTGCATACTCTAAAACTAAACTCTGCATACCATGGATAATGCTGTAAATGTTTTTTTTTTCAGCTATAGTGATGACACAAACTTTACATTCAAGAAGTCATAATGGTCACACAGGCACAATGCACATGAATATTCAACTAAGAGTTCCTGAAACAGAAGTGCTTTATACGCCAAGTCTGCTGCAAGAGCTCAAGTGGGCGTGGCCACAGTATCTATCCATTGTGGTAGTATTTTACTGGGTATTTAATAAAATTAAGAGGTTTGTGTTCAACAACCGTCTACTGATGGCATGGGAAGTGGTCACTTGGAAAAGAAGTTAATATTTCCATTAAAATTTGAGTAACTGATGTAATACTTAGAGATAATGATAAATTCCCAAAGACTGTAAGACATATCCCAATACTGCTTCTGGTCACAAAATAATTATAATAAGTTAATAGTACATTACTGCAGCGGCCGCGAAATAGGGGATTGCCGGCCGAGTGTTAACGAGGCCATCTAGAGATACGAGGCCGGCAATCCCCGTTCGTGGCCAAGGCTTGTATAGAGTTTTTCTCAAACATGCATCATCATCATCACCACCATCATCACCGCCATCATCATCATCATCACCATCACCATCACCATCACCAACAACATCATCATCAACATCCATCAACATCCATCAACATCCATCAACATCCGTCAACATCCATGAACAAGAACATCCATCAACATCCATCCATCCATCCATCAACATCCATCAACATCCATCAACATCCAACAACATCCATCAACATCCATCAACATACATCAACATCCATCAACCAACATCCATCAACATCCATCAACATCCATCAACAACCATCAACCAACATCCATCAACATCCATCAACATCCATCAACATCCATTAACCAACATCCATCAACCAACATCCATCAACCAACATCCATCAACATCCATCAACCAACATCCATCAACATCCATCAACATCCATCAACCAACATCCATCAACATCCATCAACCAATATCCATCAACATCCATCAACATCCATCAACATCCATCCATCCATCAACATCCATCCATCCCTCCGTCCGTCCGTCCGTCCGTCTGTCCATCCGTCCGTCCATCCATCCATCCACGTCAACCACGTCGACCTATTAAACGTCATGGTGCTGTGTCACATAAAACAATACACAATCACTTTGCTGGCCTTGGCCAGCAATATTGTATGAAATTCCATTATTGACCTCTCGTCTAGCCGCACCTGCAACGTGACAGTTCGTGGCGTATTTTAAGGAACATAACGTCAATATTTCATAGCATGTTTGAGAAAAATAAGTTTGTGATGTGATGTTTTGATATTTTTTAAGTGTCAAATGCTCAAAAAAATCTTTAAATAAAATATGAATAAAAATACAGATTACAATTTTTGTCTAACAATTTATATCTATAACAAATTTATTGTGTATTCACATGCTACTTATTTAATTGATTTAAATATACATGTCTGGTATAGTTCACTGAGTTAGGGTCAGGGTGGGGAACTGGCCACTAAACTGGTCTGTCTTCTGGTCAAGATCAGCTCTGTTATCTTCGATGATAAAAGTTTTGCCACTGAAATCATCCAACTGGACCAATAAATACCGGCATTCATAGTTTCCATAGTCATTCTGAAACAATAATATGTGTGTTAAAAGTAGGAAGCTTTGGAGAATCATGCAGAATATCATGACCTGTTAACAACCAGATAGCCTTATAGTAATCCTGACTGTGAAGGTAAAACGGATTTGTGATGGATATGAATGTCTGTACTTGAGTCAAGGGTGTTATATGTTTCTAAGTATATACTATTTATGTCTGTTATGTTTATATGTTGTCTAGTACCCAAAATACAAGCTTTTCTCTTAGACTAGGTCAATTGGTGTAAATCGTCCAATGATATTTATTTATTTTAGACAACCAAATGGCTTAATGGTTAGAGAACCAAACTATGAAGCTTGAAATCCTGGGTTTGATTCCTGCATCAGGACAGATATTTGTACAAAAAATATTAACAGGTTCCCTGTCCTATGAGGCACAGTGCCTCATGACTCTATGAGTGATTAATGTCATTGTTACTATGGGGATGTGTCAAAAAAACCCCAGACATTGCTTTGCAACAGGAAATCTGTTTATGTTTGTTCAGGAGTTGTGGGTGTTTAATATCTATCTATATAAGTATGTTTATCCATTGCCTAGTACCCATAACACAAGCTTTGCATACTCAGGGACTAGGTCAATTGCTGTGAATTGTCCTGTGATATAATTATTATTTGTTTAATATTAGTACCTAACCCTCTCTTTTTTTTATATACCTGTTTCATGTCTAGTTCCACAACAGCTTTGTTCCTTATGCCTTTAATATAGAACCTCATCCTCATGTATTTCACACCATCCTTTAGATAAACAGCATGACTGACGTGCGTACGGCGCCGCCTGGTGGTCTCCTCCCCGTAGCCTTTTATAGGAGCTCCCAATGCGTCTTCTACCCTAGGATCCTGAAAATTACACTTAAAATAAATACACAAAGTATGTTCTTGGAAATACTCATATATTTGTGAAAAAAAACTTACATTTTTACATTTCTCAAGAGCTACTGAGTAGATACTATTCGCGCTGTTGCTTGAAAACAACTCTCTGAAGACGTAGAAAAAGATAACGCCGGTGACACCAACACCAAGCAAAATGATTCCGGTGTATGATACAGTTTTAGTGGTTTCTTTGATCTTCTCTCCAAGAGGTCGGACATCGGTTGATACATCAGACCGTTCTTGGCTCTTTGCTAAACTATGTCTTTTTTCTGTCGAATAGCAGCGACTATTCGTATACTTGGTTTGCAGGGCAAAAGGAACTAAGGGGACGAATTCTACAGTTTTGGTGATTCGTAATGTTGGAAGTAATTTCGAAATTATAGACATATTTATTTGCAAGTGCACCAAAATTAAAGGACTGGTTCAGTTCACTGGATTTTATTTGATAACTATCAAACTATCTATTTTTTGATTTTTTTGTTAAGATTAAGGTTAAATTTGTTGACATTTGACAGTGACAGATTAAGCTTTTTTTTTACGTCAAGCATGGGCGGGGTGTTTATCCCGCCAAAATAACACCGGAGATGATAATGGTGGAAAGAAAGACAGAAAAATATTTATTCGTGACATAAACAAATAAAAACGGCAACAGTTACAACATTATCATGAAATGGTCCCAACTCAGCATGATGTCGGCCGTGAAACTGACGTTGATCTTCCGTTGGAACCATTTTACCCACAACTCAGTGATAATGTAGCTTTCTAACGGCAAAGGAATTTTTGAAATCGGTCCAATATTTTCGGAGCCTATTCAATGCAAACAAACAATCAAATCTTTCCTCTTTATAATATTAGTATAGATTAGTATAGATGATTATGATTCAGTGTTATACAGCGCGCTGGGCGCGCTCCCTCCCCGTCGCGCGCACACTCGCTGCGGTGTGTGGAGGCCTTAAGTTTCCTCAGAAATACCCGTACCAATTCCGTTCTTTTTACACGCTTTATATTAGCTTCAAAGAGTATTGTAATATTATATGAACCTGTATGTTTGTATGTTTGTATGTTTGTTTGTAACCGACTCCTTAGGGCGCGATTTTGACCCACTTCCCGGTTTCCGATTGAGCTGAAATTTTGCACATATGTGTAAATTGGATGACAATGCGATATTATTGTAACATGGAGCTGATCTGATGATGGAGCTGGATGGTGGCCATAGGAACTATGTAATAAAACAACACAATCCCGTCGAGTTTGGGCTCGTTTGATTCGTCTTGACGAGCACTTTGATCCCAGATGGTAACCAGGGTCTGATGATGGAGCTGGAAGATGGCCAAAGGCACTCCACAATAAAACGACACAACCCCATCGAGTTTGGGCTCGTTTGATTCGTCTTGACGAGCACTTTGATCCCATATGGTAACCAGGGTCTGATGATGGAGCTGGAAGATGGCCAAAGGCACTCCACAATAAAACGACACAACCCCATCGAGTTTGGGCTCGTTTGATTTGTCTTGACGAGCACTTTGATCCCATATGGTAACCAGGGTCTGATGATGGAGCTGGAAGATGGCCAAAGGCACTCCACAATAAAACGAAACAACCCCATCGAGTTTGGGCTCGTTTGATTCGTTTTGACGAGTACTTTGGTCCTAGATGGTAACAAGGGTCTGATGATGGAGCTGGAAGGGGGTTAGGGTGTGGTGGTTGGGGTTAGGGGATGGGGGGGGGGGTGTTACGGGAAATAGGGTGGGAGTGTTGGGGGGTTCGAGGGTAAGTGATTTTGGGGGGTTGTGGGAAATGGGGAGGGTGTAAGAGGCCTAGATGGTAACAAGGGTTTGATGATGGAACTGTAAGGGGGGGCGGTAGGTGGCGGGGTGGGGGGTGTGGTAGGGGTTGGGGGAGCAGGTGGCGGGGTGGTGGGGTGGTGGGAGGGGGGAGGGGGGTTTCCGGGGGTTTGGGGGGTTCGGTGTTAGAGGGGTTGGGTTTAGGTGGTTCGGGGGTTTGTAAAATGAGGAGGGGGGTAAGGGGGGTTTAGGGGATTGGGGGTAAGGGTGTGGGGTTTGGGGAGGGTTTGGGGAAATGGGGTGGGGGATGTTGGGGGGTTGGGTTTAGGGGGTTTGGGGGTTGTAAGTGAGGGGGGTAAAGTTAGAAAGAAAAAAAATGCAACTAAAAAATAGAAAATAAATAATAGTTTAAAAAAACTAAAAAACACGCTTTAAAAAATAAAAAATAAATTTTAATAAATTTCAATTCACTATTCTTATAGTGCAGTAAAAAATCTTAATAAGCAATTATTATATTGTTATATCCAGATCAAAATTTGTAAACAATTCTAAATATTGATAAAATAAATAATAATAGTTTAAAATATTTTATTGTAAAAAAAGCGTGTACCCGTACCAATTCCGTTCTTTTTATTTACCCTAAAAGCAGCGAACGAAGCGCATCACACTTTTCTGTCAATCAGCTGTCAAATTGAATTTAAGCTGTCAAATTGATGACAAGAGAAGACGACCAATAATCAATTTTCATTTTATATTCATTCCGTTTCGTTGCTTATTGTTTAATGAAGAAGTGAATTGATCTAGTATATTAAAAAGAAGCATACTATTTAATGTAGCAAAATGTCAACCCTTAACGGTTTTCAACAAAATCTGTGAAAATAAGTTTTTTCCGCATCAGCAGTTTGCATTAAATAGTAATTGAAAATGGATTGGATTATTTCGGATGAATTAGGGCTGACCGTGGGTCACCTCGTGGGTTGGGGAGCTGCTGGAGCTATGATTATAGGCGGTGTAGCGCCGTACATTCCACAATACAGACAAATAAAAAGAACACAGGATGCAGAAGGCTTTTCCCTTTATGTTTGTCTTACACTTTTAATAGCTAATACACTGCGTATATTATTCTGGTGAGTAAATTCGATTGAATAAAGAAAAAAAAATATTTTTGGTTTTTTGTTTAGAATTGTATTCTAATGATATAAATTGTATTTTAGGTTTGGAAAACGATATGAGTTGCCGCTCCTTATTCAAAGTATAGTTATGAACATAACTATGTTTGTAATGATCCATCTCTGTGTCACTGTTAGAAAAAAGAATCAAATAATCAGAGCAAGGGAACGAATATTCACAGGTGAGTAACTAATTTGACCTTCACGGTTATGAAAACAGCATTTACATTATGTCATTAGTTAGTAATCTTTTTTCTTTTAATTTCTGTGTTTCATATATTGCATTATATTATTTATTTTTTATTTATCATTGGTCTTCTGAATTGGTATTTATTGTGTTAGTTAACTTATTTTCTTTATTATTTTTAGCATATATTATTTTATTTTTAACAATATTCTATGTTTTGTTTGGTGGTTGGTGTAATTGATGGTGACTTAGGTGCAATATTCATGTTATATATCCTATTATGTTGTGCAAATGGCTTAGACCAGCCGGATGAGACGGCTCGCTGGCTGGAGCAGCACAGCAGCACCACCGGAGGGGAAAAGCCCCACCGCTTCTACGGTAAGTCTCTTCAGTTTATTTGTGACTGGATTTGGTTTGCAAACACATGGTGTATTGTCTTTTATCATTCATTCATCATTTTTGTTTCAGAAAATGCTTACAGATTTACTTTGCATTCAACTTGGTTCCATGTGGTTGTGAAGGCATTTTGATGGTATAATTTAACTGTGTGAATGTTTGTTATCATTTATTTTAACTATCAGGCTTTTGTTGGATATTTCATAGCATGTGCTGTTACTTTTATTTTATAGTTTGTTAAAGATTAATTGTTTAATGTTTATGAAGTGCATTTCATATTTTATAAATATTGATTTCTAAATATACTCATCTAGCTGTTTGCGTTTTTATTTCTAGTTCATTGCTCCGAAATAGTGTTATCATTTTCAACCAAAGAAGTAAATGACATGTGGTGATCCAATCATATCTAACCCTTTCTAAGAGGTCCAGGTCAATTTTATCAGTGTGTCATACATTGTCTTATCATTTGATGTCATTTGCCTCTGTCCTGAGTGTCTCTTAGCTCTAAATATTACTGTATACTTGAGGAACAGATTTATTATCATTTATTTGAATTGTAACTGCATTGTTGTTTGAGCTCTATCATATTTAATCAGACTTGGTGATGTGTCAAAACTATTTGCTGTTTAATGTATGTTTGAGTTATAATAAAAAAGTGAACCACTATTTATTTTATTAATATAAGCAATATAAATTGGCACCTGCCAGAAAATGTCAGTTTGTTTAAAATTTAATTAAACAATCTATTAAAAAAGTTAGGAATATGTATAGTATAAATCTTCCCAGGTGAATTTTTCGCTTCGAGCCATTACATTAAATTTGAACCTTAATACTATGACAATACCGTTTGTTTTGAAAGCTAAGGGCTCGAAGCGAAAAATTCACCTGGGAAGATTTATACTCTGTTGATTTCCAGATTTGTGACTGTTTTATATTTTGTAGTGTCCGACCGAAACACGATTTTTAGCCGAAACCGAAACCGAAACCGAATATTCGGTTTTTTTCTGATTTCGGCCGAAACCGAAACCGAAACCGAAAATTTTGAAGACGTATCATATCAAACAAAATATTCAAAATTATTTTACAAATCGTAAGGAAAAGGTTATTGCAAGGATTTCTTATATGAGAACAGATACTTTTTTTGTTAAACAAAATAAAAAACGTTTATTTTTAATGAAAAATGACTTAGCATAGGTATTATATTATTCAAAACAAACAACCTATTCTTATCACGTCTAAACTAAATTCACAATCCTAATATCAAACGTATTTTTCATTAATCACAGCATAAAATGCAGTAACAGATTCTAAAAAGTAAATAATAATTTAATAAATAAACAACATTCACCATATTTTGTCGCGCGCCATGATTGTGGTTCACAAACAAACGTCACAAACTGCATGCATACTAGGTACTATCGCTGGTCCCAGGCCCTATACTACGAAGCGCGAAATTCGAACTTCGTTTCATGCCGTTCCGCTCACGCTAATGGTATTTATTACGAGAGTGAGAGGGACCGCACGATCCGAACTTCGAAATTCGAATTTCGTTGTAACCCCACAGCTGGGCCGGCCGCCGATGCATTACCAATACCTACCCGGCCGAGCGTGCCCGAATTAAGCCGAGCGCTCCCGATACGAGAGCCGCGAGAGGCCGCGAAGTAATTTAGACCCGGCCGAAGGTTTAGGCCGGATTCTGGCTGAAACCGAAACTTCGACCGAAATCACTTTTTTGGCCGAAATTGGCCGAAACCGAAACCGAAACCGAAACTTCGGTCGGACACTAATATTTTGTTATTAAATTAAATTTTAATTGCAGATATGGAAAGAAAGTATTTTTGGGCATGGACGGACTTCCAGAGCTATGTGGATTGCATGCTGGTATTCTCGGTAATTGGGGCTGCCATCACTTACCTGCTGATAGAGTTTGCACCCTTTGTCGAGCTTATCGGCTTCATGGCTGTGTTCACTGAGGCCATGTTAGGAGCTCCACAAATCGCAAGAAACCATCAGAACAAAAGCACTGAAGGCATGAGGTAAATTCCTGTTTTGATGCAAATTTGTTTTCAGTACCTATTGTTGGTTTAAATATATCCATTGTAACATTGCAACCACTTCGAAAGGATCTGCGCGCTATGTATCTCATTCTCACGCATATGCATTTGGCGTAAGAGTGAGAAAGAAATCTCGCTTGCGTGGCCCTACCATATCACTTGTTTAATAACTTGTTATTGACACCAGGTTTTTTAACAAAAAAGTTTATGGTTTATGGTTTAAATTAAAAAAAAACTCTTAAAAGTAACTTAAAACCTAGTGTTACCTAGTGTTTTCATAACCCTGGAACAGGCACAAATCACGACCCTTCAAACGCGTACTTTGGCACTTTGTTTTCGAAATCTTTCATTCACAAACCATTATTTTTTGTTTAAATTAAACATTGTTTGATTTAAACACATTACACATGCTTTCCATTGATACTACCAAGGTCGCATAAATTTTGCTAAGGGCTAGATTGGCTTGAATCAGATTTTCGACGAGGTGCGATATTTTTGACGCCAAATGTAGTTTGGTAGCTCTAATATAAGGGAACATGTATTCTTTTTGATGTGGAATAACAACGTAGCGCCGAAAAAATTGCAGATGCGCGGGTGGAAGGGCCCACAAACAAACCCAGTTTCGGTTCTAGTTTCAGCAAATTTTCTGCCAAAACCAAAACCGTAAAACGGGGTTACTTTAAAATGCAGGGGCTACTTTGGAAAACAGTTTTTACGCCGTGTCCTTATTTTTTTAGGCCATCTGTGGCAGTGAAATAATAACTACCTTGATAAATTACCTAAACTTTTTACGTCATTTGCTCAATCGAGCTATGAATATTTGCGCTTTTTTAACCATTTTAAGTCTATCAAAGTAGCCCCAAAATTTCCTAAAGTAACCCCAGTTTAGAGGAACTGCAATTTACCGAAACTCGCCGAAACCGATACTGGAACCGAATGTTAAGAAAGATTCTTTAATACGAAAATATAAATTCTTTTTATACCGTAAGAATTTCGAAAAATACTTTCTCATCACACCCTCACTTAACCTATGTCTGGCTTTCAAGTTTCTAGTTCTAGTGGTTTAAGCTGTCCGTTATCTGCTAGTCAGTCCGTCATTCAGTAAAGTTTCTCTTTTATAGGCATAGATAACTCAACTATAAATTTTTGTTATATGTGAGTACATTGTTTTTTTTTTCTATATTTCTAGCCTCAGTATGGTGATAATGTGGACGTGCGGCGACATATTTAAGACGGCTTATTTTGTAATGAGAGAAGCGCCCACGCAGTTTTGGGTGTGCGGCGCCCTGCAAGTCTCACTAGATGCAGTCATACTCATCCAAGTAAGTTATATCAATCTACTTCATCACTACATAATATAAAACAAAGTCGCTTCCCGCTGTCTGTCTGTCTGTCCCTATGTATGCTTAGATCTTTAAAACTACACAACGGATTTCTATGCGTTTTTTTTTTAATAGATAGAGAGACTCAAGAGGAAGGTTTATAAAGGGTTATTGTAATTCACTAGCATCCTTTTAACCCTAAACTCCTACCACTTAAACAAATGTTTTTTGTTTTACAGCTTTTGTCATAACTTAATATAATAAAGTTTTACTTAGTGTCCGACCGAAGTTTCGGTTTCGGTTTCGGTTTCGGCCAATTTCGGCCAAAAAAGTGATTTCGGTCGAAGTTTCGGTTTCGGCCAGAATCCGGCCGAAACCTTCGGCCGGGTCGAAATTACTTCGCGGCCTCTCGCGGCTCTCGCATCGGGAGCGCTCGGCTTAATTCGGGCACGCTCGGCCGGGTAGGTATTGGTAATGCATCGGCGGCCGGCCCAGCTGGGGGGTTACTACGAAATTCGAATTTCGAAGTTCGGATCGTGCGGTCCCTCTCACTCTCGTAATAAATACCATTAGCGTGAGCGGAACGGCATGAAACGAAGTTCGAATTTCGCGCTTCGTAGTATAGGGCCTGGGACCAGCGATAGTACCTAGTATGCATGCAGTTTGTGAACCACAATCATGGCGCGCGACAAAATATGGTGAATGTTGTTTATTTATTAAATTATTATTTACTTTTTAGAATCTGTTACTGCATTTTATGCTGTGATTAATGAACAATACGTTTGATATTAGGATTGTGAATTTAGTTTAGACGTGATAAGAATAGGTTGTTTGTTTTGAATAATATAATACCTATGCTAAGACATTTTTCATTAAAAATAAACGTTTTTTATTTTGTTTAACAAAAAAAGTATCTGTTCTCATATAAGAAATCCTTGCAATAACCTTTTCCTTACGATTTGTAAAATAATTTTGAATATTTTGTTTGATATGATACGTCTTCAAAATTTTCGGTTTCGGTTTCGGTTTCGGCCGAAATCAGAAAAAAACCGAATATTCGGTTTCGGTTTCGGTTTCGGCTAATAATCGTGTTTCGGTCGGACACTAGTTTTACTGTATATAATAAAGTTTTGGTGTAATAACGTTTTGAAAATTTGAGATTACCTCTTATTTTTACGATACTCTGTGTATTTGTATGGGAAAAAAGTGCTACATTTTAAAAAGTCGTAAAACAAAAAACATTTGTTTGAGTGATAGGAATTCAGGGTTAAGAGGATGTCAGTGAATTACAAATAACCCTGTATGTATAATACATGCATTGCACCCGTGCGAAGCCGGGGCGGGTCGCTAGTATGTAATAAACTGCTAAATTGACGTCATACGTCGTACGATCAACAATTTTAATTCACTCTTCGCATTTTAGCAGTGTAATGCAAATCAGAATATACAAGTAAGTAGTCGCTACCGCCGTCTGTATTTCCGGAAATACAACCTTTTTTTTTTGGTGTGGAAAATGCACCTTATGCATCGTCTCCGTTCGGGGAAACTGAGGTATGTGGGGCTCTCCCCAAAGGGCCTACCCACTAAAAACCACACGGATTCCCTCGTTTGCCATTGTGAAGGCCGCGGGAGCACATGGAGTCACCGCAACGCCCACTGGCCGCCCCGGGATGGGGCTCCTCTGTCGACACCGTGCAATGCGGGCTCGGCACTCCCCGGCCTCCCCCGCTGGTGAAGGATTGTTTTAGAGAGGTTTACTCCTCGTGGCTTCCGCAGATGCCCACGTTCCCGGCAAGCCGGGTTTACGTGCCCTCACGTTAGCTCCCGCGCCCTCATGTACTGCTCTGAAAGCAGAGCGGTACTGAGGGTACGGTCGCTTCCGCCCACTAGGCTCCCCCTCGCCTTTTCCTGTCCGCCGTGGCAGAGCAGGTACTTATTTCGGGTTCGCCTCCGTCAAAGGCGTCTGCCCAAGGGCGAGACGCCATCCTCTCTGCGGACCCACGAATGGGCCCGCTGGCTCGGATCCCCCGCAACTAGTTGCGGGTTCACCTCACCACCCCTACCCCCCCAATGTGTCAGCAAATCACCACAGGCCATGGGCCCAACCGCTACTCTTCTCCCCCTCAACCACCAGGGTTAACAGGGGAGAACCGTAACGGTCGTGCAGCCCAGACAGCAGAGTGGATGCTTCCCACCGCCCGGGCACATGTGGAGATTGCTGACCCCCCCCCAGTCGGATATTAGCCACCGGTAAGATAATGTACGAATACATTAGCTTACCGTTGTTGCCCAGGGTGCACCGTCCCAGGTGTTACCCTTCCCCACCCCATGAGGCCTACGCCTCGGATAGAAGGGAGTGGTAACGCCCGGGCACTCGAGGAGGTTTCCGACATCGCACCCCGGATAAATACAACCTAGGGCTCTTCAAGGCTAGAGTGAATAGGCTGTTACTGAACCAGTGAGGTACATCTGCACTTTTCATCAGGTGTGATAGTGGTCAATCACGGGTCAGTTTTGAGTAAAAAAAAACATACACGACTTAAACACAAACAGTGGCGAGTTGTTCAACAATTAAAGTTGTTGTCCGTACCTTATCTTATGGCGTAGTTTCAACTCGTATGACAGATTGACTGATGCACTTCTGAGTTAGGTAACTAGATCTAGATAGCTGAGCGCTTTGTAAACTATGTTGCCGATGACGTCACGTAACTGACAAAGTTCTATTTCGATATATGCGTCGCACTAGATGCATGTATGATGGTATACAAAAAAATATTGAAATTATTATTGTTTTACAATATATTTATGGACAAAACAGCCCTCCTGTTCTAACTATTGGGGTTGTTTTCATAAATTTTATATCAGTAAGCCTAATTTTATATCATACTAGCTGTTGCCCGCGACTCCGTCCGCGAAGAATGGGGGGGGGGGGGATAAAAAATAGCCTACGACCTATTCTCAGACCTACCGAGTGTAGAGAAAAAAGTTTCATAAGAATCGGCCAAGCCGTTTCGGAGGAGTTCGGTAACAAACACCGTGACACGAGATTTTTATATATTAGATAATTTTAAGTTACCCAAGCAGTTCTCTGATATTATAGTTTCATGTGTGCTATTTATGGTATGAGATAACACAAGGTGATTAAAGCATTCAATTGTAGTTCATTAACGTCATACATAAAAGTTAGTTCTGTTCTGCTTGTATTGGGAGAATACAGTTTTCAATTTGTCAATGGTTGTGGTGTGGCACATATTGGTAACGTGATCCCAATAAATGAGACGATGACGTTACGAATTTCGTAAGAGAAGGGAGGTGTAGGCTATGATTTGACTTTGTAAAGATGTTCTTTTTCAGGTATGGTTGTACCGGCACGACACGGCGGCGGCGCGGCGCGCGCGGCGCGGCGATTAGCATTGGCCAGAGAGCGACTTATAGCACTCATCATGGCCCCCCCGCGCCTCAATCGCCTCACTTGCCATCGCCCTCTTCTCGGTTCCGGCCCTCTGCTTCGCAAACGCCTTATGATGACAGCTACCCTCACACACAAATAGTTTAAGGACAACATATAACAACAATAAGTGCATTAACATTGAATGCTACATTTACATGCTTGCCGAGCCTTATATAGCAAACGTCTACAAGCTCCAAGTCTATACAAACGCTTTAATGCTATTTACACGCTTGCAAAAGCGTTATTGTATTCCGGACAGGCAAACATGGCATGGTGGACATCGAAGTTACTTCAGCTCTTGTGTTTGGCTTGACATATTTTTTAAGGACTTAGTTTCGTCATTATTTCGACACTCAGTTGTATACGTTTGCCCCAAGCTTCCTGTGACCTGTGTTCCAAAACCGGCACTGGCCCTGACCGGCGACAAGCTCACGTAACCTAAGCCAAACACCCGGTTCACACGCTTGTGCTTATGAAAAGTTGTCGAAGCCTGGCAAGCGTGTAAATGTAGCATAAGACTTCCGATATCACTTTAAATGTGGCGTGCACTTCGTATATCTACTCCGGTAAATTCATTTTGATATTCAGCAATACTTTGCCTTTTTGGAGTGTACAGCACGTTTTGATGTCGGATGTTCGGCTTTCGTAATGCAATACTCGTAAAATGTGCCAATATTGTTATTTTAATGAATGCCCTTCAGGAATTTGATTCGAGTATATTTTATATCTTAATCGGTCGAAGGTGCTATGGGTTCGTGCCTCTCTCATCGATGTTATCAACGAGGTTCTTTTAAAACTAATTTTGAAGTGTTTTACACAATATGACTCTGAAGCGTAAGTGTGATTGGTCTTAGATGTGTTGTTGTGGTAGGATGTAGTCTGACGGTGACCAAACTAGGAATTGGTTGCTTCCTATTTTGAGGGTGCAATCTGCTAGTCGTAACGCACGTTCTTTTATTTTCAAGAACGCGATTATGCTGTTTATCGCTCGTTCCCTAAATATCAGAATTGCATAATACTAGATTGCCGACTTACCCTATTTCTAAAATACCAAATTCCCAGAATACCAGACTTTCCTGTGACCGTGTTTTTCTCTATAACGGATTGTCAAAAAAGCTTGTTTTCAATATACCATGTTCCATTCAAAACCTAATTCCCATAATACTAGATAGTGAAATCACCAGGTTCGTAAAACACGACCCCCACGACGACCACGACCTGCCTGACGAGCCTGGTGATTTCACTATCTGGTATTATGGGAAATTAGTTTTGAATGGAACATGCGGTATATTGAAAACAAGCTTTTTTGGCAATCCGATATAGAGAATAACACGGTGACAGGAAAGTCTGGTATTCTGGGAATTTGGTATTTTGGAAAATAGTAAATCTAGTATTTTGCAATTCTGATATTTAGGGAACGAGCGCTGTTTATTAAGTATGATGTAATAAGTACTATTTGTCTGTAAATATGCTGCGATATTGCGTTACTGAAACTAATATTAGTGCGATTTGTAAAGTACAAAAAGCCCGCATGGGTCACTTTTATGTGAGGGCATTTATGTGGTAGATAGTTCGTACTTTAATGCCATGGCAAAATGTTACCAAATTTCGGAGCATGAAATTAATTGATTTAGGTTACACTTAATCGTCGTCGTACTTGTCTTGTTTGTTATAGATATGTGATTATGCTTAGTGTAAGTAATTGACATTATATTGTGCATTTAGCTTTAATTATAAGAGTGACGTTTATTTTTATGTGTCGTTTTTCTTCCAGAAGTGGATAATTTCACAAGTATTATTTCAATGAGTTGGTATGTCTGGGACTATACACCTGGACGTAGGTAAATAAGAAATCAGAATCTATTTTAAACTTGACATTGAAACATAATTGACTGGTATGTAATGAGCAGGTTTTCTCTTAAGTATGTACTTCACTTCCCTATCCTCATGTAAAAATATGCCTATACTTGAGCATGAAGCGTGATAAGATAAAATAAAAAGGGCAACCTACGCCAAAGTCCTTAGTTTTCTGGACGTTCGCTAACCGTCAGTGCTCTATTCCTAGCTTCCATTGTGTGTTATATGAGCTAAAGATAGTTTACCCATTGTCTAATATACTTCCTGACACGGATTTAAGAGCGGTCAACGAGAGTGGTAGTGATAGCTGCACACATTTGAATTTATTATAATTGTGGCCTATTTGATTAGAACTGTATTGTGTGTAAATTGTTAGTTTGTTGAAAGGGCCCCAATGATTCGGAAATAGTTTGTGTACACGGTATGGCTATGCATATCAAAACTGATTCCGCCTTAGCGCCTCTCCGTAAACAGCTGGCTATTACGAATTTAGTTCAGCGATGTTTCTATAACATCAATCTTAAAACTAAGTGATATGATAACGACCACAGCTGACAAAATATGACTGTACTTTTAGATCTTTAAGTGAGTCATTGATTCACTGAATATAATGTATTATCTAGACAATTAGTGGACGTACCTATAATCTGCACTTGAAATACTTCATCATATTTTGTGGAATTTGGTTCGATTTGCGTAGAGTATTTTTAGGTAGGTTTAACAGTCTCCGTCAAATATAAAAAGAAAAAAACTAAATGAAATGAAATCATAATTTTATTTACTGAACATACGGTATACAGATGGAAAATTACAACAAATTGGTACAAATTCAGCCGGAATTCCAGACCATGTGAGTGATGTGAGCTACTCGCTCCCTTATATTTGACGTCGACTGAACTATTTTTGTTGTACATAATAATTATAATAGCTTCCAAAAGATACTTAGTCACTATTTTAAGTACTAAATGGTGTTTATTTTAATAGCTGTATTACAGTAATACATTTTACGTAGGCTTCTTCTAAGTCTTCCTTGATGACCTCATATGTAGGTATTATTTGCAAATAAGCAAAATCGGAGTAGCCCTAGGATGTTATAGTAATTGCACTGGTTACCCATTATTCCGAAGTGACTTGATAATGAAACCATACGAGAGATATAATATTTATACATTATGTAATTAAAACATATCATATTTATATTGTAGAATAATATTCTAGCGTCAGTAAGTTGAATGAGATCCGAATAGACATTTGGTCAATTAAGGTAAAATGATTGATTGTATAGTGACTAATAAATAATCGTATGTTGTGATTTTTATGGGTTATAATTTCCTTATATGTAATAAAAGTATATGATTTGTTAAACGCGTGTCTTTATTTCCTCAGCCCACGCTGCGCGTACACACAGAGTTCACGCTTCCAAAAATATAATTAAGACATTAAAAGACGAGTTCGGATACCGTAAGCAGTTTGGAACATTATCATTAAGTTAATATTCGGAGTAAGCATGTGCGGGATTATACGCTTTACGCGACAGTCATAAAGGCCGTTAATCGTCCTTACGCGCGCTAACTGGCCTCGGTATCATAAGTTATCGTTACGTCGTAAAATATGAGTCGTGTTACACTTGTAATAAGATCCAATGTGTGGATGCTGTGGTGGGATGAAGGGTGGATCGATGGTGGCGGGTGCCGCGGGCGCCCTCTGGCGGCGGGAGGCGCCGCCCTCAGTGTGCGAGGCAACCGGCCGGCGCTAGGCCGTGTGCTAGGGCCCCTCAGCTCGACATTAGGTACCCAGCAGACCACTCAAACCGTCAAGGTAAGTGCTTCATGAATTAACGCTTTCTTACGGTGCACCGAAATATCTCCTGCAATTACCGGAATCATTATCGTTATCGACCACACAACACACTAACGTTAATTGTTTACATTAACTCGGAGCGTCGTGTTTAATGTTGTCCCTTTATCAACGTCAGCCCGCGATCAAATTTACAATGACATCAAAATTGATGACTGAATCGCTAGATTTATGAAAAACTACTAGATTTTCGAGTGTTGAATGTTGTTGGATCTGGTTTCGTGTTGAATGTTTTGGATCTAGTTTCAAGTTAGGTATATACCTACCTACCTGATAATATAAAACGTTATTGTCGTCATCATAAACACCAGAGTTGTCTAGATGCTGAAAAATATTTAAGTACCTACGACTGCAATGTCCATTATGTCCTTAGATGTTTTTGATAGCCTGTTCTCTTCACGCTTAAACCCACTGAACCGATTTAGGTGAAATGGTATGGAGATAGTTTGAGACACTGGACACATGGAATTAAGTAGTTTTAATCACCGAAATTTGCCTAATAGTCCCCGCGTTATACCTAGCGATAAACAAAATTCCTCGCAGACGGAGTCGCGGGCAACAGCTGGTTCATTACAAAGGATTTGGTTGGGTTTGGTTTTGATATTAGGTACATACCTAATTTATTAAATTTTGTCTTCGGCTATTGTATAGACAAGTATTGTCTAACTAAAGCTGTAACTTTATACTTACTTAGTATTTAATTTTAAGTAGATATTTGTCCATATGAAAATAAAAATATTTACGAGAGAGAGAGATTTATTTACACACTAACTTTTGCCCGCGACTCCGTCTGCGAAGAATTCGTTTATGTTTATTGCTAACCCGCGGGAACAATGTAGGTAATTTTTCGAGATAAAAACCCGGTTATAACCCGAAGAACCGATAACCGTTGGGGTAGTCGAGTTCTTGAGTGGAGACCACGGATCGGCAAACGTAGCGTGGGACGTCCTCAGACTCGGTGGAGCGATGATCTTCGCAGGGCGGCTGGCAAGAGCTGGATGAGAGTGGCCGAGGATCGTGCTCAGTGGCGTGCCATGGGAGAGGCCTATGTCCAGCAGTGGACGAACATAGGCTGATGATGATGATGATGAAATTGATTCAACGGTTTAAGCGTGAAGAAGTATCAGACAGACACATTTTCGCATTTATAATATTAAGCATGGATGGATATTTGATACACAGGGAAAAAAATGCATTTTTCAGGAAAATTTAGATATGAAAACAAAACAAAACAAACAAAACATCGAATACCTAGTATAAATTGGGTTCAGGGCTCAGCATAATGTTGCGGAAAGCTGCAACGCTGTTGTTTTCAATCTTAATAAATAAATATCATGGGACAATTCACACCAATTGACCTAGTCCCAAACTAAGCAAAGCTTGTACTATGGGTACTAGACAACGGATAAACATACTTATATACATACCTATTAAACACCCAAGACCCTAGAACAAACATTCGTATTTTTCATACAAATATCTGCCCCGACACGGGAATCGAACCCGGGACCTCAAGCTTCGTAGTCAGGTTCTCTAACCACTCGGCCATCTCCAAATTTACCTCAAATATTTATAACTCTATACCTTGCCACTTGTGCACTTATTAGTACTGATCGCAAATCCTACAATTAAGAAAGTTTGTGAGAGCGCGCGCGTTTGTGTGTTAGATACTCGCTCGCACTTGGACTTGACGGTTGACATGTTTCCAGACACATTCCGATCCCACGGGCATAGCCAGGCGGGGGTTTTGGGGGTTCAAACCCCTCCCGAAATATTCAAAATATTTCTTTAATCCGTATGTTAATTTAAAAAAAATCATAATATTACCTGTCGTTTCATTCACATTTTTGTTGTTTTTTTTCTGAAACCCCCCCAATACTAAAATCTGGCTACGCCCGTGTCCGATCCCGTAGGAAAATCAGGATTAAAAGTAACTGACCTATATTGTGTTATTCGCAAGGTTCCACTCCGCAGTCGTTGTAGCACACACGCACGCACGCAAACACACACACACATACACAAACACACTCGCATAGATAATACTAGCTGTTACCCACGACTCCATCTGAGAAGAATTCGTTTATCACTATCCAGCGGAAACTGCAATTTTCCGGGATAGCAATTATCCTATTTCCTTTCCAGGAAACTTTTGCATTTATAATACCAATAATACTTATCTTCATTCCATTATTTCATTTTTATCTTCTTCCTGCTTATTCCCCTAAATTCAAGTCTATGGTGAATGAGCATTTACTAGGCAAGCGTGCTCCATCGTAGGCCTCATCTTCGCTTTCCATCAGGCGTGATCGTGGTCAAACGCAAACCTACCTATGTTGTATAAAAAAAATACTTAGTATGGATATGGATGGATAGATTAGGAGGATTACAGCTATAGGTACTTAAATTTAAATGTCATTAAAATCTTTGTTTACCCTTACGCAGACGATTACTAGATAACCTGCGTCACACGCACACTTCCAAGACACTTCCATGTAGGCAACAGGGCACATTGCAGGACCTATTCGATATGCAGATGTACTTATTTGCCGTCATCTGTGAGTGTATAAAGTCATGGTAGCCTAGTGGTTTGAATTAGGGCTCTTTAACAGAGGGTCATGGGTTCGAGGCTGGGCTGGCACCTCTGAGTTTTTCAAAATTCATTTGCGAAATAACATTTGAAATTTACCATAAGCTTTACGGTGAAGGTAAATATCGTGAGAAAAGCTGCTTACATCTGCGAAGAAATTCAATGGTGTGTGAGAAGTTCCCAATCCGCACTAGGACCGGATGGGAACTGCGGCCCAAGCCCTCTCATTCTGAGAGGATAGGATGGGATGATGATGATGATAATCTGCGAATACTCTTAAAATAGCCAATGAAAGTCAGTTTTTAATGATCAGCATTTTAGCTCTACATTTTACATCTGAATTTTACCACGAGCTTTACGGTGAAGGAAAACATCGCAAGGAACAGGAGCAATTCAATGGTGTATGTGAAGTTCTAATACCTACATGTACCGAATGGGACACAACAACTTTCTTGTTCTGAGAGGAGGCCTGTGCCTAGTCTATTTAAATGTTACGAACTGTCAAATGTAGTTAGTGGTAGGTACTATACAGTTGGTTACAAGCTCCTAATGTACCTAAGTAACCACGATTTATTTTATCTAAACAAAATAAATACTTACTATGCAATCGTTTTCTAACCAAAGATAATACCAGAAATAAATGACAGTTAAGAGGACGATATAGCTGTAGTGTAGGGTACCCTTAGAAACCAAAAGTTCATATATTGTTAGTAACCAAACTCATATAATACCTAAGTAGGCTTATAAAGTTATAACTTTAAGCATTAAACTAACCCACTTGCGTCACTAAATAAGTTAGGTACTTACTTACTTAGTACTTACTAATTTTTACATTGTTTATTACGTATGCTACAAAGCATATAAAAACAAGATCGTTTCCCGACATGCGTCACACAAAATAGATTCAATACATCGCTTGAATGTTATCTAATTTTGTGGCTCTTAATCGCTATATCCACTTCCTTAATGTTACGCACTATCAAAGCGGTTTACCTTACCACTAATTATAGTGACGCGGGTGATCGAAGACATGACATCTCTTTGTGAGCCTCAACCTCAACACATGTTGTAGTATTTTGATGTGCACCTTTACCTTTAGCACACAGTCACAAGCATCTGTTAAATAGTTTAGCATTTGTTTGTCTTTCTCCATCACTTTGACATTTGTCCTAGCGAGACCCAAACAATACATATCTCTTAAGATCCGTATTTGGAAGGTGCGGTATGAATAAACACATGTTCACAATTTATAAATGGATATCTATTAGCTTCAATGACCTCATGTCAAATATAACTTCAGTGCAGTATTGAAGTGAAACTTCTAATGCGAATTCCATTGTTACGTTAAACGTTTAACGCTACCACGGAGGGGGTATGAAAGCATTAGTATATGTACTGCCGAAGCAAGTAATCTCGCATTGTATATATGTCCTAACGGATGTTAAAAACTTCGATAGTGCGATGCAGAACTCATACTGTCTGTGCAAATGTATGAGACTTGATAAAAGCGCTATCTAGTGAGTAATTTAAACACATAGATGCATAAGTAAATTTAGTTCTTTAAGTTATTGCAATAAGGTTCATCTAATATTTAAAAATCTCGTGTCACAGTGTTTGTTACCGAACTCCTCCGAAACGGTTGGACCGATTTATATGAAACATTTTTCTCTGTATTTGTTAGGTCTGAGAGTAGGTCGTAGGCTATTTTTTATACCGCTAAGTGAAAAATGGCAAAACAACGTTTGCGGGATCAGCTAGTATTGTATATAAGGTTTATATGTTCATAGTGCCTTTTTCATTTCCACATTACGAAGTTTCACTTCTTCCGCGCGGAGGAACTGCACGCACGATTTTTTTATTGACAGTATGATTAGTGGAGTGGCTAGCTGGAGTCATAAGATATATTTAATACTAGCGGACCCGACAGACATTTGATTGTCCTGCATGAACCTAGATACCGCCTGCAGCGCCATCTGCCGGGCTAATTTGTGAATCTAAACCATCCAGGGCGCCACCCAAACGCATACAAAAAAAAATCATTTAAATCAGTCCAGCCGTTTAGGAAGAGTTCAGTGACATACACACGTACAGTAGAATTATATATATAAATAAAGATTTATTAAGATATACATACCTACTCATATAACATTTCTTTGTTAAGGGTTCGTAGTCTAGGTATATTGATGTCATGAGTAGGTACGCAATAGTAGTATAATGTTGCTCATGCACAAAGCCATCAGATCAGGAAGTAGAGTTCTCGACGGCAATTTATGTTCTGCGTAGCTCGCCAGTTGCCTACGTCGACAGAATAGCAATATCGACGTATAAAGATGGACATTATTTATAACGAAGACTGCTTGCTTACTGCTTACCTTAGTAGGTTTAAGATAGTATCAGGGCGAATAATCGACCTTGCTCTCTAAACCAGGGGTTCTCAACTAGTAGACGCAGCACGGTAGGGGCTTAGAGTGACCCAAGGGGGCGTGTGGCGTAAAAAATATACTTACTATTATCATTAGGAGTTTTGAGGCTCCATGCAAATCAGCACTAAGAGCACACGTTGACAGCTCCTTATAATTTTACTGTAACAGGACAGGGGGCGTAGTGATTTAAGGAAACAGATAGTGGAGGTGCCTGTGGTAAAATGTTGAGAAAGGTGCTCTAAACTTTTCTACTTAAATCAATTTTTGTTAAAAAAAACTGTCTTTAATACAAGCTTTTTTTGCTGACTGTACTTTTCCCCCCTGGTTACCATCTAGCTAGGAATAAAATACTCGGTCAAGACGAATCAAACGAGCCTAAAGTCGATGTGGTCTTATCATTTTATTACAGAGTTCCTACGGCCCCCTTCTAGCTCCATTATCAGATTACCTCCATGTCACAATAATATTGCATTGTCATCCGATTTTCACATGCATGCAAAATTCCAGCTCAATCGGAAACCGGGAAGTGGGTCAAATTTAATTTCCAAGATTTAACCCGTACATAGGTACATAGATACCTACATACATTGCAAGTTAATAAAAAGCTTGTAAAAATATAAGGGTTCCTAGTTGACTACGGAACCCTAAAAAATAGTATTGGTCAGGAGCAGACTAATAATTTTACAAGCATTTCTTAACATAACTATATAGGTACACCAATGGCGACTCTATTCGAATTATTCTCTGATAAAAAATAGCCTACGACCTAGTCTCAGACCTACCGAGTGTAGAGAAAAAAGTTGCATAAAAAATTGCATTATAATTAATGCTCATTATAGTCGGTTAAATTTTTATTTAATATTTTTTTGGGTGTTTTTGAAGGCGGTTCTATTTTTTATTTAAATTTTTTTATTTTTGGCTTTTTAGTTGTATTGGTATAAAAAAGATGCGTAGGCATAGCCAGTAAACGAAGCCCCGCTTCTGTTTACGCTCTGAGGATCGCAAGGTAACTAACGAACTTAACCAGGTTTTTTTGTGTGTGCCTTGTGTTGTGAAAAAATAAAGTTTTTCTTATCTTATCTTATCTTATCTTAAACGGGGGTGGTTTGAAGGTATTTTTTTAATGCGGGAAGCTCTGCCACCCGAGCCACCCGTTCCAGTAGCGAGGCTTCTATTACCACTCTGAGGGACGCAAGATAACTGACGAATTTAACTAAGTGAAACGGTAGATGGTTTAACAGATTTTTTTATTGCGGGGGGCTCTGCCCCCCGAGCCCCCCTCCCCTCCAAGAGCGGGGGTTTTATTTTCACCCTGAGGGACGCAAGACAGTTAACTAACCTAACCAGGTTAAACGGGAAGTGATTTGAAGGTATTTTTTATTACGGGAGCTCCACCCCCCAAGCCCCTCTACCGGTACCGAGGTTTCTATTTGTTTTTTATTACGGGGGGCTCTGCCCCCCCGAGCCCCCCTTCCAGTACCAAGGCTTCATTTTCCACTCTGAGGGACGCAAGATAACTAACGAATCTGGTTAGGTTAAACGAGACGCGGTTTGCCAGTTGTTTTTATTGCGGGGGGCTCCGCCCCCCGAGCCCCCCCCCCCCCACCTAATATCACTTTGAGGAGCGCAAGGTAACTAACGAACCTAACCAGGTTAAACGGGGGATGGTTTGAAAGTATTTTTTATTGCGGGGGGCTCCGCCGAACGAGTCCCCTTTCCGGTACCGAGGTTTATATTTCCACTCTGAGGGACGCAAGATAACTGACGAGTCAAACCAGGTTAAACGGGAGGTGGTTTAAGAGTATTTTATTGCAGGGGGCTCCGCCCCCCAAGCCCCCCTCCATCAGCGGGGCTTCTATTTCCACTCTGAGGGACGTAAGATAACTAACGAAAGTAACTAGGTTAAACAGGGGGTGGTTTGAAGGTATTTTTTATTACGGGGGGCTTGGCCCCCTGAGCCCCCCTTCCAGTACCAAGGCTTCATTTTCCACTCTGAGGGACGCAAGATAACTAACGAATCTGGTTAGGTTAAACGGGACGCGGTTTGCCAGTTGTTTTTATTGCGGGGGGCTCCGCCCACCGAGCCCCCCCCCCCCCCACCTAATATCACTTTGAGGAGCGCAAGGTAACTAACGAACCTAACCAGGTTAAACGGGGGATGGTTTGAAAGTATTTTTTATTGCGGGGGGCTCCGCCGAACGAGTCCCCTTTCCGGTAACGATACTTCTATTTCCACTCTGAGGGACGCAAGATAACACCCCCCAAGCCCCTCTACCGGTACCGAGGTTTCTATTTCCACTCTGAGGGACGCAAGATAACTGACGAGTCAAACCAGGTTAAACGGGAGGTGGTTTAAGAGTATTTTTATTGCAGGGGGCTCCGCCCCCAAGCCCCCTCCATCGGCGGGGCTTCTATTTCCACTCTGAGGGACGTAAGATAACTAACGAAACTAACTAGGTTAAACAGGGGGCAGTTTGAAGGTGTTTTTTATTACGGGGGGCTCCGCTCCTCGAGCCCCCCTTCCAGTACCAAGGCTTCATTTTCCACTCTGAGGGACGCAAGGTAACTAACGAATCTGGTTAGGTTGAACGGGAGGCGGTTTGACAGGTTTTTTATTGCGGGGTGCTCCGCCCCCCAAGCCCCCCCTCTAATATCACTTTGAGGAGCGCAAGGTAACTAACGAACCTAAATAGGTTAAACGGGGGATGGTTTGAAAGCATATTTTTTATTGCGGGGGGCTTCGCCTCCCGAGCCCCCCCCCCCCTTTAATATCACTTTGCGGAGCGCAAGGTAACTAACGAACCTAACCAGGTTAAACGGGGGATGGTTTGAAATTATTTTTTTATTGCGGGGGGCTTCGCCCCCGGAGCCCCCCTCCGCTAACTTGACTTCCTTTCCCACTCTACGGAACGCAAGATAACTAACGAACCTAACAAGGTTAAGCGAGAGGTGGTTTGTAGGTATTTTATATTGCCCCCTTTTCTTTGTAGGTGGCATACCTACTTACTATAGTTTAGGTGAATAACTTACACAATTCTTAGGACTGCTTTGGCCAATTAATATTAGTAATAAAACGTTGTAGGTAATTCGATGTTCTTGTTATCAATAGTACCTGGGCGACCGAGCTCTGCTCGGGCAGAAACTCGGTACCAAGCGTTTTCCCAGAGATAAGACCAAGCTAGATCAATTTTTCATCCCCGAAAACCCCCACATACCAAATTTCATCGAAATCGTTGGAGCCGTTTCCGAGATCCTGATTATATATTTGCGGGGGAGGGAGCGTGGGGGTATCAAAGGGGTGATGAAAATTTCATTGATTTTGCCGTAGGATGCACCGTTTTCAAGATATTTGACAAAAAAACCGGAGGGGGTGGGGGGGTGAGCCACGTTAAACTATCGTCCGTAAACCGACTTTACAGACAACCGGTTTTTCTTGTTCTTTGCTCCCAATAGGGAACGTGCACATAGACGGTGCTGCCAACTGGTGTCATAAGGGTGCCATCAATTTGAATGCTTTACCTTGATAAGTTTGTTTTACTGTCCGCATAGTGTCTCTTTTGTCGCATTAGTGCTGCCGCCTATAGTTACTGCACGTTCCCTATAATACTTTTTCTCACAAAAAAGTAACTTTTTCTCACAAAAGAAGAAACTTCGTTTTCTCATGAAAAATAAACTTAAAAAAAAAACTAAAATCCTTAAAAAAACGTGGCATCGAACCGAGGTCGGCTGGATCCGCGACCACCCGATTTCTACTGTGCTATTGTGATCTGCTCGAAGCCGGCGAAATTTAGCTTTGTATTCTAATGCAAACAAAAATAGCCGGAAAACACGAGTAAAAGCGGTTTTCTGAAAATGAAACATAGCTAGATCAGTTTTTCATCCCCGAAAACCCCCACATACCAAATTTCATCGAAATCGTTGGAGCCGTTTCCGAGGTCCGTATATATACAAGAATTGCTCGTTTAAAGGTATTAGAATAGATAGATAGATTAGATAGATAGATAGATAAGGACGAACAAATATGCTTCAGGACTTTCAACAGTATGCCAAACATTCTTCGCCAGAAAATTTTAGAACAATCAACATTATGCGATACAACAGGCACTCTTTGCTGACTGTACTTTTTGATCCTGGTTACCAAAGTACTCGTCAAGACGAATCAAACAAGCCCAAACTCGATGGGGTTATGTCGTTTTATTACGGAGTTCTTATGGTCACCTTCCAACTCCATCTTCAGACCCTAGTTACCATCTAGGATCAAAGTACTCGTCAAGACAAATCAAATGAGCTCAAACTCAATGCGTTCGTATCGTTTTATTACAGAGTTTCTATGGCCATCTTTCAGCTCCATCATCAGATCAGCTCCATGTCATAATAATATTGCATTCTCATCCAATTCACACATGTATGCAAAATTTCAGCTCTATTGGAAACCGGGAAGTGGGTCAAATTTAACTTGCAAGATTTGACCCGTTGAGGGGTTCCGTTGGCCATCTACGGTCTTCTTCATCAGGTCCAGCTTACCAAATGATACTTTCTGAATGCAAATACTTCACTTGATACTAAAAACGCTAAAATCACTATAGGTTTGCCTGTAAAATTTGAAGGTTGCCCTCGATTTCTCTAGGATCCCATGATCAGATCTTGACTTGGTGCCAATGGGACCACCTCAGGAGTATACTGTTTCAACCAAAAAAAGAATTTTGAAAATCGGTTCACAATTGAGGGAGTAATCGCGTAACAAACATACAAAAAAAAACATACAGACGAATTGATAACCTCCTCTTTTTTTTGAAGTCGGTTAAAAATCGGCCAAGCCGTTTCGGAGGAGTTCGGTAACAAACACCGTGACACGAGATTTTTATATATTAGAAGATTATAAAAGTGCGAAGTGACCTATCACTTTAAAGATAATCGGGCCGTTTTAAAAATGTGTTTAATTAAGGGCTTAATGAAAACAAAATCATGATCGCATCCTTTGTATAACGAAAGTTAGTCGTACAAGATATGGGTAACTTTCTTTAGATAAGGGTAACTTTCGTTACAAAAAGGAAGCAATTAAGTTTTGTTTTAATTAAATCCCCTTATTGTGTATATTTTTTTGAAAACAATTCAATCATTAATTACATTTAATTAACTATATATTTTTAAGTAATTTAGGGGCGTTGTTTATGTCAGGGCTCAAATAAAATAAAAAGACTTATTATAAACGGTGTAAGTACTTAGGTACCTACTTACACATACGACGAGACGTTACTCCGAGACAAGAATCACGCTAAATTAAGTTAAGTATACAATCATTGACATTGAATAGAGTCTTGATTTGCCAAGAATACGACAAGTTCGCCTTGTGATCTCGAGCAAGAAGCTAAATATAGTTTAGTACTTGAAAGACGAGTTCATGTATTCCTGGGATTCTCTAAGAGATTTACCTTTGTGAGATTACTTACACCTAAAATAGAAAATGTAGTTAAACACACGGATACATAAATAAATCTTGAATGTACATATAGGTACATATCAGTAAATTTAATAATTCAATGGACACTAGCTCTTCATTTCAGCCAAGTTAAATGCGCGACCAACGATGTGCAAACACAATTATCACCAACAAGCACCATTTGGCATTCATAATAAAATATCATTAACCCAACGCAGTGTTTGCATTTAGCAGCACAGTAGAGTTGAAACGAATTTTAAGAGAAGTTAGTAGTACAGACTAGGTACATACTGCACATACTAACTGTAGCACTGCCTGATGGGCTACCTAAAAGTTAAAAGATTTTTTGTAATTTTAACCAAGCAAAATTAATATTTACCTACAGCTTAACTAAGCCGAGAGCCAAGAATTCGCTTAATTATGTACCTACTCAAAAACTAACTTTTAATAGCTGCTCTGCGCTGGATTCCTAAAAATTTTTCAAGATTATATTTTCACCGGCACAAAGCTTTAGACACCGGGGATCCATTGCGGATGCGAAATTTTCACACGTTCGAAACCCGCAATACACCGCACCTGCCCGCCTGCTTACTTTACATTTTTACGAGACTGCGTCATTTAAGTAACTCGTTTTATTTTATGTGAGAAAATTTTCTACAGCGCATTGTAAAAGCCTGTAGTTGAGTACCTAAGTAGGTAGGTACTTATAAATAAGAGTTTTTAAGAATTTAAACTATAATACAAGGATTTGCTCATCGTATTTTTTGATGCCTATAGGTAGTTACCTACTTCGATTTTCATCCAAACTTCATAATGTACAGTCGCGGAATGAATAGGTTAGTCACTTTTCGACTCTATGTCAATGAGTTAAGGTCGAAAAGTGACGAACCTTTTCATTCCGCTACTATACCTATGTATATCAAATTTCAAGTTGATGTAACCACTAGAAGTGGGTCAAATTTGACACACAAGTTTTGATTAAAGACAAAGGCCGGTGCAGTGACACTTACTTAATAAAAGCTTAAATAAAGAGAAAGTACGTAGTGGTAAATTTGTGTCGCAATAAAACGACATACTTATCATTGCAGTTAGCCGCTTAATTACGGGGTGTGAGGGTTGATGACATTTTTATTAAAACAATTTACGCTAGCCCCCAAACTGTAAAATATTGCTGTTGGCAGAGTCGTGCTAAATGTGTGGGGGCGGGAGTGGGGTGGGGTGGTCATCCCGGCAGTCGGGGAGGTCATATCAGCCATTGAGCGGAGTGACCGGCCCTCTCCGAGCCATTTACTCCGTCCCACACGTTCCAAAGGGATTTTTCCAACCACAACGCGATCACGTCACATTTATTTCAAACTAGCTTTTGCCCGCGACTCCGTCCGCGTGGAATTAGTAATTTGGGCAGCTTATTTTTTTATCAAATTTGCTTTTTCATCAATTATGGCTCTCCTTAGTTCCTCCCCCCCCCGCAAACCTTCCCTCCCCCCCCCTCCCAACCCCACTCACCCACCAAACCCCCCGCACACCCGCTTTCACATTCACCACCGTACTCCCAAGTCAAGCGTGCCTATAGAAGTTTTAAGATTTAAAAGCGAAAAAGTTTTCCGGGTGCGCCGGTGGGATTCGAACCCACGTCTCCTGGGTATGCGCCCCAACACAGGTGTTCTACCAATTGAACCACGTCGCTCCCAACCGACTTCCCCGAAATTCTTAATCGCTTACATACACCAAAACAGTGGCGTGCGGTAACATCCATCACAACTATTAGAAGCTACGACTCCTACGTTCCAAATTAGTTGGAAAAGCGTAAGAAATTATGCACCACATCTATTTATTCAAATATTATTTATTTTTATTAGCAGTTACGTCTGCTCACCGAAACTAAGATTTAAAAATAAATAATGTTTGATATAGAAGTTTTACTTCAAAAACCCCTGATTTTGAAACATTCTTCCGCTCCGCTCCGCTCCTATTGGTGTTAGCGTGATGATATATAACCTATAGCCTTCCTCGTTAAATAGGCTATCTAACACTGAAAGAATTTTTCAAATCGGAGCAGCAGTTCCTGAGATGCGCGTTCAAACAACAAACAAATTCTTCTAAAAACTGTTCGATAAATTTTTAAAATAGACGTATCTTTCTTATTTGTGTACCGATTCAAATGAAACAAACACTAAATGTTAATCCAAGAAAATACCAACATATCAGTGAAAACCGCATCCTTCTAGGTTAAGCCGTTTCTGAGATTAGCGCGCACAAACGCACAGACAAACAGACAATAATTCTAAAAATCATTGTTTCGGGTTCTATTGCGCTAATAAATAGCCCTAGTGACAGTTTTTCTCAAATATCTTCAATGTACAGACACCGACTTGTTACAGATCTATTATATGTATCGATAGATTTGAACTTTGGTTATCTACGTAGGTAGGGAATTGTTTACTTTTCAAAGTTATCTGAACTAAGTAAGAAAAAATAATTAAGAACGTAGGTAGGTCTTTACTCGATAGTTCTTGGAGTTAATTGATGATATGGTTTTATTATAAAACTAATTGAACATGCTATTTATTTACATTCAAAAAATGTTAAATACAATTAAAACACTAAAACTGAATGTTTATTTTACTAAAACTAAAAATGAAAGACGTGGCAGTTGTTGAGATTTTCTGCCGCAGGCCAATAGCCGCCACCTCAAGCCAGTAGCCGCATTAACATTAACTGTCCGAACTACTATTCGTAATCTTTGAGAGATCCAAGTGCCAGCCCTGGTGTCGCCAGAGGTCAGAATCAAACGCGATGACAAGTCTAATAAAATTTATGGTGTCTTCTGACCATGTTTCCAATGTTTCAAGCGCCGTAAACTTATGATACCTACTTACCTACTTATTAGATGGTTCGGCCCTAAGTGCGGTGCTTTAGAGCTAGCATGTTAATCGATTGGTAACTACGTAATAATAATAATATTCAAATACAGTTTAAACTCTTTATAATTAAACACAAGGCACCGAGCAATTTTTATCGTTATAGAAAGTTACCGTTATATGGAGTGAAGAAAGAAAAACAACCAAATTCGCGATAAATTGATACAAGAGGTACCTAATTTAGTCTTCCAGTGTATTTTTTTCTCCTTCTTCTTTTTATTTTCACATATACTACAAAACCTAAGTACCTAGTGTGTGTGGTCTCGAACTAAAGACCATCATTTCTAAGTAAACCAATCGTAATTATGCACGTGGCAATTAACAATAACAAAAGCAAGATGCTTATTTACGACCTCAGAAGCTTTGGGGCCTCAAAAGTGTAGTCGTTATCTTTTGTAGCCTGATAATAAGGTAGCAAAAACAATAATACAGGTAATAAATATGTACTGTCTAAATATCTGTCTAATAATGCTGTAAACCAACCAAATTGTGCTCTGTTCTATGTTAAGTATTAGGGAGTTTATCGTTATAAACATTATGTTATAAAGAGTTTACACTGCAGTAAGAAACGTGTCTACCTATTTTTTTGGAAACGTTTATATTCAGAAACTTGGTAAACATCATATACGTATTTTAATAAAAAAGAGCCTGACTCTGCAATTGAAGCGGGTGTGCAATTTGCCGGAGAGTTCCCTTTAGGAGTGTCGGGATACCAAGCATCTTATAAACGCGACAAAGAGCTTTGTGCAAAGCCTAGAGTTTCGCGCCTCACGCAGTCGCAGTCGCCTAGAGGGTCGGGAATTTTTATTACACAATCCACTCCAGTTTGTTTATTTACCCTGGAGTTTTCACTACGTTCTACTTTATCTTCTTACCTAAGAGGGTGTCCCATAAGTAACGTAACTGTTTGCGGTGTAAAAGTGCGCTTTTGCTAGCGACTTTCTAGATGCGTTAATATTTTATTTACTTAGTATCTAAACAAAGTTTACCGTCTTGTTCGGAATTTGGGGAACCGTAAACGCCACTTTTGTAGCTAGGACTTTAATTTTTAGGGTTCCGTAGCCAAATGGCAAAAAACGGAACCCTTATGGATTCGTCATGTCTGTCTGTCTGTCCGTCCGTATGTCACAGCCACTTTTTTCCGAAACTATAAGAACTATGCTGTTGAAACTTGGTAAATAGATATTTATTCTGTGAACTGCATTAAGATTTTCACACAAAAATAGAAAAAAAAAAACAATAAATTTTGGGGGTTCCCCATACTTAGAACTGAAACTCAAAAATTTTTTTTCATCAAACCCATGCGTGTGGGGTATCTATGGTCTTCAAAAATGATATTGAGGTTTCTAATATATTTTTTTTCTAAACTGAATAGTTTGCTTCCAAAGTGGTAATAGTTATTTGTTATACAAGGGGGGAAAGTTGTATTTTAACTGCGAGTGTTCATTTTGAAACACGAGCTATCGAAAGGATTCTATGATTGACCACGAGCGAAGCGAGTGGTTCAAAAATAGAATTCTTTCGATAGCGAGTGCTTCAACACACGAGACGTAAAATAACTTTTCACCCGTGTATAACACAAAACTTTTCACCTCACTACAGCGAGGAAAATAAGAAAAGGGTTTGTACTATCAATTATTATTTATTTACCTCTTTGTCAATACAATAATTTTGAAGTACTTATAGAAATATTGGTAAAATCAGAAATAATGCAAAATAGCCTAAGCAAATCCAGTCTTTATGGAACTATTCCAATACCGACATATCGTCATTACTTTGAAAAAACTCGTATCTCCAATCAATGAATAAACCAAACTGAACTTTATTGCACATCGAGTAAAGTTCAATTAGCCAGATTATCGATTTTGAGATACGAGCAAACTGTATTACTGTTAAATTGTATACCGTTTTGACTTAAGTTTTTTTTTATTATTTCGGATGCGTTTTGATCGCACATCGACTTACTTGGACTGTCAGAACATTTTATCCGTTTTTACAACAAGAATGAAGGTTAATGTTGAATGCTGATATTTATGAATTAAAATAAAGTTGTAAGACTGTATTTAGTGTTTTTTACTCGATGCAATTCATTAATTGTGATGTTAAAAATTCAGCACTTTTAACGTTTTACGTTTTGTTAGCTGTCAAATATCACTTAAGCTGCCTTCAAATGTCAAAACTCTTTCTTCACTTGTGGATAAAAAGCGATTTTCTCAATAGATGTCAAACAAACAAAAAGGGCTTTCCGAGCTAGTGAGGTGAAAAAAAATATATGATGTACAGTCGAACAAAAGGTCGCCTTGACACCTTAAATGTCCATTTTGCATGCAGTGGCTAGACATCTGTCCATACCAATCCATACCAATGAACTTCAAAGTTCAACGGCTACAAGCAAATTTGTTTTGAAACTGGGCAGGCCTCGCTTTTGTCGACTGTACATTACTTACCATGTAAACTTCCACCGAAAGTTGGTTTGAACGAGATCTAGTAAGTAGGTAGTTTTTTTTAATTACGTCATAAATCGTAAACCGCATTTTATTTTATTTTGGCGTGTAGCGCCAACAAAGTGGTCACTCCAGTTTGGCGCATTTATTGTAATTTAAATTGTATTTGTTTTTTATATGAATAAATGATTTCTATCTATTCTATCTATCTATTATAGATAATGGTACGGAATGGACGGCACCCTTCGTGTGCGAGTCCGACTCGCACTTGGCCGGTTTTATTTGTAACTAATCTCCGCATTTTGCACTTTAATTTACGAATTCCGGACACTCATATCTTGTTTTGCAATTTGAGATGAGATCACGCTTGGCGAAACTTTGTTTTTCGTAACGCCATCTAACCAGTCTACAGCGAAATAATTTTAATAATACTCACCTCACGTGACACTTTCCGCCAAATAAGGCTTTTCTAGAAAAGAATCGAATTTAAGTCTGATTTAGGCGGTCGAGTTTCGTCACGTAGCCGACCTAGCACTGTGGTGGGATAAGGGTGGGAATTGGGATTAAGCGAAGGAAGTGGTATTCCACGAATGTCAACAATCGTAGTGTCCGACCGAAACACGATTTTTAGCCGAAACCGAAACCGAAACCGAATATTCGGTTTTTTTCTGATTTCGGCCGAAATCGAAACCGAAACCGAAATTTTTGAAGACGTATCATATCAAACAAAATATTCAAAATTACTGTACAGATCGTAAGGAAAAGGTTATTGCAAGGATTTCTTATATGAGAACAGTTACTTTTTTTGTTAAACAAAATAAAAAACGTTTATTTTTAATGAAAAATGTCTTGGCATTGGTATTATATTATTCAAAACAAACAACCTATTCTTATCACGTCTAAACTAAATTCACAATCCTAATATCAAACGTATTGTTCATTAATCACAGCATAAAATGCAGTAACAAATAAAATAAACAAAATAAATAAATATTAGGGGACAATCTTACACAAATCGACCTAGTCCAAAACTAAGCAAAGTTTGTACTATGGGTACTAGACGACGATAAACATACTTATATAGATAAATAAATACTTAAATACATAGAAAACATCCATAACTCAGGAACAAATATTCGTGCTCATCACACAAATAAATGCCCTTACCGGGATCGAACCCTGGACCTCTTGCTTCGTAGGCAGGGTCACTACCAACTAGGCTAAAGCGGTCGCCAAACAGATTAGAAAAGTAAATAATAATTTAATAAATAAACAACACTCATACATACTACTGTCGCTGGTCCCAGCTGGGCCGGCCGCCGATGCATTACCTATACCTACCCGGCCGAGCGTGTCGAATTAAGCCGAGCGCTCCCGATGCGAGAGCCGCGAGAGGCCGCGAAGTAATTTCGGCCCGGCCGAAGGTTTCGGCCGGATTCTGGCCGAAACCGAAACCTCGGCCGAAATCACTTTTTTGGCCGAAATTGGCCGAAACCGAAACCGAAACCGAAACTTCGGTCGGACACTAACAATCGTGAACTTTGACACGGCAGCGAGTTTGGAACACCGCTCACGTTCCGCGCGCGTTCTCGCCGAGGCGTTACTTGACTACTACACTCTAGTAGGTAGGTACTGTTACCGCTCGCTAGCAGCTAAGGTTTGAAAAGTTCATATGTAGGTACTTACGTTATTATGACTAACTTAGGGGAAGGTGGGGTAAGACGGGGACTTTAAGGTATTTCATAAATAAAACCCTCCGTTTTTAATTGCACAATGTAGGAACTTGTATTAAAAAAATAATCAGTCTTTCGCCCTTTAATTATAATCAGTCAAAACAAAAATATATAATTCTTCTCATAGAAATATCACCTTAGAAAAAAAACAAAAATTACCCCACCTATAGGGCAAGACGGGGTACCCCCTTGGGTAAGATGGGGTATAGAATATTCAAACGTCGTCATCATCACAAACCGGGCAGGTATGGACAGCTTCGTCATCGCTACCTTCAACTCCTGCACAGCCACAATGCACCGACTTACCGCAAATCTGACAAGTGATCCATCCTTCAGTAGACTCGGAATACAAGCCTTGGTAGTACAGACATTCTGTATCTTCGTTATCTGATGTCTGAGCTCCTTCGTCAGCTTTCTTGTTTTTTTTTCAATTTCTTATTTGTTTTTTTTTTCATTTTCTTTTTGGTTACCACCTTTGGTTTTGGTTTCTTACTGTTTTGTCCATCCTCTAATTCTTTTTATATGGAAGTACCAACCCCGTCTTGCCCGCTAGTAGGTACCCCATCTTTCCCAAACTGGACTTGTAAGTTGTATAATTTTTTTTGAGGCTATAAATCAAAGCAAACCGGCGCGAATTAATGACTTTAGGAAGTTCAGGATAGTAAAATAAACAAACATCGATAAAAAAATATGTCATGCATCTTGTATAACCTATATTCTATATTATGAACAGTCACGCACTTTATATACGTCAATAATTAGATAAAACCACTTAAAATTAAAAAAAAACACTTACCGAATAGAAACGTGCACTCCTCCGACCAAACTTTTTGTGACCCCGGCGCCACACATATTACAAATGTTTCAACACATATTTGAACACATATTTGATCTATGGTTGATTGTATGGATGTTCTATTGAACAAATAAGCAAATACCGGTGCTATACATGTGATCAAATAACTGTGTTCAAACATTTGTAATATGTATGGCGCCGGGGTGACACTAACAAGTACTGCTAAATACCGTCAGATGGCGTTAAAATAATTTTTCTAGTGGCGCTGCATTATCTGTTTTGGTAGGGTCCCCATCTTACCTCGCTACCCCGTCTTACCCCACCTTCCCCTACCCATCTAAAACTATGTTGATGATCGGCAAGTGCTTTTTAGGGTTCCGTAGCCAAATGGCTAAAAACGGAACCCTTATAGATTCGTCATATCTGTCTGTCTGTCTGTCCGTCCGTATGTCACAGCCACTTTTTTCCGAAACTATAAGAACTATGCTGTTGAAACTTGGTAAGTAGATGTATTCTGTGAACCGCATTAAGGTTTTTACACAAAAATAGAAAAAAAAACAATAAATTTTGGGGGTTCCCCATACTTTGAACTGAAACTTAATTTTTTTTTATCAAACACATACGTGTAAGGTCTACACTATCTATGGATAGGTCTTCAAAAATGATATTGAGGTTTCTCATATCATTTTTTTCTAAACTGAATAGTTTGCGCGAGAGACACTTCCAAAGTGGTAAAGAGTGTGTCCCCCCCTGTAACTTCTAAAATAAGAGAATGATAAAACTAAAAAAAATAAATGATGTACATTACCATGTAAACTTCCACCGAAAATTGGTTTGAACGAGATCTAGTTTGTCTGCCTGTCTATATCGGTAACCAATCTACAATGATCCCACACTGCGTACATTTTGCTTAGGAGAAGGGGTCTGCTAAGACTGGATGTTCATAGATACATATAAATTTGTACGGAACCCTCGGTGCGCGAGTCCGACTCGCACTTGGCCGGTTTTTTAATTAAAGTTGGTAGATGTGCAGTTAATACAGGAGTCACTTAATACTAATTTACGGTAGTCTGTATCAATTCGTTAATAAAACGAAAAAAATACGAGCACTATTATCGGTCAAACGATAATACTTAATTTGAGAAGTTTTCGAAGTGAAAATTGGATTCAGGTCTTTTTCTGAAGGTTACCCTCTACACAATGAATTCTAAATTCTAAAACAAGTAATTTTTGTATATACTTAAGTTTGTTTATTTCGGGTATCACGGCAATGGCTAAGTTTATTTAATAAAACCGGCCAAGAGCGTGTCGGACACGCCCAAGGTAGGGTTCCGTAGCCATTACGAAAAAATCAAGTAATATTTTTCTAAGGATTTCGTATGTGTACGGAATCATCCAAGTTTAGGTATGTTTTATACCTTAGGCTACTATTTACTCTTAAACTACAAATAATTTCCAAGCAATCTTAGCCGCTATAATTTTCCTAGTAAATTTGATATATTTACTACCATTCTGAATTTTCCACGGCCGATTTTAATGAAAATTTTCACTTTAAAGTTGAATATTTCGCAAACAGATCACTGAATAGAAAAATCATGTTAGGAACTCCGCAATGGTTTTAAAAGACCTATCCAACGATAACTCACACTATAGGGTTACCCGAGAAAAAAAAAATCACCCCCAGTTTACGTCTATGGGAGGTACCCTAAAAAAATTTTTTTTACTTTTTTTTATTCAATCACTTTGTCGGCGTGACTGATATATATATTCATGCCAAATTACAGCTTTCTAGTACTAGCAGTCTCTGAGCTTAGCCGCGGACAGACAGACAGACAGACAGACGGACAGACATGGCGAAACTATAAGGGTTCCTAGTGACTACGGAACCCTAATAGTTGACTACGGAACCCTAAAAACGAAAATAAACACAAAATAAATAAGAACAAGATCTTTTTTACAACGCCATTTACGCGAGTTTTCATTTTAAAGTTCATTTAAACAAGCATCTTGTCTGAAAAAAAAATACGATTTAACAAAATAAAGTACCCCGAGCGATGCTTGGTCACCCAGGTAGGTACAGGTTATAATAAATGATTGTAATTTGTAGTAAATTTTTCAACCTGTTATATTAGTATGTTGGCAGAGTACACCTCAGTAAAAAATAAATACTCCTCACAAGTGAAGGTATCCATTTCCATTTTTGGGAAAAAAAGGAAATCGTAACTAGAACGAAATGGGGAGGGTGTATTATCTTATCTTCTCGCTAAAATGAATATATTTTTGCCAAAAAATATATGTATATAAATTGAGACGAGTTATCTGCGCGTTGTTGATATTGCGCGACTTGCGAGCAATGACGTCATGTGTCATGTGGCGGGAGAGCTGTGCCGGGAGACCGCCCCCTGGACCTCTCGACATCTCTTGATCTACATCACCGTTATAATTGAGGGACGTTTCGCTGATTAATTCGCTTTAAATCGTGGGTATGTAGTAGCATGCCCCCATTTCCAGGTAAAACAATCTCATTACATACTTGTAACCAAAATATACGAAAGAATATTCGGTCTCAATTTAAGTACGTATGTGAGTGAGTACAAAAAATAATCAAATTTTTAAATAACGATAAAGTGAGTGGGGGTAAGATGAAAAACAGTACTGTTGTTCATCTTATTTTCATCTTACCCCCACTCACCCTACACGATACACGTGTCACCCTTGTGTCACCTTACTAATAATTCTGAGATACCTTTTTACATTCAAATCTCGAAATAAATTATTATTTCATGTAGGTTTCTACACGAAGATACGATAAAAGATATTATAAGCGCCTGCTGTAGCATGAAAAAGAAACAAAGGGCTTTTCTCCAGCGTTCACACGAGTTACATAAACAAGAAAGAACCATAATAGCAGATATGTATTTAGATCTCGCAATCATTAACGCTTTTAAAACTTACGCAGTAAAGCTGAATGAAGCGTTTAGCAAAAATATTACACTCTATATATTTGTCATGTTCTTTTTAATTTTAATATTATTTGCATTTAATTGATTAAATTATGATCATTATTTAAATTCATTAATAACATAGTTTATAGGATGTAAATGTATATACTAGCAAAACTACCTATGGATTCTTTGTGATCTGTAAATTTTTTTTTATAGGTACAGACAGGTTGTCCCAAAACTTAACAATAACCTGGTACCGGGCGAGAGGCAAAGTTTTAAGTTTAAGAAAAAAAAACATGTCACTTAGTTAAGTGATCATAGAGATTTTTTCGAAAATATCTAACACTACAAGTGACATGTTGTGACTCTTAAGTATTATCGCTAAACTAAGTGACATGGACTCTTAAAATTTGCTCGTTCCAAAACTTTTATTTCACGTTGTCATACACACAAACGTACAAACAACAATAAACCGGCCATGAGCATATCGGGCACGCCCAGGATAGGGTTACGTAGCCGACTCAAAAAAATCCTTGCATACCTATATTGAGTACCTACCGTAATCGCATTCATCAAGCACCGCACACTATGTATGTTATTTGAACGTCAACTAATGTTTATGATTGCTACTAAATAGTATAATTAATAATTAATTATACTATCATATCGGTATTAAACAAGTAATATTTTCCGAAGGATATAAACTGCTATGTACTCTTAAACTATGTTGTACTAATGACATTGCCTGCGCTAAGCTACGGACGGACAGTTTGACATACAGACATAGCGGAGCCAAAATAGCAAAAACGGAACCCTAAGAAAAATAATTCGTCAAATATTTAGGTGTAGCCGTTCTCGAGATTTGCGCTTCAACATACTTAGTCATTATTTTTTATATGTATAGGTAGGTACCTAAATAAAATTGGATTCTAGTCCCATATCATTTTAATCATGTAATGGACATTATATAAGTATTAGGTAGTCGTTATATTCGATTCGTAAAAAGCTCAAGTAAATTATCTACAGGCAATCCATTATCTAAGCAATGAAATCGCTTTTGACCGGCCGCGTGATTCCATGTCCTTCCGTCCGCTTGGCCTGGGGGGCTACTCCGAAATTCGAAAATCGAAGTTCGTATCGCATCGTCTTACTCGCTCTTGTATTAAATACTATTAGCGTGAGAGGAATGGCACGATACGAAGTTCGAATTTAGCACTTCGTAGTATAAGGCCTGGCAACCGCAATCCCATTCCTTGGAGAATAGAGAAAATTGTAGACCTAACAACTTAGAGTATGTTCAGCGGTTACTTTTATTGATCTTTATTTAAGCCAGGGATTCATAATCATAATCATAATCATAATCATTTATTTGCATAAAAACATGGTATTAGATTGGTGATATAAAAGTAATACAGTTTCACACGCTTTTGTCACACTATGAAATGCAAATTTCAATTGATTGACATGGGGTACATAGTACCTATCAAATAGGTATAACTATAACGAATTGAAACAGAAAGCTGTCAATAGCTATGTAGGCCAATAGAATTTAGTAAGAATTTTTAGAACGGGTACAGTACTTCTTTTAGATAGTATTCCCTATTATATCCAAACAAACAATCCTCTTTATTACTTTATTACACAGGGTTATTTGTAATTCACTAGCATCCTTTTAACCCTAAACTCCTATCACTTAAACAATTGTTTTTTTTGTATTACGGCTATTGTCATAACTTAATATTTTTGGTGTAATAACGTTTTGAAAATTTGAGATTACTTACCTCTTATTTTTGGGATACTCTGTGATGGGAAAAAAAGTGCTTCATTTTAAAAAGTCATAAAACAAAAAACATTTCTTTGAGTGATAGGAATTCAGGGTTAAGAGGATGTCAGTGAATTACAAATAACCCTGTAGAAGTACTCTACTAAACATTATTTACTTTACTGTTACTAGTCGCGGTATCCACTAGGATCACCTAATTCGATCCCCCAGGTACAATTATTGTAGGTAAATACCTGGGGGATCGAATTAGGTTATAATAGTAAGGTAAAGGTCCACCAGGAGTTAGGCGTTACTAGTAAGTAAGTAACCCGTGTAGTAAGTAATATGGAACCTGATTAAGAGGTGGGTAGGTACAGTTTGAAAACAACTTTGTTAAAACTCAAGCTTTTACTTCGAGATAACTTTTTAGATGTCGGCTTCCAGTAATTGGAACTGAAAGTCTCTTTATTAAATTTACTGCTGAAAGCACTCCAACGTACATTCGTAACGAGACAAAGCAAAAGCTTCCAAAAGAACATTCCATTTGCGAGAAACAGTCACTTTGTATAACTTCTATTGCGATTACGTCAAGTTAAGCACTTGTACGAACTGCAAGGGAGACTTGTTTTGGTTTGAAACGAATTGAGAAATTTAACTTACATATAAATGTATTAAATAAGCCTAGGAATAAAAACTACAGGCATGCATTTCGTCACTACTTTGAAAAACCTCGTATCTCAAATCAATACGTAAACCAAATTGAACCTTGATTTACTTTTAGTAAAGTTCACTTGGCAGATTTTAGATTTTAAGATACGAGATTTTTTCATAGTAGTGACGATTTGTAATTTAAAAACTACATGCATTTTACTGAAATCATGGTACGAGCTTCTTTGTCTAACTTAGAAAATCATCATCGATCTAAAAAGCCTCTTTACATTCTGAAGGAACTTAGACGCAAATAGCAAACGGAAATGGCAATTTGCCAAGTCAAGTCGCGCAACAAGCTCTCGGGTACGTCCTTCCCCATTGCCAAGGACGAATCAAGGACACAAACGACATAATGACTATAGGTATAGCTTAATACTTAATAGTATTATGATAAGCCTTAGCTATTAAGCTAAGGTAGTTACTATCAATATATTTCTCGCAATATACAGAGAGGATTGCGTAAGAAACATGGGCTAATAAAAACAATAAGAGTAGGTGTACTGATAAAAACAAAGTCAAAAGCCTGAAGAAAGAAAAGTAAATCATTTCTATTTAAATTGGTTCTCGTGTAAGGTAGGTAAGTATATCAACTTGCTTTTGTTAGCTAGCCACCTACATATTTCGTTCCTTTAATGAAGTCTTTTAAATAACCTTTGTTGTGTATTTATTGCTAGAAGGTATCCGTTTTTACCAGACTTTTTTTTTGCTTTTTTTTGTTGTTGTTGTTACATTGCTATTTATTTACTAAATACATGGACGCAAATAGCGTTTCTTCGTTTGTCCTTCTGCGATATGTGGGTGAGTATAAAAGTGACCTGTGCTTTTGGAAAACATGAGTGCATAGGTAGGTATACGCCGGGTCATACACATTTTTTTTTGTTCGGGTCTCTTCTGTGGACATGGCAAAAGTTAAGGGTCTATAATTAGGGTTCCGCAGTCAACTAGGAACCCTTATAGTTTCGCCATGTCTGTCCGTCTGTCTGTCTGTCTGTCTGTCCGTCCGCGGCTAAGCTCATCAGAGACTGTTAGAAGCCGTAATTTGGCATGAATATATATATCAAGTACGCCGACAGTGGTTAAATAAAAAATAGTTTTTTTTAGGGTACCTCCCATAGACGTAAAGTGGGGGTGATTTTTTTTTCTCGACTAACCCCATAGTGTGGGGTATCGTTGGATAGGTCTTTTAAAACCTTTGGGGGGTTGCTAACATGATTTTTCTATTCAGTGATCTGTTTGCGAAATATTCAACTTTAAAGTGAACATTTTCATTAAAATCGACCGCCCCCCCCCCCTCTAAAATCTAAACTGTTGGGTGGAAAAATTTGAAAAAATTCAGAATGGTAGTAGGTAAATATATTAAGGAAAATTATAGCGGCTGAAATTGCTTGGGAATTATTTGTAGTTTAAGAGTAAATAGTACACTTAAAACATACCTACCTAAACTTGGAAGATTCCGTACACATACGTTACGAAATCCTTTGAAAAATATTACTTGATTTTTTCGTAATGGCTACGGAACCCTATCTTGGGCGTGTCCGACACGCTCTTGGCCGGTTTTATTTTTAAACAAGTCTACATCGGCGTGTTGGACGCCGGGCCCACCCCATTTAAATAAATCTTAACTTAAGTTTGCTGACTCGGAGTCGCTAATTTTATTTCCACAGGAGAGACAACTTTTGTTTCTCACGCTCTGTATGGTGTATGACACATGTCCATCCATAATAATTTACTAATACTTACTAATTACTAATGTACTACTTACTAATTACTAATATTACTAATTTAACTACTAATGTTACCAATTACTAATATTCATCGTCATCATCATCACCATTTCAGCCGAAAGACGTCCACTGCTGAACTAGGTCTCCCCAAGGCTCGCCAAACAGATCGGCCCTGCGCCATCCGCACCCAATGCGTTCCCGCTACCTTCACCAGGTCGTCGCTCCATCTTGTTGGAGGCCTACCTACACTGCGTCTTCCGGTCCGCGGACGCCAAAAATAATAAATACCTAATCAATAAATAAATAAATAGCCAATGTTACTAATAATATATTTATTACTAAACAATATTATAAATGCGAAAATGCGTATAAATCCGTATGTATGTACGTCCTTACATAGTGTGGTTTTTATCACCATTCAAAAGGATGCAAATTACAGCTGGACCGATTAAGATGATAGTTAGTATAAAGATACTTAGATTGAGTCCGAGAAAAGGACATAGGGTGGTTTTAATTTCAGAAATTACCCTTCAAGGGAGTGAGTAGGGGGTGAAAGTTTTGTATGGCGAATCAATATACATCCAATATACCAAGTTGTTTTAGTTAATATGTGCTGTAGCTTCATCGCGGAAATCCTTTAGATACTTACATTGAAGTTAATTCGGTTTTCGTGCAAGCAACACGTTCCGGGAGTAATTATAAAGTGCGGATGGTGATGCGTGCGTCAGCTGCGACTCCGGGCCGCGATGACATACTTAAAATGTTTGCTTACCGCCTGTCGCCCACAAACGTGCTTTATTTGTTGTTGTTTTCGCCACTTTTACTTACTTACCTTTGTTATTTAGAAGGTGTTTGGTTTTATTCCAAACACTTATCTCAATGACAAACTACTAGCAGATGTAGAGTTAAAATTATAGAGCATAGTTTATATGTAGTGAATACGCACTAGTAGGTAAGCCAGGTAAACCCTTGAAATACGAAGTTAATCCTTCCGAGAGCAACTTTTGTTATTTTTTCGTAACAAAGTGTCCGAAGGGATAAGAACAGTAGGTAGAAATATGAACATTGTCCATGATAATATGTATGATGAAATTAAAAACTCTACCTTTTTACAATGGGCTTTCCAAGAATTTAACTTTACTCGATAATTTTCCAATATTCATTGTTCTTCCGAGTAATGTTTACCTGCTAAGAAAGGTTAGGAGAGGGTTTTTTTTTTATTATATGGCTTTTAATTCGTCTTGCTCTGAACACAATCTAGCCACATAGTTATTTAACTGCCTAAATAGGTATTTAGTTAGGTTACAACCAGTATAGTTGGTCTACTTTGTTTCAGAAAAGTGGGACTTTGCGGTTGCAGCTGCGAGACAGTTGGCGGTGCGGTGCGTAATCATTAGGACTCACTTTGTACCTACTGAGACGCTGGAATTAAAACGACTTGACGTACAACAAAGAACAGCAAGAGCGAGAAGCAGGGGTACACGGCGCCGCGGGACATGCGCAGCCGCAGCCGCAGCCCGCCGCAGCGGCCGCGCGCCTCGCCCGCCGACCGATAAGCACGCGCGCAGTCCCTGTGCCAAGTTTCCATTTCAACGCAGCTCTCGGCTCTCACTTAACTAGTGCACGCACGCGCAAGACGTCGCATCGCGAGCCCTCGCGGAGAGACGTCGAGTTATGCAGCGGGCACTGGCCATACTCACACGATAATATTTGAAAAAAATATTATATTTTGACGTTTGTGTGACATATTATGGCGCATCAAGACGTGTCGATGTAAACAAAATTGTGTGAAAGTTCCGTTATTTAGTCTGAAAGTTAAGTGATAACTGTGAGTGGAGTTCGATTAGTGGAAAATGTCGTCTCGTTCAAAGGAAAAAGTAGCAGCTGCGTTCAGGAAGCTGTTCCGGTCTCCGGAGAAGATAGACAATGATGGCGCCGGGCCGAGCGGCTCGCCGGCACGCCGCGGGCTGCTGCGCCGACACAGGTACACTATTTACTCTAATTGAAAATAATAGAATTGACCTAGGTCCTTACAGATCTTTATTTTAGAATCACACATTAGAGTTAAGTACACATTATCTTGTTTAAAAACACTGTATACAAAAATCAGTCAACAGAAGAGTAGCATGCTCCTCCGCGTCAATTTTTCCTGTTTTGTTATTCTATTAAGTATAATGTTATCCTATTAGTTTAGTATAGTATCCATACAGTATATCCTATCCATATAGTAGCTTATGCAAAGATTATGGCCCTGAGAAAATACTGAGTTATTATATATTATATATTATATTATATATATTATATTGAGCTGCTGAATCTTTTGTGCAGACTTTCGAGCAAATCGATATACTTTAAGTACTTAACTTGTATTAATTTCATAATCACTTATCAATAACGTATCAAAATTACAAACAGGTGTACGTATTACTAGATTTCGCAAGGAATTACATACCTGGGTATTATTTATTTAAATATCATGAACGATCCATACACGAATTTTAACTTGTTTACTAAACTGTGTGCATTGTATAAGATTCAATCGAGTGAATCGCCGTAATATCAACAACATGCACAACGGTTAATGTCATCATTCCAAAACCTGGAAATTATACAATTTATGATATATCCCAGTTGATTTAGACGTACCAAGTAAGTTTTTTTAATGCCTAACGTAACGTAAGTAGGTGCATTTCTATTATATGGGTTAGGATTACTTATTTTCAACACCGTCTGTAATCTAAAACTAAAACTGATCATTTACATGCAACAGCCGGCAAAACAAAGGTTTTGACAATTTTTTTTTAAATTATGAAGCCGGATGTAACCGGAACTTACCCGTTGCATTTCTTATTTGTCTGATTCATGTAAGTACCTACAAATAATGTTTCTAAAACGACAACTCAATTAAATGATCGATCAAAAACAAAGTAAGAAATAGAGTCCGAGCCTAACTAATTATTGCTAAACAACAAATAATAACTTAATCAGTTTGGTTAAGCGTTGTATGAATCAGACTTTAATTATACTGAGTATGTTTAAAAATTTTAATAAACCTGAGCGAAGTCACGTAGTCTGATGCAGGGATGTTATGGAGCTCCGTAACCATAACCGAAACATCGGATATCCGAAAGAAAAATATATCCGTAACCGTATCCGTTTCACAAGTTTCGGATAGTTTCGTATAAGGGCGGAGACTAAATAAAACGACATTTTTCGACAGGTTTTTGTTTCACCGCTCGCGCGCCACGTGAATCTTGCACGCAGTGTTTATTTTTTTTTTTATTAACGGATTTTTTTTTTGAATGAGTCGCCAGAGGGGCCAAAGACGCGAAGTCTTTGCTATTTTTTACTTTAGGGTAACTACGAACTGGGAATGGAGGGCCCAGACAGTGTCTGTCAGTGTCTGTCAGTGTTTATTAACGGATTGGAAACACTACCTGTACCCCCGGGCCAGGGGAGACCAGGATGGTTATGTGGGACTCTCCCCGTCCTCTTCCCCTAACGCTAAGGGGAGGGGGGAGTATACCCACTAAAACTACTCCGACGTTGCCCTCTTGCTGAGGTTGGTAGGCGCCGCGGGGTCCCAAAGATTCTACCACGACGCCTCCCGGCTGCCCTAGCTTACGCCAGTGCAACCCGCGCCAAAGGAGGGAGGAATCGCAACGTTTCGACTCCTCCCCCAGACTTGTAGGACCGTGCAATTGGCTAAGTAAAGTTTTTTTAAGAGGTGCTAATTATATTTTTTTTCGACAGTCGGCGTTCTGAAGATCGAGAAACTGCAGCTGTTTTATTTTTATCTCCTATTTTTTTTTTTTTTTTTTTTTTTTTTTAATAGCCTGTTTCTGTGTCCCACTGCTGGGCAAAGGCCTCTCCCCTGGACTTCCAACTCGGCCTGTCTGCACTTGTGTTTGACCAGTCGCTCGAGAACGTGTCTAGGTCATCCCGCCATCTTCGCCTTGGCCTGCCGCGGCGCCGGCAACCGTCCTGGGGCACCCATTGAGTGGTGACCCGCGCCCATCTCTCTGGGCGCATGCGGCAGACATGGCCAGCCCAGTCCCATTTCAGCCTGGCGGTTGCTTTACCTACATCTACAATGCATGTTTTGGAGCGCAGTACAGTGTTCCGGACTCGATCGGTTCTTTTTACATCTAAAATGCTGCGCTCCATAGCTCTTTGGCAGACCTTCAATTTGGACTTCTGAATTTCAGTCAGGGACCACGTTTGAGCACCGTAGGTTAGGATAGGCAGTATGCATGTGTCGACGAGTTTCCGCTTGAGTGACAATGGAAGGTTACCCTTCAACAGCTCCTTCATGGACCAGAAGCTCTTCCAGGCGTTATCGATTCGTCTTTCGACCTCTTTGTCTTGCCTATTGTTAAAAGAAACTATCTGGCCCAAGTAAATATACTCGTCGACATAATGCATGACGTGCCCATCTACCTCGACCCTACGTTTCGTGCTATTGGTCATGACTTTTGTTTTGGTTCTGTTCATCAGAAGTCCAACCTGAAGGCTTGCAGAGCTGAGATCTTGAAGCATCACTTCGAGTTCTGATGCTGAGGAAGAGAAAAGGACTATGTCGTCGGCGAAGCGAAGATTCGTTAGTCTTCTGCCGTCGACCACAATGCCCTTCTCCCTCCAAGCTTCCGCCAGGCTCTTGAATATCTCTTCTAGTGAGCTTGTAAACAATTTGGGAGATAGCGGGTCGCCCTGTTTTACTCCTTTTTCTATTTTGAATGACTGACCTGATAAATGGTTGAGCTTTATATTGGCAGTGCTGTTATTATAAATTGACATCAACAGATTTATATACGTTGGGTTAATGTTCTGATTATAAAGTGCTGTTTCTATTGCAGAATGTTTGATACTGTCAAATGCCTTCGAGTAATCTATGAATGCCAGGTAGAGCGGTTTATTAAATTCATTGCATTTTTCTATGAGTTGATTAAGAGTATGAAGATGATCTGTGGTTGAAAATCCGGGTCTAAAGCCAGCTTGCTCGGGCGGTTGAAGCTGGTCAAGCTGCCCAGCAATGCGACTTTCTATAATTTTTATGAAGGTCTTGTAGGCGTGTGAAATAAGGCTAATAGGACGATAATTGCCAATATCGCATTTATCGCCTTTCTTATGCAGGAGTATTATGTTGGAATGACACATTTTTTGCGGAAATTTACCGGTGCGAAGAATAAGATCTTATCTTATCTTTATCTCCTATTGTTTACTGGAAATATTTTTTTAAGTGTTCGAGTTGACATTTGTGAGATTTAATGGCTGACAAGCCGTTCGTGCTCAGTACTTAGTAGAAACAGAAAAAAAACGAAGTCATAAGTCACTTTTGTCCATGTCAAACCGTTTGCGTTTCGTTTGCTTTGCGTTTTGGTGTGATTTTTGGACTATTTTTAACGACCTCCGCACAAAATTCGGATTTTCAATTTTACCGCATTTCTCCACGACTTATGCACGATAATTGAATCACGATTGAATATTTTCGATCATTATTTTGAAACTACTTTTTGGACAATACCAAGTAAACGAAACGCAAACGGTTAGATTTCATTTGACATTGACAATTGACTTCGTTTTTTTTTCTATTTCTACTAAGTACTGAGCACGAACCGCTTGTCAGCCATTAAATCTCACAAATGTCATCTCGAACACTTAAAAAAATATTTCCAGTAAACGATAGGAGATAAAAATAAAACAGCTGCAGTTTCTCGGTCTAGAAGACGACTATTGTCGAAAATAAATATATTTAGCACCTCTTCAAAAAACTTTGCTTAGCCAATTCAAGCAAGGGATCCCCGTCCCCTGCCTGCTGGAAGATCTGGCGGGCGGCAAATCGCCTACGCCTTACCCCCCTTCGTCTGCGCCGGAACAGGGGAGCACCGACGTCGTCTTCGCGCTCCCGTTCCGCAGCCTCCTTTTGTGAGATTACTGTCTCGCAAAAGGAGGCGACCGCCTGCCAGGCCTCCTCGCTCTATGGCCGACACGACACTCCAGAGCGAGAGGTCATTCCTCCCGAGTTCCGCCATCAACTTTTGGCGCTCTGGAGCCCAGCTACTACATACCTCCAGAGTGTGCTGGGCGGTATCATCCTGGTCACCGCAGTGGTGGCACGTTCGGACCAAGCTCCCTCCCTATTCTGTGCAGATAATAACCGAAGCATATCCATGTCCGTTCATTATCCGCACCATTCTAAACGTTAATGTTTCGTGCGCCCTCTCAATGGTCGAGTGGCGGGAAGTGAACCGCTGGGTTGGGTCCTGAAGGCTTTACTTGCATTTAGCCTTGGCGAGCAGAGCACCTTAGTTGTATACTTGTCCGCGTTGCAAAATGTCTTGGTCTGTAAAACGCCCTCATTGCTATAAGACGTAGTAGACTTAATGACTTGGCTGTAAAACGACTTAATGTCATAATGTTTCAATAGGTAAATGGTCTGGATAACCTTCATAACCTTCATCTATTCTATACATATAATAAATCTGTAACAAGTCGGTGTCTGTACATTGAAGATATTTGAGAAAAACTGTCACTAGGACTATTTATTAGCGCAATAGAACCCAAAACAATGATTTTTAGAATTATTGTCTGTTTGTCTGTTTGTCTGTGCGTTTGTGCGCGCTAATCTCAGAAACGGTTTAACCTAGAAGGATGCGGTTTTCACTGATATGTTGGTATTTTCTTGGATTAACATTTAGTGTTTGTTTCATTTGAATCGGTTCACAAATAAGAAAGATACGTTTATTTTAAGAATTTATCGAACTGTTTTTATAAGAGTTGTTATTATGAACGCGCTAATCTCAGGAACTACTGCTCCGATTTGAAAAATTCTTTCACTGTTAGATAGCCCATTTATCGAGGAAGGCTATAGGCTATATATCATCACGCTAACACCAATAGGAGCGGAGCGGAGCGGAAGAATGTTTCCAAATTGGGGGTTTTTGAAGTGAAACTTATATATCTCGGGAACTACTGATACGATTTGAAAAATTCTTTCAGTGTCAGATAGCCCAGTTAGATAGGGCGGGTTGGGAGCGGGTGGGGGGGGCGAGTTGGGAGCGGGTGGGGGGGCGAGTTGGGAGCGGGTTGGGGGCGGTTTGAGAGCGGGTTGGGGGCGGGTTGGGAGCGGGTGGGGGAGCGAGTTGGGAGCGGGTTGGGGGCGGGTTGGGAGTGGGTTGGAGGCGGGGTGAGAGCGAGTTGGGGGCGGGTTGGGAGCGGGTTGGGGCGGGTTGGGGGCTGTTTGGGGTCGGATTGGGAGCGTGTTGGTTTATTATGAAGTTTCACTTCTTCCGGAAGGATCTAAGGAGAGCCATAATTTATGAAAAAGCAAATTGGATAAAAAATAAGCTGCCCAAATTACTAATTCCACGCGGACGGAGTCGCGGGCAAAAGCTAGTTACCAATATAATACAATCAAGGCCTTATACAATATTGAGTTATTCTGCCTACTTGTGCATTTCACGTCCTAGAACGTTTTGCTAAGAAAGTCTTCTTGAAACTTAGACAATTTTGTAATCATGGCATTAGATAAACAAGTCATTTTGCATACTTGGTCAGTGTACTACTACTTTTGACGTTTTGAATGCCAAGGCTAAATGCAAGTAAGGCCTTCGGGTCAGGACCCAACCCCAATTCGCGATATTTAGGCAACACCGCATAGTAAAGATGGACTGCGTTGAATGTAGGCCAGAGGCAGAAGTACTTATTACGAAACCAGAATTATTTGCATATAAAGTGCAATAACTGAATAGCATTGCATTTTGATCGGTTGTAACTTTGGCAGCGCTGCGGTGATCACTGAAATCAGACTGCACTTTTTGTTTGACGGCTTTAGTAAGACGTGGAACTTAGGGAACTACTTTAAGGGCCTACCGTGTTTTGGCGCATTTATTGCATTCATTTAGTGTGACAAGCGTATATATAATTTATTGAAACAGGCGTTACTTTGCGAAGGTCCATATTAATGAACTGAAGCAATTTGGTCGCGGGTGAGCAAAGTAATTGTTTCAGTTCATTACTTTAATACAACCCACCCATCCCATCCCACAGTACAAGCAGCAGCAAGCAGTCTAGTACCCATAGTACAAGCTTTGCTTAGTTTGGGACTAGGTCGATTTGTGTAAGATTGTCCCCTAATATTTATTTCTTTATTTATTTATTTATAATAAATTATAATTACTATTGTTATTACTAATTTAACATTTTACAGGTTTAGAATTCAATGATTAAAGTTTGAATTCCGTACCTATTAGGTTGACCTACTACATTGCTACATTGTAAAAGGCCTTCTACACGGTCGGGACCAACCGCCAACTATCGTATCCTTGGTCGGGTTGATTTAAAAATGGACAGTTTAGAAATCGGTTGACCCGACCGATATTTGGTTGATGTCAACGGCCTTGGTCGCGAGCGCATTGTCCGTGGTCGGCCTCAACCGTATGGAACGCTACCGGCCGACGCGAGCGACACGACGGTCGGCGGTTGGTCCCGACCGTGTAGAAGGGTTTTAAATATTGCAATACGAACACGAGTAGGTAGGTACTGCTTGTACGGGTGCCTGTGGACTGTGGATGGATGATGGAGTGTTTCCAAGTTTAAACTAAGTTTGTGTCCGTTTTCGTTTATTTTGCATTTGGAACGCAGGTTAAATAATTGTTGAACTCGTTCTAAATAGATTGATATTAAGATCAAGGCGATATAAATCAAAACACGCACTCAATCCGAATACTAATTGGTTAAGGCCATTTTAAATTATCCACGTAACTGCGTATATATGTGTGTATGTACTTTATAACAAATCAAACAGTAGATTGTTCTACGAGGAAGGAAAAACACCTATATCACACGAGATATCTTGGCACCTGATCATCCCGAGGGTGCCGATAATTCGAGTGTGTGTGATATAGGGTTTGTCCACTTTACTTAGTTTTAATTTCGTAAGCGTCAGAACCCCTTGGCTATTGAATAAATTCGATGTTTAGAAAATACCAAAATATACTAACTTTTTGCTACTATTTGATACCTAATTTCAAATAATTATAGTACCTCGATAGACAATGAAAAAAAGGAGTAAAAAAAATAGCCAGACATTCTGACGTCAGGATGTCTGATCATTTTTATTTAAATAGTTCGAGACAACACAGCTAATTTATCTCTTATAATTATTTACTATATTTTTTTTAGTAATAAACTGAAACAATTACATTGCTCACCCGCGACCTTACGATAGTTACGTTTATGTAAGAAATGCGTGTTCATGCAGTTCCTCCACCTCCACACTGTACGAACACACACAAATCACACAAACCTAACCATCACCATCACCAAACTACACTGACGCGTTTCGAACTCAACCAGAGCTCATCTTCAGAGTTGGTACCACAACCGTACGCTATGCTACCAAATGTTAGACTAACAAACCAAAAGAAATGTTTTAACTTGTCACTGTAGCTTCTCAAGTACCTACTTTATTTTTCTCAAACAAACTACCCCACAAAAATTAACTTTTATTGTCATATAAAACTAACCAATGAAATTTTTTTTGATCGACACCCCATCACACCAACATACAACACAAACAACGAACATTTAAGTATCCCGCCCGACACTGAGATTTATTAATTGTAGGATTCCATGAAGACGAATCATCCCGGTTGAAATGTCTGTGCTTTTTAGGGTTCCGTAGTCAACTAGGAACCCTTATAGTTTCGCCATGTCTGTCTTTTTAGGGTACCTCCCATAGACGTAAAGTGGGGGTGATTTTTTTTTTGTCGTCTAACCATATAGTGTGGGGTATCGTTGGATAGGTCTTTTAAAACCATTGTGGGGTTTCTAACATGATTTTACTATTCAGTGATCTGTTTGCGAAATATTCAACTTTAAAGCGTAAATTTTCATTAATATCAACCCCCCCCCCGTCCGTCCCCCTCTAAAATCTAAACTGTTGGGTGGAAAAATTTGAAAAAATTCAGAATGGTAGTTCAAATTTACTAGGAAAATTATAGCGGCTAAGATTGCTTGGAAATTATTTGTAATTTAAGAGTAAATAGTAGCCCAAGGTATAAAACATACCTAAACTTGGATTATTCCGTACACATCCTTAGAAAAATATTACTTGATTTTTTCGTAATGGCTACGGAACCCTACCTTGGGCGTGTCCGTCACGCTCTTAGCCAGTTTTTTTATTTATTTCAACTGCTTCACGCACGCACCATTCTAGAGTAGAAGTAGAAATGGCGTTCTGTGGAGAGATTTTGGGATTGTGGAGGTTTGGTCCTGACTCCAATAAATGTTCGGCTATGGCTGACTTATTTACTTGGTGATTTTTAACAGCTGCAATATGCATGTCCCTTATTTTTCTTTTTGTCTGACCGATATAGGAACTACAGTCAACCTTATAAAACCTGGCGTTTGGTAGGGAATAACATCCCTGGGTGTCCGCATATGCCTCGCGACCTTGGACGAAGGCTTATACCTACGTGGTGTATATACTCAGTGTAATGTAATTTTTCTTGCAATTAACAAAGAACAGATCCACATTTTTTCCTCAACGACGTGTGGTGTGTGTAGGTACTTAAATTTTATGGGTAACATTAAATTTTCACCTCGGTCCACCATTTAATAAAATTTGTGTAGGTTTTTTGTATAACTTCCTTTTGAAATATTAAGTAAATTTTTTCAACTGATTCACTAGTGTTATTTTTTTATACGACCAAGCCACATATTTTGAATAAGGTATAGCCATGGGAGAGGCCTATGTCCAGCACTGGACGAGCATAGCTGATGATGATGATGATGATAAAGTTTAAGAAATCAGGGCTTGTAGAGATAAGGCGTATAGAGTTAGAAGAGAAGCTTGGCTCTACATGAGATTTGATAACTTTTTGACAGTGCGAGGTACCTAAGTATACACCGTGAAATTTTAGTGGTTGTTTTCCTGAAACGAGGTGATTTAGTATCGATTGTACAATCGATTTATAATTACTATTTTGATTAGAGTCAAAAATCCAATTGTGAAAAACGAAAGTCGAAAATGACCGCAAACCAATAGTAACGCTTCGTTGGTACAAGTAGCGTACGATCGTACGATAGGTTAGGTACCAACGAAGCGTTACTATTGGTTTGCGGTCATTTTCGACTTTCGCTTTTCACAATTGGATTTTTGACTCTAGTCAAAATAGTAATTATAAATCGATTGTACAATCGAAACTAAATCACCTCGTTTCGGGAAAACAACCACTAAAATTTCACGGTGTATAGTATCGTCTTGGCAATATTTTGTTACATGAAAATGTTTTTATAGCTAGAGAGCTAGTGAACCCTCCGAGTAACGGTTTTCCTTTAAGGCTAGAAATTTATAGAATGATGATTTATAGCACCCTAAGGGCAATAACCATGACCTGGCAGCTATCAGTCCTGCGCGTCATCAGCCCTTTTATTTTTTAAATTGTAAAATAAATAAGATATAAAAACTTGTTTCTGTAAGCTTAAAAATTTAATATGATTTAGTTTATTCATTGTAAATTATGAAAAAAAATTGTCAGAAAATTATTGTTACCAAATAGTGTGGTGCAAAACCGAATCAATGAAAAGATGTATGGAGCGGACCACTGATTCACTTTTGCACCTAATATTTATGTCTGTAATTACTACGAGAGTATCCTTCTGGTTTAAGAGAGTGGCTGTTCATTATAAAGACTCGTCAGTTGTTTGCTTTATAAATACAGCATTTATGACCATCCGATTATTTATTTAAAATTATAGCTTAAAAAAATGGCTAAATTATACCGTTTCAAAGGGCGTGCAGAAATACAAGTCATGGGCTTTAATTCTGTCTTAAACATTGAAAACTTTTAGACATTAACTGTCATTATAAGTACTTCCGTTAATTTAGAATTGAAAACCACAACATCATTATATTGCGGCTCGTTAACTATTTCTTACTTAGCAAATAGTACAGTACAATAGTCTGGGAGCCGCAAAATAAAATTGTTTTAATGTCACTTTATTTGCGTGTCGTCAATTATTACTCTATAGAGTACCTACAAATAATCTCACTTGCACTAAATGCTTTCACGTTACCTACGCCTCTTACTCGCACCTATGTAGAGAAAATAGATTCATAAAAATCGGTTAAGCCGAGTTTGATAACAAACACCGTGACACGAGATTTTTATATATCAGATAGAACACTGACCGAAATACGGACGTTCTTTTTGGATTCAGGTAGCAAACAATACAACGTGACCTAAATAAAATTAAACAAGACTTGTCTCAGCCGAGGCGCTTGAGATATTCTAAATAACACATAAATATGTAGGTAAGGTACCTACCCTTTTTGCTTATGTGTTTTTGCTATGTATTTAAGTATTTATTTATCTATATAAGTATGTTTATCGTCGTCTAGTACCCATAGTACAAGCTTTGCTTAGTTTGGGACTAGGTCGATTTGTGTAAGATTGTCCCTTAATATTTATTTATTTATTTTATTTATTTATTTATGTGCCGGAAGATTTTATTTATTAATCACATACAAAAGTGATAGCATACAATTAGAAATGCTTTCCCGTACGCTAATGTGGAACTAAGGAACTCGCTTGTGGTTTCGTTATGCAGCGGCGCGAATACAACACAGACATTGTTTACGGACAGAATGGTTGTATTTATCCAGTGACTATATCTACATTGTCGCATCACAATGCTGAATGCAACGATTCAACGTGGAGATTTCAACGTACAAGTTACTGGCCTTATACTACGAATTTGATTTTCGAACTTCGTATTGTGCCGTTGCGTTCAGGCTAATAGTAAGTATACAGAATAATAATATACCAAATATAGTGAAAATAAACGGATCACTCACGTCTTAAAACGAGTTTAACTCGACATGTTTCGGGCTAATCCGTAGCCCTTCCACTCGGAGTCGGTTTATTTTCACTATGAGTGAGTCTCACGGTAGTTTCATGTTTAAAATACCAAATATACCAATTTCGAATTTTGAAATTTATAGTATACCCCCTGAACAGACCTCGGGTTATCGCAGTTTTCCGGAGCCTTGGTGTAGCGTCAAAATTACTTGAACTGACCACTTTTATTTAAGTAAACGTACTGTAATGGGGATGTATTACAGTAATTAAGTAAGACGTTTATGAAATGTCAAAATGGATACTTAAAAAATAAAATGACAAGATTTCACTAAACTATTTGCGTTGGCTGCAATCAACAGGCAAAATGTAACACCGTATAAACGTTCCCAGTTCCTATCAAAGTGCTATTTATCCCTCTTTTATTCAATTACGATACATCAGCGCAGTAATTAATAATAATTAGACTAGAAAGGAAAGCGGACATTAGTAATCTGATAATCTCTATTGCGGAGATGACTTCTATACTCTATCTATATTATTACGCCGATATTACTAGGCTCGGATGGGCGGAATTGGGCGAATGGATTAGATAAGATAAAAGTAAAATGTTAATATCAAAACGGATATTTTGAGTGCCTGCGGAAACTATCTAAACATAAGCAGATGTAAAAAAAGTACTTCACATAAAAAAATGCTACCCACTACAATTAATAAATAAATATGAGTATATACCTAGTGAACAAGTAGCCTACTTATTATACCTACCTAACGTGTGTGATTGATTATAAAAAAAACCGGCCAAGAGCGTGTCGGACACGCCCAAGGTAGGGTTCCGTAGCCATTACGAAAAAATCAAGTAATATTTTTCTAAGGATTTCGTATGTGTACGGAATCATCCAAGTTTAGGTATGTTTTATACCTTAGGCTACTATTTACTCTTAAACTACAAATAATTTCCAAGCAATCTTAGCCGCTATAATTTTCCTAGTAAATTTGATATATTTACTACTATTCTGAATTTTTTCAAATTTTTCCACCCATCAGTTTAGATTTTAGAGGGGGGGGGGGACGGTCGATTTTAATGAAAATTGTCACTTTAAAGTTGAATATTTCGCAAACAGATCCCTGAATAGAAAAATCATGTTAGCAACCTCGCAATGGTTTTAAAAGACCTATCCAAAAATACCCCACACTATAGGGTTAGTCGAGAAAAAAAAATCTCCCCCCTTTACGTCTATGGGAGGTACACTAAAAAAAAAATTATATTTTATTTTTTATTTTACCACTTTGTCGGCGTGACTGATATATATATTCATGCCAAATTACAGCTTTCTAGTACTAACAGTCTCTGAGCTTAGCCGCGGACAGACATACAGACGGACAGACATGGCGAAACTATAAGGGTTCCTAGTTGACTACGGAACCCTAAAAACAATGCATGTTTACATTAAACCAAATTAATACAAGCAATATATTTGCCGTCAAACAGAAATCAAAGCAGATTCAAACTAGCAAAATTTACGATCCTAAATCGAATGTATTGTCAGGGTTGTCAAATGGTTTAAGGGTTAAACATGTTGATCATCGAACCAATTATTGAATCATGACCCACTGTGCAACCTTTAAACAGAACATAAGTATTATTTTATTATCAATATCATAGTGATATCGCAACCGTCTTGCAAGAAATCATTATATAAGTAGGTAGGACACCGTAAGAACGTTACACGATAGGTCAATACAATCGTAGAGCCGGATTTAATAGCAAAGCTATTTTTTTTTACGTTCCTTATTTCCTTTGCTCATTGTCAGTCATGGACACAAATATTATCGTATCGTGAACCATATTTACTTCCCTTGTTGTTTTGTTTACAATGAGCAGCGATTAAAGTCAACAACCCAGTGATTAGATTACAAAACGATAACATTGCACAGAGTTGTGGTGCGCTCTATGTGCATGCAATATGCATATTGCCTTTCCATGAAGTACTTAGCATTTTGCTATATCTCCCATTACATTACAAGTAAGATAGATCCTACTAAGATTATAAAAGCTAAATTTTGTGGGTATATGTTACGTGTGGGCGTGTTTGTTAGTTACTCTTTCGCGCTAAAACGACTGGACGCATTTTAATGAAACTTAGTATATAGACAGCCGGATCTTAAAATTAACACATACGCAACTTTTTATCCCGATATTCCACGAAATAGGCATAAAATCCTGAAATCTACTGCTAACTTTGGAGACATGAAATTTTACACACGAGCATTTTTACTGCAACTATAAAGACTACTTTGTTATTACTGAGAATCCCCATGGGAATTTTGTTCCATCCCGGATTTCCAATTCGACTGCCAGCCAGATCTAACGGTTAACGAGGGCAAAGCAGCGGGTAAAGACTATTATAGTATTGGTATATAAATTGTAGTCGATAAAATATATGTCGAGTCCTTCGTGGGTCACCAATAAAAATTAACACATCTACTTCCTTAATTAAATGAGCTTCGTTCCGTAAATATACTTAGTATAAATCATCCCAGGTGAATTTTTCGCTTCGAGCCCTTATCTTTCAAAACAAACGGTAAAGTCATAGTATTAAGGTTCAAATTTAATGTAATGGCTCGAAGCGAAAAATTCACCTGGGAAGATTTATACTATAACTGTACCTCTACCATGAGTTTACACTAGTTCACAGTGACCGTACTTGCTAGCGACGGCGTAAATGATTTGTATGGAGATTTATACTTCCGTAAGTGACCGCTAGAGGTGCTGTACAATTCTCCATACAAATAATTTACGCCGTCGCTAGTGAGTACGGTCACGTAAACTAGTGTAAACTCATGGTAGTGGTACTGTACTGTACAGTCATGTCAGAGTCTAGAGTCATCTCATCACCAAAACGTGCTCTAAAATAAAGAACAGCTAACCATACAACGTTATGCCTGAGCTTGTAATGCGTACCTTATGCACATGCGCATAGCTAAAAGACAATGAAATCATCGCTATGCAAAATGAGCCGGTGATTGAACGTTATCGATGTAGACGGCAGCCGAGACGGTACGTGACGCGAGTTTGTCTCGCCGCGGCTCGTAATAGGCTCCTCGACGGCGTGCGTACAGACAGGTACTAAGCTATGTCATGATCCTCTTATACCACTTTCACTAGCGCACGTCGATTTACATCAGTAAAGCCAGTAGGTATCGCACTATACATACCTACTGCGGTCTTGGCGAACGTGTTTTTGAAAACCTTGACTAAAATGTGGTAGGTATTTTATTATGTATCTATTATTTCATTCTATACATTTTCTACCTAATTTTAAAACAAATATTAGGTAAGCAGGAGAAATTTCATGCAAAATTTGCCCGTTAGTATAGAATCACCCATAACTTAAGTACTAACTTAAGTATATGAATGAACTTATACCTAGTAGAATATTACGTTTACTAAGTACCTAAATACAAATATAACAACTCGAAGAAAAATGTCACATAACGTAATGGATGAGTGGGTTTTTAGGGTTCCGTAGTCAACTATTAATTTAAACGTCTGTATGCAACCATTCAAAGTGATCGGTCCGTACAAGTAGGTACCTATTGTCAATTATAATTATAATTTTATTATATTATATTATAGGTATAGGGTGGGTATAAACAGTACCTATGTTGAACTCATTGGTACTATATATAACATCAGTACAGCCAGTGTCAAGTTGCATGCTCCGGGCCCTATTTTTGACATTGAGAAAGGCGTGAAACAGGGGGACCCGCTATCTCCGAAATTGTTCACCAGTTGCCTTGAGGAAAAATTCAAAAAGCTGGCGGTCTCTTGGGAAAATACAATGGGTATCGATGTCGGAGGTAAAAGATTATCAAATCTGCGCTTCGCCGATGACATCGTTTTATTTTCTTAAACACCACAACAACTACAGCAAATGCTCCAAGATCTGAGCACGGCGAGCCTTGAGGTTGGACTCACAATGAACAGAGCAAAGACACAGGTAATGACCAACAGCGTGAAACGTAGTTACGGTGGATGGGCAAGACATACAGTACGTCGACGAGTATATTTACTTGGGCCAGAGCATCCTTCGAGAACAGGCAGTCAGGGGAAATCGATAGGCGTATCGATAATGTCTGGAAGAGCATCTGGTCTATGAAGGCGCTAATGAAGGGCAACCTTCCTCTGTCACTTAAGCGCAAACTCGTCGACATGTGTATTCTTCCCATCTTAACCTACGGCGCCCAGACTTGGTCATTAACTGAAGCTCAAAAGTCCAGGCTTAAGGTTTGCCAGCGAGCAATGGAGCGCAGTATCCTGGGTGTTCGAAGAACTGATCGAATCAGTAACACTGCACTGCGCTCCAAAACTCGTATTACAGATGTGGGTGTCATAACCGCCAAGCTGAAGTGGGACTGGGCCGGACATGTCTGCCGAATGCATCCGGACCGATGGGCGCGAATCGTTACCGAATGGGTTCCGAGGGATGGCCAAAGGAGCAGAGGCAGACCTAAGAGGAGATGGCGGGACGACCTGAGCGCTTTTCAGCTCGATTGGCAGGTGCATGCCCAGGATATGGAAAAATGGCGGAGGAAAGGGGAGGCCTTTGCCCAGCAGTGGGACATATTATAGGCTATAAAAAAAAATATATACATATATATATATATATATATATATAGGGTGCGAACAAATTAGGTAGGTACCAGTATTTCTATGGCTTAATCTAATCATCAAAACAAGTCACTTTTAGTTTAACTTTTTAAAATAAAAAAAAAAACGATTTTCCATACGAAAGCAAGCAGTATTCCGTTTGGATTGCGTTTGGTTGGATATATATGAAAAGTTTTTTAACCGACTTCAAAAAAAAGAGGAGGTTCTCAATTCGTCTGTATGGTTTTTTTTTGTATGTTTGTTACGCGATTACTCCCTCAATTGTGAACCGATTTTCAAAATTATTTTTTTGTTTGAAACAGTATACTTCTGTGGTGGTCCCATTGACACCAAGTCAAGATCTGATCATGGGATCCTAGAGAAATCGAGGGCAACCTTCAAATTTTACAGGCAAACCTATAGTGATTTTAGCATTTTTAGTATTAAGTGAAGTATTTGCATTCAGAAAGTATCATTTGGTAAACTGGACCTGATGAAGAAGACCGTAGATGGCCAACGGAACTCCTCAACGGGTCAAATCTTGCATGTTAAATTTGATCCACTTCCCGGTTTCCCATTGAGCTGAAATTTTTGGATGTCAATGCAATATTATTATGACATGGAGCTGATCTGATGATGGAGCTGAAAGATGGCCATAGAAACTCTGTAATAAAACGATACGACCGCATTAAGTTTGGGCTCATTTGATTTGTCTTGACGAGTACTTTGATCCTAGATGATAACTAGGGTCTGAAGATGGAGTTGGAAGGTGACCATAAGAACTCCGTAATAAAACGACATAACCTCATCGAGTTATGGGCTCGTTTGATTCGTCTTGACGAGTACTTTGGTAACCAGGGTCAAAAAGTACAGTCAGCAAAGAGTGCCTGTTGTATCGCATAATGTTGATTGTTCTCAAATTTTCTGGCGAAGAATGTTTGGCATACTGTTGAAAGTCCTAAAGCATATTTGTTCGTCCTTATATTGATAACAAGAACATCGAATTACCTACAACGTATTATTACTAATATTAATTGGCCAAAGCAGTCCTAAGAATTGTGTAAGTAATTCACCTAAACTATAGTAAGTAGGTATGGCACCTACAAAGAAAAGGGGGCAATAAAAAATACCTAAAAACCACCTCCCGCTTAACCTTGTTAGGTTCGTTAGTTATCTTGCGTGCGTAGTCGTCTTGCGTCTTGCGTTGCGTTAGAGTGGGAATGGAAGCCTAGCTAGGGGAGGGGGGCTTGGGGGGCGAAGCCCCCCGCAATATAAAATACTTTCAAACCATCCCCTGTTTAACCTGGTTAGGTTCGTTAGTTACCTTGCGCTCCTCAAAGTGACATCAGAGGGAGGGCTCGGGGGGCGAAGCCCCCCGCAATAAAAAAATACTTTCAACCCATCCCCCGTTTAACCTGTTTAGGTACGTTAGTTACCTTGCGCTCCTTAAAGTGATATTAGACGGGGGGGCTTGGGGGGCGGAGCCCCCGCAATAAAAAAACTGTCAAACCGCCTCCCGTTTAACCTAACCAGACACGTTAGTTATCTTGCGTCCCTCAGAGTGGAAATTGAAGCTTTGGTACTGGAAGGGGGGCTCGGGTGGCAGAGCCCCCCGTAATAAAAAACACCTTCAATCCACCCCCTGTTTTAAACCTTGTTGGGGGCGGAGCTGGTTAGGTTCGTTAGTTATCTTACGTCCCTCAGAGTGGAAATAGAAGCCCCGTTCTTGGAGGGGGGCTCGGGGGGCGGAGCCCCCGCAATAAAAATACTCTTAAACCACCTCCCGTTTAACCTGGTTAGATTCGTCAGTTATCTTGCGTCCCTCAGAGTGGAAATTGAAGCCTTGGTACTGGGCGGAGCCCCCCGTAATAAAAAACACCTTCAAACCACCCCCTGTTTAACCTGGTTAGGTTCGTTAGTTATCTTACGTCCCTCAGAGTGGAAATAGAAGTTTCGCTCTTGGAGGGGGGCTCGGGGGGCGGAGCCCCCCGCAATAAAAATACTCTTAAACCACCTCCCGTTTAACCTGGTTAGATTCGTCAGTTATCTTGCGTCCCTCAGAGTGGAAATAGAAACCTCGGTACCGGTAGAGGGGTTAGAGGGGCGGAGCTCCCGTAATAAAAAATACCTTCAAATCACTTCCCGTTTAACCTTGTTAGGTTAATTAGCTGAAAAGCTCAGGGTGAAAATAAAAGCCCTGCTCTTGGAGGGGAGGGGGGCTCGGGGGGCAGAGCCCCCGCAGTGAAAAAATCTGTTAAATCATCTACCGTTTCACTTTGTTAAAATCGTCAGTTATCTTGCGTCCCTCAGAGTGGTAATAGAAGCCTCGCTACTGGAACGGGGGGCTCGGGGGGCAGAGCTTCCCGTATTAAAAAATACCTTCAAACCACCCCCGTTTACCCTGGTTAAGTTCGTTAGTTACCTTGCGATCCTCAGAGCGTAAACAGAAGCGGGGCTTCGTTTACTGGCTACGCCTACGTATCTTTTTTATACCAATACAACTAAAAAGCCAAAAATAAAAAAATTAAATAAAAAATAGAACCGCCTTCAAAAACACCCAAAAAAATATTAAATAAAAATTTAACCGACTATAATGAGCATTATAATATCTTTCTACTAATCTGTTTGAAGTCGGGCCTCAGCTCGAGCCAGCAGGAGTGGACCTAGTAATTAAATTAATAAATAAATATCCCGGGACAATTCAGGACAATAGACCTAGTATCAAAGTAAGCAAAGTTTTGTGTTATGGGTACTAGGCAACGGATGAACATAGTTATATAGATAGAGACATACTTAAATACATATTAAACACCCAAGACCCGAGATCAAACAAATATCTGCCCCGACGCGGGAACCGAACCTGGGACCTCAAATTTTATAGTAGTAATTTAACTTACCTACCTATTATCCCTATTATACCTACTATCTGTTGGGCTTCTACCACTCCTGCTAGCTCGTGCTGAGGCCCGACTTCAAACAGATTAGTAGAAAGATATTATAATGCTCATTATTTATAGTCGGTTAAATTTTTATTTAATATTTTTTGGGTGTTTTTGAAGGCGGTTCTATTTTTTAATTATTTTTTTTTTCATTTTTGAACTCTAGTCTGATAAGATAAGACAATATTTGACTTATAAGTAACTTTAAGTATTATGTAGAACCAATTACGTAATATGGGCTTTAACGACATGAGCAGAGTGCAAACAACATGACTTATGTCTGTACGAGGGGCGTTCAATATAAAGTGAGAATGAGATGCAAACTCTTTCAATATTAGGAAATTAAATACTGGCCGGTAAAGCTAATCTATCTAGCTGATTGCTATGAAAAAAAACTAACTGTCTTTTGTTTAAAAAAAAATACGGTAATTTCTTTGCAATGCTATTGAGTACGTTAGCGAAAATGGAGAAAATTTAACTGCGCGCCGTTATCAAATACTTGTGTTTGAAAAATTTTTCTACGGACCAAGTCAATTTAGATTTGCGGGACACTTTAGGGTCTAATGCTCCTCCGTATTCGACAGTCGCACGTTGGTGCGCCGAATTTAGACATGGAAGAACATCGACCATGGACGACCCCCGCTCCGGACGTAACTACAGCAATAACTGAAGAAATTGTGAAAAAAGTTGAAAACTCAGTTTTGGCGGATCGTCGTGTCACGGTTCGTTTTATTGCTGAAAATGTAAAGATTTCAACGGGGAGCGTGCATAATATTTTACATGAACGCTTGGGTATGAAAAAGGTATCTGCGCGTTGGGTACCAAGAATGCTTACTGACACGCAAAAACAAACTAGAGTCGAGATTTGTCAAGAAGCTTTAGACCTGATACAGCAAGACCGGGAACTTTTTTTGGCGCGATTTATAACAATGGACGAAACATGGCTCCATCATTACGACCCTGAAACGAAACTGCAGTCTAGGACATGGAAAAGGCCATCATCTCCAACTCCGAAGAAATTCAAGGTGGGCCCATCTGCCGGTAAGGTCATGGGCTCTGTTTTTTGGGATGGTAAAGGGGTATTAATGATTGAGTATCTCAAACATGGAGCCACTATTACGGGCACTTTATACGCCAAACAAATAGCAACATTGCGCAATGATATCCGCGAAAAACGGCGAGGTAAACTCTCGAAAGTTGTGCTGTTCCACCAGGACAATGCCCCGGCACACAAGTCCATCGTTGCAATGGCTGCAATTCGTGATGCTGGGTTCAATATCCTTAAGCATCCTCTGTATTCACCAGATCTCGCTCCCAGTGATTTCTACCTATTTCCGAGATTGAAACAATACCCGAGAGGCCAGAAATTTGAAGACGACGACGCGGTAGTCGCTGCAGTACAAGATTTTTTAAGTACTCAAGATGAGACCTTTTTTAAAAATGAAATTTTAAGTTTAGAAAAAAGATTTAATAAGTGTATTATGCTAAAAGGTGACTATGTTGAAAAATAAAATTACATTTAGTAAAAGTTGTTTATAACATACTCATTCTCACTTTTTATTGAACGCCCCTAGTATCTACCTCATTATCATCATCTCAGCCTATATACGTCCCACTGCTGGGCACAGGCCTCCTCTCAGAATGAGATGTTTGGGCTATAATTCCCACGCGCGCCCAATGCGGGTTGGGAACTTCACACATTGAATTTCTTCCCAGGCGTGTGCAGGTTTCCTCACGATGTTTTCCTTCACCGTAAAACACATGGTAAACTTAAATTGTAATTTAGCACATTAATTCTGAAAAACTCAGAGGCGCGAGCCTGGTATTTGGACCTATGACCATCGCTTGAGAGACCATAGGTCAATCCACTAGGCCACCACGGCTTTTTTTTCTTAGTGCCTGTAGTCAATCACTTTTGATTGAAGTCCGCCATAGAACCTGCCTAAACATTTACTACGAAAACCTACGTATGGCATGATAACAATTATTCCACTGCCTAGAAAGTGCAATGTTTGAGTAATTTTATAGTACACAATATAGACGCCAATAGAATTTACTAGTAAAATCCAGTTTAGTCTTTAGAGGTGGCTTTCAGTTTTAGTACTTAAGTGCTTAAATAAATTCATAGTTTACATTGACGAGGGTTCAATATGGCCGAGGTGAGTGAACTGATCGTGCGTTGGGTGTCGTCCAACGACAAATACCTACAGCGATTAGCTTTAGGCCAAGGTTATTTAGCGTCAGTATTCACCCTCGTGACTTCCGCCTTCCGGTATCGCACTTGATCCATCACATTCTCATCTTAACTGGCTATAAATAAATATTCTTTAGTACTTCCAGAAACAAATGCGAAGCGTGCGAACAAAGAGACCGCGTCGTCGGTTCGGGTTGTTCATTTCAGTCTTCACGCCATTGTTTAACTTTTTAGGGTAGGGCGTCTAACACCCTTTACTGTGATTCAAATTTGACTTTCTATCTATATCTTGATGGGCTCGAAGTAGCTATGAACAAACGACAACCTTTTACCTTGCAACCACAAATGCAAGAGAGCCACATCTATTCGACACATGTTTTCAAGTCTAGAAACGCCTTATCCACTTACAAAAAACTCAACATAGGTTAATGGGTATACGCATACATAACTACCTAAAAGCCAATAATAAACGTAGATAATACAAATCATACACCTACGTAATTTTATCCGCTAAAATTGTTTTTTTTTCTTAAAGATATAGGTAGCTCGGTGGTGTATGTGCGAGTATAGATAGATCCGGATCTCAAAATTGTATCCTGGCGATGGCGATTGTGACCTCAGCCATATTTGAGACTTGCGGACCGGCTGCATTCCTTTAGAACGAGTCATGAAAGGTATTAGCTTACCTGCCGGTACTCCCACGGTAACGAAGCCATTATAGGTAGCATTGCATGTGTCCGGATTTACTACATTTTAAAACCCTTTATGTAGGTACTATTACTTAGATATATAAAGGCGTTCGTGATTGAAAACTGTGTGACTTCCTTGTACGGACTAGAGGAGCGATTTTTTAAATCACATTACTTGATAAAAAAACACACCCCCACACCTACCACACTCGAATAGAGCTTTGAAGACAAAGCTCAGTCTAGTGAGCCATATAAGAGCTCACGCTAGTAGGAAATAAGTTATTTGTAAATAAATTTGTAATTTTAAGTTATATTAGTCTTTAAAATCGATGTGGTGGACAACTCGAAAATAACAATTGAAATCGGTGAAAGATTATGCTCGTAGAAAACTTTGTAGAAAATTGGAGCTTTAATTAATCCTATCAACTAGCCGATATTTATACTCCATTTAATTTAGAATTATAAACCACAACATTATATTGCGGCTCGTGAACTGTAATTCTTTACAATTTGTACCTACTAAAGTAACAATTGACGACACGCAAATAAAGTGACATTAAAACAATTTTATTTTGCGGCTTCCATCCCAGACTATTGTACTGTACTATTTGCTAGGTAAGAAATAGTTGACCAGACGCAATATACCTAATGATGTTGTGTTTTTCAATTCTAAATTAAATGAAGTATAGTTGCTTTAATTTGCCGTTTGTTTGGGTCAAATCTTGAACGTCAAATTTAACTCACTTCCAGTGGTCGGATTAACTTGCAAGTAACGTCAATAAAAAGTAGTCAGCGAAAAAGCTTGCATTAAAAATGAAATTATTATTAAAGATGTAGTTTTATAGCAATACACTGATTTTTACCACTGTTGAACAGTATTTTCAAGTGATGCGATTTCAAAAATCAACCTGCCGGATCCGCATAGGTTTTTGCATTACCGGTATTTGTTGAACAAAGGATAATTTACGAGTATGTACACATTGTAAAAGTCCGTTCGTTAAGATAAGGAAATGGCACACTGCCAGTATAAGTAGCGCCTGCATCGATGCGAGTTATTTTACTCTACCAATTCGGTCACGAGTACAGACTGGAGACATTATCTAACCATACTAATACATACACCGTGAAATTTTAGTGGTTGTTTTCCCGAAACGAGGTGATTTAGTTTCGATTGTACAATCGATTTATAATTACTATTTTGACTAGAGTCAAAAATCCAATTGTGAAAAACGAAAGTCGAAAATGACCGCAAACCAATAGTAACGCTTCGTTGGTACAAGTAGCGTATGATCGTACGATAGGTTAGAGGTTAGGTACCAACGAAGCGTTACTATTGGTTTGCGGTCATTTTCAACTTTCGTTTTCACAATTGGATTTTTGACTCTAGTCAAAATAGTAATTATAAATCGATTGTACAATCAATACTAAATCACCTTGTTTCGGGAAAACAACCACTAAAATTTCACGGTGTATAATAAAGAGACAAAGTTTGTTTATGTATTTGAATCTCTAAAACTACAGAAACGTATCTAAAAAATATGTCACTCATAAAAAACTAACACTGTCACTGTCATCGAGATAGAATAACACTATAACAGATTGTCACTTTTTGTGAAGAGCGTTATGTATGAATTTAAACACTTTATTACGAAAAATAAACGGCCAAACGAAAAACATTAAGATAGGTACAGTCGAAGACATAAATATCTACTTATACAGCCGTCGCGTCAAATGTCGCGTCAACCTTATGGATAATGGCATAGAGTTGTATGGATATTTTTTTTTGACGCTTTGCTAACGAACCAATTTCTGACCATGACAGTACGTAACGTAAGAAAGGGGTAAGGCGAACTTGTCCCTTTCTTGGCAAAGAGTTAGCAGTCAACCTTTGAGTGGACGAGAGGAGCATTTAACTAGGTTGATCGCATTCTTTATTTTATAATTACCTATTTTGACTAAGTAGGTACCTAATCCAATAATAATAACTCGATATTACGTATGTATGTACCTACAGCTGAATACAATGTTTACCTCAAGTTACACTACACAGTAGGTATACCACAAAAGTAAATAGGCACATACATTAATATGTTTTATCGAAAGAGCAGTTCACATACAGGAAGAATTTGGTACAATGACCCTTCTCGCACACGCTAGCTCTGGCCCAATTCACTCTGTCATAGGGCTTCCAAATACCGGACTTTTTCAATACCGGTATTAATACCGGAATATTTTTTTTCAATACCGGGATCCCGGGATCCCGGTATTGAAATGGGTATCATATCAAGGTTTTTTGATACCGTCAATTATAATTTTTTCTTAATCTTTTAACATTTTTGACGAAAAAATCAATTTTTTTTTTTTTAATAATAAATAAATTTTTATTCATAATAGGTTTTTACAATATAAAAACTTAAGTCTAAACAAATTAAAAGTGAAGAATGACACATGCCTGAACTAGGAAGATCCTGTGTCTCAGGCGAAAAAAGGACTTTCACAACTAGACATAACTATATGAATTAAGTTAAATTTAATTAAATTAACACTTGCAGAAAAAAAAGAAACCGCTATGTAGGTAATCTTAGTACTATAAGGTAAATTAGGAAACATTATTAACAATAACATAAGAAGTACCTATTATCAAAACAATGTTTATTTAAACAAGGAAATTTAAACATATATTAGATACTTATAAATCCGTGTATGATGTGTTTTCCAATATTGCTTGTTATACATTTTTTTATTAGGTACGACAATCAAGTATCAATGACATCAAAAATTGCGAACTGGGTTAAAGTCTAAACTTAAGAATAATTTTAGCGAAGGAGTAAATATTCAACCTCGCATATTACTGACTCAGATACACAGAAATGATCTAGGTCATCGATTAAGTTATCATTCATACAAATAAAACGAACATAAAATAAGTAAAAGAAAAGTTCTGAAAGTAAACTTGGAAATGGCGTTCTTAGGCGTCTTCATAGTCTATTGAATTAATGTACCGTAATTCTGCAGATTTCTTAGCGGGACAGTCGGAATCGCCAGTTGTGTGATTACACGGCTTCTTAAAGTGCAGGCAAGTAGCACACTTAGGTGGATCAGACTTCTTCGCACACTCCTTCAACATATGACCTATTTCACCGCAATGACCGCAGGTGTTAGCCTCCTCTCGGCATGTCTTCGCCGCATGACCGTACTGCTGGCACTAGTAGCATCTTGTAACAAGGGTAAAATCTCTTACCGGGCACGACGACCAATTGACAAACACCCTTTCCTTCGATATTAAGGCCTTTCGTATAAGTGCAGAGACTTCTATTACATAATTGCAGGACACAGCGTCTTTCTTACCAGACTTATGACTTAATTTAATTGAGGTCAAGAATTTCTCAGGCGTCATATCTTGAAGTGAATCTGCAAGGTTTTGTTGGTACAAACAGTCAAAAACCTCTGCTTCTTTCATAGACGCGGGCACTCCGATGATCACAATTCTTGGCCTGCGCTTTTGCGGCTCATCCACAGAGAGTCCTGACGTAGTCAGTTGTGCTGACTGTTTAAGCTTCTCTATGTCAGCTTTGGTGTCGGTGCTGATGATAACACCGCCGTTTTTTGTTTTGCGCAAACCTCTTATATGCAGCTTCATTTGCACTGGTTGGATGATCTGTTGAACGAGAGTTTTAGTCTCTTCGCTCGTCTTTACCTTATCAATAGGGAGGATAGCTACAGAGCTTGTCTTGATGGGCTTAATATAATTGTCTGGGCTTTTTTTGACCATGTCGGCGAAAGAAACTGCTCCCATATCCGGTTTTGAAGACTCTTCGATGCTATTTTTGAGGTCTAGAAGTCTTTGCGACAGATCATTATTTTCTTTAAGGGGGACATGTGGGCTTGAATGGTTTAAAAAAACAGTTTTTAGTTGAAAATCATAATATATCTTCTTCTACAAGTGCCTCCCCAACTAGTGGAGGTTGGCAGTCAGCTCCGCATATCTAACTCGGTTTTTTGCCAGTTTGACAAGTTCCGCGGCGCTCTTAATTCCCGTTCACTCCCGAATATTGCGCAGCCACGATTTCTTTCTACGACCCACTGATCTTTTGCCTGCCACTTTGCCCATTATTATCAGTTGCAGAAGCTCGTATCTGTGTGTCTTTAGCACGAGACCCAAATAAGCAACTTTTCTTTTTTTGATGGGTCTGCAGTAGCTGGCGTCCCATTCCAATACGGCGCAGCACCTCAAGATTGGTTACGCGGTGTGTCCAGCTAATGGCTAACATACGCCTATAGGCCCACATTTCGAATGCTTCTATACGTTTACGGAGTTTCTCCTTAATTGTCCAAGCCTCGCATCCGTAAAGAAGTATCTATAGGCCATATGTAACATTGCAGTAGACGAGTGCGCAAATATATTTTAAGGCTGCGACTGCAAAGAACCTTTTCACCTCACTAGCTCGGAAAGCCCTTTTTGTTTGTTTGACATCTATTGAGAAAATCGCTTTTTATCCACAAGTGAAGAAAGAGTTTTGACATTTGAAGGCAGCTTAAGTGATATTTGACAGCTAACAAAACGTAAAACGTTAAAAGTGCTGAATTTTTAACATCACAATAATGAATTGCATCGAGTAAAAAACACTAAATACAGTCTTACAACTTTATTTTAATTCATAAATATCAGCATTCAACATTAACCTTCATTCTTGTTGTAAAAACGGATAAAATGTTCTGACAGTCCAAGTAAGTCGATGTGCGATCAAAACGCATCCAAAATAATAAAAAAAAACTTAAGTCAAAACGGTATACAATTTAACAGTAATACGAGGGGCGTTCAATATAAAGTGAGAACGAGATGAAAACTCTTTTAATATTACGAAATTAAATACTGGCCGGTAAAGCTAATCTATCTAGCTGATTGCTATGAAAAAAAAAAACTAACTGTCTTTTGTTTAAAAAAATATACGGTAATTTCTTTGCAATGGTATTGAGTACGTTAGCGAAAATGGAGAAAATTGAACTGCGCGCCGTTATCAAATACTTGTATTTGAAAAATTTTTCTACGGACCAAGTCAATTTGGATTTGCGGGACACTTTAGGGTCTAATGTTCCTCCGTATTCGACAGTCGCACGTTGGTGCGCCGAATTTAGACGTGGAAGAACATCGACAATGGACGACCCCCGCTCCGGACGCCCTACTACAGCAGTAACTGAAGAAATTGTGAAAAAAGTCGAAAACTCAGTTTTGGCGGATCGTCGTGTCACAGTTCGTTTTATTGCTGAAAATGTAAAGATTTCAACGGGGAGCGTGCATAATATTTTACATGAACGCTTGGGTATGAAAAAGGTATCTGCGCGTTGGGTACCAAGAATGCTTACTGACACGCAAAAACAAACTAGACTAGAGATTTGTCAAGAAGCTTTGAACCTGATGCAGCAAGACCGGGAACTTTTTTTGGCGCGATTTATAACAATGGACGAAACATGGCTCCATCATTACGACCCTGAAACGAAACTGCAGTCTATGACATGGAAAAGGCCATCATCTCCAACTCCGAAGAAATTCAAGGTGAGCCCATCTGCCGGTAAGGTCATGGGCTCTGTTTTTTGGGATGGTAAAGGGGTATTAATGATTGAGTATCTCGAGCATGGAGCCACTATTACGGGCACATTATACGGCAAACAAATAGCAACATTGCGCAATGAGATCCGCGAAAAACGGCGAGGTAAACTCTCGAAAGTTGTGCTGTTCCACCAGGACAATGCCCCGGCACACAAGTCCGCCGTTGCAATGGCTGCAATTCGTGATGCTGGGTTCGATATCCTTAAGCATCCTCCGTATTCACCAGATCTCGCTCCCAGTGATTTCTACCTATTTCCGAGATTGAAACAATACCTGAGAGGCCAGAAATTTGAAGACGACGACGCGGTAGCCGCTGCAGTACAAGATTTTTTAAGTACTCAAGATGAGACCTTTTTTAAAAATGGAATTTTATGTTTAGAAAAAAGATATACTAAGTGTATTATGCTAAAAGGTGACTATGTCGAAAAATAAAATGACATTTACTAAAAGTTGTTTATAACATACTCATTCTCACTTTTTATTGAACGCCCCTAGTACAGTTTGCTCGTATCTCAAAATCGATAATCTGGCTAATTGAACTTTACTCGATGTGCAATAAAGTTCAGTTTGGTTTATTCATTGATTGGAGATACGAGTTTTTTCAAAGTAGTGACGATATGTCGGTATTGGAATAGTTCCATAAAGACTGGATTTGCTTAGGCTATTTTGCATTATTTTTGATTTTACCAATATTTCTATAAGTACTTCAAAATTATTTTATTGACAAAGAGGTAAATAAATAATAATTGATAGTACAAACCCTTTTTCTTATTTTCCTCGCTGTAGTGAGGTGAAAAGTTTTGTGTTATACACGGGTGAAAAGTTATTTTACGTCTCGTGTGTTGAAGCACTCGCTATCGAAAGAATTCTATTTTTGAACCACTCGCTTCGCTCGTGGTCAATCATAGAATCCTTTCGATAGCTCGTGTTTCAAAATGAACACTCGCAGTTAAAATACAACTTTCCCCCCTTGTATAACAAATAACTATTTTCATAATATTAAAAGCACTACGGGCGACCTCAAAGCGGGTTTTTTATTTCACCGTTACTGTCCCAACCAGTCTTCATTAACCCATGTGCCCAGGTACTTATATTTAAGCACTCGCTCCAGGTTCATGCCTGAGCTATAGAAATCACGGGATGTATATTCTCCTTCTTAGTGATCATCATGACCTTCGTCTTCAAGACATTCATTCGGAGACCCCGCCCTTAGACTGCACTCATTGACCCGGTCAACCATAATAATATGTTGCAGCTCAGCCTCTGTAGACGCTATCAGAACTGTGTCGTCAGCATATATCTGAGGTTGTTGATAACATGCCCATTAATCTTGACACCACAGTCCATCTCCCCCAATGCTTCAGCAATAATTGCCTCCGAGTACAAGAGAGTGTTGGTGAGAGAACGCAGCCCTGCCGAACTCCTCTCCTTAACTCTACTTCATCAGTTTCTTCCCCATCCACACGAACTGTCGCTCTCTGGTTCCAGTACAGGTTCTGGATGATACATACAGTCAAGTGTAAAAATATGGGTGCACACAACATGCTCATAAATATGTCCCATACTTAGCTATTATGTCGTCGAATTAAGGTATTAGGTATGTAACGATGGGAGGATTAAATCAATACTTATTTTTGCACTTGACCGTACGTCCTTGCCATCCAATCCGATGTCATTTAGGATTGTGAGAAGACGATCGTGCAACACTCGATCAAAGGCTTTCTCATAGTCATACATAGTCAATGAAACAAAGGAAAACATCTTGTTCTAAAAACGTCTTGTTATCTTTGCATTTTTGGACCAAAACCTGTACGGCAAACAGAGCTTCCCTTGTTCCTATACCAGCAATAAACCCAAATTGGCTATCTTCTAACCTAATTGTTCATCACATCTAACTCTTATACGCGCATCCTAGTCATATTAGTGCATTAAAATGAGAATAATTACATTACATTGCAATTTTTAGTCAATTTTATACCTGTAATAGTGTAATAAATAACATACAAATCATAAAATCACTAATACCGGGATCCCGGTATTAGATTTTTCAATACCGGTATTGAAAAATAGCGAAAAATTTCCGGGATCCCGGTATTGGAAGCCCTACTCTGTCATCGAGACGAAATCAACACACTAATGAAATTCTATAACAACTCTCCTTTACCTACGCCGCTCAAAAAGATCTAGGGGAAAACATTCACAATAATTCATGCGTGATTCAACGCTACCTTCTACTATTTAAGATTCGATGATCTTGCTCTATGGGTATGTATTACAATACCGAAGTACGAAATACCGAATGTATTAAAACATCGAATGGGTCAAAAGACCGACACGATTTTTTTCTGAAACTGTTAACTTTTTAAGATTGTTATAAAACAAACCTAACCTAACGTAATGGGTTCTGTATGATGCCGTTTTCATCAATTCTGAGAAGTTTACGGTTTCAGAAAAAAATCGTGTCGGTCTTTTGACCCATTCGATGTTTTAATACATTCGATCTTCCGTACTTCGGTATTGTAATACATACCCTGCTCTATGGCATTTGCGAAGAATTGCCGATATTCTAACGTAGTGAAAAAAATTGCACTAGCTAAGGCATATTGAGAGGACGTAGTTTGAACTTGGAATCAATATCATTAGCTGCGTGCACGTAGGTAGAACAAAAACTGAGTGAATCATTTATTGAATCAGGCATTACTTTGCGGAGGTCCATATCAATGAACTGAAACAATAACTTTGCTCACCCGCGACCTTATGTTAGTCTAACGTCTGGTAGCATAATAGTAAACGGTACTCTGAGGATGAGCTCTGGTTGAGTTCGAAACGTGTCAGTGTAGTTTGCTGGTGACGATAGTTTGGGTTTGTGTAATTTGTGTGTGTTCGTACAGGGTGGAGGTGGAGGAACTGCATGAACACACATTTCTTCCATAAACGTAACTGTCATCGTTCGTGGGTGAGCAAAGTACTGTTTCAGTTCACTGAGTGAATCACTTACTTAACTTATTCGAAGCAAGAAATATTAACAAGAGTAAAAGAATCCTTCGTCGCTAATCTCTTTAAAGACGCCTTAGGTAATCTGAATTCTTTAAGTGTCCGAGCAATAAAGTCCGTCCCCCCCCCCCCTACCCCCATAGGCACGTGAATCAGAACGCCCGTTTTGCAATCGCCATTCGGCGTACGGTTCCGAACTCCTAATGTAGTTGTTAGGTAATGTTGCAACTGTAGCGTCCTGTCAATGACCTAGTCTGCGGTTGAGATACGTACACTGATATGCCTTGTCATACAAGCGTTCGGCACTTATTAATATTATAATTATTGCATGCGTAATTATCACTCGTTAAAACCGCGAATGGAAATACATAGAGGCTTACCTTCATACGGACGATACACTTGCTTGGCTCGATAGGGAGATACAGACTGGAGTTTATGTCCAAAAATTTTTACATAAGAGGGAAATCCATTGTGTACTGACATGTGTTTAATACATGTTCAACGGTTGACTAAGTTTTTGTGGTAAATATGGTTGTTTTGAACTGTCACCGCGCTTAAACTCACGAAATACCTACATAATTGGGGATGTCTATTTTTTTGCAATGTATAGTAAATCGAAAACCATTTCGAGATAAATGGTTTTTAACTCGTTTTCTGTAGTTATTTAATTTTAATATTATATAATGAATTTATTACATAACAAATAAGCAATGACCTTCATTTGACTTTGGTGTAAATTGCGTGACCGGTCCAAGTCGTACTTTATTCTGTGTGGTTAGAATTCTTCACAAATTTACGCGTGGATTATAACTACGGAGTTTGATTTGGACCTACTGCCTGACATCTAGCACTTTGACAGCGCCAGTAAAGTGACACTAGTTACAGTGTACCACCACGCAAAAAATAATTAAAGGGGTTGCCTTATCGTACGCATTTAGATAGATTTAGAAATTTGGCAGTGTGGGAGCCCTCAATTACAATCTGACGTCATCAACCAAAATATTTTCAATAATTAATTTTGAAAAAAGTAGTGAACTAAGTGACAAAATATTGAAATTAGTTTCTTATAATTGACTTTTCTATACAAAAAAAATATAAAAACCACTGGTAATTTTTTTTAGACATTCCCAATTGATCGATTAAAGAATTTTTGTAGCGAGGTCTATATCAATGAACTTACAACCTTTTACCACACGCGCAAGTCAACTTCGCATGCAGGTGACTTACAAGTGTAGTAGCGGAGAAACAAATCAAAAAGTTGTAGTTCATTAAACTCATTCTTATTTTGTTATGAGAGTAGCAAGGAGAGCGCAGATACCGTATTGTTGTACGGGTGTGCATGTGCGCTTTTTCGTGGCATTTTATCACCGACGCAATGCCAGACATTTCTGCAAAGTTTATGACACGTTTCTTTAAGCGTGACATAAACTTTGCACCCACTGCTTCAGCCGATCCGTATCAACAAAAAAAAACTAACTAAACTAAAACAACAACAACTAAACTAACTAAACTAAGAACTAAACGTAACTAAAGGAAGATTTTCTACCTTGCAGAGACGGCGTCAGTCCAGCGGAAGCGGCGAGTCTTCCTGCCAGCCCGGCGACCACCACGCTCAAGAAGAAGGGCGCGGCTGCCAACGACGTGCGCGAGCGCGCTGCTGCTGTACGCACGCGCAGACTCATGAAGGAACTCAAAGAGATCCAAAGGTCACAAGAAAGCCGCACTGATCCATTGTTTACGGTAAGTTGAATCTATACTTAATATATAAAGCTGAAGAGTTTGTTTGTTTGTGTGTTTGTTTGTTTGAACGCGCTAATCTCAGGAACTACCTACTGCTCCGATTTGAAATATTCTTTCAGTGTTAGATAGCCCATTTATCGAGGAAGGCTATAGACTAGAGGTATATATCATCACGCTAACACTAATAGGAGCGGAGCGGAGCGGAAGAATGTTTCAAAATCGGGGGTTTTTGAAGTAAAACTTCTTCTATAGGCGCTAATCTCAGGAACTACTGCTCCGATTTCAAAAATTCTTTCAGTGTTAACACCGGGGGGGTGGGGGGGTGGGTTGAGGTGGGGTGAGGGTGCGGGGGCTCCAGAGGGGGGATGAAAATTTTATTGATTTTGCCGTAGGATGCACACCGTTTTCAAGATATTTGACAAAAAAAAACTTGAAGTTAAACTTCTATAGGCATAGGCACGCTTGACTTGGGACGAACGCACGCTACTTGTACCAACGAAGCGTTACTATTGGTTTGCGGTCATTTTCGACTTTCGTTTTTCACAATTGGATTTTTGACTCCAGTCAAAATAGTAATTATAAATCGATTGTACAATCGAAACTAAATCACCTCGTTTCGGGAAAACAACCACTAAAATTTCACGGTGTATATAAATGTGCTTTTTTATTTTAGATCTTGACCTTGCTGTTGGTATTCTATAGGTATGCTACACAATAAGACAGACCTAAATCTGGTGCCTCCATAAGAATACCACGTTCGTTGCGAATTTAGTCATCACGCCTTGATCTAAATTATTCCGCCGTGGGTAAAGAGAGCGACACGCCTCTGAGTCGGGTGCTTACCAGGTTTACGAAGCTGTAGTTAACGTATCTTTGTGCCCTTATTAATTAAAGTATTGTATCCACAGGTAGAGCTAGTCAACGACAATTTGTTCGAGTGGCACGTGCGGCTGCACCAGATTGACCCCGAGAGCGAGCTGGCAGCAGACTTGAGGGAACTCCACGTCCCCAACATTTTGCTGCATCTAGTGTTCCCAGAGAACTTCCCGTTCGCGCCGCCCTTCATGCGGGTCATCGAACCTCGGATAGAAAAAGGATTCGTTATGGAAGGTTAGAAAGACATTACCGTGCCTTGCCTTTAGAGTGGGAAGTCTTCTTTTAATCAATAACATAACTTACAGCAAAGAGTATTGTAATATTATATGAACAAGAGTGGCAACTCTATGGTCAAATATGCATGTATGGAAGGTGCTGCTGCCCTACGCCCTGGTGAAGAACTAATGTGACGTATCTATAGATGTATTCATATCTATATGTATATGTTGGTAGTGATGTACACCTATAATTACGCGTAATTTTAATTGATAGGCTAATTGCCACTATTCGGATTTTAGCCGTCTAATTCAAATCAGCATATACGAAGTATAAGCGGCTAAACCCGATTTGCACTATACGGCTAAAATACGAACATTGGCAAGTGGCCTATCAATTAAAGTCCTTGACCGTACAATTTGGTACGCCATGGCCATGGCCGATGAATGACAACTGACAAATTTGACAAGTCAACCAAGATGGCCGCTAATTTAGTTCTCCACCAAACAACCAGAGATCGCTGTAGTCGCATGAAAAGTGTGATATATGTAAGTGTGCCCCCCCTGACTTACAGGCAGGGAACAGTAGCTAGTTTTTATGCGATAGGTATTTACTTAGGCAGGTACTACTGTTGATGATGATTGCTCGAGTGGAATTCCATGGAACCGGTAACTTACAATATATAATAAAAATTTTTAAATAAAAAATTAAACCTCCTTCAAAAAACATCCAAAAAACTATGAAATAATAATTGAACCAAACCGACCACAATAAGCATGAAAATATCTTTCTTCTAATCTGTTCGAAGTCGGTGCCTCAGCTCGAGCCAGCAGCAGGAGTGTACCTAGTAATCTAACTTACCTACATACCTACTATCTATAGGGCTTTCACACTCCTGCTGGCTTGTGCTGAGGCACCGACTTCGAACAGATTAGAAGAAAGATATTTTCATGCTTATTGTGGTCGGTTTGGTTCAATTATTATTTCATAGTTTTTTGGATGTTTTTTGAAGGAGGTTTAATTTTTTATTTAAATTTTTTTATTTTTTGCTTTTTAGTTGTTTCTGTTTAAAATAGATGCGTAGGTTAAAATCATCAGTTTGACTTCGAAATAAGTTTATGTTGAAAATTCTATTTTTAATGCTCGACGGGGTTGTGTCGTTTTATTACAGAGTTCCATGATACTTTCTGAATGTAAATGCTCGATTTGTCACCGAAAATACTAAAATCGCTATACGTTTCTCTTGAATTTTTGAGGAGTTTCTTCAATTCCTCATGGATCCCATCATCAGAACTGGATTTTGGTAACAATGGGACCAACCTTGAAGCATATGCTTTCAAACAACGAAAAAATTTTCCAAATCGGTTCATTAAGGACGGAGTTCTGAGGTAACACACGTTAAAAAAAAAAAAAAAAAAAAAAGAACATACAACCGAATTGAGAACCTCCTCCTTTTTTTGAAGTCGGTTAAAAACGCAATTAATGGTTGGGAATGAGACAGGTGGTTGCACAACACCCGACTCATTCCTTATTTGACACGGAACGCATGTTTATCATGCTATTAAATAAGGGAAATGCGTAATTACTTACTTACAAATCGTCTGATGTCTACCATATGTAGACATTTATCTACCTACATTACTATCGAACAAATGCCATTGCGTGAAGAGAACTTTTAAGGCTAATGGAGTACTTCCTGCCTAAGTATCTCAACTCAAGTAAACTTTCGTATGTGTGTGTGTGTGTGTATAAAAATGTGAAGAATATCCATCCACTTGTATACATTTATTTACCTCCCGCCGAAACCGTCCCGTTCCGTTCCGTCGTCACTATCTCGATGAATGGCGGTCTACCACTGTGTAGGTACGTTTTTTTGTCTCTAACTCTACGTATAGTGAAATTGTGGAATCAACTTCCGGCAGCAGTGTTACCAGAAAATTATGACATCGGGGCTTAAAAGAAAATCTAGAGGGGCTAGAAAAGGGTTTATACTTTCTTTAAAGGCCGGCAACAGATCAGTGACTCTCCTTGAGTTGTTGATATTCATGGGCGGCGGTGATCATTTCTCATCAGATGATCCGCTTGCTCGTTTCCCTCCCTCTTATGTATGTCTGACATATTCGTGCTATTTTTCTAGGGGGCGCAATATGCATGGAGCTGCTGACGCCGCGCGGCTGGGCGTCGGCGTACACCGTAGAAGCAGTGGTGATGCAGTTCGCAGCGTCGGTGGTGAAGGGGCAGGGCCGCGTTGCGCGCGCGCCGCCGCGGCCCTCCCGCGAGTTCTCTCGCCGCCGCGCCGAGGAGGCATTCCGTTCGCTTGTCAAAACCCACGACAAGTACGGCTGGGTCACGCCTGCGCTGTCCGACGGTTGAGGTTTAATAAGGTACCTACTACCATCCCATCGCATCTCACTAATGTTATATACGTGAAAGTTTGTATGGATGGATGGATGTGTGGATGTTTGTTAGTCTTCCACGCTAAAACGGTTTGACGGATTCTAATGAAATTTAGGACACAGATATTTTATAACCTGAATTTTTATCCCGAAAAATTGCAAAGATCCCGCGGGATAGCGATAAACGAATTTTTCACAGACGGATTCTCGGGCAATAGCTAGTTTTAACTATTTACGTTATGCCACTTTACTATCGTCGCTGCGAGCGCTCGCACTTTCGCAACCAAGTCTGGCTTCCAACGACTCTATCTAATAAACTACAGCGTTCACTATTTCTCGTCAAAAAACTTACATGGCGGATGCCGAAGATGCTAATTAAGACATGTGGTAAAGCTAGCATTACGTAGGTATAGTACAAATTGGACGCCTACATTTCGGAATTGTTCAGTGAAAGTCACAACTATACGTATAAATAGTTCTCTCTGATAGTGGCACCTAAAATATGCGACTGTCTATAGGCACCTAATATTATGCTATGCGCCAGCCTTATTGCGGTGGTTGGTAACATTGACCCAGATCATATCAAAATAGCAGAGCACTTGCGAAGTACGTTGTACCTGATAGCATTCATTTATCAATTTAGACTCGACATCAACTGCAATTGGTCCAAATACATGTTAGACACGTAACTGATAGAATATTATTCGAACGAAGGGTACTTAACTAGCATTAGATAATCTGTTATTGTCTCCAATACGCTGTGGCAAAACATGGAGTTTTGGCAGTAACTACGAACGTAATGTTATGAATTTCGTTATACCTACTGATTTAGCCCATGTTGACTAGGTGACTTCGAATATATCGGAACCCAATAAGTTGACGACCAGATGGCCTAGTGGTTAGAGAACCTGACTACGAAGCTTGAGGTCCCGGGTTCGATTCCCGTGTCGGGGCAGATATTTGTATGAAAAATACGAATGTTTGTTCTCGGGTCTTGGGTGTTTAATATGTATTTAAGTATGTATCTATCTATATAAGTATGTTTATCCGTTGCTTAGTACCCATAACACAAGCTTTGCTAAGCTTACTTTGGGACTAGGTCAATTGGTGTGAATTACCCCATGATATATTTTTTTTTAATAAGTATTTTTAATTAGCTTTATGCCCAATTTTAACCCTAATATACAAATTTAAGTCCTTAATTCGCCCGAACTTATCACAACGTTATTATAATGCAATAAGGCGAGTGGATATTTATATCTTGGCTGTCGGCTATAAATAAACCCACCCGCTCATATGCTCAAGGACAATTAAATAACTCTATTTTCTTTTCCAGTGCGACAACGCCGCTTGCAGCCGACAGCCGACATCCAGATTAGATCTCTATTAGTTAATTCATCGGAAAATATTTTTAAAGTATTGTAATTAAATTAATTAGTGCATTTTTGTAAAGCTGTGTTGTTAGTTGACTGTATTCCCTAGCTAAGTTCCTCGGCCAGGGCAAATACAATGGTTGATCAGTGTTCTCTACTTGAATTAACATAATTAAGTATTACTCTTGTAGTTACATTACGATAGACATACCAAGGTATTGGGTGCATAGCAATTTATTTTTAGCCAAAATCACGAAGGTGAAATTAGGCCAACTAAATTAATTTGGAGATTGTTTAACTATATTATAATTATCTATTAACCTAAATACATAGGTACTGTTCGGCCACAAAAAAAAACAGACTGTTAGGCTTGGAGGTAATGTTGACTGACCTGCAGGATAGATGATCCTACCTTGTATTAAATTCCCCAAATTTACCTACATATTATTATTCTTCTTTGTTTACTATTTTAAGTATTTTGTAAATTGATAATATTAACGTTTTGATGTGCCAAACTAGGTAACCATATCTGTGGTAATTATTATGCCTGCCTAAATCCAAGAGAATTTCTACCTATATCTCTGTATTCCATAGGAAGAAATTGTCTCTAATAAAAGAATTATAATGATCTTGATTTAGTTATTTTTTTACATTGAAAAAGTAGTAACCAAATCAAATTATAACTACCTATAATTTGTGTTGGTCAACCAAATAAAACAGTATAACGTTTTAAAGGAAATGTTTCCGTCCCAATGTCATTTAATTCGATATTGTAGATAAATTAGTATACTTGGCATAATATTTAAATCCATTCTCCAATAAAAAGAACTCTCTTGCCATATCGGCTCTTTATTGGATAAAAGAATATTCTCTGTAAAAGATTATCAGATAGACTAATCATTATTGCATTGTACTTTATCTGCAGTTCTTCACTTTCTTCACACAAGTCAACTTTTTTCTTTTATGTCAGAGAGGCCAGACAAACGAACTAGTGGCCTAGTGGGTCACCTGATGTTAAATGAACACAACTGTACATAAACACTCGCAGCGCCTTACGCGATACCAGTGCGTTAACTGGTCACCTTTTACTTTTATCGCTGGTCTAAAACGATCATGTCATGAGTCAAATATATGATCAAATTAACATAGTTTCCATAGATATTAAAAGCAAACATTAAACGCAAATACGACAGAGAAATTGGCATTATTGGGCGGATACAGAATACAGATGTATTTTTACCCCACGACAAAATAAATAAGTAGCTTGGTTATAGCAAATATGGAACCATCAACATCATAATCATCCCAGCTTATATACGTCCCACTGCAGGGCACAGGCCTCCTCTCAGAATGGGAGGGCTTGGGCCGTAGTTCCCACGGGGGCCCAGTGCGGATTGGGAACTTCACACACCATAAAGTTTTTATATGGAATATGATGGATGATTTGGTTTGAAGTAAAATATAAAAGATAATGGAGAGAACGAATATTTCGTAAAAGCCTGTCAGATTTCATATGATTGCTATCATCTGAATTCTTTAATGAAACTGCTTCAAGGAATTAATATTACCTACTGGTGGGGTTGCCAAGTCTACTGTATAAATGTCTTAAAATTAAGTTATAGTTTAATGAGTCAATATCAAAAAAAAAGTACACAATTAAGGGCTTAATGAAAACAAAATCACGATCGCTTCCTTTGTATAGCGAAAGTTAGTCATAAAAATTATATGGGTAACTTGCGTTACACAAAGGAATCAATTAAGTTTTGTTTTAATTAAATCCCTTAATTGTGTACAACTTTTTTGATATTGACTTTAATATAAGGATCCTATTAAATAATCGAAATCACTGTAATTTCGTGATATGGATTTATTTTTTTAGATATTTAGAGAAAATTTTTTACTTTTAAAACTGACACTACACCATGTTTTGTACACTTGAAGAAAGTTAATAAAAGTGGCAACCCTTTCAACCATAAACCACATCAAAGATCAGTTTTTTTTCTCCTATAATACTGAGTATACAAACGCAAATGGACTAAGTTTTACACAGTAAAACGTGGATAGCTAATAGATTTATAAACAAAACTGAACAAGTCTTCACCTCTTTAACAACACGAATGCATCATAGCGTTCAAATGCTTATTTCTTTACAGTGACTGTGTTGTCTAAGGGACGGATACTCGCGATCGCATTCGCATTTCTTTCTACCCTCGGTCTATACTGTTTGAAAGAAGGGAGTGGTGAGAGCGATTGTAGTTTCGAGTGCATTAGATAATATGGTACTGGGTTAGCCACGGTTATATAAGTATTTTGACCCAGTAATATCAGCTAGCGCAAGATGATTTAAGCATCAACCGTTCCCGTACTCATAATGCGCTGACGCACACGCACCTCAAACCTGTGTTGTCACCGTATTTTGTACACAGGTGTGGTCGATTCCTTATCTATGGCGATGGTGTATGTTTTAAACTCATCTTGTAATATGTAAGCAAGCACTAAGAGATTTTATACTCCTGCAAATATTAATTAAAAACATCCTTAAAAGTTAAATTAACACAAGCTTTGTATAGTATAGCAGAGTCAAATTATGTATGTAGTACCTGTATTGTTTTATGAGTGGTCAAGTGCTCAAATTAGTAAATAAACTTGGAAAAAAAGAACATGAAACAAAAGGCTTGTGGTAACTTAAATTTTATTATTAAATTAGATAAAAAATGTCACAATGTATGTAAATTAGGAAATATTTCTTGATGTTGTTGATTTATTTCGTAAACCAAAGATGTTTATTTTTATGTAATACAGTGCAAAATGTGTATTTATACCTGGATTATATGTACAATGTTATGGGTGTAATAAATTACATGCTCAATGTGAGACTTTTATCTTTCTCCTTTCCAATCAACCAAAACCAATTCTGGATTTAGTAAAGCAGAATAACTATTATATTGGAGGAATAAAATCAATTTTTCATAGATTTTTGCTGGCTGCATTCAGGACCAACATGGACGACGTAATAACTATTTTGAAAATCAAGAAAATCAAGGGTGTCGACTTGTGAATAGGTACATTATTCAATATCTGAAAACTACATTCTGTCACATACTTACCTATTTGCAGATTTACATAATTGACCATTTATCACACAAAAGATCAATTGACTGGCATTATCCAATTAAATACAGGTTCATGGCTATATTCTATTCCTTTAAAGGACATTGATCAAAGATTAAACCATTTTAATTAGCTATGGTGGAAAAGACAATCTTTATTTTATTCTTTTTCATTTGCAAGAGTCAAGATTTATAGATAGACTAGCTGTTGCCCGTGACTCTGTCCGGGAAGAATAGGGGTATAAAATAGCCTACAACCTATTCTCAAACCTACCAAATACAGAAAAAAAAGTTTCATATAAATCAATCAAGCCGTTTCGGAGGAGTTTGATAACAAACACCGTGACATGTGTTTTTTATATATTAGATGTAAATGAGGTCATCAAAAACGTTTGTTACCAAATCACATTATATTTATACAAGACGGAACATAAAATTAAAAGTTATAAATATGAGAAGCATAGTTATCACAAGTCATCACTCGCCTCCTCTCAACGCTAACACCAAGTGAAGTACTGAGCCTCCTTGCACTTTGTAGTCTTGGGCTGTTTTCTCATCATTCCTGGAAGAGATAAAATATTAAGTAAGAAGACTTTGGTACAAGATTAGCAGCCAAGGGGCCATAAAAAACTTTGGGAATATTAGCAACAGAGGGGAGTGAAATTCAAGAGGTCAAGAAACCGATAATTCTTTTCCACAACTAGCTGATGCCTGCGGTTTTGGGCATGCTAGTTTTTTTTTCATAATAACATGTCCTGGTCCTGGTAATTACGAACATGACAAACAAAAAAGAATTGTCTAATTTGGTGAAATGGTTCCTGAATTTAGTGGCTTATTTTTATTTATATAGAGATTACTACTATAATAATGTTATTGAATCCTCTACAAAAAATTGTCCTGGAGCACATAAAGGAGAAAAACATACAAAGTAGCCACAAAACAACATGAAGTGTTGATGATTTAAAGATGTGATTAAAATGAGAAGAGTAGCTATGTGGTTTCAAAACATCTTTACCTCTTGTATGTCAGAAGTTAAAAAATACTGCATTCAAGTGAAACTGAAACAATATTTTTGTCGGCCTCAGGAGGTTAAAATAAAAATAGAAAAAAAAACCTTACATTTGGCACATATCTGTGTCTGGGCCTATTAGGGGTTAAGATGGACCAATACCATGTCCAATAGTACTTAGTGCTGGTATAATTTTAAGCATCTTCACCACCTTTGCTTTTATATTAAAAAAACCAGCAGTCATGTAAATGAATAAATCTATTTAAGAAAATTATACAATAAAAACAACTGTAAAACGTAATAAAATCCCAAATACCAACACAGAAACAACTTAGTACAGGTGACCCCCCCCCCTGACCCCTACTGTGCAGCTAACGAGAGACCCCTGTACATACATATTTCTCTTCATTGGATTTATTCATTAAGCAGTATAAATTCATGTAAAGTTCTCACGAAATTGAAGAGATTGCAAAATAAAAATACGTACATTTGCTTGCCGGAAAATATAAGACGTTGCTGCTGGGGTGGTATGCCTTCTTTTTCCTCTACCCTCTCTTTGATCCTCTCGACTTTGTCTGTCGGTTCGATGTCTATCTCGATTTCCTTGCCTGTAAGTGTCTGTAGCAAAAAATAAGGTTAGACCATCAGAAATGCTTCGTAATTGTACGAATACTAGGACGAAACTATTTTCAATTATCAGTCTTACCTTCACTTTAATCAACATACTTGCAAATACGTATTTGTTTCAATACTTAAAGAATATACAATAAATGCAAAAGCTTATTCTCAGAACTTATACTTGTTACGGTTTTTCCTAAATGGAATGCAATGCAATACAGCGCAGCGTTATCTTCGTTTTGACACCTAACTTGACACTTGACATAGCAAAGATGTTTTTTAGATTTCTGTCTGTGCTCTAAAACTATTGAATCTACTTATGTTTTATACACGTATGTAATAAACCGCAAACCAAGAAAATCAAGATACACTAGCCAAAGAGAATATAGTAGCTACCGGCTGGTCCCCACTGTAGCTCATCACTTTGCTCATCATGAAGGTGTACTGTAGGGGCAGAATGGCCGTAAAGCACGACCCCTATTTTTTGCGCAAACTTTTAAAAATCCGTTTTGATTAATGTCGGTTGAAGGCTTTAGTATAATATTAAATATTAGAAGGCATGGGAAGCTGCCTAGGATAGACCAAGCCGATTACGTCGGTTATACATCAATTATTAATTTACATTTTTAAATAAAATAAAAATACTCAGCATATGGCGGTATGGTCTTTGACCTTAGACTTTCTGACTGACCGAACCGAATAGACAAATAAAAAAAAAACTTGACATTCGTCACGTCGTTCATTCAGGTTATGTTGTGTTATTTACGTTGTTTTGTTCTGTTTTACTTAATAATTTAATGATAATAATAGTAAAATGGCAAAAATCCTTATAATATTTGAAAATATCGAAAAGCTACTTACAACTGGTAAGCTTCCATGTCTCTTAGGGTTGAGAATTTATAAATCTAAATGTAAAAGTAATTTGGCTATGAAGAAACGGATATTTTGATAACACATTATTTATTTGTATGCTAAATGCTTCAATTTCCTATTTCAGAGAGTCAATTTAACACTTTCCTCACAAAAACCGGAGAAAATGGGGAGGAAGCAGAGACTACAACTGTTTTTGCGGAGCAGAAGTTATTTCTAAATAAAATTTTTAGAGAAATAGATGCCGTATCAACAGAACTCAAAAACGATAATACTATTCTTATAAGTGTCAAGAATCAAAAAATATTAAGAACATGTTTTCAGTTGATAACCTCATTGGGCTTTTCAAGATCCCTCATACCAGGATTAGGTATAAGCTTGTCTAAAAGGTGTTTATCTGCAAGTATCTTGCCAATACTTAATCTAAGTGATGAAGATAAGTATGATATGCTTACTGAATGCGCTCACTTTTTTACCAGATGTTATTCAGTGCCAGTTCTCAAGAACATCATTCTCACATTGCATTTGTCTGATTACTTAGCGGCTCTAATTCAATTGTCATTTGCTCCTTTCAAAAAACCTGGTTCATATAGTAATTTTAATATGACTCAGGAATTATATGAAAAATTAATTAAAGATCAAGAGCACTACTCAAAGGTATACAAGAATCTAGTAGCTAACTGCTTTCAACCTATTCTTATGAAAGAACTTTTAGTTCTTCAGAGTGTATCAGATCCTCTCCCTCCAGCATTTGTCAAACGAGTTATTGCAAGAGAAATGAGTCACAGACTTCTTGCACCAGGGGGCTTGCTCAGCCTCATCAGGTGTTTTATTGAAAGTTATGGTATAGATACTGGGTTTGAATGGAAAAAGATTGATTTGATATGTAAAATAGTTACTGCTAAACATGGAAATAATTCTGAGATAGAATATCTCAATAATATTACATCACAATTGAAACAAATATTGTCTTTGAAAAACACACATTATTTGTCAACAGCAGTGGCTTGTGTTTTAGCCTTAAATGAAAAGTATCCGCAGTCTGAAGCTGTACGGGTATTAGTAAAAGAAAATTTGCAAACCTTAGTCTATGAAGAGTTAATCTTGCGGCCATTCTTACCAGGCACCATAGCTCTATCGGTCCAAGAGGTAGAGCGAACAGTCAATGTCTTGCATGCATGTGTGTGTACTACTAACTTGAAGTGGCCTGTTGCTCTATTGCAACCAAACTTATATCTGCTGTACATGGTTGGACTTAAAAGCGTCAAGGATGAAGATATGAACATCAAAATCAAAGACATACTTTTAAAGCTATTGGGATCAATCCCTAAAGAAGAAATAGGGTCACAAATGATCATGTTGTTGTTTGGAAAAGAGAAAAATGAATCTGCTAATATTTTAATTGAAGAATATGAGGCGGGAATTGCGTTGAAGTTTGTGTCAAATGCTGTTGAATATCTAAAGAAGGATTCAATACTTTATTTTATAAAATTATACAAAGCCTCTTCTGATATTAAGTATATACAGGCAGTGTTTGAGGTATCACTACAAATCCTCATTGATTTGACAGAAACAAGGAAATTAAATAAGATGACTAACTTTATAGTAACACCAGAAGGTGACCCAATGCTTTTTGACGATAGTGATGAGAGATATTTAGACATTCTGCAGCTGCTGTCTGAAATATGCACATATCCAAAAGTCATTTTAACTCTAAAGGAGCATCCCACTGGAGTTCTGAACTTTATAGAGTACTTCTTGATGATAAACTTTGGAAGTAATGATGACGATGATGAGTGTGTTACTATTGCATTAGTGCTACTGAACACTATATTGGAAAACACAAGTAGCAATGAAGACTTACGAAAAATGTTCAGCAATATCATGCCAATATTGAAGAAAATGGCTGACAATGAGTTGGGAATAAACAATATGTTATGCAAAGAAGCTCTTTTGTTGATGACAAGCAATAAACCCCACCAATCTGAGACTGCATGTGCAAAGGCCATATCTGGTGTCTTTGACTCATTGCTGCCTGTAAGGGCTCATGGAATTATAGAACTTACTAAACTGATTGAAGCAAAAGATCCAGAAGCCATTTCCAAAAAACATTTTATATTCTGCCTGTTCCAGGTAAATATTTTCAAATTGCATTCAAATAATGCCACTATTATAAAATGAATTTTGTTTTACCTTTAACCAATCAATTTTCAGGAACAACTAAAAGATACTGATTCCTATATCTACCTAGCCGTGATTAATGGAATTGCGTCACTGGCATCAATTTGTACTGAAGATGTGTTACATGTCCTTTGCAATGAATTTATACAGATTTTTGATCACTCTTCTAAATCAAGTGAGGATCAAAATAAGTCAGCAGAAATGAAAATGAAAATTGGTGATATAATTGTAAAAGTAACCAGAAGACTTGGTAAGTTTCTAAATAAAATAAACTAAACAGTAAACTTGGTATTTTGTAAAACTAAATTGACCAACCCTGTCCTTACATTATGTTCCTCGAGTAAGTAAGATTTTTTTCTCATCACAGGGGAAATGGCAGTTCAGCACAAAACAATTTTGTTGAACACAATGCTCAGTGGATGTCGACATGAAGACCCTCTGATTAGAACATCTGCTCTTTCAAATTTGGCTGAAATTGCGCTAGTGTTGCATTACAGGGTCGGATCAATCATTTATGAAGTAAGTTCATCCACCATATATATTTTATGCAGCCCATGTAAATACTAATTAATTTTATTTATTTTCAGATACTTTTATGTATCTGGAGCACAATAGAGACTGATCCAGCAATTGAGTGTCGAAGGGCCGCAGTTATGGTGATATCTAGCTTACTCAAAGGGCTTGGGAAGGAAACTTTGCTGCAGTTAAAAGACAACCTGTTGCCCATCTACAGAACTTTGAAGGAACTCTATAGAGACCCAGATGAAGACTCTGTGGTCCGACTTCATGCTCAAATAGCATTAGAGGAGCTGAATGATATAGTGAAGGAGTTTTTATTCCCAGAGGTGTCCATGGACAAACAAATATTTGTTTTAGATAAACCTGAAGCTGGGGTAATAAAATTCTGACGGTATTTCGCATTTTTTTATTATTCACGCGTTTCATAACTTATAATTAAATGGTTATTTAATTTTAAAACCTTACTTAATTCTAAATTTCAATCACACATATTTAAACAATAAATTTCCTTTCGCACCATATGTTCTCCCATCCATAACACATGAAATAAATTGTTTTGGTACTATCTTTTTTGATAAAAAGCATAGTCAGTTGTAATTCAGAATGTCAGTTATTTTAAATGCAAATGATTTAGGTAAGTTTGCGCTTAAAACATTAATTTTATCTATAAGCCCTTAATATATCAGTTCAAAAAAGTTTTACATGAAAAGATAGGTAATTAATTTTACGCCGTTCGTACATTGCGCTACGCAAATCTTCGATACCCGACGATTTTAGTCTCTACGCAAGGTAGTCGCATAGAAAGTAAAATCGCCGGGTATCGAAGATTTGCGTAGCGTAATGTACGAGTTAGCCTTAAACTGACTAACAGACTTGCAGGTAATTGGACATTTAAGTGCATTAAGTACTAGCCTATGTTAGACGGCCTAGTATCAGCAGGTACATCTTTGGACAATAAGTAGTTCATCTTTATCGTAATCAGTTACTTACCCCGTAAATCTTGAATGGATGATCCATCTTAACACATTTCAATTTATAAAGCCTCTTCTGTATCATCTCGCCCCATAGCAACCAATAACTATGGAAATTTGAATCAAAGATTGTTACGCGAAGTCTACTTGTGTCAGATTCATCCTTTATCCACGAACGAAATTAGGTATAAGTTGTTTCGAACTGGCCCTTGAAACTAAACTTTTGCTGGTCGAGCAGACGGGATGGGAACTTTTTGATTTCCACACTGCAACCGTGTGCTAAAAATGGTATTAAAAGAAAAAGTACCAATATAATTTATAAATGCCCTGACACAACAATAAAATTCATCAACCTACATAAAACACATTTTAATAGTAGCCTCACAAATCTTTAATGCAATAAAATTAAGCTTCAGATGTGTTATCCCCCTCGCTTGGTTTCTTAACAAAATCATCGTCCTTTTCAGACAAAGTTATTGAATACACCGAAGTTCCGTCGGAGAATCTATCTCTGTTCCGCCTACCGAAAATGCTGCTGCGAGATACCGTCGACGCCGTCGAGATAGACACGTTATCCCCTTCTGTCCTCGGAACCATCTTCCAAATCAGTAGCCCCATTCCACCAAACGCAGCTATTACCAAGAACATTACCATCGATACTTCACCCAGCATACCTGAAAATTAATTAAAAATCAATAAATTTTTATCTTTCCCAAACTGCCAAATAAGGTAAGAAGTTTGTTTTTTTTGTATCTTTAAATTCTCAACCAATGCGTTTTCAGTCAATAACGTTTGGTCCGAATGTCTTCTTAGCTCACATTTGCTATTTGAGATCAGCAGGAAACGTAAATAACCGATCTCTGGATTTAGAACGAAAAACTCCAAAAATTGATTTCAATGCTTAAGATTTTACATTTTAGATCCAGATCTAAAATAGAAAATCCAGATTTTTGCAATAGCGTTGCCGAATAAGGTTTGTCCATAAATATAAATTAAAAATTTAAAAACCCCCAACTCAATTAGGTCACATAAATAATTTATGTTTGAAAACAAAAGAGCTGATAACTTTGAGACGGCTGAACTAATTTTGATGAAACATCGCCAAGAAACCTGCTTTCGAATAAAAAAAATCGCACCCAAATCGGTTCACCCGTTTATGAACTATGGTGCCACAGACAGACACACACACACACACACACACACACACACACACACACACACACACACACACACACACAGCGATCAAACTTATAATACCCTCTTTTTGTGTTGGGGGTTAAAAAATATAGTAGAATAAATAGGTAGTAAGTAGGTAATACAAACTTGGTTCACTTTCTTCCTTCCCGGCCTTAAGTCTAGCTGGCTGCAGCTCATTGTAGTCGAGATCTTGATTGTCGTAGGGCTCCACTGAACCGGAGTGAGGCCTCGTGTGCAGCAAAACATCACCAGGATTGGCTTTGGGTAAGTTGATTCCAGCTCTGACTGTTAAAGTCTCTGGTTTATAAGTGCAGAGAACCAGGAAACTGAAAATAATTGGACAAATTATTTTGGGGTCATTGCATAACGATTTGTGTGTGCATCGTCCACATCGGGTCAAAAAATAGCCTGACGTACCGTAAACAATAGTGACGTGACGCGTGTGTCACGGTTTTAACGCGTACCGGCCACTCCGCTGCTTGAAATACGCGTTGATTTACGGTGCGTCAGTGTTCTTTGAGCAGCGGTGCGGACGCATGAGGGACGACAAAAAAGTAACACTAGAGCCACGTCAATACGTTTACGATGCGTCTTTGTTTTATGTTTATGAGCATACGTGAGGCGCGTGAAATCATTTAAGGTACGGTGCGTTAGCGTATTTTTGCGTATTTTGAACAGCGGTATGGTTGAACTTTTATACCTACGTTATTGAGTTGTGGCGTACCGTCTAGTGCTGTGTGTGAGTATCGGAAGATTTTCCTGCACGATGACGTATGTAGCAACTGTAGTATCGTTGACTTCAGAGCCGCAGTCGTCGTGATGAATGCGCAATATGTACGCATCTTGTGCGCTGTTGGGGTTCCCCTGCATGGAACAGCGCTCGGGTCCGCCGTCCGCAGCTTCCACCGCTATTCGGCCTCCAAAGTACGGCCCAGTTTGAACCTCCACTTCACTGGCATGTGGCAAGCACTGGGTAGCTCGAGCTGAAACTGTTAATTTTATATTAGGCACTAAGTTTTGGGGCCTAACATTCAAGGACCTAACAAACCTTTAGTTAATTGGATCTAAGTACTTAGCACAGTGAGACCTTCGCCTATAATCTGTTTCGTTAGCCATTAAAATTCATCGGTGCCTGTTGCATGCATATCGCGTCGCTGATATATAGGTCGTAAGCTTTCTGGCCATTCACTTAGCGAAGTCATCACCGTAGAACGGTGTAGATAAAGCTAAGTAATTTTTATCTGACAATTTAGCCCGATCAGAATGGAAAAAACATCTGGGATCCAATTAGAATAAAATCATTGTTTCAACGACATGCGTCCCTAACCATATTCGAACATGGTCCTTCGAACCGGATCTCAGTAATCGAATTTCGAATCATGATAATATTGATAATGCTTCTCAAATCCGGATATAACCTCCCATCGACTAATGTGCATTATTACGCGTACAGTATCGGTTTATTACTCACATCCTTTTGTCGGCACGATGATGATTTTGGAGCCGATGGAGAGGGGGTCGGCGAGGTCGCGCGCGTCGCGCCTGACCGGGCGCACCTCGAACGAGTAGGTGGTGGCCATGCGCAGCCCGGCGATGCGGGAGCTGTACGTGCGCCCGCGCCGCGCAACAGAGCTCGCCGTTGTCGCAGACTCTGCCGTGCCGGGCTTTTCGCCATCTAAGGTTTCCACTACCTAAAATATTTAACAGGGAATTAGATGTTCATCCATGCTTGTCTATTTTGATTTCAGTATTTTATTTGGTTGCAAGTTCCACTTTTTTTGTTCGTCTCTCCTGTTGTCTTCCTGAACATGAAAATTAAATTAGCCAATATTTTTTTGTAATTAATTCGATAGTTATTTATAGTAAAACCACAGTAAATACGATATAATCTTTGCTGAAATGTTGGGATTTAGCACAATTTTAATGATGTAGGTAACATTGTAATCCTAGTTTAGCGCGCTAAAACAGCTCTATTACTTATTCACCGCTAGGCTCCGGCTCAATTATGGTGGGTTGTTATTAAGCTTCTCCTAACCGTTGTCTTTTACTGGGTCTATCGACGGATAAGATCTTTTACACCTTTCGCCTTTACGTAATATGTGAGGAAACTTAACCTAGCAGTGGCTAAGGGTATCTACTAACAACCCGATTCCCCCCGGCCGGGTTGACTAAATTTTCGAAGTTACCAAAAGCTTCTCTTCCATTACTGCACTTTCAAGAAGAGGATAAATGGGTTTTAGATTTTTTTTGCTCCGGCTTTACTTGCAAAATTTTTCACGCCCCTCTACTGTAACCTAGTAGGTATCTTAATCACAGATCTTAAGCTCCCCATTGAAACTCGCTGACGCCACAACTCAAAACATTTATTTGTGTTGACACCTACAATACACAATTTTAGTAGGTATTGGTGTTAATATTTTTCCTTAATCTTAGAATCCATCTGTAAACCTAACTTCACTTCTATCTACTGTTATAAATAAATCAAACCACATTTTATCAAAAAATCTAATATATAAAAATCTCGTGTCACGGTGCTTGTTATCGAACTCCTCCGAGACGGCTTGACCGATTCTCAAGAAACTTTTTCTCTACATTCGGTAGGTCTGAGAATAGGTCGTAGGCTATATTTTATAATGGCAAAACAACGTTTGCCGGGTCAGCTAGTATTGTATAACATTGAGTAAGTTGGTACGTAATTATCAGACCTATTTACTTCTAATTTTCTAAACTACAAAATTAATGTCAGAAAAGCATACCTACTGCTCCCTGCTCCGCATTCATTTTATGTCGCTTTAGTAGATCTTAGATCTGTTAGTTTGCAATTTAGGAAGCAAGAAGAAAATAGCGTAGGGGTTTTTTTGAGACGCTATTGAATCCAACTCCCCGTGTGAAAGAAAGCAGCATAAAAACGACAATAAACCCATTCCTGTATCGATTTACAGAGTAGGTGACATTATGTCCCATCACATTGAACATTTTCATAAATCACCTTAGTGCGGCACCGGTACTGTCCCCAGGCTTGCAGTTCGCAATAGTTGATCTGGAAAGCCAGTAGTTTGGGCTGGTTGTCTTCCTCCGCCCTGCCATATTCCCACTGGAGACGAACGTCGCGAAAGTCAGGCTCACCTATCAGGTGTAGCACTTCTGTAAATAAATAGTTGCATACAATACTTATAAAAAAATAAAATGTAGAAAATAAATTTTTTTAGGGTACCTCCCACAGACGTAAAGTGGGGGTGATTTTTTACTCGTATAACCTTGTAGTGTGGGGTATCGTTGGATATATATCGTCTTTCAAAATCACTCCAAGGTTGTGATGACGATTTTTCGATATAGTGATGTACAAATTTTTTTGTTAAAATGGAGCGCACCCTCCCCCCCCCCCCCCAACTCCTCCGAAAAGGCTTGACCGATTTTTATAAAACCTTTTTCTCTATAATATTCGGTAGGTTTAAGAATAGGTCGTAGCATAGCATAGGCTGTTTTTTATACCACTATTCTTCGCAGACGGAGTCGCAGGCAACAGCTAGTCTAATATGTAAAAATCTCATGTTACGGTGTTTGTTATCGAACTCCTCCGAAACGGCTTGACCGATTTTTATGAAACTTTTTTATTTGTATTCGGTAGGTCTGAGAATAGGTCATAGGCTACTTTTTATACCCCTAGGTGATATATGGCAAAACAATGTTTGCTGGGTCAGCTAGTACCTACCTACCTTATATGCAATTTTGACAGTGTTTTCTAATATATACTTACCATGTTACGTATACGTACGTAAATATCTGCTCGATTAGTGAGTGACCTAACTAACGAAGAATGAGAATTCTCAACGGTCGCGGTAATCAGATCTAGCATCCACTTAGTGTTTTAGTCGTAACCGGTCAAGCTATCCTATCTGATCGCTATTTCGGTGATCAAGATTTTATACGATTTCTACAATTTATTTGGAAACCGATCGAGAGCGTACCTCGACAATTCTCCATCATTAAATTCGTAATGCGGTGAGAGTTCAGAGTTCAGAACTTCAGCTGTGTCATTTTTAGTAATCATTATTATCGTTGCAATAATTAGTTTTCACTCTTTCGTGTCATATTGTAACGTAAAGCTATTATTCCGTTTTTAATGATGTATTTTGATATTTTCTCATGGCGCCACGATACGCTTGGATAGTCGTTTCGTTGGATCAGCTATCCGCCCGTACCGTTGACCCAATGCCTTGTTCACTGGCCCGTCCTTTGAGTCTAGATAATTTACTGTTTAGTGTATAATTAAATAAGTCTTTGGAATAACTGTTCTAAGCTGTAAATATCGACGCTACGTTTATTAGATTAAATTCTGAGTTGGTTGGTACAAAATATTGAAACACAAACTTGAAGTAAAATATTTAATTAATTTATAATGTATTATGTTATTCCTATAAGTATAGAATAAACTTGAAATTTACGTAACACTAATATGATATCCCTTTTTAATGTACGAAAAGAAATCACTTACGTAAAGTCGATAAATAAAAATCAATAAGTAGGGGTATATCTTTGATGTTATGATGTCCATTTTCCATAAGTTTCGGGATTTGAGATTTACATAGTTAATTAGACAAGTTGCACAATTCCACAAAATATATAGTCAAACAACAAAATAATCATTTAAGTACCTCTAAGTGGGGTACATAGAAATGGGTATTTGTTATAGAGGCAGGCATCTGATACAAAGCAAAGCAAGCGCAAGCCTGTGCGCCAATCGATGGCCGCAGGCGGCAGCTCGACGACCCGAGTACCTCCACCTGACAGTAATGAGAAATTTATCTATGTGGCACAATAGAGTGCTCCATTACAGACCGTATTACAACTAATTATACAACTTTCACACAATGGACACAATTTATGGAGGCGATTAAATATCCTCCGGGCGGAATGTGGCTTCTTTGGCAGCTCTAAACTCAACAGTAGGTACTTACTTCGTTGTTTCTAAATAAATACTACTTACTTAAATATAAAATGGAGTAATTACCATGCGAAATTTTCATGGTGACATCTAAAAAAGGGCATTTGTCTTGATTGCACAAAACACGAGATGACAACGCATTTCTGCTTCGACACGTTGTACCCATTTACTCCAAAACTTCGAAAGTACTTTGTTTTTTTAGGTAAACCATGTTTGGGACAATTGATGGTGAATCGAATAAGCACCTTACTTTTTAGCTTTTTATGTGTAGGTACACTTTAGCGACACTTTCAATGATCTTTATAAAAGAGAAATCCCTATAAGGCATTGTGTCAAAGTGAAATTAAATTGTTTTTATGCGACAACGCCGTCTACATGTAATACCTATAGCAACCCGAATAGCGTTAAATTAAAGTGTATGAATTAGTACTTATTTAGTGGCTTAATTTAACCTAACAGAATCTGAGCCGAACTGTAATAAATCTAACATTTTTCAAACGTAAGTTCGTTAACTTCGTTATTACAGACCGTGTTTTGTTATGACCCTACTTACTGCCGCAAGTGCCGCATCGATAATATACAAGAAAAGAAGTAAAACTAAATTGATGCTTGGTCATTTCCTTTTCCAATTATGATCGCAGTACCGGTACTGTCCAGATTGTCTTAGTGAAGATGTAATCTCAACATTAGGTACAACTACATTGTCTATTTTAAGGTATACCACCTACATACGAAACTTAGGAATTAAGGAAGCAAGTACTTTATTACCTACCACAAGACTAAAAATCGTATTATTATTCCTACTACTAAGTCTGAAGCTCATTAATTTATCATTTTTAGTTTAATTGACAGTACTGACACACATCTCACAGAGATCATGAGATCTCTCCTTTTTTGGACCTATATCTATGAAGATACAGGTCCAAAAAGGCGAGTTTGTAAGACATTTCTAAAGTTCCATGTTATGATTAGTATTTTCAAGTTTTTTCTTTGAGAGTAATGATTAAACTTATCCGGAGTCAAGAATGCCGTAATGTAAAGATGTCTGTAAGTAGGCCGCCGACCTATCAAACGCGACATCAGCCCTCTATATAGGTGGGCTCTATCTTGGCTCTAATCACCACATTGTAACAATACCTAACATTTCTTTGTACAGGGTTATTTGTAATTCACTAGCATCCTTTTAACCCTAAACTCCTACCACATAAACAAATGTTTTTTGTTTTACGTTTTTTGTCATAACTTAATATTTTTGGTGTAATAACGTTTTGAAAATTTGAGATTTCCTCTTATTTTTACGATACACTGTGTATTTGTATGGGAAGAAAGTGCTTCATTTTAAAAAGTCGTAAAACAAAAAACATTTGTTTGAGTGATAGGAATTTAGGGTTAAGAGGATGTCAGTGAATTAAAAATAACCCTGTATAATCCAGGTAATAATACCTATGTTATAAATAGGTATAATATAATAATAAGGTACTAGATGTACGATTTAATGTCATTGCTTAAATACCTAGTCTGAATTCTGACATTTGATGTCCGAATTATGTTTACTATCTACTCTGCGACCTTATCGCTTCAGTAAAAGTGGCACCTAAAACCTCTAAATGCCTTATGTCGTCATCATCAATGTTTAAATTCTGATTTAATCCGGTAGATTAGTTTGCGGTCAAAATACATCAGCAGCTTAAAATGATAATTCGGTTTACAAAATAAAATCAGCGAACATTATAGGTAAGTAAGTATAAGTACTGCTAGAAAATTTTGATTCGCAAAACTAAAATTGATATGGATTGCCTGGTTAGATTAGTGTAGTTGTGGAATAAAAATAGTCATGATAGTGTAAGTATGCAACAAGAATTATATGGCATGCGGTCCGGGGCTCATATATGTGCATGGTTCATGGCTCGGGGTCGTATGTATTATAATGTATGTACCGTACCTATAATATAAATAGTTTAGTTTTTTAATTAAGCAGGGTACAGCTGATGTTAAAGTGAGCGTAGTATTCGCCAATAAACATTATAGTTTGGCGAAATTAGTCATGTAACTAGAACTATGTACCTTTTTGAGAATAAATAATAATAATTATAATATATCAAATGTAAGTTCTAATTCCATTCTAACGTCTTTATATAAACACACCATTAATAAATAAAATATTAATTTCATTTCATTTCACTTAACGCATAACAACCTATCTTAAAACATTATGTGTTCGCTCAACTTTTACTGCGTTCTCAGCGATTGTCCTGCCATCGCAACGTAACGCAACACGGTGGTGCTAAGCGTCCAATTGCCCTCATTCGCATTCCGTTTTCGGATAAAAAAGGAAGTACCGGAACGGCACGAGGTCGTAAACTATAATTTGGTTGGTCCTCGGAATTAAATCACAAGCTCATTAACATTTCTACCGCAGCCGTACATTTGAGCGGATGCGGCCTCGGGCCTCGCCTCGCCGCTCTGAGAGCAAACTGTGTGAGGTACGGCGGTTACATACTCCACGGGTACCGCTATGATATTCGCTAGCTATATCGAATTTATATCGACTACAGAAATGCGTCAATCAAGTCGTCAGTGATACACACATATTGTGATTCCCAAAAATTTTGCTTTTTAGCCAGACAAAATACCAAAAGAAACCTTCGTATATAGGTATCGGGTGTGATAATAATTCCCAGTACACACAAACACAATAAAAACACGAACATATCACACTATCACGTTTATCACATGCATTAAGCACCTCTGTCAAGTAGGTATAAATTTTACCATAACTACTTATGTTTTCTTCTGAAGCAGTTATCATTTTGACATAGTCATTAAATTTAATTTAATTAGTCTTTGTAACGGTTATATCAGATATTTTGTTAATTCAACGGCAACAACGAAAATATTTCGGAATAATGAAAATTAGGGCAAGAGTTACTTTCAAGTTACTTTGCATCAAGACTACAGCGAATATTGGTTTCTTGCTTCGAAGGTGCAGGGTAGTTCGAAAGTATTCTGACTGAAGTTTAGATAATATGCAGTAACGGCTCCGGGCTCAAGCTCTACCCCCGAAAAGCATCGGAATTGTTCTGTGATAGATATTGCGTGCTTTTCTGGTATTTACTTTGCTATAGGCCTTAGTGTGGTTAAGCTCCTCCCAAAAAACAATCCTCGATTGGCCGCTGGTAATATGACGGGTGTTTTATTAAATTTGAAACAGTAACACTGGTGTGACGGATGCGCAGGCATGACCCGACGACTGGACCATAACGCCCATTGTCATGCTGTCGGTACCGCGAAGCGACACGATCGCTACAGTTTATAAGCAAATACCAAATATGTACTTATTAGCTGATCCACTCACGGAGCAGGATAGACAAATAGACACATGTAAATTAATTCGTCCTAAATATGCTAAACCTCTAAACTAACACAAACACTTCATAAAATATTCATTATATAATATATGTGTGTACTTGTGTGTATTCTTTGTAAGTATGGGTATTGTTTATGTTTTGTTAGTTTGGGTTTATTTTTGATTTCGGCTCTTTTTTTTTTTTACTCAGCATTGTATGCCTACTCTTGTCTCTAATGTCCTGTCAATCGTTCTAAGGTTAACTGGAAGAGATCCCTTTAAGGGATAAGTTCGCCTTTGTAAATCTGTATCTCTTGTTAACTAGTTATTTTCATGTTTTATGTACAATAAAGAGTTTTACATACATGCATACATATAAAATCAAACCATAAAATTTGTTAATTGAACGTATTTCGCTTATCTTTCCCCAAATGATGATGTTGATGTAAAGACATTGTAAGTAAATAAGTTACCAGACTTTTACTTAGATTTGTTACGCTTATTTCAAATACAACGGACATGGCATAACATGCCATGACATGGCATAGCATGGCATGGCATAATGTAAAATACCACCATCCACTATTGTACTGTACCTACATATGTTCTAGCAAATAAAGTGACTGATTACTGATTACGTGACCTTAGACATGTGTGTATTTGCGTATTGCACCAGAATTATAATCCAAAGTGATTTTGCATACAGCAAGTTCTTACTCAAGTGAACTACCAAGCAGTGATTATCATATGACTATTCCCACGCCTTACGGGACCTTCGAAGTCATTGCAGGTCAACGCCGATTGTCATGATCCTCTCTATTATAATAAAGAACTATAAAGCCATACCGGCGATCACGACAAGCGGGAAAAACAACATTGTGCCTCCTCTGTAAACATCTCGTAATATTTGAATGAAAATTGGTAGCATTTTAATGAATTTCTCTTTTGTGGAGCAATTACACTTACACCGACCTAATATTTTAACGTTCTGCGTATGTTAGTGTAGTCATATAACTTCATTGTGGAAAGTGAGTGGCGCGAAACGTCGGCCCTAAACAAAACAATAAAATGCTTCACGCTCACGCATTGCAGTTCATGCGGTAGTATTTAGTATGGACATGGGCTCCATGGTAGACAAAGCTATTCATTGAAATGGAAGTGCTGGTACCTAACTGTCATCACAACAAAAACATTTTTACGATTTATTAACATAAAGTAAGTGCACTGCTACGACCGAGCGTATACGAGGCTACGACTTCCTACGACACACCAATTGACGCACACTACGTTTTAACGGGCCAGTTTTCCGGGAAAAATTTGGCATCTACGTGTCTCTTGTCTCTATTGATGTGCTTCAACCTGTCACGTAGATAACGGTATCAACAAGAGGATACACTATTATTTTTGAAGGAATTCGGAGCACAATGCAACGAATGGCCCGTCACATTGCGGTATAGGCTACAGGGACTAAACTAGGTTTTTTTTCTAATAAATATTATGAGCTATGATTATGACAGTTACGTTAATATAGCACATACCTAATTTAACAAAGCCACAATACTTTTTATAATGTTATTTTAACGGGGGGGTACTTCACGCCTCAGCGCGCGCGTTCACGAGGATTGTTTTAGGTTCAATCAATCGATAGTTGTTCGTAACGGCAAGGCAAGAATCTGTACGCTTAGTATAAGTTTTACTTCTCGATCGCGTTTACGTAAAAATTTAAATTCTATGGCAACATGGACGCGCGGCTGGGGAGGCGCTGTCCATGTTTCCCTAGTAATTGATTTTTTTACGTAAACGCGATCGAGAAGTATTTTGGTGAAGTAAAACTTATACTAAGCGTACTGAAGGCTCTATTATTTCGCAATCCGCGTTCGCTACGTAAGTAATTGAATCACGGTGGTACGTAAGATCAAAAGTAAAGAAGCACCGGCGCGACAGCGGCGACCAGCACTTCGTTGTTGGCGACACAATCGACGTAAATCCACGTCGCATTGTTACAGCGTCCGTTGCTGGCCGTGCGTGGATAATCACCGTTTTTTCCGTATTCAATTAAAAGTGACCTACTGCGACGGCCTGCGAGAGCAAAATAAATTTATCTAGTTAACGTTCGTACCTACGTCACGGTCGCTGCAAGGGAAGCCCTCATCGAGATAGCTTAATTTGATAATGAATAGCTGTCGGCAACTGTCCAGTTTTGATGATAGACACGTGGTAATGGTTTAATTCAACGTAAGCGATTATGCCTTAGTGCTTTGTTATCTAATATATAAAAATCTCGTGTCACGGTGTTTGCTATCGAACTCCTCCGAAACGGCTCGACCGACTTTTATGAACCTTTTTTCTCCGTATTCGGTAGGTCTGAGAATAGATCGTAGGCTTATTTTTTGTATACTTACCTACCTACCTCTATTCTTCGTAGACGGAGTCGCGCGCAACAGCTAGTAATTAAATAAAATTCATTCAATTACCATAGTTGCTACGGATACTGATGCAATTGAAAACAATTTCAAAAACTTTTTTTAAAAATAACATTAAACAATATTACGGGATTAAACTACAGAGCTAAAAAAATCCGTAAAGATGCCAGGCACGCGTTATTATGGGTAAAAAATTAAAATCCTTAATTGATACTTTACTTTCATTTGACAAGATACCAACATTATGTATGTACCTGTACCTACTTACTAAGAAATAAGAAGCGTTTATTAAAGGAAAAGTTTTCGTGTTCCTACTGAACAAATTAAACTATCTGCGGAAATTTTATTTAAATACTTTATACGCATGTATAGTACGAATTATTTGAAGTGTCCCGATCTAGTTAACAGCCCACCTTTCGAACAAAGCCATTGTATTCTATTATGCTGGCACTTCACTTGGCGTATTTCACGAAATAGTTGCGTGTGCGAGAGAGGAGCACTATGCCGATTCCAGCGTGAAAGACGGAGATGGCAATAGCGCAACGCGAACACGCAACGCCAAGTGAAGTGCCACCATAATGTCCTCAAGTGCATAATCCTGTTTAAAATTAACGGAAATACAAGATAAAATAGCTCATTGAAATAACGACTTTATTATTTACAGCAGAGAGTTCATTTTAAATGAAACTTTGTTGGCAGATAATATTTTTCAAAATTGAATGCATCGTAGACATGCAACCAAAACAAATAAACAAAGTTTCATTTAAAATGAACTCTACTTCAAAAAATTCGTACTATACCTACCAAGCTACCAACGCCAAGATGTGGAATCCATACAATATCATATCCTAAAAAATAATCGCAATTTCTCAGGTAACGCAAGAGATATGTATACAGACAGACATTTTATGATTTTAAACCCGATGGGTATCTATACTACTTGATATTATAAAGCTGAAGAGGTTAGTTTGTTTGTTTGGGTGAACGCGCTAATCTCAGGAGCCAATGGTTCAAATTGAAAAAAAAATTTTGTGTTGATTACTTTGTCCATTTATCAAGGAAGGCTATAAAATATCACGCTACGACCAATAGGCGCGGAGCATTAATGATTATCGCGGACGTAGTCGCGGGCACCAGCTAGTAGGTATATTAGGTGCAGAGGCTTTTAAAGATAACCATAGTTATCTGCAAGCGCCACCAATAAATAGCTGTAACGGGCGCCAGCCTCGTCAATAAAATGGCTTGCCGTTTATGGTTGTGCAACTGAAAGATATCAAGTCGCCACCGCGCACCAGAGCGTCAGACCATACATGCCGCTCAAACTGTTTGACGCCAATATAAGAATGACACGGTGAAACATCCGATCACGCTACTTCTGAAAGGTAATTTAGCGTGGGTATACCTAATCCATAAACGAATATAGAAATACGGTCACAGATCCGTTATCGATATGCTATATCGAGGCGATAGTCAGCTCAGTTGGCGATAAATAACTTAGAAGAAGTAGGTGGGATGGTTTATGGGTGCACGGAACGGGTAAATCTTCGTTTTGGCGCGAGCTGATGGCGGAAGCTAAGGTCGCCGACCCGCGGTCAGGACTCGCTCCTACTGCCCTACCTAGCGCGAGTTACCATACCATTCGCCTTCTACATCTACTGGTTTAGTGTAGGTAGCACCTATGCATCCGTGTTGGCCAACGGTACCTTAATATGTTAATTTTAAATAATTAAGCAAGTATGTACTATCTATGTAGAGCCAGTGCGATGTGATATGTGATATGTCAATTATGACTTCATTACTTTAAAATAACTATGTGACCTGGGTAGAATTTGGTATGCGGATCTCGGGAAAAACCCATTAGCTATATCTTACCCCGATATTCTTATGGAATCGGGATGTACGCATGTAAAATCCCAAAATCTCGACCGCCAAGTCTAGAAGACACTAAATTTTACAAGAGTTGTTCATACAACGTAAATGAGAAACATTATGTAATTTTGCGGAATTTCAATTGGAAATTTACAGAAATTCTGAAATCCTACTTTAAAGCCAACACAACATCTAATGCATTAGGTACGTCAGGGAAATGGCGGGTTAAGGCTAGAATAGGTAGGTAATAAATGATCTAAATAAATACCAATTACGGAAAGCTTAATCTTTAAGTACTGCATAATCCAACTATCTTAACTATTTAACGACCGCTTTAGCCTAGTTGGTAGTGACCCTGCCTACGAAGCAAGAGGTCCTGGGTTCAAATCCCGGTAAGGGCATTTATTTGTGTGATGAGCACGAATATTTGTTCCTGAGTTATGGATGTTTTCTATGTATTTAAGTATTTATTTATCTATATAAGTATGTTTATCCGTTGCTTAGTACCCATAACACAAGCTTTGCTAAGCTTACTTTGGGACTAGGTCAATTGGTGTGAATTGTCCCATGATATTTATTATTTATTTATCTTCTTTGCAAAGCGAGATATTTATGAGTAAGACTGTAAATTATCCTGTGACGGATTCTATACATTGCACAATCTTGTTTACATTATTTATCACATTGCAACCAGAAAAACATATTATGCTAGCATAAAGGGATTATTATAGTTTAGTTACCCACCTCGACTACCTACTAAAATGTAGCGTAATAAATATGTTTTTGAGAAAATAATAGAGCTTGCATAAACGACACAATCACTCTCTGCACTGCAAGGTACCTACTCGTATCCTGCGGCTGCGGCTCTCTCGTCTCTTGTACTTCGCCATTATATCGTGGTATCCATTCAGGTTAACTGCGTTTAAATTATCAGTGTCGGTATTTTTATATTTGACTAGCTTTTGCCCGCGACTTCGTCCGCGTAGAATTCCAATTTGTGGTAAAGCTTCTTCATCTCTTTCACTGTATAAAACAAAAATCCGGCAACGGCAACATCCATTATTATTATCATTTCATCATCATCAGTATCAGTTAGTGAATATTATAAATCCCGTTTATTCACTATCCCGTGGGAATTTCAACAAATTTGTCCTTATTCTATGCAAATTTTCGCTTATATTTATCCCGCGGGAATTTTGCATTTTCCCCGAGAAAAGTAATCTATGTCCTTAAAGGTGTAGCATTCTACCGGTAAAAGAAGTTTTAAAATCAGCCCCGTAGTTGAATTCACTTAGTTTTTTCCTGTGTGAATTTTGCTTTTTCACGGAGAAAAGTAGTCTATGTAAATAATGGTTGGTGTAACTTCGTAATGGTGAAAGAATTTTTCAAATCAGCCCTCACGTGATATTCACTTTCTTCTATCCCACGGGAATTTTGCATTTTACCGAATAAATAGTAGGTAGCCTAGCCTATACCAACAAAGGATAGTGTAGCTTTCTATTGGTCATTTTTTTTAAACTCAGCCCCGAAGTTAAAATTAACTATTTTCTATACCGCGGGAATTTTGCATTTATCCGGAAAATATCACCCTATGTTAATCAAGGATCTTTTCTATTGGTGAAAGACATTTTAAAATGAGCTCCGAAGTTGAATTTTTATTTCTTACCCTTGGGAATTTTGCATTTTTCCGGAAAATAGTAGCCTATGTCAATAAAGGATAGTTTAACTTTACACTGGTAAAAGATTTTTTTTTAAATCGGCTCGGAAGTTTCAGAGATTATCTATCCCACAGGAATTTCCAAAAATCCTGCAATAAGTTTTTTTTGCTGTTATGTATGACCATTTTACGTTTATACTGAATTTGAAAAGTTTAGTACTTAATTGTAGTTACGGAGATAGGATCCAGTTGATTTGAGTATATAAATCCTGATTTATCCTTATCCCGTGGATATTTTCAAAATTATTGAAATTAGCTTAATACCTGTTCTAATAGTGTACTTGCAGGCCCAATTGGAACAGTTTAGTAATCTTCGTTATGGGGATAGGGTCACTCTCGATTGAGGAAATATATACATCCCGTATATTCCTTATCCCGTGGGGATTCCGGAAAATTCTTTCTTATCGGATGCCTACGTCATACAAAAGACACATCCTCCAAATTTCAGATCTCTACATACAGCGGTTTAGGCTGTGCGTTAATCCGCCAGTCAGTCATTTAGGACTTCAGGACAAAGCATTTTATATATATTTGCATTGCACCAAGCTTTTATGCGAGTTCAACAATGATGTTTGAATACTCAATTCGATTTTATTCGAAAAAGGTTGAACTCACATAAAAGCTTCATCATTATCATCATCATTTCAGCCGTAGGACGTCCACTGCTGGACATAGGCCTCCCTCATTGACGCCCAATCATGGCCTTCACCAAAACGTCCGTCCATCTCGTTGGTGGACGTCCTACGCTGCGCTTGTAAAAGCAAAAGCTTGGTGAAATGCAAATACTTATTATAATTAGTTATTATCAGAGATCAGATCAGGAAGTGGTTGACAAACGTAGACAAATGGTTTGCAAAATATGAAGTTTCGTTTCGTTTACATTGTGTCAAAATAAAAAGTAATTTAAATCAAAAGCACTAAGGAGTATTGATATCAACTTCGAAGCAAATCACCCCCAAAATAACTTTCTACTCCTTTTTAACCCCGTCAAGGGATGAATTTCAATAAAATATGAAACACGTCTTCCATCAATTCTGTTATAGAATGTTTATGCAAAATTTGAAGTAGATTGGACCAAGGAATCACGTTGTCCCATACAAACTTTGCCCCCCTTTTTTACCCCCTTACGAGTAGAACTACGAAAAATCCTTTCTTATCGGATGCCTACGTCATACAAAGAACACACCCTCCAAGTTTCAGGTCTCTACGATCTGCGGTTTAGGCTGTGCGTTGATCCGTCAGTCAGGACAAAGGATTTTATATGTATAGATTATTTGTAAAAAGTTCTTCGGTTTATCTGAAGTATTATCTGTACGGGTAATAAATTGCTTCGAAATCCGGTTTATTTAACTCAGTCAGTAAGTACTACAAAATGACCAAAATACAACTGTCTCCGGTCAACCTATTACCTATATTAGGTATTTAAGTTAACGAACGATAGGTGCGAAAGTAAATTAAATGCTTTCATATATTTAGCGCGGTGGCTCCAGTGAAGCAAAACAGCCCAGTTAACGCGACTGTACAATAAACTTACAAGTTGTCAACGCCACGCCTAAAACGTAATTATCGGCTAATTAAAGCAAGCGTCTAGTCATACGCGTTCAGTGAAAGCAGAGTTTCACACGTGGCCCATTTAGTGGGGAACAAAACAAACAAAACAACAGTGTTTTGGTTTATGTGACATTGACATTTCACAAGGCGGCGTACTATAGCACTTATGACAGCTATAATGGAGTGAAGTTTCATTAAGAGTGGTTGTGGTGGTATTAGGGACGTGGTCGCGCAGGGCTGCGTCCGCGGCGTCGCCCGCAACCGTTAGAGCATGCATAATGCCGACCGCGAACTGTTAGGCAGGCACTCGCTGCTCGCCCCAGACATGCGGAGGCTTTATGACATGACAGCGCGCTATGAATTTTGCGCATGCGCCGCCCAACTGACACGGTTAAACAATAGCTAGCGACAAAGGTTACAAACTCAAAATATTTAAAAATTAAATATTCTTGTAAACTTACTAACAAAGACAGCCATACCGTTTTGAGATTGTTTATCTTATTTGTCTCTTTGATATCCATGAACAATCTGAATGTCGAGCCTTAATGTGGAGACAATTCGGTAGAGCACCAGTTGCAGATAATATGAGCAAAACAGAACTGACTACGATAACTTTTTGTATCAGTTTACCGCATTAGACACGGGTAATCTATCACCTGCAAATGGGGTAACTGCCAGGCAGGCTAACGGCGGCATCTCCGATATGGATGGTTGCTCGCCCTACGCCTGCGGCCCTTGTCCGGCTCCCGGACACTTGCATCGTCAGCTAAAGCACACCACAGACTTGCAACATTCAGAAACTAGCAACAAAGATCATCCCAGGAATCACGAGCGGAGAAAGCAATTTCAAAAACGAATCTACACATGCACCCATTATAATACGGCCCCGATTTCGCTCTCTTCGGCGTTGTAGGTATGTTGAGATTTCATGAACACAGTTAATTACCTACATTCACAACCGGCACAAGACTCATAAAAGAATATCCCAATTCGTTACGAATATATGTAGTCATTGTCGGCGACCCAGATACTATTGCCTGACTCCAGATTCGGTAACGACCACACCGAATTGGTCCATGTCATGTAAACAATGAAAAAGATAGTCGATAACGGTGACAGCGTGAATAGGTACGCAGTAAATATTGTGTAGGTATTTTCATTGTGCAGTTAATTTGGCCGGAGCAGTTAAGAGATCGCAAGATAGACTCTGCAGATGGCTCGCGCTCCCGCTGTGACTGCGATCCGTGACACAGATAGGGCTGTATTAACGTTTCCTGTCAGCTCGACTGAGCTACGTTGTTGTTCCTAGGTAATGCGCTAATACAATGCACTCTTTGAGCATGTACGACCGACCGTTATCCAAGTCGAACACGATCATAAAGCCTAACTCTAATGCCTCTTAATTAGTTGAAAAACTTAAATCGAGGTGTAACATGCGCTCATCTGGGAGCTGATGTATATTACATGGGAGCCGTTAAGTTGAAACATAATTTGTGCGATGTGGGAAAAGTGTGAAATATCGATGCGATGGTTTGCGGTGAGCGGGCATTGTTGCGACGGCGGGCAGCGATTACCCAGACAGCCCTTCCTAACGGGACAGTTCTTCACATTATAATTGTCGTTTGAATTGTGTAATTTTTCCCTATCCTTGTAGGTTCTCTTGCGAAGGAAATGATTACCTTGGACTGAAATATCCATTCGAGTACTTACTTGAAATCGGGAGTCATAGAGGAGGCCTTTCAATCGTTAATCCAGGCTTATAATTGTTATTGGTTAATTGTCAGTCACTGATATTACTCACTAAAACGTAGTTGAAATGGGTATCGCATGTTCATTGCTCATATTAATATCAAATAATCGCTTTGGTCGATATAAAATGTCTCAATCGAATCTCTTAATCGCTTTATGCATTGCAATTGCCTGTATGGAAGGCGCCTAGACTAGGCAGGTCAGAAATGAGAAATGGGAAGTTTAACATAAGAAAGAAAAAGAATTTACTATTAAGTTTATACACGAAGCAGAAAGGAATCAACGTGGGCACCGCTCCGGAGCGGCAGGCTTTTAACTAAGAGCTAAGTACCTAAGTGATGTTGCGACTACGCTCCGTAAAGGATCATTATCGCTTTGAAGAGAAGTCTCGGGTATGTGCAAATACTCAAAATAATGTAACATTTGCTTCTCATTAATTCGTTGGTTGTTTCTTGAAACACACAATGTTAAAATCAATTACTATGTAGGTACGCCTTTTTAGTTACAATGAGGTTTGTAGGTAGGTAGGTACTCGTCACTTTTTTTATGGAAAGTGAGTAAACACAGTCGATGGTCACGTTCATATAAATCAAATGCTCATGCTCATAGCATTTTGAATAGCTTTATAAGAATAACTAAGAATTTTAAGAGATTTCGTCTTTTAATGGACATCGAATATTTAAAGTAGTATCGTACTCATACTCTACTCGTAGACAAACTTACGCTACGGCTCCCGTTATAGATTATCTTGTCTTTGTTGACGAACTCTAGTAGTATAAGTGATAGATACGGGAATACTAGGGATAATATCCAGGATTAAACGAAACACATTTCTTCAGGAACGCTGTTTATTATCTGACATACGTCATAGACAAACTAGATACACATCAATATGTACATAAGTAGGTATACAGCAAAAGGGTTAAAGTTGACCGAGCCGATTGGAATGCCCTGACATACGTGCGCTTTATTGCCTGGTTGGATTAGCCGGACCTACCGTAATTACGGGTCTTATGGTTATTTTAAATAGCAAACAGTATAAGACAACTGACTTATTGCTTGGAAGATTGACGAAGCCTGTAGTGAATAATGAAGTGACTTTTGTGCGTATTTGACGTAGATAATCCTTTAGGTAGGTATACAGGGTGGGATAATCTCCTGTTATATGGGATAGTCTCCTGATACTTCTTGGCAAATAAAATATTCTTTGTAAAGGGGAAGTATCCTATTTTTGAATGAAAATACTCTTTCGTAAGATTATATCTTTTGATCGTGTTAACTTGGATTTGATTTTCAGATTTCGTACCCAAAGGGTGGCAAACGGAAACCTATTAAATATCGCTACACTGTCCGTCCCTCGGTCTGTCTATCACAGAGCTGTATCTCAAGACCCGTAATATGTAAACCGCTAAAATTAATACTTACATAATAATGTACCTATTTCAAATAAATAATAAAAATTAAACTAAAAAAATAAAATTAAGGGTATCCCGACCAATATAAAATGACCTCACACTGCGTAGTTTTGCTCAGCAAACCTACAAACTCGCCCGCGACTTGCACTCGGACTGTTTTATTTACAGCTTCAAGTTACTATAGCTGCAAATATTTGTTACATATATTTATTTCATTCAACTTGATACTCTACCGTTCCTGAGGAAATAATAATGACAGCCAAACGCATGCACATCTAAACATACAACGAAGTAACGTTATAAGGATTTTGGTTTTGTTTTTGAGTACGAAACGGAAACCAAAAATTGAATGACATGAGAATTAAAAGAAAAGAAAGAAAGTGAATGTAAATGTCAGAAAAATGAATAAAATTATTATTATTATTATTATCAGCATGCAATGTATTTCTGTAGAGCTGACAGCATTTGTGAAGGTATCTTTTGCGGTAGACTAGAGAAAGGAGCGAGTGCTCTTGTCCATATGAATCATAGCAAGCTGCATGGCTGCATTTCTTGATGGGTCCATTTAATGGACAGTACCTACACGGAATGGGTATTAAAAATATTCTCAGCTGAAACTCTACATTGGTATGAAGTGTACTGTTTTAAATTATCACAATTATCATTCATATTTACTACTAACCCCAAACTATAGTTTTTAAAAAATTTCACAAAATTATGCTTATATTATATATATTTATAACTATAGGTACAAAAAATGTCTCCTATATCTGAGAATTTAGGGATAGGGGTGATTTTTTGTTTGCTAGAATAAGAGCTCTACTTCTCGTATACATAATACTTAACTTACTTTACTTTATCAATTAATAAAAGAAACATCGTTCGCTTTTAAATACATTATTCGTTAATTAACCTATACTTACTCAATTTAAGTATTTGGAACAAAAACAATCATGTTTTTTACAGATTACTAAAATGCTCTAATAAAAAAGATATCAACGTGCTCCGTTTGCATTGCCGTCATAAGAAGAAAGTCGTTCAAATTAATTGTCATTACATTGTAGCACAATAATCCAAGTTAAACGTGGTTGGTACAAAGTTGCGTTATAAATGTAGTTTATATTATGTTGTATATGTTAATCGTATCATAGTAAGAGTATATTTTAGATTAAATTACGTGCTCAAAAGTCAAATAAAGTGTCATTAATTTCATTTACTTCTTCGTATTTTTTTTTAGTTTTTTTTTCCAAGTGTTTTGTGTCACCGCACCTACTTTGTTGATGCTGACCTACGTTGTCGATCATTGACAAGACAGACTCTGTAACAGTTTTTATTACGCTGAAAATATCGATTAACTGATCTCTTTTTCAATCAATCTATCACATTAACCACAGGGTTTTGTCGAGTAACTATAGACATCCATGATATGATAATAATGATCCATCAATTGAATCTGAAAGCGACAGTTACACCGTCTGCGCCACTTGTATCATTCATGAATCCCCGGTTCCATTTCCACTTTTCTCAGTTAGTAAATGACGTGACGTATTACTTTTAATGACATTCCATAATGCCTACAACGGGCGTCTGTAGGTATATTTCATTCCGGAGAATGCGTACTTACACCTACTTTGACGTAAACGAGATGAGCTTTTGTCGCTAAAGCTCATAATTATATTAAAGGATGTTGTACGGTATATTGAATAACATACCTACATGCTGGAGTAAAATTGATTCTTCACTGTCTAGAATGAAATGAATGAATAGTAAACAGTTCACTGTCTCATAATTCAAATGGTTGTCGATGGCTTCTAGAAAGCGCTTAATTTTTTTTATCGCTTATCTGTTCTATTATCAACCTCTATGCACACAGTGCAGACTCAATAAAGCTAATGCATTTTCATTCAGAAGACATGTAGGCATCTAACAAGACTAATTAACCTTTAATATAATTTGAATAAAAAAGCGCATTAACATAATCGCGAGTCAATCGGTGTGGTTTGAAAGTGATTTATAAGTTATCACACGAGTTCGTTGCCCGGTAGAAACAAAATGGTATAAGTCAAATTTTGTATCTTTTCAAATTCAGCCATAAAGTTGTTGGCTTACGATTTGAAATAATTGAAGGGATTTTTTTGACTTCGTTAAACGTTTGATGAATATTAGAGTTAGTTATCGGTATTAGTAAGGCTGTGTTGTATGTTTGGTCAGTATTAAAAAGTTCGGCGGTGACGAGGCTCGCCCGATCCGGAACTTTCACACGTGCGCATTAAAATGCAAATTATGTAAAACTTTCAAAAGAATAAGATCGCAATGTTTTGTTACTTCATATGCAAAATATTTTTGTTGTTTTAAAGTTGCACAGAATTTTAAATTTTGTTTTTGCTCAACCTAAAGCGCCGGTGGCGTTACAAAAAAACTGAGATAGAGTTTGTAATTTTGAAAGTGATATGCTTTATGAATATAGTATGTGAGCACTTTGTGGTTTTACTCGGAGATTTATTTAGGTATAGTCACACACAGTGCTGCTCGTTATCTTCATACATACGTGAAATATAATATCACCTACCTTACTTTACGATACAACGCTTGACTCAAAATAATTAAACAACATTTTTTGTTTGAGATCTTAGATTGAATAAACGGCCAAGTGCGAGTTGCAGTCGTTTCTAAGGTTTCCGTACATCTCGTGAAAATAAAACTTGACTACATAGTACTGATCAGTACCTACAAAGGCAATATAATATAGCTGACAGACAAATTACAAAGTTTTCCCGGTAAGGGCATTTATTTGTGTGATGAGCACGAATATTTGTTCCTGAGTTATGGATGTTTTCTATGTATTTAAGTATTTATTTATCTATATAAGTATTTTTATCGTCGTCTAGTACCCATAGTACAAGCTTTGCTTAGTTTGGGACTAGGTCGATTTGTGTAAGATTGTCCCCTAATATTTATTTATTTATTTTAATTGTTTCCCTAAGATCGACTCAATAGTTTTTCTTATTTGTTGATATGTAGTATACCTACCTATATATCTCTATTAACAATCTGAGTTTGAGGTTTGTATGTTTAACCGTTACAGAGATACTAAAGTAAACCTACGTTTCTTATATGGGAATAGGTACGCCGTAATTTATATTTTTTTATTCGTTCTTTTAGCGGACATACCTAAAAATATACAATATAAATAAATAAATAAATATTAGGGGACAATCTTACACAAATCGACCTAGTCCCAAACTAAGCAAAGCTTGTACTATGGGTACTAGACGACGATAAACATACTTATATAGAAAAATAAATACCGTAAAACCACATAACTATGGTCCTAGCCCGCAACAATAGTCCAATTTTCGTCCTTATATTATCCTTAAAATATTATAACTTACTGCTATTTCCTTCCTGGGTATATAATTATGTTGTTAGGTCTAAAATAATTTGCTTTAGTCTAGCCATGTAGCTATCATATTTTAAGGATAATGTAAGGATGAAAATTGGACTATTGTTGCAGGCTAGGACTATAGTTATGTGGTTTTACGGTACTTAAATACATAGAAAACATCCATAACTCAGGAACAAATATTCGTGCTCATCACACAAATAAATGCCCTTACCGGGATTCGAACCCAGTAATATGTGAATACACAGTAAATATGTTAATATCAGCTATTACGGCTCTTTAGATACGGCCCTCTGACGGACAGACGAATAGCGAAGCGTTAGTAAAAGGCATTCGTTTGTCACCCTTTGGGAACGTAACCCTAAAAACAAATGGTAACAAAGACAAATTTAATATTATGTAGAGTTTTCTCAATTTACGTCTCTACCACTCAAGATTTCACCGTAGTGCTTGTTAGATACACCGTGAAGGTACCTAACAGAGTTTTTGCCGTCCGTACCATAAAATAATATAACGATAAAGGAAAAACCGGACAAGTGCGTGTATACTTATAAGAAAATAATTATAAATTGAAAATTTTAAGAACTCCCGACGCAATATGGTCACACATATTTTGAAAATAAACTAAATGCCCATTCTGCTTCTAAGATCCCTTCCGCAGCTAACAAAAGAGCTGATAACTTTTAAACGGCTGAACCAATTTTGATGAAACATGTCTAAGAACCATCGCCAAGAAACCTGCTTCCAAATAAAAAAAAACTGCATCTGAATCGGTTTACCCGTTTAAGATCTATGATGCCACAGACCGACAGGCAGACACACACACACACACACACACACGCACACACACATAGCGGTCAAACTTATAACACCCCTCTTTTGTGTCGGGGGTTAAATGAAAATTGACCATTCTCTCTCTATACTTTAGGGGCCGTCCATAAAGTAAGTCACACATTTAGGGGCGGAGGGGGTCAAGCGATCTATGATACAAGAACAAAATAATGGCGGTTTTCATGTAATAAGTATGACAAGGGGGGTCCAAATTGACCGAAGTTAGTGTGACGTAGGTACTTTATGGATGACCCCTTAGTTGTTATCGATTATAGGAAAACCTACAAGTCTATGATCTTAAAATAACATACTTAGTAAATTTCCCAATATTTTGCGTACCTTACTTACAGAATTTTCGGTGCGCGGGTCTTTTGCACCTGGCTGGTTTATTTTAATTTTTTGTAATCATACCCATATCTCTATTTGTTTCAATTTAAAGGTGTTTAAAACATGCTTTATTTTAATCGAAAACAATAACTGCTACCCCGTTACGTAACTTTGCCGATCGATATTAAGTAGGTAGGTAGTTAGCTACAATAGAGAAATATTTCTCTAGGCAGATGTTAATCCAAATTAAAGGTCATGATTTTTTTGGATAATAATTCAATCAGCCATGAAAGTTTTTTAGTTAAATCTATTATTAAAAAATCTCACCATCATCTCCTTCAAAATCAGCAATCGGGGAAACGGATGTTATCCGAAAAATAATGCCGATAATAAACAAATTACTATGGCAAATCATAATGCCGGTTAAATCGCTTATTCAAAACACATTAGTTCTAACACTGTTTATGTTGCTCGTATTGGGGATAGCGATATGCGGCAGTGGCGAAAGCACGCGCGGGCGCAGCTGAGGACGCAGACTGACTAGCGCCGGTAGCGCCGCTTGAGCCGGTCCCGGTGCAGCGGTCGGTGCTCGCTACCAAATACATTTTACCAAACTTTTTCTTACTTTTAGCCATAAGTGTGTTAAGTAAATGATATTTGTGTATTGTACTTAGTATATAGATTAAAAACCGAATAATCTAGAATTAGGTAAGTACCTTACCCTCGTTCAAAGTTTGGGAATAGAATAGACACAATTAGGTAAAAGCTAATACAGTAATATTAACTTTAATTAGATACTTAGGATAGCACGAACAATAGGGATAGGCGTGACAAAGAGTAGGTACGCTGTTAGAAAAGCCTTGGCCATTCCGGAACAAAAACACGTGGTGGACAATCGTTACACAAGACGTAGAACGGGCTCAGCTGGACACACAGACAACCCAGGACAGCGAGTTTTATGTTAATATAGGAACAGTTATAAAAATAGTAAAGCACTTGGTCGATCATACCTACGTAGACAGGCCTCTCACAAGCTTCAGCATTGAACCCAATCTTCAGCTACCACTACCTACCTAGGTACTTTATCTTACCCACAAAGGGGTCATAGCTGCTAAATTCTGTTTACCCATATACAGGGTTATTTGTAATTCACTGAATTACAACCCTTAACCCTGAATTCCTATTACTCAAACAAATGTTTTTTGTTTTACGACTTTTTAAAATGAAGCACTTTTTTCCCATACAAATACACAGAGTATCGTAAAAATAAGAGGTAATCTCAAATTTTCAAAACGTTATTACACCAAAAATATTAAGTTACGACAAAAGCCGTAAAACAAAAAACATACAGGTGAAGCTAATATAAAGCGTGTAAAAACATTTGTTTAAGTGGTAGGAGTTTAGGGTTAAAAGGATGCTAGTGAATTACAAATAACCCTGTGGTGTAACAATATTGCATCCTATTTTATTTTATTACGCTATAACTTTGTTAAAGTTATTTGTTTGAAATCTATGAGTCCGTCCATATAGTAAGTACAATAAGTGTTTTTTATTTACAAACAGGGACGCCGATTTTATCACGCATGCGTAGTGTGGGCAAGGACCCGCCCGCAGTCGCTCGCACCCTTGTATAGCAACAAGACCTAACGACGCATTCGGGAAATTCATGAATGGAACATATAAATAAACCGTGAGCATGGGCAACCAATTCAAAAACGTGGCGGTGATAGCCTGCCTCAAAACATTCCTTTTCATTTTCAACATCGTCTTTTGGGTAAGTCGATGTTTGTATAATTAAAACAAAAACAATCTGTTATCAGTTATCACTCTGACAGCTGTTGTGATTTTCTTTGAGTTGGTATCATAAAGTTTGACTCAAGATACAATTCTCGCAAGAATTTGAATTATTTTTATTGTTATTTATCTTCATAATTGGGGAAATGGAATCTCCCTATAGACAAAACAAGGTCGCGTCCTGTCTCTTATCTATTTCAGAAGTATATAGGTAATGTATCTCTTTCGGTACAAAGGTTCAGTGAGTGTTTGCATATTCAATTACCACATAGGTGTAGGTACTTAAAGTCTCTTACCGTGCAGAAGATTATCTTTATTGGGTTCTATCGTGGACGCTCCCAGATAGGATCTCCATTAATTACACCATGAAATAAAATCGAAAGTTAACCAATTTTAACGATTGCTTGTCAAGCAAAAAATGCCAAATATTCAATCTTTGGCCAATACGCAGTACCTACTGAGATATTAGAATCACTATAGGTACCTGTTGCCTATAAGTATTAGGATCCCAAAATTCTAAATGGAGATTTTTTACTCGATCGTCGTGAGGACTTAGGTATTTATTAGATTTCGAAGAATAGATGGTATAAAGAAAATAGTTATAAGCATACAACAAAAGAGCCCGACTGTGAATTTGTCCGTTTTTGATACTTCGGCTTGTAGAAATCGGCAGATTATAAGTACATTACTGCACCGGCCGCGAAATAGAGGATTGCCGGCCGAGTAGTTATAGATGGCTGAGTGTTAACGAGGCCATCTAGAGATACGAGGCCGGCAATCCCTGTTCGTGGCCAAGGCTTGTATAGAGTTTTTCTCAAACATGCATCATCATCATCACCACCATCATCATTACCATCAACATCCATCAACATCCATCAACCAACATCCATCAACATCCATCAACATCCATCAACCAACATCCATCAACATCCATCAACATCCATCAACCAACATCCATCAACATCCATCAACATCCATCAACCAACATCCATCAACATCCATCAACATCCAACAACATCCATCAACATCCATCAACGTCCAACAATATGCATCAACATCCATCAACATCCATCAACATTCATCAACATCCATCAACATCCATCAACATCCATCAACATCCATCAATCAACATCCATCAACCAACATTCATCAACATCCATCAACATCCATCAACATCCATCAACATCCATCAACCAACATCCATCAACATCCATCAACATCCATCAACATCCATCAACATCCAACAACATCCATCAACATCCATCAACATCCATCAACATCCATCAACATCCATCAACATCCATCAACATCCATCAACCAACATCCATCAACATCCATCAACATCCATCAACATCCATCAACATCCAACAACATCCATCAACATCCATCAACATCCATCAACATCCATCCATACATCCATCGATCAACATCCATCCGTCCGTCCCTCCATCCATCCATCCATCCACGTCGACCACGTCGACCTATTAAACGTCATGGTGCTGTGTCACATAAAACAATAGACGATCACTTTGCTGGCCAAGGCCAGCAATGTTGTATGAAATTCCATTATTGACCTCTCGTCTAGGCGCACCTGCAACGTGACAGTTCGTGGCGTATTATAAGGAACATAACGTCAATATTTCATAGCATGTTTGAGAAAAAAGTATATTTTTCGCGTGGTCCTTGAATTATCTATTCCAAAATAAAAATAAAAACAACTGTGCTTGGCAATGCCAAGTTGAAGATTTTTTTTGCCAATTTGAAATTTTCCTACCTACTTCCTTGGTCACACTCAAATCCCGTCCGTCACCATCTGAAGCACTCGAATATTTACTGTAACTGCCCCACACGCGTGGCTCTATTCAAGAGGAGGCTTGGATTTGGTGGAGGCACTCAATAGAGCGTAAGGTATCCACAACATGTTAATCTGCCGCGCTTGAGTAGGTAATCCTACAATCCCCTTTTGGGCTCTGCTACTACTAGGATCGTGATTCCTAGACTTTACCGAGCTATTACTCGTGTGCAGAATCGTTCTATATAAAAAAATAAACTAGTTCAAGTTTTTTTAGCATTAATGCGTGTTTCACATTTACAAGGGTGCTTTTATGTTTCGCCGTTACGGCGCGGTGGCTAACGCAGTAGAAAAACAAATGCGTGACATTATAAAAAGCACCTATACTAGCTGTTGCCCGCAACTCCGTCTGCGAAGAATAGGGGTATGAAAAATAGATGTTGAGTTGTTGACCGATTCTCAGACCTACCCGATATATGCACATAAAATTTCATGAGAATCGGTCGAGCCATTTTGGAGGAGTTTGGTAACAAACACCGCGACACGAGAATTTTATATATTAGAAGATATAAGACCTACATTTGCGCTTGCGGGAGAACCCGTGGATGTTGTAGATTGCCATGATAGGATGATAGGCCTCCCCAGCGAAGTATAAATAAAGATTTCCAATGTACCTACCAGTGGCGTGGAGTGAACATATTCGATATGCAAGATGGAGAGTCAGAGAAGAGTGAATTAGACGTCATATCTTCAGATGCTACACCTCGCAGTTAGTGTACACAACCTTTGCCATAGGTACTTGTCATCAATGACGTCGTTACAGCGCGAGCCACCATTTTAGGTACAAATTAGGTGTAGCGTTTAGAGCCACTAGAGCTGAAATACCGCTTGTGATAAACTCGGAGGTGGCGTAAAGCATGGATAGGCGACGTGGGCCAAATTTAGGTCCTGCGCCGCCACTGTCATAAACTTTTTTTAGTTGACGTATCCGAGGCCGTACTGGTTAAGGCCCGGACGCTCGCGATCGCATTTACCATCTCTTTCTATACATTCTACATCTTGTGAGAGAAAGAAGTGGTGAAAACAATCGTAATTCCGAGTGCGTAAGACCAGAGGTTCCCAATTTTTGATTTGGCCAAGGAACCCTAATTGATCATACTTTTCTGGCGGACCCTAGCCTGCTATTTTGATGACTGAAGTGTTTATTTACCTTTTAGATTGAATACCTACATTTAATTTATTGCAGACTCGAAAAAAGAACAAATTACCAATGATTATGAAACCTACTTCATTTAATTACAGTGCGCCGCGGTGATGAGTCTATTCGACGAACGTTTTATTTAATTTAACTCTCGGACAGACCGCGGAACTGTGACCTATCCACGGAACCCCAGGGTTCCTCGGATCACCTTTTAGGAATCGCTGCATTACTTAGATAATAACGACCCGTACCTCTACCATGAGTTGACACTAGTAACTCACGGTAGAGGTACTGTTCACAGTGACCGTACTCGCTAGCGACGGCGTAAATTATTTGTATGGAGAATTGTACTTCCGTAAGTGACCGCTAGAGGCGCTGTACAATTCTCCATACAAATAATTTACGCCGTCGCTAGCAAGTAGGGTTACGTAAACTAGTGTAAACTCATGGTAGAGGTACCGGCTCCAACTTCGCGCGACCCGGCGTGCCGAGCGTCTTCTCTGTTCATTGCGCGGCCGGAGACACTCGCCGCACAGTGGTTACCTGGCGGCATACGCAATGAACTGATAAAACGCACGCCACCGGTCGCGCGAAGTCGTGGCCGGGCCCCGTAAAGTCCCGTTTACGTTTGTTAAGTAGCAAGTACAAGTGACAAGTGATTTGATTAGCTAACATGTTTTTTTTTACGATAGCAAGCAGGGGCGTAGCTACCGCCGTATCAGCCGTATCAATGATACGGGGCCCCCGGGCTACAGTGGCCCCTAACGTGTATCTTTACCTTTCATTTGGGCCCCCCCAACTAATTTGGATACAGGGGCCCTCCAAGGCACGCTACGCCACTGATAGCAAATGTAAAGTACCTAATCGTTTACACTTGGCTTAGTTGTGCTTTGTGCAGGTGCCAAGTGTGTAACAAAGTGGAGGACGAACAAGTGTTATTTAGGACTAGATTGCGAGTGCGGGGAGTATGCTGGTGTGCGGGAACACCTACTTACCGGCAAAAATAGACCGAGCGTCTATTTACTTAACTACGCACTCGCACTTGTCGCCTACACTTGTCACTTACACTTGTCAGATGCGTGTATTGTATAATACTAAGTACTTGTACAATATGTTTACACACTTCTGACAAGTGTAAGTGACCAGAGCCGCGCCGACAGCGCCTGTATGTATCTGCGAAACCTATGAAGCGCCTGATTTTTACGAATTTTCAATTCATGTTCAAAATTATACCACAAGCGTGAATATTTATCTTGGGAGACTCGTACAATAAGCGCAATATTATGTTTTGTTATTTACAAGGCATATTTATGCAAAGAATATGTTGTTGTGTAAGTGTAACAAAAATAATTTCGTTGGCGACACCCCTATTGTGTTGGCGCCTGTGTGCGCCGCACACTTCGCACACAGGGGCGGCGCGGCCCTGTGCTGTAAGTGACAAGTACTAAGCATAGTCTCATTTCCCAGTTGACGGGGCTGGCGCTGCTGGTGGTGGGTCTGTGGGCGCAGTTCGACCTGCACAAGTACATGGAGCTGTCGCCGGAGTTCTCGGGCACGGCGCCGCTCGTAGTGATCGGGCTGGCGGGGCTCGTTGTCCTCGTCAGCTCCGTCGCCTTCTCCTGCATCATCAAGGGACAGCCGGTGCTGCTTTACATTGTGAGAACTATAATACTATAACCTTCCTAATATTTGGACCATAGAGATAAAGCCAAGTTTAGACCAGCAAGAAAAATTGTGCAAGTTGCACTACATTGCGGGGTCGTAAAGCGAACGAGTTTAAATTCGTCAGTTGGACGCCGAAATGTAATGCAACTTGCACGATTTTTCTTGCAGATGTAAACTCTGTTAATGAAACAAAAGCTGTCTCTTCTGTGGACATAAAATTAGCGACTCCGGATGAACAAAATTAAGATTTATTTAGATGTAGACTTGACTAAAAATATTGACTATAGAATAGACCCTTAACTTTTACTACGTCCACAGGAGAGACGCGAACAAAAAAAGTGTATCTAGATACATTACACAAGGTGGAGCGACGACCTGATGAAGGTGGCGGGAACGCATTGGATGCGGATGGCGCAGGGCCGATCTGTTTGGCGAGCCTTGGGGGAGGCCTATGTTCAGCAGTGGACGTCTTTCGGCTGAAATGATGATGATGATGAGATACATTACGATGCATTAACAGTCATGGAAAAAAATAGAAAAAAATACTTGTCACTGGTTAAGCGATAGGTAATACGTTTTTTTTAAATATCTAATACTAAAAGTTATATGATTGTTGTGACTCTATTATCGCTTAACTAAGTGCTATGGATAAATTTTATTATTTTTATCAGAACTGGTCTATCGCGACCCCTCGCCTGGTACCAAGGTTATCGTTGAACTTCGTTAGGTATAAATAGATACCCTATTATAGGTACGTAGTACAGAGAATAAATAATGCTGTATTTATTGTCATATGCACAGTACGGCGGTTTCTTGGCTTGCATCTTCATGATGGACGCGGGCGTGGGCGCGTCCGTTGCCTGCTACCGCGACACCTTCGCCAAGGGGCTCCACGACGGGCTCACGCAGACGCTCATCAGTTACGACCCGCATAAAGGCAACTTTGACTTCGCGCAGGCCAATGTGAGTATGCAAGCCCATAGAGAAAATGCCTACGAGTAATGCCTTGATCACACATACCGAGTAAACGGGCGCGACAGTGCTCTCGGCCGAGTACTCGGTGCGTATAAACAAGGCAGCGCTTGTTTATACGCACCGAGTACTCGGCCGAGGAGCGAGAGCACTGTCTCGCCCGTTTACTCGGTAGTACGTGTAAGGCATAACCATCGACATGCTCGTGCAATTTGGGTGGCCTGTTGTTATCAATCAATGGTAACGTAAGTAGATCTAAGTACCTACATGAAAAAAAGCATGTAAGCAGCCTTCTGAATGACACTAAGAGTGCCTTGGTTAAGATAATTAAAGTGCTCTTTTTTACGTTCGCATTTCCTAGGTATACAAGGTGTCCCTGAAACCAACCCCAAAACAAGATCAACTGAGATGTCTATAAAGTGCTACCTAAGTATTAAAATTCACAAAAGTATATTTTGTATATTTTAAGCCGTGGTGGCCTAGTGGTTTGACCTATGGCCTCTCAAGCAGAGGGTCGTGGGTTCAAAATCCCGGCTCGCACCTCTGAGTTTTTCGGAATTTATGTGCGAAATTACATTTTTGTAATTTACCATGAGCTTTACGGTGAAGGAAAACATCGTGAGGAAACCTGTATACACCTGCGAAGAAATTCAATGGTGTGTGTGAACTAGTGTGAAGTTCCCAATCCGCACTGGGCCCGCGTGGGAACTACGGCCCAAGCCCTCTCATTCTGAGAGGAGGCCTGTGCCCTGCAGTGGGACATAATATAGGCTGGGATGATGATAATTTACAAAGCGCTTAGTAATTTTCCAGACTTCTCTCCGTGTATGATGTACATACAATGTTTTTTTAATTTCTCTAAGATAAAACAAATTTATTGAGAAAATTTACCGCCCGAGCTTACTCAGCCTGCTGGTAAACGCCACTGAAAAATATGCATGGAGTTTTGTTTGACCACCATATATCGCATTTTGCAGCTCCACTGCTGCGGCGTGTCGAACTACTCGGACTGGGTGCGCCTGTCGCCGCAGCGCACCATCCCCACCTCGTGCTGCGTCGACCCCAACAGCTGCGTCACGGCCAACTACAGCGACGTCTATCAGGAGGTACTACAGATACTACTTAGTATCGTAGTATAGACTTTAGACGGGGAATGGGTCATTTACAAATTTTGCGCAGGTAAACTTGTGCCAGCCTAAAAAAAGGTGTTTCCGTTTACATTATCTATTTTCTGCAATTATTTGAGTGAAATGATTGATGATTATTATTGATTATCAATCAGCCATATACTACAGATTCTTATTGAATATCATAATCGAAAAAACCGGCCAAGAGCGTGTCGGACATGCCCAAGATAGGGTTCCGTAGCAGGTACGAAAAAATCTTTGCATACTTTATTAATGTGGTTGTTTTGGTCCCAACCCAACTCCCACCGCGCGCAGAATTTCAATGTCGGCGGTACAGCGCCATCTATCGGCGAATTGGGTAACTAATCTAATAGTATGTATGTTGATGGTTTTTAAGATGTAATTCTTTATTATATGAACCGATTTCAATTGTATTTTTTTTATTTGAAAGAAGATACTGTTAGCGTGATCTTATAGGTACTTAAAGAAAAAAAAATGCTTGCAATGGCGGTTAAATTACAATCTTAGTTTAGAAATATTTTTTTACATAAACTTAAAAACTGCTCAACTGATTAAGTTGAAAATAATTTTCCTAGAAAGTTTTTATTAAGTTTAACTTACGTGATTTTTTTCATATTTTTTAGGCGTGCAGTTCAAAAGTTAGAGGGGGGGGACACATTATTTTGAAATTTCGGAGTGAATATCTCCGAAAATATTCACTGTTTAAAAATATGGTTTTAGCAAACCCCTATTTATTTTCAAATACCTATCCAATGATACCCCACACTATAGGGTTAGTCGAGAAAAAAAAGATCACCCCCACCTTACGTCTATGGGAGGTACCCTAAAAAAATTTTTTTTAGTTTTTTTTATTTAATTACTTTGTCGGCGTGACTGATATATAATTCATGCCAAATTACAGCTTTCTAGTACTAACAGTCTCTGAGCTTAGCCGCGGACAGACAGACAGACAGACGGACAGACATGGCGAAACTATAAGGGTTCCTAGTTGACTACGGAACCCTAAAAAGATGCCTAGTATTTATGTAATATCCTACTAATATTATAAACGCGAAAGTTTGTAAATATGGATGGATGGATGGATGGATGTTTGTTAGGTACTCTTTCACGCCAAAACGGTTTGACGGATTCTGATGAAATTTGGCACACAGATAGTTTATAAACCGGATTAACATATAGGATACTTTTTATCACCTAGTTCCCGCGGGATAGCGATAAACGAATTCTTCGCAGACGGAGTCGCGGGCAGCAGCTCGTTTGTAATAATGCATGGTAACAGTGTTCTGCGCAAAATTTGAAAATTACCCGAATATAATTCATTCCTACTTTACGTGTAGGGGCGATACCTAGTCAGCAGCACGTCTCCACGGCCAAGATAATAAGAGGGTGTGCAGATCATATTGAGCTGCATAACCGCTCCTCTTCTTTTGCTGCAGACATTCACTACATAAAATTAAAATAGAGTTTCGTACCCAAAGGGTGCTAATGGGACCATATTACTGAGACTCCACCGTCTGTCCGTCGGTCCGCCTGTCACAGGGCTCTGTCTCTTGAACCCTAATAGCTAGACACTGGAAATATTCACCGATTATGTATTACTAGCCAGTTTTTTCCCGCGGTAAAAAGTAGCCTATGTCACTCTGTGGTAATGTAGCTTTCTAACGGCAAAAGAATTTTTGAAATCGGTCCGGTAGTTTCGGAACCTATACAATGCAAACAAACAAACAATCAAATCTTTCCTCTTTATAAATAAATAAATAAATATCATGGGACAATTCACACCAATTGACCTAGTCCCAAAGTAAGCTAAGTAAAGCTTGTGTTATGGGTACTAGACAACGGATAAACATACTTATATAGACAGATACATACTTAAGTACATATTAAACACCCAAGACCCGAGAACAAACATTCGTAATTTTCATACAAATATCTGCCCCGACACGGGAATCAAACCCGGGACCTCAAGCTTCGTAGTCAGGTTCTCTAACCACTAGGCCATCTGGACACAATCGTCTAAATAATATTAGTATAGATATGGCTGCTATAACAATAAATACTAAAAATAAAATAAAGTAAAAAAATTAAAGGGGTCGTCATCTATATGACGTTACTTGTGAAACGCGTTTTTTTCAGCGTTTTTAACTCGATTGTTATAATTGTTTTACTGAATTATTTTTAAAACATTCTACGGAACCCTTCATGTAAAGTCCGGCTTGCACTTGACGAGAGATGCGAGTCCAGGTTTGAACCCTCAATCCTCTCCTCTGCTTTTCCGCTTGAAAAGCCACTGGACTACCAGCGCCTGATTAAATGATTTGTAGGATATAAGTATTCACAGAGAAATTTGATTTCAGGGCTGTTACAAAGTAATCGTGGAATACCTGCAGAGTAACATGAACTTACTGATGGGGATCGCAATCGGGACCGCGCTGCTCCCACTAGTGGGTACCATTCTCTCCTGCTTCCTGGCCAGTTATATCAAGAAATCAAAGTATGATGCCATGAACTGAACCATACTGTAATCGGTCAAATATATTATAAGTTACAACAAAGCGCAAAATCTCAATCTTAACTCTTGGACTGAATAACTATTTATATACTCAATTAATTATAAAACTAAATGTTAAAAAATATTGAAATGTATACACAACTAAAGTTGTAGCTTTATCTTTAAGTATTGTCAATAAGTATAGTTTTAAATATTTTTTAACAAATTCTTGATGTAATAAGAACTTTTAAAGAAATTTATTCAAATGAATGTATATATTAAATGTTATTAAATTATGCAAGCATAGAAGTTTTGGATTTCCTTGATTTCAACTGACTGAATTAATTTCAACTTTCACATTATCTAGATAATAAAGTAAGGACATAAAATTTTAATAAAATATTTATTACTTTTATCTTAACAGTAGCATAAATCACATAGTTTTTTAATCTAGTCACTGTCTGAGCTATCTTTGTCTTCCTTAGTCTCAGCTGGTGTGTCCTGTTTATAGTGCCGGTATTCCGGCTTCAGCTCCCACATGTTTTTGTGTGGATTTTTCAGGTTATAATTACATACTTCCTTCAGAATTTCTTTCAAGTACACTATTGGCTGTTTAGTTATCTGAAAAAAGTTGTTTGAATTTAAGCTGAGTGGGTCGCTTAAGAACATTGAAATATTTCTCATATTTATAGAAATGTAATACCTTTACAAGATCCTTAATATTATAATATTGATGTTTCTCAAATGCAGCAAACAATACATTGAGTACAGCATCTTTGTCATCTCTAGACTTTTTGCCTTCTGCTTTCTTTCGCTCTTGGTATTCAATCTGAAAATATAAAAATATGAAATCACAAATCATTTATTTCTTTGCAAGAATGTAGTGGTGTTGCTGTAGTTGTGTGTAGTCAAATATAAGGGCAATTAATCGGTACACTTAACACAAAATTACAATATACAGGAAACTTTTTGGCATATGGAAGGACAGTCAGACATAACTATGTTATATGTTAAACACATTTGCTGCCAGCTGTCAGACTTGAGCTTTCTTCAGGTGCCACAAACATACATGTGTGTTCAACTGACTGCCATACTATGACAGCTGCACTAGATGAAAATCTCTAAAAAGCATATATAAATTCTGAGGAGTGACTGCATTAACAATTGTTTAATTTCAATACTTACATTATGTTTATGGTCAGAAACCGGTTTAAAGCTCTGCACAATACGATCTAATTGTTGTACTTGGCGTTGTGGCATAGATGCCTTCCTAATAGATTCAGACTTTAATTTGTAGTATGTGGGGTCTGCATATGGCCTACACTCCAGCTTCTGTACTATCCTGCCCTCCATGTACAGTTTTTCTGTCTCTGGCACAACAGAATCTGTGTTAGATGCTGGAAAAACACAAACTCATTTAGTATTGCAGTTTATTTTACTAATTATTAATTTGCAAGTGTTGAAAAAACGCTCATTATTTTAACCTTGAGTGCATAACAAAGACAATTTAGGATCCATTAAAGAGTTGAAGAAGTTTGTTCACAGTCTACGGATGTGATTGAAGCATATTGTAACATTGTAAGGAAGTCTATACAGCATGAAACAGGGTAAGGTTTTTAAACAATCTGTTTGGTACTTGCCCCTTTCTGATTTTGCCTACTAAGTGTGAGGTCTATACTATTTGTAGAGATTTGCCCCCTTTTAGGAAACTTTACTTTTTTTGTACTTTGCCCCCTTTAGGTGTTTGCCCCCTTTTTTGACTATCTTATAGCTATCAGCCTTTTATTATTTTTTTGTACAAAATTAAGGGCAAAGTTCATCATAGGGAGTTGCTAACTGCACAAATAAGAGGCAAACAACAAAATTTTAAAAGTGCCACCCCAATTTTGTACAAAAAAAAGAATAAAAGACTGATCAGCCAAAAAAGGGGGCAAACTCCTAAAGAGGGCAAAGTATGAATAAAAAAGTATGGGTTTCCTAAAAGGGAGGCAAATCTCTACAAACAGTATGGACCTCATACTTAGAAAGTAGTGATGCAACGATGCCGATACCGTTTATCATATACCGCCGATTATCGTGTTTTATTACGATAATCGGCATCGTAAGCACATTATACGATTTTTACGATACAATATTTGAAAGAAAACATACATGTTTTGCTTGAAACAAAACGCAACTCGGTGTTAAATTTTACACAGGCAACACTAGCACTAGCCATCTGATTTTGTGTGTTTAAGTATACTTAAGTGTACCTTATGTACACATAAGTAGGCAATATCAGAAACAGACTGAAACAAGACATTTATGTGTTTGCTACTAGTACAGCTCGCGCGATAAGAGTTTGGCTTTGACCTTCGGGTGGAGGGGATTACTGCGCATACCCCGCACCCCCGTTGATACCCAATGCGCAATAACGGTCAAAGCCAAACTCTTATTGCGCAAGCTGTATTATTAGATAGAATGAATAATTGGTAAGTTAAATACCTGATGTTCAACATAAAAAGAATATTAAAAATTATAATAGATGTTGATTTCAAAGAGATTTTTAGTTTTTATTTAAAGTATCGTAATGTATTCATATCGTATCTCTATTTGTATTTGTATCGTAATGATATATCGTAATCATAATAGCTTATATAATATTATCTGTATTTGTATGGGTATTGTAATAGAGATATTGTTGCATCACTGTTAGAAAGTAAAAGCAGAAAGGGGGGCAAGTACCTACCAAACAGATCTATTAAAATGATGGGCGTTTTTCCGACCCTTTGTTGATTTGAAATGTAGTCCTTTGTTAATTACCACTAACTAAAATTAAAGCAATACTTACGCACGACATGGGAAAATACGCCTAATGATTGTCTAGTTACATTAGATACATCCAGACGATGTTCTTTTGGTATGCTCTGCTCGCCAGGCTCCTTCAGGCACATCACAGCCTCTGACAGTGATAACTGCACCTGGGCCCGCTGCCCTTGTACCCGTGATATCTTCAGCTTTCCTACTTCTATATTGCCTGGAGCTTTTTCCCATCTGTTTGCTATGTACTTAGGTACCTTGACAAGCCAGACTCCCCTCCCAGTATTGGATAAATCTAATTCACGGTCTATTTGAGGAACAGCTGGTGGAGTACTCATTTTGATTGAGGTGTAAACAATTTATTTAGCTAAAATGGAATAAAATAACCTTAGTACTGACAACACAACACTTTATTTCATCGTTCACTAGAAAAAAATCAAGCACGACACGAACATGTCAAAAATGCACGTTCTATATAGTAACAATCAGGGGGGCACACTTACATATATCACACTTTTCATGCGACTACAGCGATCTCTGGTTGTTTGGTAAAGAACTAAATTAGCGGCCATCTTGGTTGACTTGTCAAACTTGTCAGTTGTCATTCATCGGCCATGGCCATGGCGTACCAAATTGTACGGTCAAGGACTTTAATTGATAGGCTACTTGCCAATGTTCGTATTTTAGCCGTATAGTGCAAATCGGGTTTAGCCGCTTATACTTCGTATATGCTGATTTGAATTAGACGGCTAAAATACGAATAGTGGCAATGAGCCTATCAATTAAAATTACGCGTAATTATAGCTGTACATCACTACCAACATATACATATAGATAGGTATACATCTATAGATACGTCACATTAGTTCTTCACCAGGGCGTAGGGCAGCAGCACCTTCCATACATGCATATTTGACCATAGAGTTGCCACTCTTGTTCATATAATATTACAATACTCTTTGGTAACAATACTCTTTCACGTTCGTTCAGAGGCGCTACTACGAAATTCGAAAATCGAAGTTCGTATCGTATTATCCCTCTCACTCTCGTGTCAAATCATGTTAGCGTGAGCGGGACGGCACGAAACGAAGTTCGAATTATGCACTTCGTGGTAGGGCCTCAGCAACACAAGACACGCTTTGACACGACGACTCAAAACTGCGTTCCAAATTGCAAGCAAAGCAAAATAATAGGGTAAATAATATCTGATCTGTGGTAGGTATGTATCGCAAAGAATTCGGTGAATGTCATTGCTCCCATTCGTAGCGTGAAAAGGAACGTTAAGTTATTTGAGACATTGGTTTAAAAACTACGTCATGGATCTTTTTATGAGTTAAGAAATGAAATACGTCTTTGTTCGTAAATGTCACAGTTGTCATATCATATCATTATTTTCTATTGTGCGATTTTTGTGCGTGTGTCAAGTCAGACTTGAATTTTCTTTGCATTTTCTTCTCATTAATTTATTATTATGTGAGAAGTGTAATGTCGTAGCCTAACTATTATTTTATATTATTATATGGATATGTGATAGTAGCTAAGTAAAGTCATGTTCGGATATAGTAAAGAAGCTGTTAGAGTGAAAGTCAAGGTTTGTATTGTATGTACAGCATACATCTTAGCTTGTAAATTCTTAAACTGTATCTTTTTTCTTTCTATGTAATTGTGAGAACTAGCGAAATCTGAATCTCAAGTGACCTGGTCAAAACCTCGCGAAAAGATTATCCTGAGTTATCGACAAGCAGCGTAATTACTATTAATAAATTTGAATAGGTAAACGTAAACGTAAAACGTATAGGTATCAAGTCGGCATATATCTTTTTTTATTTGATTGTACCTAACACTACTATTTCTAATAAACTATTATGTTTATGGGATTATTTAAAAAAAAAAAAACAAATATTTTGGAATACAAAACTTATCATATTTCATTAAGATTTTTTTTATATAAATTCACCAGCACAATACGAAATGTAACATGTTGTGCTTGTAGTAGTGAATATAAAGGAACATTTAATTTTATCTTAGGTCATTCACATCAAGGTTTAACAATCAGCAAAAACTAAATACAATAGTTATCAGAGTGGAACCACAATTACCTACCTTGAATTTTTATGTGTACTTAGGATAACTCATTCATTGTTTAGTGCAATAATGAACTCTAAGAAGATACCTTTAAAGTATTTTACAATGGATGTTAGTGGAAGTTGCAATTTAACCTCAATTAAGAATTTAACTTTTATCATACTTTCTTATAAATTTAACTATTTATATTTTAGAAATGTGAAGGCAAGCTACAACCAGAACTAAGGAAGTTCTCAGTGGACCCTCAGATAACCTCGTTGGAGGTTTTACAAAGCATTTTAGTGAAAGCATTTGATATAAAGTCAGATTTCACACTGTCATACAGAAGCATTGATGACTATGGACAAGAGATATACTTGCCTCTTCTATCTGACTGGGACCTGGATGCTGCTTTTCTCAAGTATATAACTTATTATTTGTAATATACCTACTTACCTTATCTTAGTTATCTTACTACTTTTAGGGGTCCATACTGCTATAAAAGAATGGAACCCTTATAGGTTAACTTCTGTGTCTGTCTGTCAATACCCTTTTTCTCAGGAATGTGTGTGTTATCAAGTCAAAATTAACATCAAAAAAAGTATGTCTGTGGTCCCTTGAAGCTTTAAAAAATGATATGGCCATTTGGGTAACAGGTCATTTTGGTACAAATGTCTAAATATACAATGGTTAAAAATGTCTCATTATCAAAATGTACAATGGTCAAAAAATATGGAAATGAAAACATGTTATAATGAACAAAAGATAAAATAAATATATGCCATAAGGTACTTCCCATAGAACTAGAATCATGAAATTTGGCATGAAGAAAGGTCTTACAGGGCAAGTAAAAGAAAAAATCCAAAAATCATTATTTAGGTGTTCCATCACAAAAAAACTATAATTTGCAATTAATCTTTTACTGGCAAACTATTTACATTCAAGTTTGTACAAAACCCTCGGTGTGGCACTTGACTAGCTTTTTTTATTTATTTATGTAATTGAGATTGGAGCCCTAGTGAAAAAGGGGTTAATTCTGCAGAAGTTGAACAGCTGATATTGACTTAACCCCCTTTACACATAAAATAAATAAATAATTATTAGTAAAATTTAGCAAGAAGAGTAACATAAAATAGAAAATAGCTGTTTAATTTCTGCAGACTTATCCCCTTTTTCACTAGGGTCCCAGTTAGTCCTCTAGTCCTCTAGCTAATGCTGCAAAATATGGCTTCCAAATCTATCGACGCGAAATCGGCTTCAGCCGATCGGAAAAAACTAAGCTAAAGCATTAAGAACGAAAAAGACGTTGATCGGCTCTGCAACGCAGGCCAAATGGATCGGCTGAAGCCGATTCCGCGTCAATAGATTTGGGGAGACTAAGTAAGCTTAGTGCATTTTATAAGAGAATATTTGTGTCATGGTGGGAAAAACTCCGAAGTTTGAAACTTAAATAACCTTACTAAATGCTCCTTTCATCCACTCAAGGGTTGACTGGTAGAGATCCCTTAAAGGGATAAGTTCGCCTTTGTACATGCATTTCAACGGTTGTCAATAATGTATTTCTTTTTTTTTTTCCTTGTTTTTGTACAATAAAGAGTTTACATACATACATACATACTTAATTAAAACTAGCCTTCTATTATGCCTATACTTATTTTAGGGCGCATAATATAGCACTGACTCAGCGCTCGGAGCCATGTGTCCAGTTGAGAGTGGACATGAAGCCATTTGCAGAAGCATCAGAAGACTGGGAGCCTCCGAGCTTGAGCCCACCGGTACCCGCTTGCCGCGACCCTGCGCGGGACCAGCCTACTGTTGCGCCGCCCCACCAGCCGGAGAAGCAAGACATACCAACAGGCTTTCAAGGGCTGATCATGAACCAGGTAAATTGGTGTAAATTCAGCTGTCATTTACACCTCATAGAATGGAGTGATTGTAATAACACATCTAACAAATCTGCCTTGACAAATGACCTTTCATATTACTAGACTATTTTGATAACAGGTCGAAAAAACATTCAACATGGTGTCTCGGGCACTGAATCTGTATGACGACCCGAACTCGCCGCCGCGTGCGCCGCTCAGCGACATTGAGTTCCGATCATTCCTCGACGCTGTTGGGCAGATTACTAACACGGCCAAATTGCGGGAAGTCATTTATTGCGGCGGCATAGACCCCAGTTTAAGGTTTGACTAAACAAACATCTGTATCTGTAACTCATACTAATGTACTAACTATTTTATATGTTTGGCTATAGACGCCATAAAACACATGGAAGCAGTGACAATGCTTGCCCACCCACCTTTTGATCACCTTCGCGCACAGCTATTATGTATCTGATGGATGACAACTGTACGTACAGATCCCATCATAATTATAGGAGCAGTCAAGGTGCTTAAAAATCTTAACATCATCATCATTTCATCATCATCATTTTGATCATCTTGAATGCTCCGATGTTTATGATGGCAACTGTACAACGGCATGCTCATAAGTCATAATTTTAGATATGTTAATATAATCTTAATATTTTTTATTGTTGCTAAATCTTAAATACATACTACTAATAAAACAGCCAACTCTTTTTATTAGAAGTTTATTTGAAAAGTACTTAATATTGTTAACATTTGGTTATAATTTACAGGAAAGTTGTATGGAAGCACATCTTAAATGTGTATCCTGATGGCATGACCGGAAAAGAAAGGATGGACTACATTAAACGAAAAGCTAATGAATATTATGCTCTCAGAGCGAGATGGAAAGACTGCATTCAAAAGGGAAAGGTTTGTCCCTTAAACTGTCAGTCAATTGAAATTGCAAACAATGTAAACAAACCTTGTATTTAAAATGACTTTAATTTCCATTTTCCCTCATGAAATACTGCTAAATCCGTGTGTTATTTAATCAATACTTACCACAACACTATCATAAACCATTAAAACAATAAACAAGTGCTAGAATATGGATAGGTATTTCATTAAATGGTTTATTTACATTGTTCGCAATTTCAATTGACAGCGATTTTATTTATTTATACTTTACTTCATGATTTGTATAGCACTATGTTGATTTTGCAAAGTTACATTGTTAAATAACTGAAATAACAACATTATCATTGACAGAACATGGAAACTCTTACTCCCCCACAATAAGCTAGATTCCTAAAGCCGCGTACGGACTGCGCGCACTGTACGCGTACCCGGGCTTGCGTGTCCTGGAACGCCATGTTCGTACGTCATGTACGCAGCTTAAAAATTGACAAAGTTCCGCGTAACACCTTGGTACACTTTTTACTTAGATATGATTTCGCGAGTCTCCACTCCCGAACTTGAACAATGTTTTATTTCTGTAATTTTTTGTTAGATTAATTGACAGACTAATTATAATAATAATATTTTTTTGGCCAGGACCCACCCTTTTCAATCAAATTCTAATTGTTTATTAAATAAATAATTATTTACACATGACATTTATTAGAACGAATTGAGGAATTATTCCGCTAGACAAGACGTTCACTAGCGTAAGCACTACACGCGTCCAATATAGTATCTCTTCCAAGCATATCATGCAAGAATGGGAATGAATTTCATTTCATGTTGTTATCATCATCATCATTCCAGCCTGTATACGTCCCACTGCAGGGCATAGGCCACCTTGCAGAGTGAGAGGGCTTGGGCCATGTTCGCACGCGGGCCCAGTGCGGATTGGAAACTTCACAAACACCGTTGAATTTCTTCGCAAGTGTGCGCAGGTTCCTCCCGATGTTTCCTTCACCGTAAAGCTAGTGAGTAATGGTAAAGTTCAAATCTAATTTCGCACGTACCTAAATTTACCCTCTACTTGAGAGAGACCACTCATACCACTAGGCGACCACAATTTTTTTCACGTCGCAAATAAAATAATTATATTACATATTTCAGGTAAACGCGGATTTAGCTTACGTAACGAGTATGGTGCGGAAGGACGTGCTGCGCACAGACAGACATCACAACTTCTACGCTGGCAGCGACGACAACCAAAACATCGCTTCCCTCTTCAACATTCTGACGACGTAAGAATCATGTTATAGATTGCGGAAGTATTTATCAATAAACTAGCGACCCGCCCCGGCTTCACACGGGTGCAACTATATTATGCATGTATTATACATAATAAACCTTCCTCTTGAATCACTCTATCTATTAAAAAAAAAGCGTCAAAATCCGTTGCGTAGTTTTAAAGATCTAAGCATACATAGAGACAGACAGCGGGAAGCGACTTTGTTTTATACTGTGTAGTGAAGCCATATCACACTGGCGATTTGCGAACGTATTAGAAGCGGTGCGAACTGAAATTATAATAAAGTGAAATTAATTACAAAAATAATAAAATCAGGCAGACAATAGCAACAACGTATTAAATACTTATGTCTATACCTAGAGATTTTCGCGGCACGTACGATGTGTTTGACATAATAATAACATCAATAATAACATCGATTCGGTTTGGTATTATTGTTCATATATTTTCAAACGTGTCACATTGATGTAATGCCACTCATAAGATATCGATAAACTAGTATCCGAAGGAAGTCGCTAGTGATGCAACGTTTGTGCCAGGAAAATCTCTAGGTATACTTATGTCTAAATACGTTGGGCGTTCGCGGCGAATCCGTTGCGCCTCCGCAGCGAATACGCCGCGCGTTCGCTCCGCTTCTAATACTTTCGAAAATCGCCAGTGTGATAATCTAATATATAAAAATCTCGTGTCACGGTGTTTATTACCGAACTCCTCCGAAACGGCTTGGCCGATTTTTATGAAACTTTTTTCTCTACACTCGGTAGGTCTGAGAATAGGTCGTACGCTATAATTTATAATGGCAAAACAACGTTTGCCGGGTCAGTTAGTCTAATATATAAAAATCTCGTTTCACGGTGTTTGTTACCGAACTCCTCCGAAACGGCTTGACCGATTTTTATGAAACTTTTTTCTCTACATTCAGTAGGTCTGAGAATAGGACGTAGGCTATTTTTTATCCCCTAATATGGCAAAACAACGTTTGCCGGGTCAGCTAGTGGCTCTATACAGGAAAACAGTAGAGTTTCCGAAGTTGACTTATACCGCATGGACGCAGTTACACAGATCTGCGCTAGAGGCTATCTATTTGTATTTTTATTTTAATCTGTAGGTTTATTTTTACTTCACGGCGTACGAATGGTTAAGCATTTATTATACTACGAAAACATTCAATTTACGTCACAGCATTTTGGACTAAGTCACTATGTTGGAAAAAACAACAAACTAGTCGCAAATTAGCGTCAACCGTTGACGGTTTTCACCAAACAAATTCGCAAATTATGAGATGGAGATAAAGATCAATGTGCAAACGTCCAAATGTATTTCTTTATGCTACGGACCCACATCAGATCAGATGCTAAGTATTTGAATATAGCCTGCCTACGAAGCAAGAGGTCCTGGGTTCGAATCCCGGTAAGGGCAATTCATTTGTGTGATGAGCACGAATATTTGTTCCCGAGTCATGGATGTTTCCCAGTATTTAAGTATTTATTTATCTATATAAGTATGTTTATCGTCGTCTAGTACCCATAGTACAAGCTTTGCTTAGTTTGGGACTAGGTCGATTTGTGTAAGATTGTCCCCTAATATTTATTAATTTATTTATTTATTTTATTTACAGGTACGCGTTGAACCACCCACGGGTGAGCTACTGCCAGGGCATGTCGGACCTGGCGTCGCCGCTGCTGGTGACGATGGGCGACGAGGCCCACGCCTACATTTGCTTCTGCGCCCTCATGGCGCGCCTCTACTCCAACTTCCTGCTCGACGGAGAGACCATGACGCTCAAGTTCGCGCACCTCACGGAGTCCCTCCAAGTCTACGATCCAGATTTTTACGCCTATCTCAAATCCCAGCAGGCGGATGACCTTCTCTTTTGCTACCGCTGGCTCCTCTTGGAGATGAAGCGCGAGTTCGCGTTCGACGACGCGCTGCGCATGCTGGAAGTCCTCTGGGCCTCCCTCCCGCACAAGACGCCGAGCGCGGAGCTCCCCTTGCAGGAGCGCGAGTTCGACTCCTCGCTGGAGCCCGACGAGGACCCGCCCCCCCTCAGCCCCCTCATCAAAGCCCCTCGTGAGAACGCTTACACCAAAGTCTGCGCCATCCGACGGCAGAGTTCCAGCTTCAGTTTAGCGAACGTCAAACCCCCGAAATTAGCCACGTGCAAACAGATGAATCACAGCCTAGACGAGAGCGCCACGCGAGACACGGTCAATAGCTCGTCCCTCAAACACGCCAAGGAGTTCCAGAGCCTCGACGACGCCGCTCTGCAGACGACGAAAGCGAAAGCGGACAAGAAAGACAACGACGTCGAAGCCGTCGTAGAGAACACGCTGGGCAGAGACTTGAAGCTTCACGTCCGACGGAACATGAAGAGTTTACCTGAAAATGACAAGCAGGAGAATTTCTCCAATACCGAAATCTTGTTAAACGGCAAGTCACATTCAGACAGTAAGGACACGACGTTGGGAGGACAGATCAGACTATTACGTGATAAGATATCGATCCATAATAATAAATTTGACGCTTCTAATGACACAGATTCGCCTAACAGACCGAAAGTGAAGATGATAAGGAATTTAAACGAGTTTCTCAATTTCGCGACGGGAAGCAAACCCGAACCCGTCAGACGCGAAAAGTTGCAGAGGGCCCACTCCGCTATCGAGCACACTAAAGAATATCCAAAAATCACTCTGACCAAAATGTCGATGGACGAGAGCGATCTAGGCAAACAGAACGTCAGGGACGCCTTACTGAACAAGATCAATAAGAATATTTACAACGACACAAACGACGGCAGCAGTCCCGACGACTCCCAGGAGTACTATCCGATGACGACCTCCATGACGCGCGAGCTGCGGCTGGAAGTGGAGCACCTGGACCGGCAGGTGTTCGGGCCCTCGTACCGCCGCGCCGCCGCGCTCGCCGCCCACTCGCCTTCCGACGCCGCGCCGTCCAACGCGTCCCACGCCCCCCACGCCCCCCACGCCCCGGACGCGACCGAGAGGTCGCCGCTGCTGGACACCATCAAGTCGAACGCGCGGAGCGCGGAGGACATCTACCTGTGGGAGAACCCGCTGCACCGGAACACGCCGACGACGCGCCCGACGGCGAGCTGCCCGCACACGCCGGACGAGCAGGCCGAGCTCGAGCTCGACGACACCGGCGAGATCTTCGAGAACCACTCCGGCAAGACCTCCGTCACGCCCATCCGGCTCGTGCGCGCGCGCCGCGAGCCGCGCCCGCCCCCGCCCCGCCCGCCCCACCACCCTCACCCGCCGCCGCCCGCGCCCCGCTCCAGCGACTCCGACTCGTCCGACCGCGACCCGCCGCCCGCCGACCCGGACCGGACCGACCCCGCCGTCTCCCGCTCCAACAGATTCTTCTCGAACATGTCGCTGGAGCTGGAGAACGCGAAGAAGAACTGCGAGTCTCTGCTGAACGCGAAGCCGGCGAATCTGAACAGCGTCGCGTCGACGATAAACAACTTCCAGAAGAAGTACGAGGCGTCGAAGCCGCCGGCGCAGAGGGGCTGCGGCGCGAGTCCGGCGAGCGGGTCGGGCGGCGCGCGCGGCGCGGGCGGGCTGCCGGCGCCGGCGGCGTTCGGCGGCGGGAACCCGTTCCTCATGTTCCTGTGCCTGACCGTGCTGCTGCAGCACCGCGACTACGTGATGCGCAACCGCATGGACTACAACGAGCTGGCCATGCACTTCGACAAGATGGTGCGCAAGCACGACGTCAACCGCGTGCTCAACCAGGCGCGCCACCTGTACGCGCTCTACCTCAAGCACCACGCCAGCAAGAGCGGCGACGTCGCCACGTGAACCCCCGCCCCCGCCGGCACCCACTACCACTGACTGAAAGCGAAAGGATCTCTAGTAAGATTTGCTCATAACATGTATTTTGTTAATTAATCCTATTGAACTGTGACGTTAGGGGAGATATTCTATTATTTTTTAATAGTGGATCGTGTGATATGGTTCATGTAATGCGGTGTACCTATGTATTTAATGATGTGAGCGGAGTCTACGTATAAATAGGACTGATTAAGACTTAATTAATAATGTACTTAGGTTTTTATTCCAAAGAACTTGTTTATATTGTGATATTTTTGCACGTATCTAATTATGTTATATTAAATTACTTTTTGTATGAGATTTTTAATGATTGTATTATTTATGTATTAGCTGACCGAGAAGATAATGTGAGCGCGACTTGCGCCCCGCCCGCTGTTTGTCTCCGTACAGTATTACTTTATTAGTATTCGATCGAAGGAACGCACTCTGCATTTATGGACAAACAGTGGATCATGTAAACAGTTCAAGGAGCACAATTTCTCTGACCTATGATCTAAGTTAACGTGATAAAACGACAAAGCTTAACGAACTATTCAAGAATACTTCGAACACAGCTTCAAGATAATAGATTTAAGAAAATATCTCTTACCATAGTATTTGCTCCTTACATTTTAAAATATAATGCTTTGTGGCCTACAGTATGCATAACACAATATTATCCACTTTATTATGTATTATATTTTCAAAAAAAAATATTATACTTATTAATGCTGATTGAGAAATTAAACTATTAGCTTAATACATAGTCTTTTCTTTATACATTTTAGAATCTTCGTGCTTAAAGGAAACCGGATAAAAGGTTAGGTGATTTATTACATGATTATACTACTAACGTATGGGTAAAAAACTTAAGTAAATGACCTGTTGTATGTAGTAGTGCACAAAATTCATATGGAGCCAAGTCATTTTTAGGGTTCTGTACCCAAAGGGTAAAAACGGGACCCTATTACTGAGGCTCCGCGGTCCGTCCGTCTGTCACCTGGCTGTATCTCATGAACCGTGACAACTAGACAGTTGAAATTTTCACAGATGATGCATTTCGGATTATTATTTCGGTTGCCGCTATAACAACAAATACTAAAAAACAGAATACAATAAATAACCCATTGTGGTCCCATACAACAAACGTGATTGTTTTTGCTCAATATTGATAACGGCAACAGATAGACTCTTGAAATATTCACAGAATATTTAGTTACGTATTCACTTTAAAAATAAATAATTAAATTAAAATAAAACAAATATTTAAAGAGGGCTTCCATACAACAAACGTGATTTTATTGCAGTTTTTATAGATAATGGTACGAAACCCTTCGTGCGCGAGTCCGACTCGCACTTGGCCGGTTTGTTCTAATTTGGAACGTCAATTTGTTTATACGGACACGTTATATACTACTATAGTAGGTGCCATAATTCGAGCGACAAGCTTGACAAGTAAGGGGTTACCAGGGTTAGACGAAATTAAATAGTGATGTGGTCGATATCGATAATCAGTGTCGACTGGACTATATGATTTGATATGAGACGGGTTTTTTTTACTTCCTTTAATGATATCTTACATTGAAATGTAAATTGTTAAATTAATTTAATCAGATCACCGTAAGTAATGAATAAATACCACAGGTAGCCAAAGCCAAAATGTTTTTTTATTATCGACACGAACAGCACTACCCTGTCTGTGGCCACATTTGAGCAAAATGAATTGTCAAAGTTGTCTCTCGAATTATGGCTCCTACTATACATACAACAGGTCATTTTCTTAAGTTTTTCACCTATACAGTAAGCGCCACAAATATGTTCACAGATAAATAGGCACTGGTACCACCGCTGATTTGGACCCCTCCCCCCCTTGTCACACTTATTACTATGAAAATCGCCATTATTTTGTTCTAGTGTCACAGATCGCTTGACCCCCCCCCCCCCCCCTAAATATGTGAAGTAGGAATCAATTAAGTTTTGTTTTACTTAAATCCCTTAACTGTAATTTTTTTTGATAACGACTTAAATACGTGAACATTTTACTAGAGTTGCACTCTTGTGTAGTGTGCTTAAAGCCTTATGGGGTTGAAAGTAGAATGACATAAAATAAAAAAGACATTTATGTTTACTGAACAATTTAATCATTTATTAAAGCAATATCCGACGAGGAAACTTAAAAATATGTTTAACGACTTATTACCTCACCTACGCAAATATCACAAGGTTCGAAGCCTCCGCATTTAGGAGTCGATAATATACAACGTAGAATTTATCTACAAAACGTGTGATTACTTCGAACGAAATACATGAAAATTATTTTAATGCTTTAAATCCAGAATCATAAACAAGTCATTTCTATTTGCAGACTACATATTTAAGTCGCCATTGATAACGCATTTTAACATGACAAATAGTAATGATTTGATTTGGTTTTTTTCGACTTCGCTCTCGATTCGTGATTTCTGGTTTATTTTTAGATTTTGAGTGTTGAACTTAAATTATTTTTGGTTTCTACTTTCTCTTGTTGCCGCCGCCTCCCGCCAGTATCATAGCGATGCGCATAAAGATGTTGATGATGTCCATGTACACAGAAACAGCCCTGAAATAAGTAGAGGTAAGATATAAAAATGCGGTGCTTAAAATTGCGCAATCAAGATGGACCTGCCTATCGATTTTTGCTGAATAATACTATTTATAGCGTCAAAAGTGAATAACCTTTTTACTTTTACGTATTAACTTTTTCATTGAACAATCTTTAAATGTAATGTAGTGTCGAATCAACTAAATCAACGACCGCCTTAGCCTAGTTGGTAGTGACTCTGCCTACGAAGCAAGAGGTCCTGGGTTCGAATCCCGGTAAGGGCATTTATTTGTGTGATGAGCACGAATATTTGTTCCTGAGTTATGGATGTTTTCTATGTATTTAAGTATTTATTTATCTATATAAGTATGTTTATCGTCGTCTAGTACCCATAGTACAAGCTTTGCTTAGTTTGGGACTAGGTTGATTTGTGTTAGATTGTCCCCTAATATTTATTTATTTATTTATTTATTTATTAAATAGTGGCCCACTGTGGAATCTTTTCACAGAAAATGTCACAGTGACATTGCATTGCTTGACAGGGAAAATAATTATAACGCTTACTGTGAATATGTTCTATGATTGATCTGATGTGACATCAAATATGGTCACTCAACCAAGTTGATTCCTATCATGTAACTTCATCACTAATATATTATTTGTTTATAACAATGCTTATGTGTCACAATGGCAAAGTCCTGTAGTGGCCAAGGAATAAAAGTGTAAGTGCCTGCAGCAACAAGGTTTGAAAGTGTGCAGCTTTTGTTGCTGACGGAATGTAGTTTAAAATTGAGCAACCGGTAGGGAACTAAAGACACCCATTAAACGCGTTCATTCGTCTTAACTAAAAGATATAGAAAACAGTAGACTCACGAGTTGATGGGGTCGTAGGGTTGCAAAGCGTATGTGGGATGCATTTCCGCGCGCTTGATGATAGCCTGAGTGTCATACAGTAGGAACCCGCCGAAAACTATCAGCCCTCCGTACAAGCTCAGTGAGTATAGACCTGGAACAATATTTAAATGAACACGATTGGTCCCACAGTCCATTGTAAGGAAGCCATTCTTGCACTGTTGTATTGTGGCAAGAAGAGTAAAATAGCTGGTGAAATTTTGGATACAACAGACATTTTAACTAATCCTGAATGAGACAAATCTGCAATTGCTGATGTTTGGGTGTGTGTCAGACAACTTTGTAGCATTATTATCAAATATTATTATAATTATTATGAAGGAAAATGAAGGGTTCTTAATCAACAAAGAATTCTAATGCAAGCAGGTTTAATTACACCTCATCTCCATGCTATATACGTCAGACCTCTCCAGAGCTTTATAACGTTATGAAAAAAAACCAGCCAAGAGCGTGTCGGACACGCCCAAGATAGGGTTCTTAGACTAGTTCCCACGCGGTCCAAATGTGGACTTCACATACTATCATGATGTGTTGACACGGAATGAACAACCTGACAATTTAAATCCTCATATAATTGCCAAAAAGGGTCGTACATTTTTCATTCATTCTGGGTCTAAAATTACAGGTGTACTTTAACTACCCTCATTTCGTTTTCTTACACAAGGTATAGTTAATACCAAGGATGATATAGACTGTATTAGCAATCGCTATAGTACAGATCGGCCGCGGAAAAATAGTTTGATTATTAAATCTAGATGGCGCTGAAATATAGCCCGAGGCTTTGAAAGCAAAACAATAAGACTACAGATGTTTCATATTACTACAAATGTATTAGTCTATATCATCCTAGTTAATACTGACCGGCGCCGAGTGCCGACGTGGGCGGCAGGAACATGCCGGCGAGCGAGGCGGCGAACACAACCCCCAGACCCATCGCGAGCGGCGCGCGCATGTTCAGGAACTCTCCCGACGGCGCGCAGATTGCAATCGTGCTCAAACCCCCGACAACACCCGCCGTATACCTGTCGACACATGTTATCATTATATCTCTGTTTATGCAATTAATTAGTTACTCTCTAAATTAAAATAGCGATAGCTAACTGTACAGTCGCTTATGGAACCATTTTGTTCCAATGCCATATTGACATATCCTACATCTGCCAAAGAAATCATCAGGAAATCGACTGTGAAGAGCTTCCACCCTGGTACACAATTCAGTTTCCTAGACTGTACGTCACCCATTGAGTAAAAGCCTTCCAGAGGCGGCGCTAGGAGTAGGCGACGTGGGCCACCGCCTACGGCATTGCAGTCTGAGGGGTATCCCACCTCGAAAGTTACTCGTTTTTTTGCTCATTTAAACATCTATCATCTAATTAGGGCCTTGCAAAATATTTCTTGCCCACACAAAATTTAGATCCTGCTTCTTGCACATCTTGCACATCTTTCTTTTGCAGTCCAAGCACTTTTCTCAAACATGCTATGTAATGTTTACGTTGTGTTCCTTAAAACAGGCTTCAAAATATACCGTTGCAGGCCTTGGCCGGCAATGCGATCGTCTATTGTTTCATGTCACACATCACCATGATGTTTATAGGTTTGGCATCATAGCATTTAGCCATTTAAAAAAAAACTATAAGCAATATTTGCGTTTTGGTTCATTATGACATTCTGCCACTACGCTTATTTAAGGTAAGGTAAGATGGTAATGGTGATGGTAATGGTGGTCTGCCTAGAGAAATATTTCAACATCAACATCATCATCACCATCATCATCATCATCATCGTCATCATCATCATCACCATCATCATCATCATCGTTATCGTCATAATAATCATCATCATCACCATCATCATCATCATCATCATCATCATCATCATCATCATCATCCATCACCATCATCATCATCATCCATCACCATCATCATCATCATCATCACCACCATCATCACCATCATCATCACCATCATCATCATCATCATCACCATCATCATCACCATCATCATCATCATCATCATCCATCACCATCATCATCATCACCACCATCATCATCATCATCATCATCATCATAATCATCACCATCATCATCACCATCATCATCATCCATCACCATCATCATCATCATCACCACCATCATCATCATCCATCACCATCATCATCATCATCATCACCACCATCATCATCATCGTCATCATCACCATCATGATGACGACGACGATGATGATGATGATGATGATGATGATGATGATGATGATGGTGATGGTGCATGTTTGAGAAAAGCACTATACAAGCCTCGGCCGGAACAGGGGTTGCCGGCCTCATATCATGCCGGCCTCGTGTACCACTCGGCCGTCAACTTAGATACTCGGCCGGCAACCCCTTAAGTCCCAGCCTCTGCAGTAATGTACTATTGTTGTTTGTCTACCTTTTATCCTGGTATTACACTTGGACTTGAGTGTCAAAACAATGTTGTAATGCATACATAAATTTAATTTTGTTTCATGTTTTATCAATTCAATAAATTTTATGTTATACAATAGGTATATATGAATGTCTGTTGCTTTTTTCCATCAATCACAAAAAAAATATCTATACTAATATATAAAGCTGAAGAGTTTGTTTGTTTGTTTGTTTGAACGCGCTAATCTCAGGAACTACTGCTCCGATTTCAAAAATTCTTTCAGTGTTAACGCCAGGGGGGTGGGGGGTGCGGGGGTGGTGTGCGGGTGTTTTAACGGGGATGAACATTTCATTGATTTTGCCGTAGGATGCACCGTTTTCAAGATATTTGACAAAAACACCAAGGGGGTGGGGGGGGGGGGGGGGGGTGAGGATGCGGGAGAGGGGGTGCGGGGGCTTCGGAGGGGGGATCAAAATTTAATTGATTTGCACCGTTTTCAAGATATTTGTCAAAAACACCAAGGGGGTGGGGGGGGTTGAGGGGGGGAGAGGGGGGGCTTTCGAGGGGGGATTAAAATTTCATTGATTTTGCCGTAGGATGCACCGCTTTCAAGGTATTTGACAAAAACACCGGGTGGAGGGGGTGGGTTGAGGGGGGGGGGTGGGTGTGCGGGGGAGAGGGTGTGAGGGTATTAAAGGGGGGATGAAAATTTCATTGATTTTGCCGCAGGATGCACCGTTTTCAAGATAATAGACAAAAAAAAACTTGAAGTAAAACTTGAAGTAAAACTTCTATAGGGCACGCTTGACTTGGGACGAACGCGGGTGTGTGGGGGGTGCTGTGTGGGAGGGCGTGCAGGGGGTGCGAAGGGGTGGGGGGGGGGTTCGGGGTTGCTGTGCGGGAGGGAGCGGGTTGGAGGGTGCGGGGGGGTTGCGGGGGGGTAATTTTTTTAATATCGAGGAACTAAGGAGATTGATGAAAAAGCGATAAAAAAAATAAGCTGCCCGAATTACTAATTCCACGCGGACGGAGTCGCGGGCAAAAGCTATTTCAGATAAACATGTTAATCAACTTCTTACATAAACAATGTTGATGAGAGATAAGGAGATAACTGCAGTACAGCCTTGATAGTGATAATCCATTTTTAAACCTAATCCAAATGTTGCTGTAATCTGAGCTGCAGAGTAATGCCTCACTCCCCTGCTGTGATTGCTGACCTTAGTTTTATCTGTTTGCTCAGTGGCGGACTAATTGGGGGCCTCCAAACATTTCTATGTTCCCAGACCAAATCCTAAACAAGGCTTTAAAGATATGTTACCTATATAATTTTCTTAAAAACAGAGACCTCATTAAGTGTTGCCTCTCCAGGCCTCTGACAGGCTTAGTGTGTTTTCTAATTAATCCTTTTAAGCATTGAAGTTATTCTGTGCTATTCACATGCTACATGTGTTTTGAGGTTATAAATATAGCTTGTACACCAAAACACAAACATAAACTTTGACCTATGTTGAAGTGTGACTTTGTACTGGGATTGAATGATGTTTTATTCCTTAACTTAGTATAATCCAAATGCATTGTGAGTCTGATCAGGGGTTGTTTTTTTGTAGTATAAATAAATGATGGTCTACTGTAATTTTTATCCATTAAGCATGCTAAATATGACAGTACTTAACAAAACAAATATTAACATACCATGCAGCTCGCAAGAGTATGGGTCCACCAAGAAAGCACATTGGGGCAATCACTGCTCCCATGATGCCCGTGTGCACCATCCAGGCCAGCTGTTTGGCGCCAAAGCCAGGTCTGTATTCCATCCCGCGCACCACCATACCAGAGCCAATCATGAGGCCCATTGTCAAAATTATTGACTGCAATATACAACATTTACTGATAATGAGACATAATGTTGAATTAATACAAAATATCTATTATACAATAGTGAAATTGATTTCAAATATATGATTTAGCCTAAGACCAATATAGTAACAATAGTAATTTTTAACAAAATATAGAATTTCCTGTTACATACATTGTTATATACATTTAGCCAACTAGACCAGAACCAGTTTATAGTAATTAAGTACTCACCATCCATCCATTTCTGGCAACCAAATTCAACAGTGCAGGTGTTCTAAAGACAGTGACTGCGCTTCCAGCTGTTATAACAAGTGAGCCAGCAATATATCCATAAGTTGTCTTGATGCGGTCCTTTACATACTGAGGCCAAAGGCTAGAAGCATACATGTTTATTAGTAAATTGTTGCAATGGAAAAAAAGCAGATTCAAATTAAATCTGTTAGTTGATTGTTCATTGAAATTTGTTTTGAAATCACTCACTGTGCCTCCTGTAGTGTACCAGGTTTGACACCAGAGCCATAATAACATAAAGCACCCAAACCAACAGCAGACGCTCCGGCTAATGCTCCTTTTCCTAGGCTGTAAGCTAAAAACAAACCACAATCATTTTTTTTTTAATGGAAGTAAACAATTATAGTATAGAATGTTTTATATGAAGCACTTTGTTTCTTTACAATTAATATCCTTACCGTTAGGTCCTGCCGGGGCCATCAACCTTTCTCTGAGTGTAGGTTGTGGTCTGGAGGCAACCCGGGTACGGGTCTCGCGTGCATAACTTCTGAGAATATAATTCCTCGGCACAAATTTCTGTGGAACCGGTGATTGTAGTGTATGTGTAACACTAATCACTGAGCGACCAACACACATCCGCGACAACATTATGATTATTTATGATGCAACCTGGCGAAATAAGAAAATCGATCAATTTTTACCGAAAACAAACTGACGTAAAGAAGACAGAACTTTCTCGTAATTATCACTCACGTCAAATGTGTTAACTATTAGATTCACTTATTGAAATACCAAGTAGCAAAAACAACAACAAAGTACAGAATAAACACTGACGGCCGGTAGCAGTGCCGCTGGTCAAACAAAACAGCACGGAAAAACGAACAAATGATTTATCTCGCAAAGCCTAGATCTAGAAATAGAAAATCGTACGTAGGTCGTAGATCGAATTAACCAATAGCGTGCAACAAGAAGACGTTTTCGTAGTTTTGTTCAAACACAAGCAAGCTTGTTCTCTATAGTTGAGAAACAGTATACGAAGTTTTTAACAGTGACTGTAACATAATTTCAGCTTTCTGTCAGACAGACTGTCAAAATTAAATGACAGTTGTCTTGTCTTGTCAACCTCCGTACACGAGGTTTCGCTTGCTTGCTTAGCGTTTATTTGCGTGTTAACAATTTTAATAAAAGTTAAAATGAAGAAAGAAAAGTCAAAAAAGCCGGTAAAATCTCCAGAGAACCTGGAATCAGGTAAGATCTATATATACCTACATAGATAAAAAAAAAATTATAAACCAATTGTTACTACAAATGCCACAATCCATTTCTAGACTCTGAGGAGGAAATGGATCCAGAGACGCACAAGAAGTCTCTAGAAAAATTGAAAAAGATGGATCCAGACTTCTATAATTTTCTGGAGGAGAATGACGAGAACCTCCTGAACTTCGAGGCAGACTCCGGCGAGGAGGCGTCGGATAAGGACGAGGATGATGCGGTCCACACGCCCGGCCCGCTGCAGGCCGACAGCGATGAGAGTGACTTTGAGGTTCGTTGGATGACAGAATTATTCTATGAAAACCAAACTAAATGACCAACTTTTACTTTTCATTTTGAGGGGGGCAAACTTCACTTGTTTGTTAGAATTATTTCTCGAAGATTTTAATCCGTCGAACGTCCCGCGCGCCACAGTGGCGCGTAACTAACTAGTCATGATTTGCTAATTTTTGTTACTAGTAAAATTAATAAAATATTAAAATTGCCCAAAAATGTTGTTGGTTGTGCAACGGGTTAACCCTTTGAAGGCCAGTGTCGGCTATAGTATAGACAACAATATGGTAATAGAAAAATTAATCTACCCGCGCGGGTATGCACACATAAGAATCAATTTTGTTTGTAACTTTTAACTTTAAGTGTTGGTTTTGTCTGCGGACCCCCTGAAACAGTACCACGGATCCCCAGGGGTCTGCGGACCACAGGTTGAGAAACACTGCTCTAAGTGGATTGGTGATTGATTGATAGAGCATTGAAAGTGTTCACAATGATCATCAAAGTTCTTTTTCTATTTATAGGAGGATATTGCAGTCAAAGGAAAAATCACACTTAAAATGGTATCAGAATGGCAAGAAGAGTTGCAAAGTGAAAAGAAGATAAAGATTACGACACTGAGCTCTGTAATCAAAGCCTTTAATGCAGCCATGCTGAGAGCTACTAGCAGTGATGGCACTTCTAAGGGTGAATACAAAGTGGAAGGTATGAAATATTTTAATCTTTATTACAAAACTAGCTGTTGCCAGTGTCTCCGTCTGCGAAGAATAGGGGTATAAAAAATAGCATACAAGCTATTCTCAGACGTGATGGGGTTGTCACATACTTATGCCTATATTATTAGTATTTATATAGATATAGCTCATCTAATATTACTTTTTTTTGCAGGCTCCTCTGTATTCAATGCTGTAATCCAAATGTGTGTGCTGTATCTACCTGATGCTATAAAAAAATATCTGGGCATGGAGCAAACAGGCAAAGATCCACAGAAATGCAAACATTTTGTCAAAATCAAGGCTTCTCTGGTAGCTTACTTAAATGATTTATTGAAGCTCCTGGGTGGAGTCACATCAGAGAATATTCTGACTGTACTTTTAAAACATTTGCATCAGATGTCTATTTATGTGGCATGTTTTGGCAGAATATCTAAACTGGCACTGAAAAAGCTGATCACTCTGTGGAGCTCCAGTGAGGAGACAGTGAGAGTGCTGGCCTTCCTCTGCATTCTCAGGATAACAAGGAACCAGCAGGCGACCTTGCTGGACCTTGTGCTCAAAGCCATGTACATGACCTATGTGAAGAATTGTAAATTTGTGAGCCCATCCACATGGCCAGGGATTAATTTCATGAGAAGGTCTCTGGTAGAAATGTTTACATTAGACTTGAATGTATCATACCAGCATGTATTCCTCTACATACGGCAGTTGGCTATCCATCTGAGAAATGCTATAGTTGTGCAGAAGGTGGAGAACAGACAAGCTGTGTACAACTGGCAGTTTGTAAACTCATTGCACTTGTGGGCGGACTTGTTGGGAGCCACATCCAACAAGCCACAGCTCCAGCCATTGATCTATCCACTGGTAATGGTCATCACAAATACCATCAAGCTTGTACCAACCCATCAATACTATCCTGTGAGATTCCACTGTGTTGAGATGTTGATTCATTTGTCAAAAGAATCTAATACTTTTATACCCATCTTACCATTTCTCCTAGAGGTAAGAATTTTTGAGTATTTCCTTTTAACAAATAAATTGAATATTCATGATTTAACAGAAAAGTATTTTTTATTTGTGTGGGTTTGTTTCAGGTTTTAACATCATATGACTTTAATAAGAAACACAAAAAAGTCTCTATGAAGCCACTAGACTTCTCCTGCATTCTCAGGCTGGCCAAATCCCAGTTAATGGAGAATGGATTTAAGGATTCTGTCATAGACAGGATATATGCGCTGCTGTTAGAATATATGGCAAATCAGTCTCATTCCATTGCCTTCCCAGACACTTCACTACTTGCCATCATTCAGGTTTGTAACTAATTTTTATATACACTTCTAGCTTTTGCCCGCGACTTCGTACGCGAAGACAATAATGTTACCTAGTTGTTTCGTTGAAATTTGGCATACAGGTAGGTAGTTAAATAAGATAATACCAGGAAAATTCAAAGTTCCCGCGGAATAGGAATAAGAGACTTCTATGGCCGCTAAGCCGTGGTGGCCTTGTGGTTTAACCTACGGACTCTTAAACAGAGGGTTGTGGGTTTGTGCCCGCGGCTTGCACCTCTGAGTTTTTCCTAATTCATGTGCTAAATTATGTTTGAAGTTTACCATGAGCTTTAGAGTGAAGGAAAACATCGCGAGGAAAGCTGCACACACCTGTGAAGAATTTCAATGGTGTGTGTGAAGTTCCAAGTCGCACTGGGCCCGCGTGGGAACTTCTGCCCATGTCCTTTCGTTCTGGGCCTGATTGAAACATAGGCTTATTTTATCCCAAGAAAGTGCAAAGTAAAGTTCCCGCGGGATAGAAATAACTACCTATTTTGACCTATTTTGAAAATCAGAGCCAGTGTAGCTTTTTATCAGTGTTTTTTTTAAATTGGGCCCTAAGTTCAATTCTCTTATTTCTATCCCCTGGGAATTTTGCATTGTCCCATAGAAAAGTACTTTATGTTAATCAGGGATAATGTAGCTTCCTATTGGCGCAAGAAAATTTTAAAATCAGCCCCGAAATTGAATTCAGTTTTTTCTATCCCTTGGGAATTTTACATTTTCGTGATGAAAAAGTAGCCTATGTCAATCGGGAATAGTCATATCATATCATATGAAAGAATTTTTAAAATTAGTGCCGAAGTTGAATTTACTTATTTCTATCCCGCGGGATTTTTTTATTTACCCGCAAAAAGTACCCTATGTCAATCAGAAATACTGTAGCTTACTATTGGTGCAAGAAAATTTTAAAATCAGCCCCGAAGTTGAATTTAATTATTTCTATCCCGCGGGAATTTTGCATTTTCCAGAAAAAAGAATAGTCTGTACCAATCAGGAATAGTGTAGCTTTCTTTTGGTGAAAGAATTTTTAAAATCAGCTTTGAAGTTGAATTCAGTTTTTTCCATCCCGAGGGAATTTTGTATTTTCGCAAAGAAAAAGTACCCTATGTCAATCAGGGATAGTCATATTACATAATATGTAAGAATTTTAAAAATCAGGCCCGAAATTGAATAATTTTTTTCTATCCCGTGGGAATTTCACATTTTCTCGGATAAGAAGTAACCTATGTCAATTAAAGATAATGTAGCTTTCTAATGGCGAAAAAAATTTAAAAATCTGTTCATTAGTTTCAGAGATTCCGCTACAAACAAAAAAATAAAGAATGTCTAGATATTTCCCTATCCCGTGGGAATTTCGAAAAGTCCTTCCTTAGTGCACCTCTACAATACTCAAGGTACATGTATGCCAAATTTCAAGTCTCTAGCACCAGTAATTTTGGCTGTGCATTGTCTGTCAGTCAGTCAGTCACGGTACTGTTTTATAAGTATAGATTAAGCTAACAAACTATACAATATGTTTTAACCCTTAAAAAGGCCCCATTTATTGGAGCATACTAACACAGAAACAAAAGCAGCTATCAAATACATACCTGACAATAGTTATTTATGATACAAGTGCGGAAAGTAGGCTATTCCCTACTTTCGACACGTATATCATACAACATTTTACAATGCATTAAGCGAGGAAAAAAATTGGGGCTAAGAGCGCGCACAGACAGAGAGCGGTCTGGAGTACCGAGTTCCGCGTTCAAAGTTCTGTGTTTTCATCGCTCGAGAGTTCCAGTCGCCTGCTGTGTGCATTATCGTAAGAGACTCAGTACATTCGAAAGAACGCAGAACTCTGAACTCGGAACTCCAGACCGCTCTCTGTCTGCGCGCGCTCATAAACATTTTCGGAAAAAGATGTTGCGTTCTTATTTACCTTTCATTGAGGGAAAGTCTCGTAGATGTTTAGATATTTTAGCATCGGTTTAGTCAGCAGGAGGCTATCACATTTAATTTTGTGCTTGGTCTAGGACGTCAGGCGGCGTTAAGTCCTATGTAAATTCATCACTTGAACTCTCCATTTTAATTTACTAAACTTAAATTAATTCTCCGGACTGAATTCATGAACATTACTGTGGCGGGTTTTCATGACAGGCGCGAACGGAACGAACCATGATTGGTTCGTGTTATGCCATGCGCGCGCACTGAAAACTCATTGGTTGACAGGCGCGAACGGGTAACCGTGATTGGTTCGTATTACGCCATGCGCGCACATTGAAAGCTCATTGGTTGACAGGCGCGAACGGGTAAACATGATTGGTTCGTGTTACGCCATGCGCGCGCACTGAAAGCGCAGATGTCTTACGGTCCGAAATGGACTCAAGGAATTATTTTAGTACTAAATTTTTTATTTCAAAACTTTTGACGAAATTAAAATTTGTGTGTTTTATTATTTTATCAGTAAATATTCATTTGGTTGCATCAAACATTTTCTTATTTGTGCAAAGCTGAATTATGAAGACACAACTCTCTAGTCTTATTTTTTAAACACTAGTTCTTTTCCGCACGCGTGTGCAAAGTAAAATCCATACAATTTTTTTCACACTTGCGAAAGTGTGCTGGGATGACTAACTTTCTATAGATATGTTGACTCGCGTCAAGAGGCACTTTCCGAGCATATGCATTGTAAAGGATATTTTTAAAGTTAGTAGTATTTTCAATAATTACAATGGATATTGTGACTTATTACAGGTTGATTCACAAGAGCTGGCACAAATGGATTGAACAAAAGTAATGTCACTTTGACATTTTTGTAGGAAAATGACTGATGCATGTCATTTTCATATTTGTGTGAAGTGTATTTAAACAGGTAACACATAGATACTTTCATTCGCTCATTCAATCCATTTGTGCCAGCTCTTGTGAATCAACTTGTACTAAAACATCATATCAACATAAGGTTGAATTTCCAAGTCAAGTCAAGTGGTTTCTAAATCGCCTCTACCTCATTAATCTGGAATATTTCAGTAGGTAGTTGTGTCAGTTGACTGAACACCCCTGGAAATGTTTTTCAGGGTTATTTTTCCATACACATGTACCTAGATTGGTGCTCTAAGTGTACCACATTTGAAATCAACAATTCACATGAAAAACCTTTGTAGGGGTGTTAAGTAAAACTAATCTAACCATCTGTTAGAAAATACAAATTAATTTGAAACATCTCATTTAGACCTATGTCTAAAAACAAAAAGTAAAACCCCGCAAAGGGCGCGCTTAATGGCAGGTAAGAGAATAATTAAGTTTAACCAAAAAGTTGCTAAAAGAACCACTTCTAACTGGTACACGTGCCTAATGCATATAAAACCCGTTTTCAGCAATAAACTATTCTACTTTACTAACGCGCGCTTTGGAAAGACGCGTTTTAAGAACCATGAGTTCGGTTCGGAATTTGGTGTACAGGTTTAAATGCCTTATAGTTTTTGATACGTTCATAGGCATACATTTTTAATTTTCAAATTACGCGCCTAAAGGCCCATTTACATTATACAACTTTCTTGCACTTTCCATACAATAAAATTGAGGCAGTAAAACATTGCTCAGTCTAAACCTAACGTGATATTCTTGAATATTGAACGCAACTTAAATACAATACTGGCACAGGTGTAAACGGAGACCAAATAGTTAATTGCATGCCAGAATTGCCGTCCAATCTATTATTTCAAAGATGGATTCCGTGCGTGAAGGTGTGTTCATTATTATTGCTGCATAATGTAAATGGGCCTTTAAAAATGAATCAATCAAATTGTACCAGGCAAGTTTTGGTTTATTATAAACATCTTTACTTCTGGATCCTGTACCCATATAATTTTTCACCTTCTTCTTTTCAGCGTGATACTGTGTTCTTATGTTCTTAATTTTGTTGATAATTTATTTTGGACCATAATCTTCAAACCCAAGTTCAATGGAAAATGATTTGGCTCAGGCCTGAAATGTCTGTTTTCCTAAAATGTACTTTCCCAAAATGTCTGCTTTTCCGTAATATAATATATGGAAAAGCAGACATTTTGGGAAAGATACATTTTAAGAAAACGGACATTTCAGGCCTGAGCCAATGATTTTAGTGCAGCATCGCGGGCCTCTCGATTTTTATAATGAATGTTTTCCGTGTCCCACAAACATTCGTGATTTCTGTATATTTCTATAAATTTTATCATATCCGAAGAACCAAATTTAAACACGTTTTTACTCATATTCACAACTCACTACAGAAAATTACAAAAAATCACAAACACAACCAACGTTCAATATTGAATGAAAATTTGAGGTGGCAAATAAATGCAATAATTGCAGCAATACGTCATTTATTGTACAATGGTTTAGACTTGTCAAGACTTGCATGCAATTATTTCCGTGCAATAATGTCATGAATGTAAACAAAGTAGGGTAGCAATTAGTTCCAGGCAATGATTGCATTCAATAATTGTATGCAAGTATTTGATAATTGCTCATGTGTAAACACTATGGTTCAATTATTGAATAAAATTTTTGAAAGGCAAGGATTGTATGCAATAATTGTCGTTTCTTGTACAAGAAAGTTGTATAATGTAAATGGGCCTAGTTTAATAATATTTGAGTTGATAAATATCAAACTCCAATATGTCCGCAGTAAATTACATGGAGATATGATCATTATAGTTATGAAAATAAGGATCATATCTCCATGTTATTTATTGCGGACATATTAGATCAATTTATCAACTCAATTCTGAAAGAATAATTTCAGAAATAAAATACTTTACGACTAGGTAATTAAAAGTATCACTAACAAACCTATCTATAGTATTTTTAATTCTATGACAGTCCACCCGTAAAATGGAGCCTACTATGTCACTCGGACCATGGTAATTAATTAATTGATATCTCATTTATCATAACTGGATGGGTAGTTTCGGCACTACTGGTTTTGGACTGCTAAAATCATGACTCTTCCCTTTGGGTTTACCATAGTCAGGTAAATTATATTTTGTTGATGCTTCTTTTACACTAATTTTGTTTTACAGATGAAACAGTTCCTGAAAAATTGTTCTGTCTCCAACTACACTAAAAAGATGCGCCAGTTACTTGAAAAAATAGAAGAGAATAGCAAATTTATTGAACGTGAAAGGTCTAAAATCAGTTTTTCTCTGAGTGAGAGTAAGATAGTGGCAGCCTGGGAAACTCAAATCAGCACTACAGGAACCCCTCTACAAACGTTCTTCGAAAACTGGAGCAAGATCAACAGGATACAGAAGAGAAAGAAGGTCACCAAGAATGATGAAATAGCTGGGGAGTTGCCAATGATAAAAAGAAAGAAAGTTTCGGAAGATGCAGCAAACACTGTTAAACCAGAAAATAAGGGACCTATGGTTCTCTTCCCATCAGATAGTGAAGATGAAAAGGATAACTTTATTATGGAAGGCGAAAACGACGAACCAAAGCCCAAGAAGAAGTTGAAGAAAAAAGATGTTAAAAGGAAGAAGAACAAGAAAGTCGCTGTAGACGACGTAGACGATGTGACGGACAAACAAGATGTTGTGCAGGATTTAAGTGTCAATGACTGGTAATAAAACTGTCATTATTAATATTGTCTTGTTTTTTTACATATTCCCTAATATGGATCTCCGCAAAGTAACGCCTGATTCCTTCAAAACCATTGAGAGAAACAGTTTTTGATAAAGATATAAACACTTTGAATTACCTAATGTACCTATTTATTATTTTACTTTTGGCACAGCAGATAAAAAAACTGACCAAGAGCGTGTCGCACACGCCCAGGACCGGGTTCCGCAGCCATTACGAAAGAAAAAATACTTTCATATCTTATTAATTTTTACTACGTATTAATTATACTATCCGTATCAAACAAGTAATATTTTTCTTAGATTTTTTTTGCACGGAATTTCCTAAGTAGATATATTTTACAGGCCAGACTATTTTTTACTCTTAAACACTAGTAATTCTCAAGCAAAGTTAGCCGTATTTTTTTTTGTTGGAAGTGTTTTGGATGACATACCTTGTGTTTACATCAATAATTCACAAATACAAAGTTTGGTTCGGGATATCCTGCGAAATAGAATATTTTCTTTGATATCCGTCATAGTTAGTTAAAACTGGGCAAACTGATGCACGGTAGAGGTATACTGAAGCTTCAGTCACACATTGGTCAATATCTCTATCAATGCGGTGGTAAATAAATGTATATTTTCATCTCACTCTAGCGTACTGACGTCCGTCAGTCAGCCAAATTTTAAAACGGACATGTATTAGACAATATGGCTTCGTGCAAAAGATTGCAAAAAATCGAGCGCAACGGCACTGCCTTAGTTCAGAATGCCCACCATCCTTGATCAATATAGGATCATTATACACTGGGAAAGCGCAACTAAGTTCCTACAGAACGCAGACAAAGTTGTGGGCAATAATTAGTGATAATAAGGTATTATGGTTTTGAAAACATCCAGAATCGTGATAAGTAACATTGGTGGTCTAAGCCGCAGCTATGGGGCATTTCATGCTACAACGGAACTTTTCCGTGTACCTAGGTCGTTTCGCATGTTTAAACTACTGAAACATGGTCCAACTTTTTACTCGACTGCCGGAGGGTTATGTTTTTGACTTAGGTACGGTCGGCCTCAGAAGTCGCTGAACACTTTAGTACTTTGTCTCTTTCACTAACGTGACATATTTCAAACTTCGCAGTATAAACTGGTTATTGCGACATAGTACTAAAGTGTTTAGCTACTTCTGAGGCTGACTGTACCTACTTATTTTTTTGGATTAGCGCCAGTAAAAATGTTTTACTCAACAGCTCCAATGAACAAAACAAAAAAATTGCGTGTGTTTAGAAATTTATTTTTAAATTAAAATTATCGTAAAAATCGCAAAGCGAAAAAAAACATTAATAAAGAGTTCACGGGACGCCTTGCAGGAAGTAAGTCCACTGGGCGCGGGGCTCGGCCGGGTCGTAGCATTCGATGGTGAGGCAGCCGGAGGGCAGCTCGCCTGACGTCGCACTCGACTGCTCCTTCAGGTACACTATCACTTTCATATCCTGTAGCAACAACACAATGATCGACATCTTCATTTAGATATATGTATCTTGCGAGTCGCGATAGGCCGTCGATCATCGACTGCTTGTACTAAAATCCATAGCCACGCGGCCCGCAATTTAATGCCTGCATCTATGTTGTCCCATAATTTATTAAGTCCTCCATAATCAACGTTACCTAGTCATAAAGTGATTTATTTCTGAAACAGTATTTTTTCCGGAATTGTTATAAAACAAACGTAACCTACTGCACTGTAAGATGGCATTTAAAAAAATCCTGATGAAAATACTGTTTCTTAAATAAATCACTTTATGACTAACGTTAATTATGGAGAATGATACATTATGATTATGACTTATTAAATTATGGGAAACCAAGGGGCGCTGCCTGCTACACATATAACGAATACGTAGATGCAAGTTCCTATACAAAATTAAACTCAAAAATTGTCTCCATCGTGCCAATACTGACTTATTGACAACACTGACAGATTAACCCCCTGTTTCACCATCCATTGATCAAATTTATTTGACGGATAAATGTGATGCCGTCTCTGTTTGTTTTGTTCGATTAGACGGAGACGGCATCACATTTATCCGTCAGTTAAAATTAATCAATGGGTGGTAAAAAGCCCCTAAGAGTAAATCTAGTACACACTTTTGAATATATATACCTTACATAGTAGTATATAACGTCGTAAATCATCTGTGTGAGCTTCAGTTTTGTTACCTTTTTTTTTACCAAAAATGGAATGACAACATTGACAACCCATGACAACGGTGTTGAGAAATAAAACAAAATATTTAAAAGAAAGCGTATTGTAAAATGAACCTTAAAGGACCCCTTAAAGACAGATAGTTATGTTAGCTGTACCTTAAATATGTATTTTACTGTCGGCGTTGTGTTGTTTTAAACCTTTTGATAATTATATAGACGTTATCTATTGCATGTCTAATGTCAATGGATGCACATCAAATAAGTTGTATTTGAGATTGTGTTAAAATTCCTGCCTGCAAAGAATATTGTAAGAAATAAAACGAAATGGCATTACAATTAGGTAGAGCATACTGATTTGTCTGCAATGATTTATTTATTTAACAAACTTCAAATCGATCATCACTCATCAGTTTAATAGAGAATGAAACTAAAGTCTCAGAAGTACCTACTGTAGGTATGGACTTTACAAAATCGGTCGTATCTCGGGAACGGATTCGGGAACCGTGGTAGCATCCTAAGGGACTTTTGATTAGCACTTAAGTCTATAAAAATATTAAAATTTCACCAAAATTAACTGAAACCATATATATTTTCCTAACAACTTTTTCGGGGTCATTTAAGTAATAAGGCAGTGTTCCGCAAAGTGTGTGCTGCGGCACACTGGTGTACGTGGTCATTATTTGGTGTGCCTCGGAAAAACAAGGTTGTCTTGTAGGTTTTGATGATAAATAATAAAATAAATGTTGATTAATATTACCTAAAAACTTGTTTTTCTTTTATGGTGTACCTTTAAAAGTTTTCGTTTTCCTAGATTTACCTTGAACACAAAAACTTTGCGGAACACTGTTAAGGTACAATCACGATATTAAAAGTTTCGTTATTTTGGTATGAGAGCGAAAGAAGGCAATTGATGATTTATGCCTTGTTTTGGTGGCTCCATTTTTCGAGCGGCGATCGTGCTTCTACGTATTATACGAGGGGCGTTCAATATAAAGTGAGAATGAGATGCAAACTCTTTTAATATTACGAAATTAAATACTGGGCGGTGAAGCTAATCTATCTAGCTGATTGCTATGAAAAAAAAAACTAACTGTCTTTTGTTTAAAAAAATATACGGTAATTTCTTTGCAATGCTATTGAGTACGTTAGCGAAAATGGAGAAAATTAAACTGCGCGCCGTTATCAAATACTTGTATTTGAAAATTTTTTCTACAGACCAAGTCAATTTGGATTTGCGGGACACTTTAGAGTCTAATGCTCCTCCGTATTCGACAGTCGCACGTTGGTGCGCCGAATTTAGACGTGGAAGAACATCGACAATGGACGACCCCCGCTCCGGACGCCCTACTACAGCAGTAACTGAAGAAATTGTGAAAAAAGTCGAAAACTCAGTTTTGGCGGATCGTCGTGTCACAGTTCGTTTTATTGCTGAAAATGTAAAGATTTCAACGGGGAGGGTGCATAATATTTTACATGAACGCTTGGGTATGAAAAAGGTATCTGCGCGTTGGGTACCAAGAATGCTTACTGACACGCAAAAACAAACTAGACTAGAGATTTGTCAAGAAGCTTTGAACCTGATGCAGCAAGACCGGGAACTTTTTTAGGCGCGATTTATAACAATGGACAAAACATGGCTCCATCATTACGACCCTGAAACGAAACTGCAGTCTATGACATGGAAAAGGCCATCATATCCAACTCCGAAGAAATTCAAGGTGAGCCCATCTGCCGGTAAGGTCATGGGCTCTGTTTTTTGGGATGGTAAAGGGGTATTAATGATTGAGTATCTCGAGCATAGAGCCACTATTACGGGCACTTTATACGCCAAACAAATAGCAACATTGCGCAATGAGATCCGCGAAAAACGGCGAGGTAAACTCTCGAAAGTTGTGCTGTTCCACCAGGACAATGCCCCGGCACACAAGTCCGCCGTTGCAATGGCTGCAATTCGTGATGCTGGGTTCGATATCCTTAAGCATCCTCCGTATTCACCAGATCTCGCTCCCAGTGATTTCTACCTATTTCCGAGATTGAAACAATACCTGAGAGGCCAGAAATTTGAAGACGACGACGCGGTAGTCGCTGCAGTACAAGGTTTTTTAAGTACTAAACATGAGACCTTTTTTAAAAATGGAATTTTAAGTTTAGGTAAAAGATATACTAAGTGTATTATGCTAAAAGGTGACTATGTCGAAAAATAAAATGACATTTAGTAAAAGTTGTTTATAACATACTCATTCTCACTTTTTATTGAACGCCCCTAGTATGATCGAAGAAGTATCGTAGCGATTAATCTGTACGAACCGATTTGCGCAGATTTAACGATCGTGTAAATGACAAATCGTTGAATTTGCACGATTTTAGCACTAACTATAACTATCTCTAAACTAAGCCACGGACGGACAGACAGATAGACGGACATACATGACGAAACTATAAGGGTTCCTTGTAAAGACTTACAAAACCCTAAAAAACTTACTTTTTTCGATTGTATTGGTTCAAAGAGTGTCTTGACGTAGAATTCTTGCCGATCCACCATCATCTTGAACATCCTGGTATCTTCGAAGACATTCTTGAATGTGATTGTTGTAAAACCGCCAGCCTTGATTTCGTAAGGTCCTTGAGGTTTTGGCTTCGTTGCTGTTCCTGTTATATCATATCTGAAAATATGTGGAAAATAAATTAGACTACAGCTAGAACACATCTAACTTACTTTTTAGTAAACAAAAATCTCGATAAATTGATTCGCCTTACACGAACTCTCCGGCCACTGCAGAGTTGAATGAAACAGTACACTTCTGAACACCGATTTCAGTTGGTTCAAACCAAACCAGAAACTTTCCTTTCTCGAATGGCCCGAGAACGTACTCCCTTTCAGTTGTTATTGATGGATGGGTGACCTATAAATACACAATATACTTATTTACAACTTACCAGGAAGACATAATATTATGTATGTACCTAATTTAGCTAGGAGGCCGGGAACACTTGATACTAACAAATTTGGTACTTTAAAGTGTAATATTACACAAACGGATCATTGAATCGATAACCCTCCTTCGGTAGTCGGGTAAAAAATGTCAAACCTGCATATATTTTAGGGAAGGTGACCTAAAAAATATATTTTTCAGAATTTAATCTTGCAATCTTTCGGCCCATGCCAAATTATATTATTCTAGTACTCATTGAGAGCTTCTGAATTAAGCCGCGGAGAATGTGACGCACGGATATGGTTCCATTTTTGTTATTTTGGCTACGGAAGAGAGGCAGTTCTCACAGTGGCAATGAAGTCCGCTCTGATGTCTGTCCTGTTCTGCGCCCTAAGCCGCATTGGAACGCAAGTGCCGAATGGTGTCTTTATGTCGATCTCCTTGGTTTTGGCAGGCAAGCATTTGAGCATGACTTTGTAAACGTATGTCCCAACTAGATCATTGGTGATCTCTAAGTATTCTTCGGTTTCTCCTACCACCAGGGGTGAGTACGACATCAAAAGAGTTGTCTGCAATGAAAAGTTTCGCAGTTTAACTTCAAGTTATGACATTTTTAAAATTCACTCAAGTCTTACTTTTTCATGAATGCTGTGTACCTATTTCATTTTATTAAAAGCGATAAAAAAAAGTAAAAATCGTTAGTGTCCTTTACTGCTTATTCCGCAACTTATTAGGTAGTCCGCTCTTCTTTCTTGTCTTCTGGTCTAAGAATATCGCTTATTAAGTTATTATTATAGAAAAGTTTACCTCCGACTGTCGCCCAATCCTCAACTTGTCAGGACAGTTAAGTTGCTCGCACTTGACGTAGAAGTCGGCTTCTGAAGAAAGCGGGTTGGTGACGACGATTTCCTTTTGGAGCGTCTCGCGTGCGCGGCATACAAACGTGAGCGTGTCCACGATCTGGCTCGGCGTCACCGTCGCCAAGATGTTATAGAACTGATACTCGCGGGATTCCTCGTTTACGAATACTACCTGTAAATATACAACATTATTCCCAACATATCTAAATTCCTAACAGGAATGTTTGTACCTACCTACTATATTATATAGCCAAATGTTAGTAAATATTTGGTAGTGCTCTCCTGATTTGCTGTAAAAGTATAGATTAGTATCATTAGCACTTACTTTCATTTGCATTTCGCACACATCGTAACACGCAAAATTCCACCGGCACGTAGCCGACGTCTCTCCCCACACTTTGACGGTGTCAGGGTACTTGAGCTCGTAGTAACCGTCGAATTTATCCGGAACGATCTTTACTATCTCCGTCGACACCACGTAGGATTCGGGTAGCTAAATGAAATACAGTCAATAGGTATTTCCCTTTGATAAGAAGGAACTTCAGGCAAAAAGCCGTGGTAGCCTAGTCACTGACCACTTCTTTTCAACTATAAGTAGGTACTAAATATAAGAAACTTTATGGTTTTCAAAATATATATTCAGTCGCTATTCTACTTCCAAAGACTACGTATTTTTAGTCGATGTCGGATATTGTTAATTCCTTCGTGGTCGAAATGTTCAAGAAACGATATTAACGATGGTGCCGTGTGTACTTAAGCGTTTTAGAACTTTTCAGCTCGCTACTTCTGCTCCTGATCATACGAGTAGCATCAGAATACCTACGCTAATGATTGGGAGGAATAATTTCTTACCTCTGTGATATGATGCACCAGTAGGTTTTCTGTGTGCACGTCTTTAGCTGCCACAGTAATGGAAATTGTATCATTCGGGTTGGGATGAGTAGCAGCGCCGACCAAAGTCACGAACAGCGCACTTTCGCCCAAAGGCGAATAAAATATTTGACCCTGCACAAATAACGCATTACAAGTCTCTGATAAACAGGCTCCTAAATATATGTTCGCACCTGTTTCTTTTGTACGTGTATGTAGAGTTTTATGGAGTAGTTTTTCATACAGTAAAATTTTACAAACCTCATGTTTTCCAATTTTCTTCGGCTTAAAATGGATCGGAATGTCAAATACCGAATTGGGTTCAACGTGGAACTGTTTCAAGGAGGAGAACGGGCCGGGCCCACTCGGCATCTCCGATAAGATCAGCCACATTTCGTCTGATCTGTTTAAAAAATGACAACTCTAAGGGGCTGTTTCACCACCCATTGATTATTTTTAACTGACGGATAAATGTGATGCCGTCTCCGTCTATTCGAACAAACAGACAGAACGGCATCACATTTATCCGTCAAATAAATTTGATCAATGGATGGTGAAACAGGGGGTAAATCTGTCACTTACACATTACAAGTTCAAATGTTAACTGGAAGAGGTCCCTTAAAAAGTTCGGCATTGTACATCAGTTTCTCTTGTTATTTGTTAAATTCATGTGTATTATGTAGTAAAGAGTTTATATACATACCTACCTACATAAAAGTGATCAACTTGCAATAATTCATTATTCACGTAAGTATAATGATGTAAAGGAAAGCTAGTCTCAAACAGAAACATGGTTACTAACGGGTTCGTAACAGTGACGTATTCAGTAAGGACCTCCCGGACAGGGCATTCGAAATACATAGTTTTGGCTTGCACGTTCCCCATATCCACGCACGTGGCGTACATAGCCAACTCTAGCGGCATATAATTCTCGATATTGCAGCTTGCCTAAAAAGAAAAGTAGAAACTTTGAGAAATTCAATTCTATAAACAGTGGACATTACACTAGTGACTAGCTTAAAATACTAATACCCACCTTACATTAACTATCGCGTATTTCATTTATTATGAAGTCTTCTAACGTATAAAACTTTTTAACAAAAAAATTAAACCGCCGAAAAAACTGAAAAGCAAAAAATAATACCTTTTTTGTTTGACCTTAATCTAGGTAGGTACCAGTTTGAAGTCGGTGCCTCAGCACGAGCCAGGAGGAGTGATAGAAGCCAATCAGGTAGAAGATTATAGGTCCACTCCTCCTGGCTAGTGCTGAGGCACCGACTTCAAACTGTTACCTAGATTAAGGTCAAACAAAAAAGGTATTATTTTTTGCTTTAGGTTTTTTCGGCGGTTTAATTTTTTTGTTAAAATGTTTTTATTTTATACTTTTTTCCCATCCTTGGGGTAATTTTATTTTCCAAATTTATATAATACCAACTTCAAGATATACCCTATCCAATAAATTATGAAAATCAGACTACTCTGTAAAAAGTTAGTCAATCATCCCCTGTTTTCCTACCCTTAGGGTAAGAATATTATTTCCAAATTTACATGGGACCACCCTTGGGGAATACCCTTTCCAATAAAAAAAGAATCATCAAAATCCGACTCCTCTGTAATAAGTTATGCGTGGTCATATAGTACAATCAGTAACTGAACAATCAATCATCCCCTGTTTTCCTACCCTTAGGGTAGGAATATTATTTCCAAATTTAAATGGGACCACCCTCGGGGTATACGCTTTCCAATAAAAAAAAATCATCAAAATCGGACTACTCTGTAAAAAGTTATGCGTGATCATACATAAAAAAAAATATATATACACGTCGACTTGAGAACCTCCTCCTTTTGTTTTCGTCGGTTGAAAATTGCTTACGCATCGAAAAATACAGCCAGAATAAAATTACTTACCCAAACTTTAATAAACGGATTGTGCTTAAAAGGTCTGAACGTTATTGTGAAAGTAACATTTGTATGTGCTGCGATGTTGCCATACATTGGTGAAATCGTAAATTCGTCGGAAATTAGAGGCTGCCACCAGAATCTAAGACATTTAAAAGTATATTTTACTTTATATCCTATCTATTATGAATTGATATCACTAAATATTTACTACGCTCTTACCTAGCTCCGAAATCTCCTTTATTCCTTAACATTACTTTCAATATTTTGACACCCCGTATGCGCACGCGACCAAATTGAAGCGATTTTTGACTGAGACACAGGCTCATACCAGTGGCACTGCCGCTCAGTCGGACTAGAGGCCTTTCGAAATTAAGCACTCGCATATTTAACTAAAAGCAAAAAATATGATGTTGCATTGTTGCTTAATTAATTGGGATGTCCCAATTGTTGACAACGTATAATAAATCGAAAACCGTTTGGAGAAATAGGCTTTGTGAAGCGTTCTCAGAAATCAGATTCCAAAAATATGATAAAATGAATTAATAAAGAAAATTTAAGTGATGACCTTCATTTGACCCCTGCAGTGAATCGTCACAAAGGAAGGTATAAAGCAGGTCTACACTCTCAAGCAAATTGACAGTTTGAAATGTTGCTGTCCTGCTTATAACAGCAAAGAGTGACAAAGACAGAACTTTAATCACATGATGCGCACCTGGCTTTAAACAGTTGTCATTTATCGTAAAGTCCGAAATGTATACGAGTATTTCCAATGTATTTTTACAAATTTAATTATTAAATTACTACGTTATAAGTAAATATAAAAAATTTAAATATCAGATTTTAATAAAAAATATCTATTTACTATCACACCATTTAACAAACAGGAATAATTGAAGCTAAAAGAAGAGAAATAAATAAAACTATATTTTGTCATGGTTCGTTTAGGACCCTAAGCCGTACTTGTACTTATTATTGACAGTGACAAGACAAATCAGAGGCCCTACCACGAAGTGCATAATTCGAACTTCGTTTTGTGCAGTCCCGCTCACGCTAATATGATTTGACACGAGAGTGAGAGGGATAATACGATACGAACTTCGATTTTCGAATTTCGTAGTAGCGCCTCAGCAGTGCCACAGATTATGTTATGTACGACTTGAATTTTTCTAGGTAATGGAACGTGGCTCTCTCACTGTGACGTCATCAAACGTATTTCTTAAAAAAAATATAAAAAATTAAATACTCAACCAAATTCAAAATCGATGAAAATGGTATCTTAAAATATCCTATTCTTTCCAAATAAAATATAAAAACTATAGGTTATTTTTTTTGGTGCATCCCAATTATAAATTAAAGTAAGCACAAACTTTAAAGTTTTAGAGCATGCATGAGATACCTGAGCGTTCAAAGTGCTTATCATCCCCACTGGCTTGAAATGTATCTTCAATGGAACCTTTCTATGCGGCAGTATCCTACAGCTACTGGGTACTACCTTCAGAGATGATAGTGCATTTTGTATGTCCATTGCAATTTGCTTTCGAACCTTGTCGTCTTTGTAATTTTGCAACATTTGCACTCTAGACAAAAATAACTTGTCAATAGGTAAGTAGTTTTGGGTTTTCGAAACATTTTATTTAGGCTAGGGTTGGAATTTCCTTTCAAAGCCAAAAGCAATAGTTTTTTTTAGATCACAAATTTTACTGACTACCTAGTAGTCCCCTAGGTAGGTACCTATTACTAACATACCTCGATGGTCCCGGGTCCGCCATGAGGTTGGCCACGCTGGGACTGAGACAAACGCTAGTTGCTTCCGACTGCAGGGTATCGTCTATCACAGGGTACATATCTTTGAATATGAAGGTGGCATCAATGGGCACTTTACTGTGATTCATCACTTCTATTTGGCGAACAATTTTTTCACCCACTTTAACTGGTCCCATGTCAAAACTTTTTTGACAGCCTTCATACAAATCGAACAGGAGAGGGACACCTAAAATTTAAACAAGAGATATATTAGAATTGTGTTAATTATTTATTACCTACTAGCTTTTGCCCGCGGCTTCGCTCGCGTGTACCGTGAGTATTCCAAAGAACCAAGATATCAAGCAAGCAAGCATACAGGCAAGCAAGAAAGCATGCAAGCAAGCATGCAAGCAACATGCAAGCAATATGCAAGCAAGCATGCATGCACGCAAGCAAGCAAGCGTGCAAGAAAGCGTTCAAGTAAGCGTGCAAGCAAGCGTGCAAGCAAGCACGACTAAACTTCAGGTAGATACGATCCTTTACAGTATTTCTTTGTATACAATGTTTTTCACTAATTCGGAAGCGAGCACTAAAAATCTGAATAACCAGAAAGAATACATCTAAAGGTCTATACATGCATATGATATTTAAAGAAACTTCCTATAACTCCTAACCGTTAAGGAGTTTAACCTTCCATCATCAGCTCACCTGGATAACCTGCAAAAATACAACTATCGGTCTATACGTACCTATATTTGAAAAAATATCCTCAACTCCTAACCGTTAAGGAGTTTTACCTTCCATCATCAGCTCATCAAGGGATCCTATCGATGTTTAGAAAATTTTATTTCCGAAGGTTTAGAATCCCGAAAACTTCATTTGTCTGAAAGCATTTTTTTCTGAAACTGTAAATATTTCAGGATTTATTTCAGGACCATCGTGTTTCTTTAGGTTAGGTTAGGGTTGTTTTATAAAAATCCTGAAATATTTACAGTTTCAGAAAAAAATGCATTCGGATAAATGAAGCATCCGGGATTTTAAATATTCGGAAAAAAATAATTTTAAATTTTGATTGGTAACCACCGCTCATCAACATGACATGATGTCTACCTGACGCAAACACTTATATACCTAGCTTGAGAAAATATATGAAAAACGTAATCGTGCCTACAAAATTTGAAGGTTGCCCTCGATTTCCCTGAGATCCCGTCATCAGATCCTGATTTGGTGACAATGGGACCATCTCAGGAGTATATTATATTCTTTCGTATAAAAAAATAATTTTTAAAATCGGTCCACAATTGACCGAAAAATCGGTGAACATACCTACATAAAAAAATACATACAGTGGAATGCATAACCTTCTCCTTTTTTGAAGTCGGTTAAAGAGCCCTTTGTAGCCTATTTACAGTATAAACTTTTGAATTTTGAAATTTTACCTTTCTACAACCAGTAAAAGGCAAAATCCCGTTTTTTCTCGTTCCCGTAAGAATTTCGGGAAATGCTTCATTAATGCTCCCCTACACTCCCCAAGGAATCCACTTGCCTAATTTCAGCTTTCTACGACCAGTCAAACGAAAAATCCCGTTTTTTCCTTATCCCGTGGGAATTTCTGAAAATCCTTAAAACTGTTTTTTACTACTATAATTACCTACTTCTATGCCAAATCTAAAGAGTCTAGTAATTATAGTTCATGGGATTCCGTTGAACTGAATATATAAATCCCATTTTTTCTCGTTCCCGTGGGAATTTCGGAAAGTCCTCTCTCAATGCTCCTCTGCACTCCCCAAGCAACCTACATGCCAAATTTCAGCTTTCTACGACCAGTAAAACGAAAAATCCCGTTTTTTCCTTATCCCGTGGGAATTTCCGAAAATCCTTAAAACTGTTTTTTACTATTATAATTACCTACTTCTATGCCAAGTTTGAAGAGTCTAGTAATTATAGTTCATAGGATTCCGTTGAACTGAATATATAAATCCCGTTTTTTCCTTATCCCGTGAGAATTTTGAAAAATCCTGAAATTAATGTTTTAACTAATGTAATACCTACTTGTGTATCAAATTTGAAGAGTCTAGTTATTATAGTTACTGAGATAGGGTCACTCAGAATCCAATATATAAATCCCGTTTTTTCCCGTTCCCGTGGGAATTCCCAAAAATCCTTCCTTAGTGGATACCTACATTGTATAAGGTATCTATGTGCAAAATTTCAAGTTTCTAGGTCCAGTGGTTTGGGCAAAACATTAAAAACGACACCCATATTGATATTTAGACATTTCAACCCCATCGCACCCCATCCAGGGAGATGGTATTTTACGTCTGCCACGTCGGATTTTAAAACCGTTGTTGTTTTCATAACCAGCGACCCGATAAACCATAGAAACAACACCCATGTAGATTTTCAGACTTTGTTACCCCTTTCCCCCCTTTTAAGGGTTGAATTCTCAAAAAACCTGAAACACGTGTTTACTCATTTATCATTAGGAGTATTTCTGTGAAGTTTCGAATAAATTAGTGGAACTAATCTTGTTTCCCCATACAAACTTTGAACCCCCTTTTTACCCCCTTAGGGAGTGAATTTTGAAAAATCCTTTCTTAGTGCACCCCTAGACCTTATAAGGAACCTACATGCCAAATTTGGAATCTCTAGGCCCAGTGGTTTGGGCTGTGCGTTGATATGTCAGTCAGTCAGTCAGTCAGTTTCTTCTTTTATATATTAAGATTTTAAAGTTTTAGGCTACTCGAAGAAAATATTTCCAAATACTTATTAGTTCCAAAATCTAATAGGGTATATCAGGGGGGGCACACTTACATATATCACACTTTTCATGCGACTACAGCGATCTCTGGTTGTTTGGTAAAGAACTAAATTAGCGGCCATCTTGGTTGACTTGTCAAACTTGTCAGTTGTATTCATCGGCCATGGCCATGGCGTACCAAATTGTACGGTCAAGGACTTTAATTGATAGGCCACTTGCCAATGTTCGTATTTTAGCCGTATAGTGCAAATCGGGTTTAGCCGCTTATACTTCGTATATGCTGATTTGAATTAGACGGCTAAAATACGAATAGTGGCAATTAGCCTATCAATTAAAATTACGCGTAATTATAGGTGTACATCACTACCAACATATACATATAGATAGGTATATCTATAGATACGTCACATTAGTTCTTCACCAGGGCGTAGGGCAGCAGCACCATAGAGTTGCCACTCTGGTTCATATAATATTACAATACTCTTTGGGGTATATAAAAATCTCGTGTCATGGTGTTTGCTATCGAACTCCTCCGAAACGGCTTGACCGATTTTTATGAAACTTTTTTCTCTATACTCGGTAGGTCGGAGAATTAGGTCATGGGGCTATTTTTTATACCCCTATTCTTCGCGGGCGGAGTCGCGGGCAACGCTAGTTAATTTATATAATCTTAAATACACTTTACCTTCTCCCGTAACATTAATGATTTCTTCGCATAAAGAATTTACCCAAAACTGTATCTTGAATTCGTACTCCTTCACCTGTTTTGGACGAAAATATATAGATATCTTCGAACGTAGACCTGGCTCTATGCTAGGCTCTTGGCGATAGTCAACGAACAGTTCGGGTAGTGTGGCGAAGTTTAAGTCGAGACTGTAATTATGATTTAAATTTTAATATTATGTTCTCGGCATATCTCACATAAAGTGTTTACTTAATATGCGGAAAAAAGTATTACATAACAGGAACGTGGTCATCGTTGTAAAAAGCAATGTTCTTTTTATACGTCGTATCCGGTGCATTCACGATGCACTTGCCAAAATCGAAATTGGTGCAGGAGAAGTGGTACAGTGGTTTTTCTATCTCGGAATGAAGTAGAATATTATACTCTGGTCCATCTGAAATCTAAATTTTCAACATATATTAAAATAGATATCATTTTAGATGGCTTTTTACGTCTTCGACCCAGTCCAGTTTGCGTGCGCCAGTCGAACCATGTATGTGGTGAACCATCTGTATTGATGTGGTCCAACGCTCTCAGGCAGCGGCAAGCGAAATAAATAAAAGGATCACTTTTATTAAATAAATTTGAAAGTGTAGCTTACATCGAGAGTAACGGGGAACGCTTGTACGGGTATTCGTTTGAGGTTAAAGTAGAGGACGCATTCGACTTCTGCACCCGAGCTGACCCGTCCCGACCGCGGTTCCACGCGCACCTGCAAATACTTTTTCACCGCAGAAGTATTGTAGTGCCAATCAAAGAAGAATGTTGCCGAACCGTCATTCTTTATTATAAACGTTAGGGTCCTTTCGTATGTTGATGCAGTCTGCAAAATGAAGGCGTTTGCCGAATGAGTAGGTAGAGCTATCCTTTGTCTCCCATACCCATGTCATTTTAATTAATATGTAATGAGTTTCCAAATACTTACCTGATCTAAATGAATATTAGTAATAGCTTCGCTATTGAGGACATGTTCGTTTCCGATTAAAAAGTAAGTTACTTTTGGTTTTATTGAGTGACTCAGAGCATTCACGCATAAGGTCAAATACTTTGTCATGTATGTGATACTACAAAATATTTTAAACGAGAGTGGTCCGTCTTCAATTGGGGTGTAAATAAATCTAAAATATAAATGAGGTAGGTAATCATTAGTTACTCCAGAAGAAAGTAGGTATGTCCATTTTCAAACTATGTTGCTTACTTGATAGGTGTCTCCGATCGAGGTTTTAGCGAGCCAAATTCCGGCTCCATTATCACAGGAGTTTTGCCAGACTCATTGCACAATGAGTTACCTTTGAATTCAAATTTCAGACACTCGTTTTCGTTATTTGCTAACATCACCGTGTCGGTGATAGTGAATCCGACTAACGAGTTCCTTATGATTAAGATAGTCGGCATGAACACTACGTCAGGTTCTCTTACCAAGCCGACGACCAACAAATTGATCACCAAATTATACATGGGTATTATAAACTTCCACTGTGACTCGTAGACCTTTAAAATATTAGGCCAAATTAAGAATGGTGACTCAAAACATGAATTTATAATGAATTAAACAAAAAAAGTCATTATTTACCCCTGGAGCTGTAGGTGCGAAGGTAAATGTAACTTCAGTAGAGGTTCCGCCTTCAGCGTATCCTTTCAGCATATCGCAGTGTACCGGGATCAGCTCTGGCTTATCGGAGAGCACCATTTCGAAAATAAATTCATATGGATCCGTTGTAGGGTTTATAACATTGAACGACCTGTAAAACTCTGGTTGTATATCCAATCGCTTAAAAAACTGTCAAGTTCTGTTAATATGAAATCTACTGATATGTATAATACTTTTTGTAGCATCCTGATCCTAAAACATTGAATTCGAGGACCGTCATAAACGGTGGTAGAGCGACTCCTGTTGATTTCCTCCTGCCCGACGTAATGTAGTCACTCTCTTCTATATCAAGGTGGCAGTATGGAATCAATGATTTTACTGTCAGCTTGCACGAAACATTCAGATCGTATGGATCCAAGTTATCTGAAATAAAATAATTTTTAGACTTGCATACCTTCATAAAAAAATTGTAATATCTTAAAACGGTAGCCCCTGGGGTGAATAGAAATTCGAATAGAGCTTAAGCCATATTTTCTCCTAGTTCTGTTCTGGGTAGCAATTAGAAATGTAATAAATATTTATCTTACACCTACTAAGTAGACAACCAAATAGCCAAGTGGTTAGAGAACCTGACTTATGATTTAGTAGGGCCAGATATTTGTATGAAATGTTTGTTCTCAAATCTTCAATGTTTAATATATTATATTGAAGTAGGTATGTATTTATCTACATAAGTATGTTTATTTATCCGTTGCCTAGTACCCATAGTAGAAGTTTTGCTTAGTTTGGAACCAGCTAGCTTATTGTCTAACGTTTCTGACGCTTGCCTTCGCAATCACTATTTCTTTCTGTCAAACGGTATAAAAGGATGACAGAAAGAGTCGGTGAAAGCGAAGGCAAGCGAATCGTTAGACAATACGGCCTCTGGTCAATTGTTGCCAATCGTTCCACAATATTTCATTATTTATTTACTATTATTATAACATATAAAACAGATTGTTATATCTATGCGTGAAAAGATCCCATTCCTGTTAATTCTAGAACATGGCTTTCTCTAATCGCTTAGAAGGTATCAATTAGAGGCTCTACTTTATTTTTGAGCAAAATATACAACGTAATACTTGCAAAGAAATAAAAGTGTAAATAAAACAAATGATATATCCGTTAACTCACCTATCAAACTCTTCAGTCTTACTTTGTAGTCGAAAGCGTCCAGAGGAGCAAATGTTACCGTGTAGGTTCGAGTTTGGTTGGGTTCAAGACAATCCTTGGCGGGCTGTATTGTAAAGGGCAGGTTCACTTCGAACCAGGTGTCCACGCTGTCTCTTCCTATGCTGCCACTGAACAATGTGACTTTGCTTTCATCTGTTACAAGCACAGAATACGACAAACTTGATAAAGATTAGCGCAGGAAAATGGTTTACTTATAAATAATAATTGGTTTGGAAATAATTGGACATATAACACTATAGCGATAATATTTAAAAATAGGTTAATACAAAAACATTTTGGGACAGACTAATTACCGTTATTGTTGTGATACCTAAAAGAATACCGTAACCCGCTATTGCGAATAAGTTAACGAATTAGTGTAACTAGTGCTGAACCTCACCTCTTCTGTCACAAACTGGAAGTTGTGATTGACAGCGGTCTGAAAAGCTGTCTAGCTCTGTTGGCACTTTACTTTCCGCAGATAACTAGAACAGCAATATAGACAATAGATATAATGTGACAATAGATAGATACGTAATCGATCATATAAAACCTTACCTTTTTAGGTTGATTTTTATCAATTCTTGCCGGGAAATCTTCATCTATTTGAAAACTCCACACAATTTTCATTGGCACATGACCAATATTTTTCATTTTGAAACTAAACCTTCTCTTCTGCGAAAATTATAATGCAAGTTTTTTTATTAGAATGCTACTAATAGGGTTATACAAAAATATTTTTAATCACGCTTTCGCTGCCGGCTGCTGTAAAACTCAAAACATCTTTAGCTGCGGCAAACGCACTTGGGCGTTCAAATGACTGCACTACTGAGTAAAAGTCATGAAAACGCTTATGTTGTCGGCACGAATGCGTTACCTTTCTTATTCTGATTTCTGATGTTTCGAGCCTTTTGATTCCCGTGACGCTGACTACTTTGAAGGTTTTTCAACTCGATTTTATTGGTTTAAATTAATCCCTATTCCAATGTTAGCATACCTAATAATCGTGAGAACATTCCAACAAATTCAGTGGGTATTTCAGCTCATCGGAAAAACAAGATTAGGGCCGCTTGCATAGTCGGGATTAAAAAATCAAACCGTCATCCCTGGGTTATGGATGACAGTTCCACGCATTTAGACACTACTTAACTCACTTAACGCACTTAATCGGAGTTACATAGTTAACTCTAGTCCGTTCAAGTCCGCCTTGAAGGCTCTTTTCCTTATTTACTTACTTGGTATATAAATGTGTCTCTTATGGTCTTTTCTTCCTTCAATGTGCATGTATATTTGGTATATTCTGTCATAGCCGAATACATTAGTATCATCTTAATAACACCTAGCATTCCCTCCGAAGGAACGATTGGTTGTTCATCTAACACTTCTTCAACTCTTTCATTTAGGAATATGTCTCTAAAAAAAACAATGTTTCATGTTTAAACTAGATCTGCCTGATCTGATGATCAAATCTACTGAAATAATTTTAGTGAGAATACTATTTTACTTATTGTGGTCAAATAAAGTAACTGTTTGTCTGTTATCCCAGGTAGCACCTTTCGTATCAAGTGTCAAAGAATCGTCACTGATAGCAGTTAATGTACAGCCCAAAAGCTCCTGTAAAGTATTGCAAATTACGTTAAAATTACGCCAGTTATCTGTAGTATCTACACAAATCTAGTCTTAAAAAACCTTTTTGATCAAGACGGGCTGAGCAGAGAAGAACATGATTTCTAAATCCTTTTCTTCTCCAGGTGAAATATATCCGACTGCAGGTTTGACGACCAAATGCTCAACTTCCTCCCATATAAATTTGTAGACTTTCTCAGAATTATTAACCATTACAACTGATCTTCTTTGCATGAAGCACAATTGACAACCGCCAAAGTCTAACAAATATTTGAGGAAGGCAGGCTCGTTGCTTATGGCATCACTGTGCCTCATTGAGCTGATAGAGGATTGTTTTTTCTTTTTCCCATCAAAAATTTTCGATTTCTTCCCATCTACTGTTGCACTTTTTGACTTCCTCGCTTTGCTGTCTACCGTAGATACTGTAGACGACGTTCTGTAAGACATTATTTTAGTGGACACATAAAATATAATATAAGATCAAACGAACTTCTTGAAGCGAAGTTCGATCGATATTATAAGAGTCATTTCATTCGAAGATATAAGTATTTACAAGGTAGTCCTTTAACCTACTAGGTAGCATTCGCACATTTTAAAAAAGATTTATTTTTGACTATTTCCTCTTAAAACCACTTCCGGCAACCGCCGCGCCTAGGTATGCCGCCATATTATTTGTCATTCTTTTTAGAGTGTATTCAATACCAAAACTTTCCATGGGGTTACTGGGTGGGAGGGACCTTATATCTTCGAATGAAATGACTTTTATAATATCGATCGAACTTCGCTTCAAGAAGTTCGTTTGATCTTATATTATAATTCGTCATTTCATTCTCAATATAAGTATTTACAAGGTAGATGTTCAGAGTGGTAAGTTTTGGATTGAATAATAAGTAGATATAATAACACTGAGTATTTAATAATAAAATTCTCAACTTTTCTTTTGACTTTACTTAAGAGAAAGAATCGTCAGCTCAACTAATTGACACTTAAGATTTAACATTTAAGATTTAACAAGAGATTTAAGATTTAACAAGACAGATATTTTGTACCTTCCGTGAAGCAAGGTAATATTAACGCTGGCTACTCACCATTTGGGTCTGATCTTTTAATCATGCTAAGGATGAAAATCTTTGCCCCGCTGCTATCAAACTTGATATTTTCAGTCTATATTAATGAAAGAGTTTGAAGCAAGTTACTTTACTAACTTTTTAGTTAAGATTTAGAGCGACATATTCTGATAAGGAATCGATTAAAAGTTGCATTTTTTATGTGAAAAAGCGGTACAATACAAATTTATAGTAAGTACTATAAGGAACCCCCTTATACGAGTAAAACTGTGCAGACAAAAGACATATAATCGATTCAGTATCAACTAAAATATATATTATATTAAATATTACTTGCTAAGCAATAATCCCCCAAAGCTTTAGCTATGATATGATTTAGCTATATATATATATATATATATATATATATATATATGGTTCATAGCCATATGGTTATATATATCTATATATATTATCATCAAGTCAACCGCGGGTGCTGGGGTGCCCTCAGTGCCCTGTTATGAAAACGCAATCCGCAGCACCTCGCGGCATCCAGGGTAAGGATTTTGAAGAGACATATTATGAATCCTGAAAGGAGAATATAATAAATCTTTACTAGGTTTTAAATATATTATTTCGGAATCGATTACGATTTGTATGAATAAAATCGGAAAAGCGTAAAAAATGTGGTTTCCAAATTATCGTATACATATATTATATAATTAATATTTTATCCAGGATATACATACATACACGAGTAGGTATCGCATTTGGCATTGGAGCGAGAAGCGACGAGCTCTATCTGAGGTCAACAAAGTTTTATTATTATTGTTTAAAATATAATAAAGTATTTGGGATTAATAAAGGATGAAAACAACGAAATATTACGATCTTCGCACCCTTGACAAATTTGTCTAGAAAGGTCAGTCATATGAGGGTAGGTATTGTAACTATACCGCCCATTCTGTTGACATAACTCAGAGCCGTAGTAACTATCTATCCTTAACAATTTTAATCAGTTAATATATTTTTGAGGGAATGACTTTGATCACGATAATCGTTTTTCAATAACCACAAATGTTTTAATAATAATTTTCTCTTTCCAATATTTTTGTATAAAACCACTTATACCGGACTGCTGGACAGGCAGCGGTTAAAACTCCGATCAGCTGAGCGGATTCTCGTAGCGGGGATTGACAAAAAATTTGTTAATAGATTTTGTTTTGTTTTTCTGAAGCTAAAGACAACGTTAATTCCCCCGCGTTAAAAAACAAAGCGTGGGTATTTGCAGCTTTGTTGTGGCTGTAAAAACTCTTCTCAAAACTTATGATGAAACCTAGCCAACGAAGTAAATTTATAGTTTCAATTATTGACATGTTTTATCATTATACATATATTGCAAAATTATGTTATCGTACTTATATAAAATTTAAAAAATAACGTTGTGTGCATATTCGTTGTAACTACTTATTTTCGATAAACCAAATATCACACAGATCATCGGTTTTGAATTCAAAACATACCTAGGTACTTTTATTGAGACTTATTTACCGGGATTAAAAGATATGCTTTCTTTAAATCATTGCGGCTAAATATCAGCCCTTGGGAATAAGCTTTAAAATAATTCAGTGGTCTTCTATTTTAAAATAATTAGGTTGTATGAATTTATTTAATGATTTTTAAAATTCAAAATAAACCAATCAATTCCTTTCGGGTTTTTGGGTTAAACAAAAAACTTTCAGCAAAAAATTTACTTCCGGAGTTGGAAGACGTCACCTTCATGCCAAACTCACTTATCTCCAAAAACACGTTTTTATGAGAGCGTTTTGAAAGTAATTTTTTTTTTTTCAATAAGTACGTAATTGGGTAATGGGCCTTGGGCCAATTTACTGGTAAAGGGAACATTGTAACATTTGTAACCTTCCAGTCTAAAACTACTTTGTATCTGTAATTTAACGCCAACAGTCGTAAAAATATTGGATTCTACGATGTGGTCGGGGAGATCCTGACCAGTTTTCCCGCTGCTGAGGGGCTGAACCGTCGATATCGGTGAGGTCGGATTAAACACAAACTTCTTTATTTGAAGTTCTTGTTTTTCTATCGCTTTAGTTAGATAACAGTTTTATTTCTGGCTAGGGGTACCTAATCAATTTGACCCTGGCTTGAATCTTGACGTAATGTAAATCACTTAATATACATACTTACTGCGTCACTCAGGTACTTAATTGCTTTCAATGTGTGGCCGCTTGAACCGACGAGGACGTCCATCGCTCTGTTATCGGCCGTAATACCAGCGCCAAATTGCTGTTGAACATCAACATAATATAGCAATATAAAATTGTTTTGGAATCAAATATCCTGCAAGGATTTTTTGTAATCTTAATGCATCCCTTTTTTACGGCACCCACAACTGATCCGAACTCGTGAATATTCTCCCCGTACTGGGGCTCGTTGCCGGTTTTGTACAGATTGCTAAAAGGATCTCAGGGTCCAGTTCAATAATTAGCCCCTGATACGAACCGTAAGACTTACCCTTAACTTTCCCACATGTTTAGACTTTGATATTCGTTAAAAATATTTTTAATTTTAATTTTTACTTTTAAAGGGTAGTTCGAAAAATAGCCTATGAGTTGATTCTCGATTAACTTTTAGACTAACGGTTCATTACGTGTATGATTCGCTGCTTGTCTTAGTGTTAATTTTCGATTAACCTCGCGACTTGTATTATACGTAAACAATTTCCGTCGTGTTGATTCTCGAGCAACCCCCAGGAATAGCTAGCTACTAACTCCTAGGAATAGCTACTAACATTTCGTACAATTACTTTAAAAGAGAGTACTACGAAAAATTGTTTAAGAGTTCATTACCGATTAACTCTTAGACTAACGATCCATTGAGAGAGAGAGAGAGAGAGAGAGAGAGAGAGAGAGATGTTTATTTACACATATTCGATACACAGGAAATACATTTGACAGGAAAAGATACAAATAAAAATCATCGAATAGTATAAATTGGGCCCCACTCAGCATAATGTTGCGGCAAGCCGCAACGCTGCATTGGGTAGATGATTCGCTTCTTGCCTTCGTGTTAATTCTCGATTAACCCCCCGGCGTGAAAAAATATTCCATCTTGATAGTTCTCGACCAACACCCTCAAGAATAGCTAAAAGGTACATAGTCCACTTCTTGCCTTCGTGTTAATTCTCGATAAACCCCCCGGCGTGGACAATTTTCCTCATGTTGGTTCTCGACCAACTCCCAGGAATAGCTATAAGGTACCTGGTTCACATATTGCCTTCGTGTTAATTCTCGATTAACCCCCAGGCGTGAACAATTTCCATCGTGTTGGTTCTCGACCAACCCCCAGGAATAGCTATATGGTACCTGGTTCACATATTGCCTTCGTGTTAATTCTCGATTAACCCCCAGGCGTGAACAATTTCCATCGTGTTGGTTCTCGACCAACCCCCAGGAATAGCTATTTTGTACCATTATCCACGTGAGGGCTCAAGGCCGCCACCATGGTTTTTGAAACATTAAAATTGATGTACATATTTATATTTCAAATCACTGTATTGTATTATAACGGTTTAAACACTTACCAATTTAATTTATCTTCACTATCTGAGAAATCAGATGTCTTCAGGATAATCGGTCGACGACGCGGTAAAGATTTTTCTTTTAGTTTTATTTTTATTATAATATTCAATATGAGCCTCTGCAGTACGCTTCGGCATTTTAACATGCGTGCGCTTGCTACCTCGCACGAATAAAGAATGACAAATAATATGGCGGCACACCGAGGTGCGGCGGTTGCCGGAAGTGGTTTTAACAGGAAATAGTCAAAAATAAATCTTTTTTAAAATGTGCGAATGCTACCTAGTAGGTTAAAGGACTACCTTGTAAATACTTATATTGAGAATGAAATGACGAATTATAATAATCTATCCAGTATCATTATTTTATTTCAAATCGAAATCAAAATATTTTGCAGTTAAAGCTCACTCTTCAGTTGAATTCTGTAATGCTTCCAAGTCAGCATCCATCGACAACATTTCAAGACCTATTAATATAACATCTTCCATGAAAGCTTCAGCTTCACAAAACACCTATAAGATGACCAAAAATTTAAATACCAAGTAGTTACAGTCGGTTGAAGAATTACAACACAATCATAAAGATCGTAAAAAAAGAATTATCTGTCAGATTGAATTTTCATGCAGGTTAAACAGCTTGGCTACCGTAAAATATTCGTAGGGGTTGTCCACGATCGTCAACCTTATTTCGCAACTTGTTTTTCCTTTTCTAAAAGGATTATAATGTACAATAACTTTTCCGATTTGCTCTGGTTTTAACCTCATCTTTATTGTTGTGCTTAGTTCATCTGTAATGAAATGCCATTTAAATTGTTATCCTTACAATTTCGTGTATTCTCGCGCTAGTTACTATGTTTGGATAAATTCTAAATTTACCTTTATAGCCGCGGATCACCATTGTTTCACAGTCTTCTGTCGGAGTCATCCAAAATACATGTCTTTCTTCATATGATGACTGGAGCACGTCCAGTATAATTACGCTTTTGACAGAGCTGACATTCTTAAATTTAATTACTCGACTACTAACAGACCCTAAGCAAGTCATAGGAATTTGCAGTAATGATATTTTATGTTGTTTGATTGGAGGCCACACCATCTGTATACGAGGTATAACTCCTTCGCCGATTAAACAGATCTTAAACGATTGTTGCTGGTTGTCTAGAAGTTTTAATTTAATCTCCAAAACCGCACGATATTCCTGGAATTCACATGGTCTTAAAAATCTTAAATACTTATTGATACGACATAAAATTAAATTTCAATGTTTTTTTACCGTAAGCGTCTTTGGACTAAATATTATTCCTAGATTTTTGTGTTGTAGTGGTTCTATATGCGTGTCATATTTGTCTAATGAGAATATCTGTTGGTTAGAATTAGACTGGTAATGTAGCATCATCGTAAGCGCACATGCCACCAAACCATTGTTATACAAGTCAATTGATCCCGTGAATGTGGAGTTTACAGTGACACAGAAAAAGTGTAGAGTCACTGAATCTTCGACGAACACGCAATGTGGAGACGACTGAAATGTTGTTCCAATTTAATAAAGCTTATGAAAGGATGCTAATTGTGATCAAATTGAAACGTCAATTACCTCAGGTACTTTGTATTCCGTCAAGCTTTTTACAATTAAATGTTCTCGGAATGTAGTTTCTATATTCCAAAAATCTAACGTTGGCATAGCTCCAATCCCGACAAGTCTAAGTGGTACGCCGTTTGCCTCAGCGGGACATGTATCACTGATTACGAAATTTATTGTTTCCTCAAACTTTCTGGACGCCGTTGCAAGGAACTGGATTTGAATCGTGCGACTAGTGCCAGGGGCGAGTAAGTTGTCTTCATTCAATATGAGAAAGTTGCCACATTTTAGTGGAGGGACTTTTATCTTGCTGAAAAACGTTAATTTCAATCAACGACCTTTTTTGTCAAGCTCTTTTTCAGTGCCAAATACTAATCAATCCTACTAATATTATAAACGCGAAAGTTTGTAAGTATGGATGGATGGATGGATGGATGGATGGATGTATGTATGTATGTTACTCTTTCACGCTAAAACGGTTTGACGGATTCTGATGAAATTTGGCACACAGATAGATTATGACCTGGATTAACATATAGGATACTTTTTATCCCGGAAAATGGCATAGTTCCCGCGGGATAGCGATAAACGAATTCTTCGCAGACGGAGTCGCGGGCAACAGCTCGTAAAATTATAATTTACTCCTTGTAAAAAAATACTTGTGGACTTTATAACGAATTTCACGAATTTGGCATGTTGGCTTTGGTATGACACAATTATCCTGGCGTTAGGTTGAAGTTAGATGTAGATATAGATACCTACTAACTACATAAGGATTGCAAACTATATAAACTCCTACGTAAAATTATCAGAAATTAAACTTGTAATAATATGTATCCTATGTCATTGTCATGTCACCAATATATGTATGTAGTGAAAAAACTAAAACAGATTTGAAGTGAAATAAAGTAAGACTGAACACAAGACAACAACAGATATTGAAGACAAAAATAAGAGACATTCGCTACGCTGAAATCCTAATTGTATGCCACTTACCTATTATCTTTGACTTTCGCTGGAGCTTGGGGAGCATCAGGGTCCGGTTGGTACTGAGGCGGTAGAAGAATATCGTATGTAACTGGACATTTGCTGGTGTTATTTAGTATAACTTCTCGGATAACGCCGCTCCCTACTGCGATAATGTTGAAATTCAGCTCTCCCAATGGAAACAGAGTAAAACTGAAAAAAAATAATTACACGATGTAAGAGCAATATGGGTTCGGTTAAAGTACGACCTGTAATTGTCGACCCGGAATAAATAACAATAATGTACGACGTGATCATTCAAATTCACATGTAATTTCCATAAGGGTTTGAATTTTTAGCTCGTGCATTCATTTCGGGTCGATAACGGTCGAAAAGGTCCACGGGGTGTAAACTAACCACACCCGGTCAACATTTGCCCCTAATCAACCAAGCACAACATATGTATACTAGCTTTTGCCCGCGACTTCGTTCGCGTAGAAGTCAAAAATGGTTCTAATAGGAACTGTTGTACGGTAACTTTCGAGATATTACAATTTTAAAAGGTATTTGCATTGCACCAAGCTTTTATGTGAGTTCAACCTTTTCCGTATAAAATCGGATTGCGTATTCAAACATGTGTAAAAATAAAATGTAATTTAAATCAAAAGCACTAAGGAGTATTATTGATATCAACTTCGAAGCAAATCACCCCCAAAATAACTTTCTACACCTTTTCAACCCCGTTAAGGCCTACGTCATACACACCCTCCAAGTTTCAGGTCTCTACAATCAGCGGTTTAGGCTGTGCTTTAATCCGTCAGTCAGTCATTCAGGACAAAGCATTAATTTATATTATGTATAGATATAGGCTCTGTCATTGGATAATTTATCATCTCTCTTATTCGTGTTTGTTTTGTTAAGTACAACTTACGTATTGTAAAATGAGGCTATTGTGACACAAACTGGAAATTTGGCCACTACAACTTGGTCTTTGCTGCCGTCCAGCAGAGAGCAGATATATGCCGGTACGTTGACTAAGTTCATTGACGTTGTGGGGGTGCACTCAAATTCTATAGATACTAATTTCAAAGAGTTTGGTATCATCCCGCATTCCGGCGTTGCTTGAAAGGACTTCAACAAAGATGGCTCTGGGAAATTCTTCACCTTTTTCAATCTGCCGCAAAGCATAATTGTTAATGACACAATTTAATAAATGAGAATAATGCATGTGATTAAATCAAATACAAACTTGAAGAAAATATTATATTTCCCACGGTTGAGTAAATACATTTCGCGAACGACAGTTGAGTTGACTTTAACGTTGCCGTAGTTAAGGAAGTTTTCTGCTGGATTCTCATAAGCGCACTCAACCATAACATCATAACATTCTGCGGACAGACTTAACTGATCTATCACCATCGGATCACCGCGGCCTTCTGCATCATATATCTGTATAAAAATCATAGTATCATCTACTAAACTGTGGTGTCGGCACATATCATAAATTAAATTAACATTTAACAATTCATGACTTGCCTTTTATTCCACGTGATCATTTTGTTAATTTAGTAAGATTCTCGAAGTTTACCTTACAATTGGTACCTACGTACTAATTTTATCTCCAACGCGATCTTATATGTATACCAAGTTCTTTCTTACTCAAATTCTGTTACAAAAATCACACTTACATCAATTATTAAAATTTTATTTGATATTACACCGACTCTGCACGCTATGTACGTAACCGGCACGACTTGGTTGTCATGTCTAGGCACAATACCCGATGTTTGGGCAATTATGAAGTCTTCCACAAAATCGGCAGCATTCCTTACTTTCCACATTATAGATAAAATTGAATCATTCTTAACAATAAATCTGTCATCTTCTCTGCGATATAACAGAAGTTTCCCGTACTCTAAAATAGAAGGATATGAAATTAAGCATATCTACCTATTAAGTAATTTCGTTAAAATCGGTGGATGAAATTATATGGCTGACCAATAGTTTTAGTCAAGGGCAATATCTCGACAATTGGCACGACTCCACTGCACGCGATGGTGACGCTGACGATCTCAGGATTGTCCTTCACGCAGAACAGTAGCACCACACTGTGGACCCCGACTTCAGCTGGGGCAGCTGATACTGTCACTTTACCACGGCAGCCAGGCTAAAACGATGCAATTCTGTATTATATTCAAAACCTGGGCGACCGAACTTTGCTCGGGCTAAAACTTGAAAATACGCGTTTTCCTGGGAGTTAATCGCCCCTGAAAACCAGCACATAACAAATTCCATCGAAATCGTTAGAGCCGTTTCTGAGATCCCCGTATACTATATGTAATTCCTTGGACAGTAGATTACACATATATGTACTTCCTGGGACAGTAGATTACACTTATTAATTACATTGATAGTTAAGTATTTAGCCTGTGTTGCGATTAGAGTTTCATTTAGTATTGTATACCTAGATACAAATGCTTTGTGTTCTGACAATGGGACAAGCTCAGTCCAACCACATGAATAAATACGGAGCAGAATAAAAGCTTCCGAACATAGCTCGAAATTCTTACCTATTATCATAGGGTTGTCGCTCGGTAAAAAAAAATAATTAAAAATCAAAATATTTTATTCAGACAAGTACCTAAGTATCTAATATCTGTATATCTACAAACACTACAACAGGTAGGCATCTTTAAAAACAACCGAACACCCGAACTATGTAGATAAACGCTAAACGGTCGCGTCGTCGCTGGCGGCACACCTGTACCTCTACCACGAGTCCACACTAGTTCACAGTGACCGTACTCGCTAGCGACGGCGTAAATGATTTGTATGGAGAATTGTACTTCCGTAAGTGACCGCTAGAGGCGCTGTACAATTCTCCATACAAATAACCCACGCCGTCGCTAGCGAGTACGGTCACGGAAACCAGTGCAAACTCATGGTAGAGGCACTGAACTTTGTCTACTCACGGAGCTAGTTCAAACCGGTTTGTCTCCGAGCGGGCGCCGCTGCACGCTCCCCCCCCCCCGTCCTGTCCGTGACAGGTCACGCACACATATATTGTGCGTGTAGTAGTGTAATGCGTGCGCGACGTTGTTTGAACTTTTTATTCTACTCCGTATTTATTCATGTGGTTCAAACAGTAAAGACAAGTCTAATACAGAGAAAGTGACGCTTTATTACCATTCTCTACCTACATCTTACTTTGCTCATTCACAAAAAATGTTTCGACTTACGAGTACCTAATAGTTTGGTTTTGGTTTGACTTAAAACTGGTTACATTTCGACAGCTATCATTCCGATATTATTTTTAACGCATAATACATTTCACCGATTGATGGATAACCCTCTGTATTCTTTAAGTGAGTTTTTGGACATAATTTTTTCTTGACATAATTTTAATATTGGTATATGTTTTAATATGTTTTAATTAAATTTATTTTGTTATGACGATCCCTAGTGGAAATACCATTTATTTGTAGTTATTTTTGTACTTTCATTGACATAATGAATTATTTGATTTTGACAACTCTCACTTGGGGACGAATTTATTTTGACACTAGCTTTTGCCCGCGACTCCGTCCGCGTGGAATTAGTAATTTGGGCAGCTTATTTTTTTTTTATCCAATTTGCTTTTTCGTCAATTATGGCTCTCCTTAGTTCCTCGATATAAAAAAAAATACCCCCCCCCCCCCCCCGCACACCCGCGTTCACATTCAACACCGTACTCCCAAGTCAAGCGTGCCTATAGAAGTTTTACTTCAAAAACCCCCGATTTTGAAACATTCTTCCGCTCCGCTCAGCTCCTATTGGTGTTAGCGTGATGATATATGGCCTTCCTCGATAAATGTGCTATCTAACACTAAAATAATTTTTCAAATCGGAGCAGTAGTTTCTGAGATTAGCGCGTTCAAACAAAAAAAACCTGTTCGATAAATTCTTAAAATAGACGTATCATTCTTATTTGTAAACCGATTCAAATGAAACAAACACTAAATGTTAATCCAAGAAAATACCAACATATCAGTGAAAACCGCATCCTTCTAGGTTAAGCCGTTTCTGAGATTAGCGCGCACAAACGCACAGACAAACAGACAAACAGACAATAATTCTAAAAATCATTGTTTTGGGTTCTATTGTGCTAATAAATACAGTTGACAGTTTTTCTCAAATATCTTCAATGTACAGACACCGACTTGTTACAGATTTATTATATGTATAGATTTCCATTTTATTCATTGTTTTTTCATCTTTGGTTATTTTTATTATTATATTATTATGTTTTGTTTTTATAAATTTTTGACGATCTCAGCATAAATTCTTATAATATACTGACTTTAATGTAATAGGTAATAATAGGTATTAACGGGCTAGTTTCCGCAACTCGACGTCTTTTACGCGCCTATTTTGCGTAACTATGACTTTAATGTATTATATAATGTAATTATTATGTCTGAGTGAATAAATAAACTAAACTAAACTAAACAACTTTACCAACCTCTAGCTTTATAAACGTTTTGTCTATCTGAAAAACTGTAGTTTCTTCAAAGAACTCGATATCAACATCCGCAGTGATCAGTGATGAATTCTTTAAATCTATGGTATACTCTTCCTCATATATTCTAGAAAAAAAAAAACAAGATCGTTTGTATTTCATTTACATTGTAATGTAATGTAAACAATCTACTTACTTTCGGAATTATCTATCTACTAGTTACAAACCTGTTTGCTCCAATGAAAATTGGACCAAATTCAAATATCTTCAGATCATCTAAATATGTAATTTTATAAACATTATCTTCAACCGTTCTTCTAACGAAATTTTCAAACATTTTTTTCGGTCTACTATCTAACCTGTAAAAATTGGAAAACCATTTTTAACCAAGTTCAACGTGAACAAGAATTTATATTTACGTACTGCTTTCTGGCAACTTAAGCCGAAAAAAAATACAGTATTGGACTGTGTTTACTCCAGTGTATTAGATTCACCCCGAATAACTTAAAAAAAATATTATGCTTAATTTTTTTATCTTATTTTAACTTTTACCTGGGCACGTCGCAAATTCCAGTGACGCGAATATCGACTCGTGAGTTTGGCCACCCACTGACCTCAACAAAGCGCTTGACACTAAAATGACCTTCCAATTCTGGACTAAATGAATATTTGCATCTCACAAGGTCACCTGGCTGCAACACTATACGTTCCTCAGGAGCTAATTGAAAAAAAATCAGTAGATAGATTCAAGGTCATAACTTATAAATTTTATAATATAACACAGAGTAAACACTAAAGATTGGTATTTATTGATACAGGTTCCGATTTAGAGGAGAACCATACCGAAACTGGATGTTATCCGTTCATAACTTGATCAAAACTATCGAAATTGATAAACGACGAATATGAGCTCTACCTGGAACTGTTTTCATGCTACACAAAGGTTGTGGACAAGGATAGTAATCTTCACTTTCTTCATCAGGTGCTTTTTCTATAGATGTGGAAGGAATTTCACTAGTCGAAGTTTGAGATGAGGCTACCTAAAATTTCAGTAACTTTAAATTAGACTAATAACAGGTAATAACCATTAGCTGTAAAACAGAAAATTTATTAATAATCGTGTTTTCTTCGGACCTTTTTACCGCAAGTACAATGCCATTTAGACATGATATTCAAGATATTGTCTTGTGTTGTATCATCCAAGAGATTCAGATCAGTCAGTTGATTACATTCACATTTTTTGATCTGTAAGCAAACAAATTAAGATAAAAAGATAAGATAAGATAATTTATTCAATAATTTGCAGTACAACGTGACAAGAAATACAAGGTTTTACAAAAGTCTATGTAACACTTATGCGTGTAAATTGAATTAGCATGCTTATTTTGTTCCTAGTAGTGATAAGTTATATATAATGCAGTATTTCTGTTACCAATATGTAATATAGCACCGTGCGACATGGACGTGAAAATAATTTACCAGTGTTTATTTGAAGTAAACTGCAAAATGTGATGAATTGATGATAGATAGACAATAAAAATGACAACATCAGCTGACGCGTTTGTTTGTAGCATTTACTTCCATCATATGTAACTTACCGGCATCTCATCCAAAAAGCACCACTTTAGAGGGTCTTCGTGATGAATGTGAGGCATGGTTTTTTGTAGCAATACTGTGAATTCTTTCCTCTTCACTGGGCATTTAAGAACGTCTAGCGGCTCCTCTTCTCTCAATGCTACTTGAACAAAAGGCGCCGTCGCAAACATATCCATGAGTGCATCTTTGTAATGTAAGCACGGGCACATGATCAGCGTAACGGGAAACCCTCTATCCTCGAAGCTCACGTCTGACATCTGGATCAAAAAACTCAATTGTGCGCAAATATGTTCAAAGAGCAACAGATAGATTGCACCGCCCAAGAAGCTCAAAATAATTGCGTGCGTGCGTGTGTGTGCGTTTGTTTGATACCGACTTTACCAAAAACACAAGTACACTACTAAGCTAACAGAAAGTGCTTGATCAAATAATGTTTATTCACATCTCAATATTCTTAACGTTAATTAAGAAAAATTAATACCTGTACATGGATATCAGATTTCTTCTTGGTTTTCTTCTGTGCGGTCCCTATAACTTGACCAGTGAAACCGTATAGTGGAACTCCGAGATCTCCTTCCTCAAACACCCAATTGTTTGCGATGTTAACAAGGTTTTCATACGTATTTTTCATATAGTCGTTATATTTCGTGTTCATCATAAGATATTCGTTTGTAGGCTTGCCTATTAATTTAATTTCAAAAAATATTAATAATTTAAGGAAACTTTTGAAAAATTATATTTATACACCGGGTTTTTTGATTTCCTTTAACTTAAAGGGGGACTTCTTCAGGTCAAATGAAGATAATTTCTCTGAGACATCAGTATGTACCGTATACATATACCATTTAAAAAATAATCAACTATTAAATTTAATGAATACGTGGTTAACCAGTGCTATGGGTTATTGCTGCCAAATTTAATGACCTAATGATTTTATTTTTAAATTTCGTTTAGAAGAAAATTTAAGAAGTGAGTTTGTTTAACAATAATCTACTTAAGTAATTGTCTTTGATATGTCACGTCAATGTCATGTCACTTATGTTTGAGCATAAAAGGCCTTTTAAGGGAAATAATAATAATAATAATAAAATAACCCACTGGCAAGTGGTAGTTTGCTTTTGTCTAGAAATTAATGCACTTGGCTCCACCCTTTTGATTAATGCTCTAAGTCTTCAACTTAGATTATTTATGCACTAGATAGAGCTTTGGTGGCATGGAAACGTTCCGTAAAAATATAAGCCAATTGGCTTATATGTCATTTGCGTCATTTGCAGGGTTGCCAATAGTAATATGCTAAAATCCCCAAACGCATTGTCGAAATTCCCCACGTGTGGGGAATGAAAAATTATGTGGGCCGAGTTACTTAGTTTAGAGCTGTTGCGAATAATGAATTGTAGGAAATTAATCAAGACTAGCAGAAATTTGATGTCAAATGTCGCGTATTTGTGTTTATACTTAAAATCCCCTCATTTTCCCCGAATTGAAGCTCTCCCCACACATTCCCCAATCAGCTTCACTTTCCCCACATTTTGGGGAATGTGAAATTAACTGGTATCATTAAGCACGCACACAGTGACAACCGGAATGACGTAACGCGATCGTAATATGAAGCTGTCAAATGGATTTGTGGACGTTTTGTATCGCAATGTTTGCTACTGACGCTCCATCTAGTGCATAAATAATCTAAGGTCTTCAATTATTAATACTTGACACTAACTTTTGCTAACTATAAAGTGCCTTATATATTGATCAATAAAATCGTAATGTACCTACCTATGGAAAAGTAAAATATATTTTTTTTTAAACGATACCTACACCAGGTACTTTCTGTGAGTGTACCAAGTAGTATATCGTAGTTATTAGTATCGTAGTAAAGAAAAACACAGTGTATATACATACATGGATAATCAATAATAGTAACCTTTATTTATTTATTTATTTATTCATTTATTTCAAACATGTAGTTCATATCAGGCATACCTTTGGTTTCATCCTTTTTATTAACTTTCTTTTTAGACTCCGAACCACTTACAACCAGTAAAGACTTGCTGCGATCTGATAGACAGTAAAAAGAGAAAATTTAGGAAGTTATTTTAAAGCGATAGGTAGTTATTTATAATTTATAAGTACTAAAGTATTGTAAAATAACTATCCAACATACACAAAACGATTTATTAACTCTTACCTACGACTAACTTGCACTTACCTGAACTCGAACCGAACCTGAATGATAAAATAGAAATGTTTCATGCAAAATATACCTGTCCCGGCAGCTCCTTTAAGGCCTTTTGCTCTTTGTTGTGTATCATCGGCCCTGGAAAATATTTAAATGTTATTTTCCAAAAATGATAAACATGATACAGGTATGCGTTTCTATCATACATAAATTTACCCGTGTAGATATTTAAGATTAAAAAAGAATTTTGAAAATCGGCCCACAATTGGCGGAGATATCGATGAACATACATAGAAAAAAAAAATACAAACAGTCGAACATAGAACCTCCTCCTTTTTTTGAAGTCGGTTAAATAGTTCGTATTTCCGGACAGATCTGTGTGAGCTGCAGTGATTAGGCTGTTTACTGAACCAGTGAGTTATACCATGACTGCTGGTCAGTTTATGTTAAAAAAAAAACAGATGAAATAATTATGTTAAACTATACTTCAGAGCATTTCGTGATTTCTCCAAATACTTCTTTCTTCTTTCCTCTAAACCGTATAAGACATAAATAGATCGCAATTCAGGGGAAGACTTTTCATACTCTTCGGTGTCCATATCCTCAAAATTGTCTATTATTTCTTTTATTTCTGTCTCATTATATTCTTTATGGGCCATTCTGAAACTCGAGCAACCATTTCTCAGTTATATCTAATAAAAATTGCAGTAACTTAAGTATGATTTTATGTAAATTTCTGATAATTCTTTCACAGTGACGAGTTAGAAAATTATGTAAAGTTTTTTAGAGTTCCACACTGCAAAAGGAAAGACAGAAACCTTGTAGAACCACTCGTTTGACGTCTGTTTGTCACAGCCAGTTTGCTCTGAATCTACTGAATCAGAATTCTTGTTTTTGACAAATGTTTCTATACATTGACCGTTATTAAAGTAAGTATACCACGTCAAAGGTGTGGTTATTTACATTTTTACAAGCCTTTATAAATTATAACAGTGTTCAATCAAACTGACTTAACCATTTGCTGAAATATTTTAAATTAATTAAGAAAAACCTTGAATGTTTTATAATGTTAAAATGAATGGTAGTTGCAAAGTTATTTATCGAATAAATGAAAATTGACCCCAACCCCGCTAACTGCGCCTAAAATTTTCAAAAAATATACCTACTTAAAATGATTAAGAAAATAGTTGCAAGTTGTATCCGATACGCAATTGAGCGATTTTTTTTTGTCAAACGATACTTACTCGTCCAATAAATCGTTTTCACGCTGAGCTTCTTCAAATGCTTGAGCCCATTTATAAAAATCAGATTGGCATAGTACCAGATGTACATTCCTTATCGAGCGTTTGCAGTTAAGTATTGTGGTAAGCACCGTTGGCGGACTTTTTATCATAACGCTTGTCAATGAATCTACCACAAAACCCTTTTGAAACTTAGAATGAGCAAAAAATTCTGTTAATAGTTCTTGCATCAAATCCTAAAAAGTAAAGCTGTAATTTAGAAGCGAAACTTTAAAGGTATGTAGTTTTAATTGATACATAACGCAGATAACCTGGTGAAACATAGTTGTAGACCCGAGTGCTATATGCGATCCTAATGAGGAAGTGGGTGTAGTTTTCTTTTTCTTGTCGCTCGCCTTTGAACGTGGTGTAGCTACGTTCTTATTATTAGCAATGAATATAATCTTTTTAAACATGATATCAAATTCGTCTTCAGTTTCTCCGAACACTTCTAAAAATAAAGTAGGTATAATTACTTAATTAGAAGCACCCAAAGTAATTTAAATTGTAATAAAAGTAAAAAAACACTGTTAACAATGGCATTTTATGTATTTGTTTATCATCTCAGCTTCCTTGTTCTACCCACGATTGGACATAGCTACATGTAATATTTTAATGGTAAATTTCCAATTTGTAAGTATCAATTCTAATGGACTTCCTAATTGACCGTACTTAAACTTAAATGCCAGGTAACAACATATTTTTACATAAAAATGTGCAAATATATCATCATCATCATCATCATCACAGCGTATATACGTCCCACTGCAGGGCACTAGCAACTATATACTTCATTGTAATTGTAAATATGTGTACTAGTAACAAATTAGGCGGACTTACACAGACCAGAATTACCTAGGTAAGGTTTAGTAGAGTCACAATGTACGTCTCTAATCCAGAGTCAACGATTTATTTTTTTAACCCAAGACCGTGCAAATGGCCCTTAGATGATACATTAAAAATTTTTGATTGAACTCGGTGCTAAATCATTGGCCCTACTTTTGTCATCATCTGTTTCATTCAACACAACACACTTTATATAAATTCTACAGTTAAATTACTGACCTTCTTCTTCACCTTCATCTTCATCATCGTCTTTGTTCGTACTTTTCCTAGATAATTGATACATTTCGTTAATAGTACTAACAAGCGTTTCTTTTGCCGAACAGTTACTGGAACATAATGCTTCCACGATGCATACATCTATGCTAACTGTTGGCAATTCTAAGCTTTTGCCAAGGGTATAAGCCATTTCTTGGCTTTGCATTTCTACACAATCATAAAAGAAATTTTAAAGGAGCCCTTGGGACACTATGAAACATTTATATAAAATAAGAATTCACCTTCACACGGAGAACCATGAAAAAATACAACAAGCCCTTTAGAATGTAAATCTAAGTCGCTATTAATCGTCTCATTGCCGAATACTTCCAGACATTCTTGGAGAGGATCTACGTTGTTGTCTTTCAACAATCTCATTTCATCTAAAACATATTTGTCAATCAAAATCAATGCTGTTATAAAATGTAAATACCTATCTGCGTATATTCATAATTTATATTCAACTCTTCAGCATCTGCGAAAATACATAATTAAAAACATTCAATTTACCTATATGTAGAAAGACAAAAGTATGTACCTGCAATTATTTGTGCTTCTGTTCTGAATTTTCTAACAGGAGCTTCTGCTTTATCTCCTCCTTTATCTACTCCCTTATCTCCTCCCTTCGCAGATTTTGGCGGCGGTTTAGGTGGTTTGGCTTTCCTTTCAAAATAAAGTTAGCTTAAAATATCACACTTAGTTATATGACTTTGATTTAAATTAGTACCTATACTAAAATTTTTAAAGACAAATTAAATTTTTAAACGTACTTTCCCGCACCCTTCGCATTAGCTGCTTTTGCTGCGGCGGCTTCTTCGTCTATAGTTCTGTAATATTATTGATACCAACTTAACTACATTTCTTATTTAATTACATTTCGATCACACCAAAGTTATATTAGTTACCTACTTTTTAACGTTATCTGTAAACTTTTTGAAGAAAGCGTATATTTCGCATGGCAATCCATCGCCAGGTTTAATTGCAGGTACAAGCATTTCTTCAGGTTTGTCATAATATTCAAATAGTAGTTGATAAATATTGTCCTCTTGCTTCCATTTCCTGAAAAATTAAAGTAAACAGAATCATTACTGTACATAACGTCATTATCAAATATGGACAATTCTGCGACTTTACTCACTGATCACTATGTGCAAATATAAGTTCAAGCGGAAACGGGCAAGGGTTCGTCAATCCAAAATATATATCAGTTGTTTCCGCCCACGGCAACGTTGGTGGAAAAGAAACGTTGGGTCCAATGATGTGAACATGCGGCAAAATACCTTGCCCGATTACTGGTATTGTCATTCGGTTAGGGTTCATGTGGAATCGAAATATTAATAAACCCTCATACGTCATCTGCCGGACAAAATATACAGCGTGAATTTAATATTTTACGATCATATCGTCGGGTGACAAGCAAAAGTCAAATACCTACTTAAAACAAGGCTCGTATCTCAGTATTAAATTAATACACTTCGTTTTTTTTAGCATTAGAAAGAAGGTAAGCGATCTTGACGTGTATTTTCATTGAAAAACACTTTTGAAAAATAAATCACGGCAAATAAGTAACAATTAACAAGGAAATATGGTAATTTATATTCTTTTGGTTTCCTAAGTAATAGTTACTATTTTTTAAAAGCGTTTTTCAATAAAAAGACATATCAAGATTGTTTACCTTATTTTTAATGTTAAAAAAACGAAGTATAACTAGATACGACTTTTTGAAGAGCAGCGACAGAAAATTTAGTGAGTTTTGCTTGTCATCCGGTGATGTAAATATTGGTTACACGATATTAGCTAATAAAACTCTATTAATACACATCTTACAAAAATAGAAGTTATAGTAAAAATTAACCATGATTTTCATTGTGTAGGTATAAAAAAAATGGTGTTTACTTCCGTTGTAGGCTTGAAAGCTATACTGAGCCATCCGCCCTCGCCTGGTTCATATTTGCCGGAACTATTCAACACCATCATGGGATTGTTACCCGTAGTTTTTAGTCGTAGAGTTACAAACCATATGCAAGTTGGTTTTCCCCTGATAAAAACAAGTAAAGTACAGTCTATTATATTTATTTCGTTACAAAAAGCACAAGTGAATTGAATTAGTAAATAAAAATACCTACTTATATATAAAGGTATATTCGTGGGATAAAAAGCGAGGCTTTTATTTAAACTACGATTTTTAATTTCGTGAAATTCTCACAAATACCAGATTTTGACGTTTCAGAGGCAACAAACGTTTTTTCATTTCAAATCTATTAATTATTTTAGAAACATAATAAAATAGGCACATTACTAATTATAAATATAGTGAAGGAGAGCTTTTACTATAAGAAGTTATCAGTTTTCATTTATTAGTCTATATTTATTTCATAGGTTTTTAAGAGATTCGAGTTTTCATGGTTCGTGTGAGACAGTTCATAATTATATTAGTCCTCTTTAAAAACATAACACATACCAATAAACAAAAACTTTGCAAGGAAATAATAATATATCAATCAACGTAAACGACAAAAATAATATGGAAACAGGAGAGCGAGCACATTCGAACATTCAAGACAGATAATATTATTAATATTTTTTTAATATTTTTTTGACAGAAGAATGATATTTGATGGTTTTTATTATATAAGTACTATGTAACTTGTCTATGAAATTTTAAATTACAAACCTCTTGAGACGACGATTGAAACATAATACATAACTATTAATTATAATTGAAGTCCGAAAGTTTGTGATATATGTCAATCATCGCAATGATACCCGAGACAATTTATTTTTTACTCATAAAAGGGTTAAATATTCTAATACGTAAAAATTAATGATTTATTACATTATGTCTAATTTTAATGTGTAGGTATATTAAGGAATTTGTGCTCTGTATTTACTAGTTTTTGTTTTATCTCGTTTAAATTTTCGGGAAATATTTTTTGCCTAGTAACACTAAGAAATGTCAGAATTCCACGAAATTAAAAATCGTAGTTTAGATGACACTCGCACAATTATACGGTACAGTTAGCTGCAGAGAAAAGATACCCCCTGTAACGCAGGTAAACACACCGGGGGGTACCTTTTCTCTGCAGCTGACCGTACTAGCTGATGACCGCGGCTTCGCCCCCGCTAAAGCAGATTAAAACGTATTTTCCCGTGGTAAAAAGTAGCCTATGCCACTCTCCAGCGCTTCTACTATATCCATACAAAAAAGAACGGCAATCTGTCGCTCAGTTTCGACGTGAAAGAAGGATAAACAAACAAACAAACAAACAAACAAACAAACAGACACACTTTCATATTTATAATATTAAGTATGGGTGAATTTTCTTTTATACGGTTTATGTATGCGTGTAAACACGTTTGCAGTTCCCACACAGCTTTTTAGAATACCCTGACAACCCTGACTCATTTGATAACAAATTAACTGCAGGTCTTATTGCTAAAACAACGCCACTTCAGAACTGTCGCGTAGTACATACATCACACTACTGGCACTGGACTCACGAACGCTTTTCAGCGCCATACATTTTCATACCTACCACTCACCGGACTTGGCACGTGTTAAAATAAATGGTCTCTATGCTTTGGATGATAATTAACGTCAATATTCTGTAAGTCAGGTAGGTAAACTTACACATTCTTAAGGGGTATTGAACTTATAATTTTATCCCCGCATCTTACTGATCCGAAGTCTACTGCAGGTACGTTTGATGACAAGTACGGCACAGCACACAATGCTTTGATTTTGATTGGTATTGTTACTCCATATGGTACCTGAAAAGTTAAGGATGTTTATTTAATATCCTGTATATTGTCAACAATACCTAAGGGTCTTGCTTGAGAGGTCTTACCTCCAAATTAAAGTATGTTTCTACATCCTGCTCTAATTCGGTAAAATCAATTGAAGTTGGCGAGAATGTAACCTCTAATTTTCCTGATTCACCGGGATTTAGTTTTCCACACAACTTTATCCCAAGCCACGTCGGGACTTGAGTTCCTTTTGCAAAATGTAATTTTGTGACGATAGGTCCGTAATTAATTATTTCTGCTACACATTGAACCTGTATTATCGAAAAGAAAAGTACTTATTTATTAGAAAGTACACTGTAGGTAAAAATATAAAGAAAATATGTGTTAACTAACCGTGCTGCCTGTGATAACCACTCCAAAATCAATAACGTAAGGCGTTGTGTGAAATCCAGGAATAGGTCCCATCTTTGAAGTTGTGGAATATGCTGTTAAAATTTCTGGACGAAACTTAATGTGATTTGTAACCAGCATTCTCTCAATCGCCAGTTCTATATCCATGGTCGAAGGAAATCTGTCCTAAAATAATATTGAACTAAAAGTCAAAGCCTAAAAAAAATCTTAAAGCATCAAACACATTCAGAAATATAATACGAATAACCATGCTAACTTACGTACCAAGGTTGAGCAAATATACCAGTCACGCTGCAAATCAGGATCTTCAAAACATTTTTCTCCCAGAGGCGAGTTCAAATGCTCTGAAGTCCCTTTCATGAATATTTCGCTTACAGCTTCTAAATACTCGTGAGACAAAGTTTGAATCGCCAAATACCCTAGTTCCGGATGCAGCTAAAACATGTATACATCGTTACTACTTTGAAAAGCTCATAATCTCAAAATTGATCATCTAGCCAAATGAACCTTGCTAAGTTTGTATCAAGGTTCAGTTTGGTTTACATATTGATTTGAGATACGAGCTGTTTTCAAAGTAGTGACTATATGATAATTCAGAAACACCCAATAAGTAGAGGAATAAAAAATAGTTAACAGCATAAAAACATACTTACGTATACAATTTCAGGTCTGTTTAGTAAAATATACACTTGTGGAATAACTCCCCAACCGAATACTTCGATATGAATGTGAGGGAGGTGCCCCATCTCCAACAAAAAAACTCTATGAAAGTATCCTACAACTCCTGGTCTCATTACAATCTTCATCTCTGCTTCTTCTTCCGGCTCTAATATTTTTTCAGGTGGTACTAAGTCCAGTATGGTGCCTTCAAGCTCGTTTTGAAATTTAGGTTCATTGAGATATGTTTTGTATTCAAAAGTCAATTGAGCAATATTTGTTAAAATCAACTTCTCGGATGCATGTTCGTGAAATGATCTGATTTTAAAGTTTAATTTTTGAGTATTTATTTTGTACATCAATTCGGAACTTTGTCCCGCCACGGCGATATATTCCGATGGACCTCCTAGAACCTCGCATTCGAGGACAGCTCGAACATTGATATTGGGCTTTGGAGTGAATATAACGTGAATATATTGACATTCGTTAGGTTTCAAGATTCCTCTATGAGGGGTCAGTTGCAGAATTTCATTTGTGCTAATTCTGTTATTATCCTTTGTGAGTTTTGGAAACTTACAAATCCAAGGAAATTCAGTATCGTAGTCCTTGGTTATCATTGGGGCTACTTTTTTGATTACTTTCGCCATAACTAGTTCCAAATCTACAATATTTTCAAGATTCAACGATTCCATTCCAACGGCGTCGTAAGTTCCAGTTACCAGATCGTTTAAGGTTTCGTAATTTTCTTTTCCCGCCTTACCAGTTACGGGAGGAACCGGACCACGGCTCTCTGTCAGGTCTTGAAAGTAACACACTGAAAAGTATTTAAAAATAAATTTATTTTCCTGATTATGCCATGTTCACTAATTTTTAGGGGCCGCTATAACAACAAATACTAAAAACAAAATAAGATAAATATTTAGGGGGGCTCCCATACAACAAACGTGTATTTTTTGCTCGTTTTTGCTCGATATTGATAACAGCAACAGGTAGACGCTTGAAATATTCACAGAATATTTAGTTATATATTCACTTTAAAAATAAATAATTAAATTAAAATAAAACTAATATTTATCGGGGGCTCCCATACACAAACGTGTTTTTTTGCCGTTTTTATAGATAATGGACGGAACCCTTCGTGCGCGAGTCCAACTCGCACTTGGCCGGTTTTTTTCAAGAATTGATTTACTAATTGTTTTTAGTAATCATTTAAATTAATCCTTGAACATACATACCACTTCGATCACCCGTAGTTTCAATAGTAGGTGTTTGTGTCTCACTTTTACTGTTAGCGAAGTCCAATTCTGGCTGTTCTTAAAAATAGCAAGTCGCTGTTAATTCTCGTAATACTATAAATAGGCATCGCATCGCAACATTTAAATCATATTCGTTGAAGTAAGTTTGCGGCTCTAACAATTTGTTTTGTTTAACGGTTTAACTAAACCTACTTTAATCTTTTGAGTTGAATGAAAACAACCTCAATAAACTTAATTTCAACGATATCTGATGATAATATTGTATTATCTTATTCTATTCTTACCACGGTAATGCGACTAATGAAACATTTTTTCCATTGAAATTTGTAGCAAACAAGAAGCGGAGTAACGTTTTGTATTTTAATAGTTTTACTTTCAATACTTCCGTTCAAAATACACTGAAAATCTACCCGAGGTGATATGATGAACATATTTGGGAAGTTGATTTTTCCTATGAGTTTGATAGCATCCTGAAAAATAAAATCAGTTGGTAAGATGAATTATATGTATTATATAAATCTCCTCAGAGATTTATCTAAAAAGAGCACCCTCTTAACAGACCTCACTTATTAGTGGTCGGGCTATAATACTTATATTACCTTTATGAAATGGTTTTGCGTAGCTTTGAATTTTAAACTGAACAAAAAAAGTAAATGGAAAATCTATAGGCCATACATAATACACATATCGCCCAAAAGCACATTAAATTACCTTGTTTTTATGCCCTTTAAATTTATTCCTCATTAGTTCACAATAGACTCGCGACTTCAAAGACAAATGCTTCGTTGTATCCAATAAAACTTGTAACTTCATTAGTTCTTGATCTTCCAGACGTTCTTCGATTGTATGTGTTAAATTAAATGCCATTTTAATCTTATTAATATCTTGAAAGAATTTTAGTGGTCCTTTTCTTAGGGGCTGTACTGGCTTTAATGTTAAATAGTCTAAAAATACTTTCGATTGATAGGCGCCATTTTCATTTAGTATGTTCGGTACATTTAAGTCATCCTCATTGTAACATATGCAGCAGCATAACTGCTCGTCTTCCGTGCGAATTTTATAGGTGCTCTGCTTTTGAATAAGAGCAAAAGGTGGCTTAACGCTTATTTCCATATCCAATGGTAGTTTAGAAACATTCTTTATCGTCACAATATCTGAAATGCAACATAATAAATTACTTTATAAAAAAAGGGCAGCCGAATGAATGCTGGGTAAATTTAAATTTAAACCTGTTAGTTTGTAGTATTCGCTATATGGGCCATAATCATATCGAAATTCTATAACTGAAGACGATACTTCTATTTTCGGATCCACAAATTCCGCAACTATTTCACATTCTAGTAACAGCTCTTTTTTATTGATGCCCTCCACACTTCCTACTAAATACCACATTTCCTTGACAGTTGTTACTTTATGGGAAGTAGCTGATACTGCCATCTCCATTTTTTCACCAGCTGCCATTTTAAATATCCTAGGTTCCAAATTAAAGAAACCACTGCAAAATTTTAAACTATGGTCAGTACAACAACCCCATCGAGGCTAAAACGTTTAATTATCGATAGGAAAACCATACGCCGCAAGTGGTTTATTCTTAGGTGCTTTGTAATGTTCACTCCATTCCAAAGCGTGCATTCGTGTTCCACAATTTTCCAGTATAACTTTACAATCAAGAGTAATCCTTGTAAAATGGCGACCCAGGACGACTCTATCACGGAGCTCCCCAACTACGATGCTAGTACCCACTCCAGTGGCTGATAATGGGACAAGCTAAAACAATTTAATTAACATACACTGTATTAAGCTAGCCGTAATAGTCAATTTACTTTTAAACTTTATTGGTACCTAGTACTCACAATATCTTTAACCTTTTCCAGCTGGATGACCACCTTGTTAGTGTAAGTGTCTGCATCGAACATATAGAGCGTGAGAACCAATTCTGTTTCCGCTTCCGGTTCAATGTGTCCTTCGCTTGGGTGAATTTGCCATCTCCCATCGCGATTTAACTACTTACCAATAATTCTACGTTAATTATTCATAATTATCTTTTAATTGTTTACATAATACATGATCGTAAGTTGCTCTACGTACCAATGCCGCTTTATAGTTTACGTACACCGGAGAATCATTGCACAGTGTCAGAATTTTACGAGATTTTGTTAGTAATTTTATTTGTCCCCAGTGCAATGCCATTGGGCTACATGTAACTATAGGTCTTACTCCACAACTTGTTATGTGACATATTTCAATACTTTTCGACAACCCAAACATATTCAACCTGTAAAAGAAAAGAAGAAAAGTATTATAAAAAAAGCTGGCGAATACTCCAAAGTGATATCTTACAAAATTTAATTTCATGGTGCATTTAAAAACGGTCTAAGATGAAGCATGCTAGCCTAGAAAAAATACGAAATAGGTAAAAAAAAACACTAACCTGATTGTATGTTCCTGAACGCCAAGAACACCTGTCTTTACAGTCACTGGAAAGGATATGATGCTATTAGGCTCTATTACTCCTTCTTTCATTCCAACTGTGACCTCTAATGTTTCTTCCTCCTGAAAACATGCGTTGTTTAATATAAAACCATAAAAGCTATAACATTTTACATATTTTTATTATGAGAACAATGAAAGTACATCCTGGTCTTCCATAGTGAAGTATCCTTGAAATTCATTAGATATTACTTGTATCTCATATTGGTATGGAAAATCCAAGAAGCATGCTCGCAGTTTTATGTCCGAAGCTGAAATAAGTTCAGGGACTCTGGCATCAAATGTTACAGGTAAAATGATTGGAGGGCTGTCCGATTTTTCCAGTTCTAATTCCAGTGATGTTTGATTCGCTCTTATTAAATTAGCAGTTAACGTTACCTGTAATACCAATAATAGTTTATGATAAGTATATAAAAGATGTTGAATACGTGTTACGATGTTGTTCAGACTAAAATCAATAAACACACTTTTAAAGAAACTCTTGATTCGGGTGCCATATCAATTTTGCATGGCTCTATATTGAACTCTCTAGGCCATTGGGGGACTTTTGGTTTGGGCATTTCAGCAACGGCGTAGTCTACCAACGTGATGCTACTTATTTCCGGGCCATCAGATGAAATTTTTACTGATGCGTTTACATTAACTACTGATTCATTAATCACGTCTAATTCCAAAGTTTTTGGGACTCCTGCAATTAAAACACAATATTATACAGATCTAGATCATATTTATTACAAGAAATCGTTTTTAAGTAATTGCAAGTATATGGAACTAAAGTTAAAGTTTGTTAATAGGAAAGGAACCTTACCAACGCTAACCATACCAAAATCTAAGCACGGGATGCTAAACATTAAGGAAGGGTAGATGACTTCACCTCTGAAATAATTTGCAGATTTTAAATAAATTGCTTACCGCGTAGACAAGGATATAAAATTATGAATTGAGAGCTTATTGACAAACTTACTTTAAGTAAAGTTTCAATACTACATCTGAGTCACGTATGACAAAATTAATTTCCTCAAAGTAAGGTCCCTGATTTGAATTAGAGAACGAAATGACGAATATTTCCCTGTCCCCGGGACGCAAGCAGTGCAGCTCTGGGGAGCAGGTGATCACACTTCCGAAGAGAGGTGGCACTTCCGTGTACAATAGTACTCCATTTATGTGACCTAGTAAATGTAAAAAAACATTTCAACGACCGACTACATGAAGGGCGCTCTGTTGCAGTTGCTGAATTATTCATCAAATACCTTTGTTAATAGCAACAATCTCGTAATTGTAAGTCTTATTGATATAAACACAGTCCATGTCAAGAGTTTCTACGTTAAGATTTATCGATGGGGGTAGAGACGTCCCGAACATTGACAACGGTACGCGATCTGGGACGCCATCTATATCCAGATACGCTGTTGCTTTGAATTCCCCTATTGTTTTTGGATTAAATGTAATTGTCAACTCCGTAGACTTGTTTGGCCAAAGTTTTCCTGACTGAAAATTAAATTTTGGATTATAAATCTTGGTATTGTATTGTATTGTAAATCTTTTATAAACATTACTTACAATGGGTGTAATAGAAAAATGTGTATCTTGAAAATGTAAAGTTTCGTCGGCGACAAGGGCATGTATTTCGTCATAAAATATCCTCGTATACACTCGCTCGTGTTCAGTACTGCTCAGTACATCATATTGCACAAGTTTTTGGCTCTTTGCAGATTCACTTTCTTTTAGGTTATAAAATATTGTTGCTAATTGCAATTTGTCTTCAAAATCTATTCGTGAACGGGATTCCAAATATTAAAACATGTCGCAAAATAGCATTATGATAAAGAGTTTTAATTTTATTCGTAAATCTTAAAAGGTACCTACCATAATAAAGGTGATCATTCTTCATGCACATGTACGTGAGAGTATGATTAGACTTGTTGGTAATCTTGAAAGTTTGCTGACGCACCATTGTTGTGTATGTCTCCAAGAATCTGACAACCTGTTTCTCAAGCTCAATGTTGACCATGTGAGTTGTACCACGAAGTCTTATCCTAAAATGTTCACCTAACCCAAACATGTATACTCAATAGTGCTACAAATATATCATAACATCAAATGAGAATGTGCTTATTACAACTAACCTGTTTCAAAAATGGCGTATAACGAGCCTTCACCATTTCCTAAGTGCATTGTTTTGAATGTGATTGTCACCTCAAGGTTTTCTTGAGTATTTAAACAAACAGATTTTGGTTGCACTGTAAATGGACTGAAATAAAGCAGTGAATAAGTAATCAATTGCAATAAAATTCACGTTTCGTTAAAAAAATATATATATAGCAAGAATTTACCATCTTGTGTTAAATCTGAAAGCAGCGGGAATGATCCCTAAATTGTGGATGATCACGGAAACTTTATTTTCAACTTTCAGCGGTACTTGCGGAATAACTATTTCATCGGGAAAGTCAACTACTGGTCTAGGCCCCATAGCTAAATTAAAAAAAAATGTATTTAGTAACTTATCACACACAACTGCTATTAGCTCCTAATTTCAAGGAAAATACGGATGACCAAGAGATAATTTTTTTCGAATTCTACACACGCAAAACGTACACATGCCCTATGAGAACAATTTCCCAATTTGTACACTTTTTCAATATGTGCATTTTCAAAAATGCCCATTTTCTCAAAATGCACCCTTTCTTAAATCACATCTTTCGGTCACTATAGGTAGTCTTTCTCAAAACACATCACAGATATCAAATAACATATACTTAGTCATAGACATACTAAAATAAAATAGAAAATGGTGAAACTAACCTTGCATTGCATTAAAAGAAAACATATTAAGAATTGTGAATTTGTGAAGTAATTCAACATTATAAAAGAATGTACATTGACTGGTAGAGATCCCTTAAAGGAATAAGTTCGCCTTTGTACATGCATTTCAACGGTTGTCAATAATGTTTTTCTTTTTTTTTCCTTATTTTTGTACAATAATGAGTTTACATACATACATACATACATACATTTTAAGAAAATGTAACTATTTGGAAGTGCACCTTTTGAGCTCGTGCACAGTGTGTTTTACGATCCCGAGTCGGCGAAAATGATGAAAAGATGTGCATTAGGACACTTATAACAACGATATTAAAGAAAGACGTATACTTACACCGTGAAATTTTAGTGGTTGTTTTCCCGAAACGAAGTGATTTAGTATCGATTGTACAATCGATTTATAATTACTATTTTGACTAGAGTTAAAAATCCAATTGTGAAAAACGAAAGTCGAAAATGACCGCAAACCAATAGTAACGCTTCGTTGGTACCTAACCTATCGTACGATCGTACGCTACTTGTACCAACAAAGCGTTACTATTGGTTTGCGGTCATTTTCGACTTTCGTTTTTCACAATTGGATTTTTGACTCTAGTCAAAATAGTAATTATAAATCGATTGTACAATCGAAACTAAATCACCTCGTTTCGGGAAAACAACCACTAAAATTTCACGGTGTATACTGTTAATATTGAACATTAAGCATTTTTAACTTTGTGGGAAATCAAAGTGTACACCGTAAAACGTTCTCATATTAAATATAATAATTCTTTATCTTGTTCTGTAATGTGAATTTTGATTATTGTGAAATCACTATGACATAATATTTATTAGGATGAGTTTCCAGAGTGCATCATGCATGATTCAATTAGTTCGACAGTACACCTAGCCAGCATTGAGATGCAAAGATTCCAGATTATTTTAGATTTAATTTTCCTTAACTTACCAATGAGTGGCAAAATATACTGGTCCTTATCTGTGTAAAAGGTGACTCTGTGTGTATAGTCTTCGAACTGCACGGGTATGAAAGTGACAGCGAACGTGACGCCGATGCCGGGCGCTAAGCGGGACAGCAGCTGGCCCCCGCAAGGCTTGATGAAGAAGTAAGACGACTCCTTGTAAACCATATTCAAGAACACTGGTGCCTATTTACAGAGCAAACTTATAAACAATAAACGATGAAAGCTATTAGCCAAATATAATATTTAGTTGATTAACACTGTAAATGAATTGAAGGCGTTAAACTAACCTTGCTGATGTTCTTAACAGAGAACTTTGCTACACTTTTCTCATTAGGCTTAAAGTTCTGGAATACGATCACTCTTGGAGTGAAGGAGAGTACGACCTCTTTCGGTAAATTTCCCACTCTGACGATGTTATCTACTTCTAATTTATTCAGGGACTGCAGCCGCTCCTGAGTACTCAGTCTCATTTCCCTTTCATATTGAGATGGGATTATCTAAAGCCAATATGTCAGGTCAGGAATAAGTAAAAGTACCTACTTGCTGCCGTCAATAAACTAGTAAGTAATGAAAATATAAAGATTTATGAGAAATACTCTGTTCATACCACTTCATTCGCGTCCGGAATCTTTTTCTTAGAGAGTAAGTGATATAAGTCAACTGTAAAATATCCATTCTCTGCATATTTCTGCAGTATTTCCATACCGATCCCAATCAAACACACGTTTGACGGCGTATTTGTTTACAAGCGGGACATATGTCACGTCGTTACTAGGATAAAATTTGAATAAAGGAACAAAAAGTGCTTCCGTTTCAATCACTTCAATAATATGCTTTTAATTAAATACTTTTTGTTAATACTTTTAATCGTGCAATCTTGTATATATTTATTTATTTCGGTGATGTCAGAAGCAGCTCTAACGATTTCTATGAAATTTCTTATGGGGTTTGGGGGTTTGGAGACGAACAATCGGTCTAGCTTGGTCTTATCTCTGGTAAATCGCGTGTTTTCGAGTTTCATCCCGAGCCAGTGTCGCTCGATCGCCCAGGTATAATGTAGAGTTGGTTAGCAAGAGAGTCAGGTCAGGGGCCAGTGAATTGACCGCGGGCTGTATAATTTGTACTAAAAATGTAAATACTTTTTTTAATTAAATTATTCGTAGTAATGCTGCTAAGTTCCCAATCCGCACTGGGCCCGCGTGGGAACTACGGCCCAAGCACTCTCATTCTGAGAGGAGGCCTGTGCCCTGCAGTGGGACGTATATAGGCTGGGATGATGATGATGATGAACTGCTGCTAGTTAAGCTATACAAGATCAATTTAATCAATGTCCACTCCAGACAGCTTCTATCAAAAACAAATTCGCAAGGTGTAGAGACGCGGGCAAGAGGGCGCACTGAGTGCGGAAATAGCAGCGCGTTGTAATTTTAGTGGAATCGGGGCAACGCGGCCGCAGACCGAAATAGAGGCGGCGCACGCGTCTTCCCGCTGTCAATTTCGTCCGGATAGGGAGCCCGATTAGCAGTCACCGCCGGCGCCCGACTGCGCTGGAGCCGCGCTGCGAGCTCGGCTGCCAAGTGCAGTGCCCGCATCGAACCCAAACCAAAACCAAACGTACTCGGAGTTGCATAAGTGTTGAGCATGTCGAAAGTGAAAAGTGATCGACCTATTCAGAAAGTGACTCTATTTTCATCTGTGTTCTAGTCGGTCGCCACCTCCTAGGATTCTTCAGGACATAAGGTATCGTTATTGAAATTTTTATTTTTCCCGCTTTTCAAATAATTTATTCCAACTATTTTACGTAGACCCAATTTACATTCGATATATTTTGGGATATGAGAAGCGAAATCGGAACGGGTCGACGAGGCGTCGCCGCTCGCACTATCTCGGTCACAGCTGCTGTCTTCTAAATAATATTGCATCTAGTTGTGTATATGTACTACTACCTATAAGTAGCGCGATTCTTAACAGTTTTTTAAATTCAGTTTAAAATGTCCTCATCTGTGAATTACTGGTAGACCATTTGTATTAACCGTTGCTCTCCCTGTTTGGTTGGGTTTTCTTTAATTTTTCTAAAATTTCCCGCCAGCGGGCGGTTTCTAAACTATTCTACAGTGAATGTGCGAGATTTCTGCCTAACTCTTTTTGACTATTCTCAAGGATATTCTATTCACGTATTCCATGCTATGGTTTGTTAATCGTATAACACAATAACCCGTTGTATACACGTACAGCCAGGCGCGCCGGTTCTGCCAGTCTATGGATAAATTGCGTTTATTTATTACTGCTTCTCTTCACGTTCGTGCTGAGAGAATGCGAATCACAAACCGCTTTTACTTAACTGATTAGCAAAAATTACGATGTGTAGTTCGAACACATATTATTTATTTCCAATAAAATTCATGAAAGCTTAAAACTTATACATGTACCTAAATACGTAATTGTAAGTAATCGATAGGTATATTCCTTTTAGACTAGCCTTCTGATGCTTACCTAAATATATAAAACTAGCTGCTCAAGACTACGTCTGTGAAAAAAACGTCTATCGCTATTCCGCGGGATCTAAACAATTTTCCGGGATAAAAACGATTCTCCTATCTAATGTGTGTCCTTCCTAAGCCCTCAAACTACCTCCATACCAAATTTCATCTAAGCCGATTCAGCAGTTTAAGCGTCACGAGGCAACAGACAGATAGTTACTATCTTATGTATAATTAATAACAACTCATAACATCTTTTAATATTTAAAAATCTCGTGTCACGGTGTTTGTTATCGAACTCCTCCGAAACGGCGCGACTGATTTTTATGAAACTTTTTTCTTTGTATTCGGTAGGTCTGAGAATAGGTCGTAGGCTATTTTTTTTGTACCTACCCCTATTCTTCGCGGACGGAGTCGCGGGCAACAGCTAGTAACACGATAACGATTCGAATACGAAACCTCTAGCTGTGTAGCCAGCTTTGGGTATCCATTCGTTTATTTGATTTGTTTATAGACTTTGTTTGTTTTCTTTTACTCCGTTAAAACGCCAATCCAGGTGAAAATCAGTGAGGTTATAATTTACTTAGAAATATCACATTGCCGAGCATATAAAAGGCGTACTGCACATATTTTCAGTCGAATTATATTCACATCTACTTCGTTTCGTCTCGACATTTTTTTTTCTTATGGACATGAAAAAAGTCTACAGTTATCCCCGAATCTTACTAGATCTTAAATATAATTACTTAGTATTTTGCGTCCCGTAATCACAGACTACTTAGGTATTTGTTAAAATTACCTCGACGTTCCGACCACAGTGCAGCGGCAGCGGTCGAGTCGACCTAGTGGTGGTCAACTCGAGTAACTAACACGGGTTAACTCGAGTTGAGCTTAACTCGAATCAACTCGAGTTGAATTCTCTCCAACTCGAGTTTGAAAGCAATGAAAAATGATTCGAAAAATCATTCGATCTCAAACAATAATTTCCTTTTTTACTTTAATAGTTAGTATAACTCTCCCAATACACTATAAATGAATAATATAAAAAATGAAAGAATTCAAACATAAAAATATCATTTGTTTGCCTGCTCCATTTTTTTTTAAACTATTAGTGCGAATGTGACGGAATAAATTGGTAAAAACTTTGAAAAATCTCTCTGTTTCATCCAATTAACTCGATTTCAACCCGAGTTACGTGAATTTTAACTCGAGTTAAATCGAGTTCTTTTTTTTTTCCCGAGTTGGCACATCACTAAGTCGACCACTCAATGCTGCAATGTGGTGGTGGTGTGTGCAACGTGATTAAGCCCCGAAAATTATTAGTTATAGCTGGAGCCCGTGACTTCGTCCGCGTTAATCATTGATGCTCCGCTCCTATTGGCTTGTAGCGTGTTGTTATATCTACTTAGTCTTCCTCGATAAAGGTGTTATTCAACACAAAAATATTTTTTCGATTCGAACCAGTGCAGTTGTTCCTGAGATTAGCGCGTTCAAACAAACAAACTAACAAATAAAGAAATAAACAAACAAACAAACTCTTCCCCTTTATAATAATTATTAGTATAGATGTGTGAGAATCGCAAAAGTTTAAAAATTTGATATTAAATATAATATTTTGTGTTACAGATGTTAAAGGGCAGGGGTCGTGACCCCCGCGCGTCCATGCCGGGGACACCACAGTTCGCGCGGCAGACGCCGGCGACGGCACAGTTCGCTCGGCAAGTGCCAACGACGCCAACGTTCGCGGGGCAAGCGGCGCCGTCTCCGCGCGCTCCGCTCGCTCGCGCGGAGCCCGACTACGAAGTTGTGGAGTTCCCCACCGACCAGTATGTCAACGCTAACCTACAGCCGCCGCCTACGCCGCCGCGACCGCCGACAGGTAAATACGATGCTTGTCTAGTAAGGCTGTACAAATAGTCTTAAAGATTGTTCGACTTATTTCGTTTATCCACACTAAAACAGCTACCCTGAGGTAGTGAACGCACTATGCGGTTAGCCTCGCGGTGTCTCTCTTCAGAGTATCGCTTGAGAAAGAGACGGTGCGCTAAACCGTCGCGGCTAACCGCATAGTGCGTAAGAGCGCTAAAGTGGATATTACTGACTCGGAAACGCGTGTCCATCTATCCACCCCGGACAGTGATAATCAGAATCCACTTTTGATTGTTCTTGCTTATTATAATGACGTGATGTTATACGAGTTTATTTATGTGAGTTCAACAACTTCATGCTCGCGTTTCTAGACACATAAACCCAGTTTCAAGCCTATAATAGCTTTTAGTTAGATGAATCGTTGTTTCCGTTGAAATTTTTCAAAACAAGCACATAAAGAGGACAAAATAGAAATATGCTGTGATAATTATAACCCCTTGCATCTCAATTTTCAATCAAAAATTGTGTTTGGGTAACTCCACATAACCTGGCTGTTCACTTATCGCTTTGCGTATCCCTCATCAAAGTTTTTTTATATACTCAGGAAAGTAGGTAGGTACTTAACCGGAGGTTACATAATATTATACACTTATATATATTGTACCTACTAGCTGTTCCCCGCGACTCCTTCTGCGAAAAATTCGTTTATCTCTATCCCGCGAGAACTAGGTATGCAATTTTCCGGAATAAAAACTATCATATGTCTTTTCTTGGGACTCAAACTATCTCTATACCAAATTTCATCTGAATCGGTTCAGCCGTTTAAGCGTGAAGAAGTAACAGACAGACAGATAGACTTTCGCATTTATAATAGTTATTAGTATGGATAGATATTGCCCCAACGTGCTTATAATTACAATCGCATCCACGTATCTGTTTTTACCGCTTTGCTTTGCTTGCAAGGGGGACTTGTCGGTGTACCTACCTATACTTAGTTAAACCGTGTATGTGCAATACCGACTAGGGCTGCCCAAAGTTTGATTTTTCTATTCCGCTAGCCTGCTGGTTGATCAGCGCGAACGAGACAGTAAAAACGTCGTTCAATTCCGTGGTAATGTGATATACATACAGATCGAATTTTGTCTGCAGCACCACGTTAACCTCGCTGCACTTTCCTTGGTTCCTTAAGCATTAGTGTGTGGTGTGCAGGGCACCCGGTGGAGGCGGCGTCGTGCGGCCTGTGCGGCGGCGGCGGCGCGCGCGTGCGCTGCGCGGAGTGCGGCCGGCGCGCGCTCTGCGCCTCGTGCGACGACATGTATCATCGGCATCCCAAGCGGAGGAACCACCAGCGCCAGGTAGCTGCTTAACAGGTTCCCTGTCCTATGTGGCACATGCGCCTCATGTGTGTCTTTACTGGTACGTCCATGAGGCACGTGTGCCTCATGACTCTATGAGCGTTTAATGTCATTGTTACTATGGGGACGTGTCGAAAGAACGCCGCACATCACATTGCTTCGGGACAGGGAATCTGTTACTGCCATATAGCTCGGACAGGTCATCGCTAAACAAAACAATCGCAACACGGTAATAAAACAAAATTAATAGAGTCGTATTATTTAACTAGCTGATGCCCGCGACTCCGTCCGCGAAGAATAGGGGTAGGTATAAAAATAGCCTACGACCTATTCTCAGACCTACCGAATATGAAGAAAAAAGTTTCATGAAAATCGGTCAAGTCGTTTCGAAGGAGTTCGATAACAAACACCGTAACACGAGATTTTTATATATTAGGCTAGCTGACCCCGCAAACGTTGTTTTGCCATATGAAATAGCCTACGACCTATGCTCAGGCCTACCGAATATAGAGAAAAAAAGTTTCATAAAAATCGGTCAGGCCGTTTCGGAGGAGTTCGATAACAAACACCGTGACACGAGATTTTTATATATTAGATGAACGTTGTTTTGCCATATAAAATAGCCTGCGACCTATTCTCAGACCTACCGAGTGTAGAGAAAAAAGTTTCATAAAAATCGGCCAAGCCGTTTCGGAGGAGTTCGGTAACAAACACCGTGACACGAGATTTTTATAGCTATATTAGAGATTAGATGTATAACGGTAACCCAAAATTGTCCAAATGTTTGAAATTCTGGTGGTTCAATTGAACGTATAGAACTTATCAACATCTGATACTCTGTTTTCTGAAACAAACCAATGTTTTTATTTATTATTTGTATATATTATTAAGTTAATTGACATCCGCTTCAGATAATCATAATCTGAGGTACCTACACTATTACGACTCTATTGAATGTGTGCTATTTTCTTAGGTATCTATTTGTGCGGTAACCTGTCCGACCTATGTGTTCTTTGTCAAAGAGCCGGCATGTCTGATAAAGTCTAATTTCCCTGGCCCTGTTTTTTTGCATTTCCCTCCATGCGCTCGATTCTGCTGTCTACGTGCTGTTTGTCTTACGAGTCTACATTATTGCATTGCAGATGCTTGTCTAAGCACCTCGGACTCGGATCTACAAGTATTTCATATTTTGTTACGGACGGTTATTTGAAGCTGTTATTGTCCTTTCTGGCACGAGACACGATAAATGAATGACAGGACACGTTTGTGTTTAATTTTAATTGTGATGCTTATAAATTATATTTATATTTTGACTAATATTAAATTGGCAACTGTGACATAACTACGTAAAAGTGTTCATCCACTAGAGAAGTGCTGTCCAAGTTTGGCTTAATGCCAATAACAAAAGCACTACTTCCGTAGCGTAAGTTTAAAAGAAAATATTTGTGGTATGCTGTGTTCGTACTCCAGGAATGCATCACAAAACATCGTACTCAAAAAATCATCGATCCGGCGTCTAAATCACGAACGCTTTCAATCACAAAATAGTCCACATATTTTAATGTCAATTTAACTTAGGTACAGTATTTTGTTGTAGTGATAAAACTTGTTCGTGGTTCTGGCACGATGGTAGGTAAAGAATAATTTAATAGTGGTACCTTCAGAACCTACATGTGGAGAAGTCTATTGTTTTTTTTCTGAATTATCCTTCTAAAATTTGTGTACTTATTTGTGTCAGGCCCTGACTCCGTCGCAACTGCGTGAGGAACAACGCCCGCCGCTACCGCCCAAGGCCAATGCGCCAGTACCACCACCGCGTAGACACAAGGTAGACTCTGCACAAATACGTCAAAATAATTTCGTATACCGTGATTTCAAATGATGCGATGTGAGTGGGACTTTAGGAATGGAAAGCTCGCTTCCCGTCGCAGAGGCCTTGGACAATAATAGTGTAAAAGATCTCACTGTAAAATTCTACACTACCTATCTGGTATTTAATAGAACCGTGACTTAAATAAAAGATTGCACATATAAGATCTTGCGACACCAAAGGCTGCTTTTTTTAGTAACACTCATTTCTTGGAAAGTATCTACCTAAATAAATTAAGATAAATTATCAGGGTTCTGAAATTGATGAAGTAGAAGTTACATCCTTTTTGGGAGTTAATATTGACAAGTCACTGACTTGGAAATCGCATGTTGATATTTTATGTACTAAGTTATCGAAATCTTCATATGCACTTCATAAACTAAGACCAATAGTTAATAAGGAAACTGTTCTGTCGGCTTACCATGCTTTAGTGGCGTCTAATTTGAGATATGGAATAATTTTTTGGGGTAGGGCAGATAGGGTAGGGTTCTGGCCACTGGGCCGGTTTTGGCCATTTTCAACTTTAAGTTGAGTTTACTAAGGTACAGACATTGGAATAGACAATCAGTCTTAAAGTGGCCAGAACTGGGGCATCTGCCCTAATTCTAATGATCGGGAAAGAGTTTTTAAAAGCCAAAAAACATGTATTAGTATAGTAAAACCAATCGATAGTTGCAAATCGTTTTTTATTAAATATAAAATACTGACATTATATTCAATTTATATCTATGAGGTCGCATTATTTGTCAAATGTAATTCTGAATTATTTCAACGAAAAGAAATCACGACTTTTCATAATTTACGACCACGCGATAACGACCAGGTACTGACACAGAGGGCTAATACTGCACTGCTAAAGAAAAGCATATATTTGGTATGGCCCCTGTCATCTATAATGTAATTCCGAAAGATATAAGGGACAGTAACTTAAGTGGTTAAGCGGAAATTATTCATATTGCTCGTAGGGAAATGTTATTATTCTATTAATGATTTTTTAAATGATAATTTTAAGGATATATAATAATGCATGTTTTGACTTTTTTTTTTTTTTTTAATTTTTTATGAAATAGACTTTAATATAATTACTTTTGACATATTATTTGATTTTTGTAGATTCAGCTGTTGTGATTTTTATTTTGTTTTATTAGCACACACACAATGCAATAAAAATAGTACATTACTGCAGAGGCCGGGACTTAAGGGGTTGCCGGCCGAGTATCTAAGTTGAGTGGTACACGAGGCCGGCATGATACGAGGCCGGCAACCCCTGTTCCGGCCGAGGCTTGTATAGTGCTTTTCTCAAACATGCACCATCACCATCATCATCATCATCATCGTCATTGTCATCATGATGGTGATGGTGGTGATGATGATGATGATGATGGTGGTGATGATAATGATGGTGGTGATGGTGATGGTGATGATGGCGATGATGATGATGGTGATGATGGCGATGATTGTGATGATGATGATGATGGTGATGATGATGGTGGTGATGGTGGTGATGGTAATGATGATGATGATGATGGTGATGATGATGATGATGATGATGATGGTGATGATGATGGTGGTGATGATGATGATGGTGAAAATAAATATTTCTATAGGCAGATCACCATTACCATTACCATCACCATCACCATCTTACCTTACCTTAAATAAGCGTAGTGGCAGAATGTCATAATGAGCCAAAACGCAAATATTGCTTATAGTTTTTTTTTTAATGGCTAAATGCTATGATGCCATAGACCTATAAACATCATGGTGCTGTGTGACATGAAACAATAGACGATCGCATTGCCGGCCTAGGCCTGCAACGGTGTATTTTGAAGCCTGTTTTAAGGAACACAACGTAAACATTACATAGCATGTTTGAGAAAAATATATTTGCACGTCATAATACAACGAGGTCGATTTTCCCTTGGAATAATAGGTATGTTGACAATGACTAATGACTTCACTCAGTTAGAAATGTCAACCTTAGCGATATTTAAATCTCACAGAAACTTTTATCAAAACTTGTCTAGGCCAATTTCTTGACCAACCGTACGGCTGTGGCTCCACTGAGGCGGAGACGAGAGGAGCGGAGAGGAGACGTGTAGGGGTCGACCAATCATATCAGTTGAAATCCCCATCTCGTCTCCACACCGCTTCAATGGAACTGATATGATTGGTCGACCCCTACACGTCTCCTCTCCGCTCCTCTCGTCTCCGCCTCAGTGGAGCCGCAGCCTTAGTGCGAGTTTGAATTATCGGGGCCTGTTGTAAGTATAACAAAGTACAACTAATAATTACAAGCGGAACTTTCGCTTCAGATATATTAACTAGAAAGGGAGTTCCGCTTGTAATATAAGTTGTACTTTGTTATGCAACAGGCCCCAGGTCATGAATTATTGCCGTTAATTCAGTGTCGACAAATATACTGAGTCATATACTAACCCAACCCTCGCATTAAACCCTGACTTGGTGTCGCAGATCGGTGATAGATCAAGCGCCAGCCCGCGGCCGCCGGCGCAGGAGCAGCGCCGTGCCACGCTGGGCGCGGTCAGCACGCTGCCGGGGCCGGCGCCGGCGCAGCGCCCGGCCGCCGGACACGCTGCCGCCGCGCAGCAGCTGCCTCCACACCTGCAGGTGGGCCAGCGCTACCAGGTTTTTTAAACCTTTTAAGTAAAAAAAAACCGGCCAAGAGCGTGTCGGACACGCCCAAGGTAGGGTTCCGTAGCCATTACGAAAAAATCAAGTAATATTTTTCTAAGGATTTCGTATGTGTACGGAATCATCCAAGTTTAGGTATGTTTTATACCTTAGGCTACTATTTACTCTTAAACTACAAATAATTTCCAAGCAATCTTAGCCGCTATAATTTTCCTAGTAAATTTGATATATTTACTACCCTTTTGAATTTTTTCAAATTTTTCCACCCAACAGTTTAGACTTTAGAGGGGGGGGGACGGCCGATTTTAATGAAAATGTTCACTTTAAAGTTGAATATTTCGCAAACAGATCACTGAATAGAAAAATCATGTTAGCAACTCCGCAATGATTTTAAAAGACCTATCCAACGATACCCCACACTATAGGGTTAGCCGAGAAAAAAAAATCACCCCCACTTTACGTCTATGGGAGGTACCCTAAAAAAATTTTTTTTACTTTTTTTTATTCAATCACTTTTTCGGCGTGACTGATATATATATTCATGCCAAATTACAGCTTTCTAGTACTAACAGTCTCTGAGCTTAGCCGCGGACAGACAGACAGACAGGCAGACAGACGGACAGACATGGCGAAACTATAAGGGTTCCTAGTTGACTACGGAACCCTAAAAACGGAATTCTTTCGTCGAAAGCGAGACCTACTAAAAAAACTTATAAACTTAGTGATATTTCAATTTTCATCCTTTTATTTGAATTCTAAATTACGTTCATATGACAATAGATTGCCAAAAAACTATAGAGAAGATATAGACACGTGGTCGCGCAGTCGAGCAATCCCCCAAAAGCGGGACTGAGCCTGTCCCGCGTGGGGCATTTACTTTGGGCCAAAAATCAGCAGCGGCATAAATCTAAATCGGCAGTAACGTGTCGTGTGCGTGAAGGTATAGGTATTCATAGACACAGCGACACGTCGCCTGCTGCTACTCCCAATTTGGTTATGCATTTCATCATCAGTAGCTCCCAAAGTAAAGTTCGTGACATTAACTACTTTCTTGATAACGATTTTAATTGTGTGTACAGAAGTTGCCGCCACCGGGTGGTCGCGCTGCGCCGCCGCACGGCAGCATGCCGTACCTCGGCGTCTCGCATCCCGCGCCCGCGCCCGCTTCCGTTCTCGCGCCCGTCCCCGCCCCCGTCCATCCCTACCACAACACCATAGGCCACTTGTCGCAGCCCTGGGCCCGACAGAGGCCGACGCTGCCGCCGTATAACATGCCCCCTAACATGGTAAGTGATATTGTAAAGAAAAGTGTTTGCATGACATTAAAGTACCTATTCTTGAAGATACAACATATGACGCAACGCGTGGGTGTCCCTACCGCGAGATCGTGCCCTTGATAATTTACTATAAGCACTTTAACTGTTATCAACTATACGGGTGGAAAGAACAAACGCTACAAGGAGGGCAACTACCTTAAATTTTAATATTGGAAATAGCACAAATATTGCTTGCCTTAGTCGGGATTCGAAACCGGTCAAATCCTACAATAAATAACATGCCGTACTTATTTCATGATGCTGCAGATCGAAAGTGTTAGTGATAATTTATCTCACGGGAAAATTTTGAAAATAATAAATACCTACCTAACGCATTTATTGATTTAAAAAAATGGTCTGCCTTAAAAATAAAATAAAAGTAAGTTTCTATTGCGTACAATTTGCTATTTCCAATATTTAAGGTAGCTGCGGTCCATTTCTCGTTAAGGCAATACTTTGTCCTAGGAAACTGCCAGCTCTTTGGTCTCCTGTGGCGTCGACTAATCTCTTTGATATCTAATATATAAATCTTCATAGCGCTAGGACCACACGGACCGAGGGTCTCGGCACCAAATAGGACAAAGCCTTAAAATATTGTTTTATGCGAAATATTTGCCGAGATGGTAATAATGAGGAAAACAAACACGGTAAAAACGCTGAATCCCTATTCAGTTATGCTGGCGCTATTAAAAAATAATTTGAAGACACGACTCTAGTAAAAAACGCTTTATTTTAACCCTGAAAACCAGATTAATTTTCGATTAATTGCAAAATCAGATTTTTTGTTGCATAAAAACAAATAAATAGTAAGTTGATTGAGTATGCGAACAAGTGACGTCATAAGTTGCTATTGCCATTTAAACTCTATGGGAGAATTGTGTTTTGACAGCTCATAAAAAGTACGTCAGTTGATTGGTGGTGTCAACATCCCTATTGATCCAGATGCAGCAGCCGATGGCGGGCGAAGCGTGGGAGGGCGATATGGGCGGGGGCCAGTGGGCGCGCGGGCTGCGGCGCGGCGCGTCCGTGCTGGAGCTGGGCGCGTCAGGCGCGTGCGGCGGCTGCGCGCAGTGCGCCGCGCCCGCGCCCGCCGCCTGGCGCTACGGCAGCTGCGCCAGCCTGGAGCCCGGCGCCGGCGCCTGGTGGCCGCCGCCCTGCTGCCCGCCGCATGCGCACGCACACTCCCACGCCCACGCCCACGCCCACTCGCCGATGACGCCGCAGCCCTACCGTAGAGGTACCTTTTATTAAATTTACTTTTTTGTTACCACAAACGAGCACGTTTTTTTATTTTTTTTACATAATGAGAGGGAGGCGAAAGGGCAAGCTGGTAATCTGATAGGAAATAATAACCACCGCCCACGAAGCCCCGCTATCGTAATTGGCTAAGTAAAGTTTTTTGAAGAGGTGCTAAATATATTTTTTTTCGACAGTAGTCGTTTTCTAGATCGAGAAACTGCAGCCGTTTTATTTTTATCTCCTATTGTTTACTGGAAATATTTTTTTAAGTGTTCGAGATGACATTTGTGAGATTTAATGGCTGACAAGCGGTTCGTGCTCAGTACTTAGTAGAAATAGAAAAAAAAACGAAGTCAATTGTCAATGTCAAATGAAATCTAACCGTTTGCGTTCCGTTTACTTTGCGTTGTCCAAAAAGCAGTTCCAAAATAATGATCGAAAATATTAAATCGTGATTCAATCAATTATCGTGCATAAGTCGTGGAGAAATGCGGTAAAATTGAAAATCCGGATTTTGTGCGGAGGTCCAGGTCCAAATAGTCCAAAAATCACACCAAAACGCAAAGCAAACGAAACGCAAACGGTTTGACATAGACAAAAGTGACAGATGACTTCGTTTTTTTTCTGTTTCTACTAAGTACTGAGCACTAACGGCTTGTCAGCCATTAAATCTCACAAATGTCAACTCGAACACTTAAAAAAATATTTCCAGTAAACAATAGGAGATGAAAATAAAACAGCTGCAGTTTCTCGATCTTCAGAACGCCGACTGTCGAAAAAAAATATAATTAGCACCTCTTAAAAAAACTTTACTTAGCCAATTGTCGGGAAACACTGCTGCCGGAAGTTGATTCCAAAATTTCACCGTAGGTACATACGTGCCACGAAGTGCAGAAGAAAACTTACAGTGGTAGAGATGTTAACGATGAGACTGACACTTGGTTCGTGGTAGGTAACAAAAAAGGATACACCTGCGAAGAAATTCAATGGTGTATGTGAAGCTCCCAATCCACACTGGGCCCGCGTGGGAACTACGGCCCAAGCCCTCTCATTCGGACGTATATAAGCTGGGATGATGATGAACAAAAAAGTAATTTTCCATAGTATATCTGCAAATTTATATGCAATTCAGAGTCCAAAATTAAATGAAGGTACGAAGTTAGTCTTGAGCGTAAATTAATAGGAACTTAAAAGAGTAATGTGGCAACCGTCAGCAGCGGAAAGCCGGTGCGCGTCGCGCGCGGCGTCCCGCGCGGGCTCGCGCGCCGCGTCGCCCGCCGCCAGCCTGCGCTCGCGCGCCTCGCGCCGCGCCAGGCACCGCACGCCCTCGCCGCCGCCGCTGCCCTCCAGCGACGCCGACTCCGAGGACGAGAGCGACCGCGAGCCCCCGCCGCCGCATAGGGCTACTGTGCAAGCGCCACGTAAGTTTATAACGGACGTCAAAAATTATATTAATACAAGCTTTTTTGCTGAATGACTGTACAGTCAGCTGTAGAGAAACGTGACCCCAACTCCATACAAACTTTCTGTATCAAATAAATAAATACATGTCTTTTCCAGGTCCTTCACCTATAGAACCTACAGTACCTGAAGAGGATGACTTAGGCCCCCCGCCACCGCCGCCTGAAGCTACGTGGCAGTGCGAACACTGCACTTTCGTGAACGATCCCGGCGTGCGTGTGTGCGTCGTGTGCTGCCGCACGCCAACCACTGTGGCTAAGATCGTGCCGCAAGCCAACGGCACTACCGATGCTATGGCGCGGCTCACCGTTGCCGACAATACGTCTGTTAGGACTAACGACTCTCGCAAAAAACAAAGTGAGTATATGCGAAAAACTGATAGTCTTGGTGTTCTTTTACGGAGTCCTTCCTTTTGATTCTGACCCTTTTGTTGTCTGTATGACGCCTTTACAGATGGCGAAGCATCGAAATCTCAGAAAGAAAAGTACTCCACTGGTAGTGGCCCGTCTCCACCGAAAGAAGATAAATCAAAGAAGCCGACGAGCAGATTGGTGACACCGGTGCGGGACGTCAGCACCGAACAGTCGCGGCGACACGATATGGCTGTGGGACCGTCACCGCCTAAAGAAATCCAAAGTCCGTCTTATAATGGCAGAAATGATATGAAGAATGTTCAGTCGGAGCCGCCGGTTCGACATAGCGTATCGGTGGGCCCGTCGCCGCCGCGCGAAAACACACGCGCGTCTGTCGCACGGACGCCGCCCGAACCTCCAGTTCGACACAGCATCTCCGTGGGCCCTTCACCGCCTCGCGACCAAGACTTACGTCCATCGACTCCAAGAATAAGTCAAAAAAAGTCCGCTGGCACTTCCCCACCACGAAGAAGCGTTGAGAACCGTGGGGGCTCTGTGTCGAGCCGAACTAATACAGGGACGTCACCTCCGCCTCAAAGCATTTCAACTCAAGTAAGTTAAATTGTTATATTATGCTTTTATTTATTTTTTAAAGCGAAAAAAAATCTTTCAGTTTAATGTCGAAATACTTAGTTTTTAATTTTTGCTAAGACCATTGATCAAGGTGAATGTAGTTTGTCAAGATTCGCCCAGAATTCTAGTTATGAGTCCTTTTCCTCTTTAGATTAACAGTGATAGAATGGTAACTTGGTAATGTATGGTTTCATTTTAGACGTACGAAGTTCCAAAGCCTTGGGAGCGCGAGCGTGAACGCGAAAGGGAACGCGAACGAGAGCGGGAACGGGAACCAGAGCGGGAGCGAGCGCCGTCGGCCGCACGTTCGCGCTCGCGGCGACGCTTCCGCGATGACGCTCGCCGCGAGCGCTCGCACAGCCGACACTCGCTGTCCAGCGATACTCGGGTCAGTCCATGTATAAAACAGAAACATAAGAACCTACATAGCGTAAGCATAGAATGACACGACATCCAGAAAAAAAAACACGAATAAAACGCTAATCAAATCGCTTTTCTTAGAGTGTTCAATCCATGGTCATGGGCAAGAAAGGTCTGTCCGCACAGCGATATTTCACCGCGAGGTTTTTATTCTCACGTATTATATTCCGCGATAATCTGCATAAAAACAGATTTTACGAGCAAATTTTTTAACGCCGTTGCGGCTACGTCCATAAGATTCAATGTGTTATAGAATTACGAATAAAAAACCTCGCGGTGAAATATCGCTGTGCGGACAGGCTCCAACTGGGCAATTTACTCTACTTAGCGAATTAACGTTGTACTCCGATAATTAGTCAATTTGAAATTGTTGTTATGTAGGAGAGCGAGCGAAGCGTTCACACGAGCGGCGGGGGCGGGGGCGGGGGCGGGGGCGGCGGGCGCTGGGAGTGGCGCGAGGGCAGGGAGCCGCGCGACAGCAGCCCGGGCGGCGAGTGGAGCGACGGCGAGCGCCGCCGCGCCGCGCGCCTCACACGCCGCGCCTCGCACCTCGATCTGCGCCGCCGCCCCGCCAGGCGCTCTAGCTTCTATGGCTCACAGGTAACAGTGGCCAGTCGACCATTCCACACAAGGCAATGACCTATTATAGTGTTGTTGCACACGCACTCGCAGTGAACCGATAAAACGCTCGCCGCGCCGCCGGTGACCGGTCGTGCGGAGTCGTGGCCGGGCCGTAATGGGGATGGTGTCGGTATCGTTGGCGTCATATGATCGGTGTGCTGTTCACACAATCGCACAATAAATAAATAAATAAGGATATATCGCTAGACAGCAATAGCGCAAGCAAGCAAGGCGCATAGCTATGGCTCAAACTCGCTGACCATACGTAGATACAGGGTGGCCCAAAGACTGACGTCTAAAAAAAAATTTAGATGTCTCACATCCGGGGCTATCCAAATATACCCCATGTATGTTGGCCGATTTTTTGTAGTTTTCGAGTAATTAATTTTTAAAGATTTTCTCAAGAATTTACGGGCCGAGCTTTTTATCACCATGTAACTGTAGTGTGTCTACAATTTATAAGATGAGTGTGAGATAATTTGTAAGGGAAAGTTAATGTACGAAACAAACCCAATGATAATTGTTCTAACACTGATTTTATTCACAACTAGCTTTTGCCCGCGACTCCGTCCGCGTAGAATTAGTAATTTGGGCAGCTTATGCTTTTTAACAAATTTGCTTATGCTTTTTTTCAATTATGGCTCTCCTTAGTTCCTCGATATAAAAAAAATTACCCCCCCCCCGAAAACCCCCCTCCCAACCCCACTTCCCCGCCAAACCCCCCGCACCTACTTACTTCAAAAACCGCTGATTTTGAAACATTCTTCCGCTCCGCTCCACTCCTATTGGTGTTAGCGTGATGATATATGGCCTTCCTCGATAAATGGGCTATCTAACACTGAAAGAATTTTTCAAATCGGAGCAATAATTCCTGAGATTAGCGCGTTCAAACAACAAACAAACAAACTCTTCAGCTTATTAATTCTTCTAAAAACTGTTCGATAAATTCTTAAAATAGACGTATCATTCTTATTTGTAAACCGATTGAAATGAAACAAACACTAAATGTTAATCCAAGAAAATACCAACCTATCAGTGAAAACAGCATCCTTCTAGGTTAAGCCGTTTCTGAGATTAGCGCGCACAAACGCACAGACAAACAGACAATAATTCTAAAAATTATTTTTTCGGGTTCTATTGCGCTAAAAAATAGCCCTAGTGACAGTTTTTCTCAAATATCTTCAATGTACAGACACCGACTTGTTACAGATTTATTATATGTATAGACTAGCTTTTGCCCGCGACTCCGTCCGCGTGGAAATAGTGATTTGGGCAGCTTATTTTTTTATCCAATTTGCTTTTTCATCAATTATGGCTCTCCTTAGATCCTTCCGGAAGAAGTGAAACTTCATAATAAACCAACCCGCTCCCAATCCGCCTCAACCCACTCTCAACCCGCCCCCAACCCGCTCCCAACCCGCTCTCAACCCGCTCTCAACTCGGCCCCCACCCGCCCCCAACCCGCCCCCAACCCGCTCCCAACCCGCTCTCAACTCGCCCCCCACCCGCCCCCAACCCGCCCCCAACCCGCTCTCAACCCGCCCCCAACCCGCTCCCAACCCGCTCCTAACCCGCCCCCAACCCACTCCCAACCCGCCCCCAACTCGCTCTCAACCCGCCCCCAACCCGCTCCTAACCCGCCCCCAACCCGCTCCCAACTCGCCCCCAACCCGCTCCTAACCCGCCTCAACCCTCTCCCAACCCGCCCCCAACCCGCTACCAACCCGCCCCAAACCCGCTCCCTACTCGCCCCCCCCACCCGCTCCCAACCCGCCCCCAACCCGCTCTCAAGCCGCCCCTAACCCGCTCTCAACCCGCCCCCCCCAACCGCTCCCAACCCGCCCTATCTAACTGGGCTATCTAACACTGAAAGAATATAGACGTTTTACTTGGTGTTAGCGTGATGATATATAGCCTATAGCCTTCCTCGATAAATGTGCTATCTAACACTAAAAGAATTATTCAAATCGGAGCAGTAGTTCCTGAGATTAGCGCGTTCAAACAAAAAACTTGTTCGATAAATTCTTAAAATAGACGTATCTTTCTTATTTGTGAACCGATTCAAATGAAACAAACACTAAATGTTAATCCAAGAAAATACCAACATATCAGTGAAAACCGCATCCTTCTAGGTTAAGGCGTTTCTGAGATTAGCGCGCACAAACGCACAGACAAACAGACAAACAGACAAACAGACAATAATTCTAAAAATCATTGTTTTGGGTTCTATTGCGCTAATAAATAGCCCTAGTGACAGTTTTTCTCAAATATCTTCAATGTACAGACACCGACTTGTTACAGATTTATTATATGTATAGATTAACAATAAAAATATGCTTACTTAGGCAGCGCGCTGATGTCATACATGTGTGCGTAAATAGCTATAATATTATTACGAAATGACCTAAATTAAAGAATCATTGACTTCACACTTATACATTATCGTGCGGTAACCCGTACAGTAACTTTTTTTGGTTACATTTTTTTCTGTGTGTGTTTTTTTTTGTGACATTATCCTCACAAACTGTACTTTCACACATAAAATAATCAGCTTCCCAACCTTGACACAAGTTACAATATAATTGACCGAAAGTGAAAGTTTTATCTTTGAGCAAATTGAAGTTTGATTTTGTAATAAAAAAAAACTTAAAAATCTCAGAATTCAAAGACCAAAAGTAATTTTAAAAACTTCGCCAGTTTCTAAATTTTCAGAGTAATACTATTTCACTTTCGGTCAATTTTATTGTAACTTGCGTCAAGGTTGGGAAGCTGATTATTTTATGTGTGAAAGTACAGTTTATGAGGATAATGTCACAAAAAAAAAACACGCAGAAAAAACGTAACCAAAAAAGTTACATGATGATAAACTGCTCTGCCCGAAAATTCTTGAAAAAATCTTTAAAAATTAATTACTCGAAAACTACAAAAAATCGGCCAACATACATGGGGTATATTCGGATAGCCCCGGATGTGAGGCACCTAAATTTTTTTTTAGACGTCAGTCTTTGGACCAGCCTGTATAAACGGCGCTGGCACTTACTCAAATTATGTGACTTAATAACTAAAAATAATATTAATAAAATAATATTAATAATATTAATATCTTAAATATTTAAAGATCTATCTATACATATAATAAATCTGTAACAAGTCGGTGTCTGTACATTGAAGATATTTGAGAAAAACTGTCACTAGGGCTATTTATTAGCGCAATAGAACCCGAAACAATGATTTTTAGAATTATTGTCTGTTTGTCTGTGCGTTTGTGCGCGCTAATCTCAGAAACGGCTTAACCTAGAAGGATGCGGTTTTCACTGATATGTTGGTATTTTCTTGGATTAACATTTAGTGTTTGTTTCATTTCAATCGGTTGACAAATAAGAAAGATACGTCTATTTTAAAAATTTATCGAACAGATTTTTTTGTTTGAACGCGCTTATCTCAGGAACTACTGCTCCTATTTAAAAAATTATTTCAGTGTTAGATAGCACATTTATCGAGGAAGGCTATAGGCTATATATCATCACGCTAACACCAATAGGAGCGGAGCGGAGCGGAAGAATGTTTCAAAATCGGGGGTTTTTGAAGTAAAACTTCTATAGGCACGCTTGACTTGGGAGTACGGTGTTGAATGTGAACGCGGGTGTGCGGGAGGGTTCGGGGGGGTGCACCATAATTGATGAAAAAGCAAATTGGATAAAAAAGAAATAAGCTGCCCAAATTACTAATTCCACGCGGACGGAGTCGCGGGCAAAAGCTAGTTGTAACTAAGTATAAGAAAAATTGTTTTTTTTTGTAACATTAATTGCAATAAACAGCTTATTTATTTATTTATTTAATAATTAATTAGCTATGTGATTACTAGGCTGCGTCTCCGGAGCCGATGATCAACAACCGCACGGCATCGCTGGAGGCGCTGGCGGGGGCGGGTGCGGGGGCGGCGGCGGCGGCGGAGCGCGGGCTGGAGCTGGCGCGGCTGATGGAGGCGGCGGAGCGGCTGGGCTTCAGCGCGGCCGAGGTGCAGGCGGCGCTGGCGCAGAGCCCCGCGGCGCCGCTGGCCTGGCTGCGCGAGCGCTGGCCCAGCCTCGTGGCCGGCGTGCGCGCGGCCGCGGCGCGCCTGGCGCCCGGCGCCGCCGTCGGCGAGCTGGAGGCGCGCGCCGCGCTCGCGCGCCACCGCGCCGCCATGTGGCCCGCCGTCACCGAGTGCGTCGAGAGGCACCGCCGCCAGGTACACCCGCCCGCACCCTCCACCTTGACGATGCTGCCGCTTAACGTACCCACATCCGTGCTAGCCCCGCGCTCGAACCCCTCGAGGGCTTGCGATGCTTCATAATTCAGACATAGGAATCCGCAGGGCAAAATTGTTTGACAAGTAGAGAGTTCCTGTATCGATAAACTTTATATACTAGTGAAAGACTAGTGATCACTCAACGGTTTGCTTGTAAAAATATGTTTTTATAAAGAGTAAAAAAAAATTAAATATTAACTCAATACTCAATATTAATATTTACTCATAAATATAAAATACTTATGTAATATAACGTGTTTACAAATGACACTGTCCGACGACATTGACAAGTACCTATTGTTTCATAGTGAGTGTCTAAGTAGGTAATTTACTTCTATTTAATTATCTAAAGAGGTTGAGATAATATTAACTATTTTGTAGTGCAATGGGTATTACGCCCTGCCTTTATACAAACTAACGATTATTTAAAATACGCTACGTTGAACAATAGAACAAAAGAAAACCGGCCAAGAGCGTGTCGGACACGCCCAAGGTAGGGTTCCGTAGCCATTACGAAAAAATCAAGTAATATTTTTCCAAGGATTTCGTATGTGTACGGAATCATCCAAGTTTAGGTATGTTTTATACCTTAGGCTACTATTTACTCTTAAACTACAAATAATTTCCAAGCAATCTTAGCCGCTATAATTTTCCTAGTATATTTGATATATTTACTACCAAAGTTGAATATTTCGCAAACAGATCACTGAATAGAAAAATCATGTCAGCAACCCCGAAATGGTTTTAAACGACCTATCCAACGATACCCCACACTATAGGGTTACCCGAGAAAATAAAATCACCCCCACTTTACGTCTATGGGAGGTACCCTAAAAAAATTTTATTTTACTTTATTTTATTCAATCACTTTGTCGGCGTGACTGATATATATATTCATGCCAAATTACAGCTTTCTAGTACTAACAGTCTCTGAGCTTAGCCGCGGACAGACAGACAGACAGACAGACAGACGGACAGACATGGCGAAACTATAAGGGTTCCTAGTTGACTACGGAACCCTAAAAACACACAATGTTGGGGGCGATCACTAGTATATAGAACGAGCACCGATAATTTAATTTATCGATATAGGAAGTCCCTACCTGTCAACAAAATTTGCCCCGCGGATTCCTATGTCTGCTTCTTATAAAATAGACCGACTGCGATTTATTTTAGTAAATTTGGACATAGAACGTTGTTCCAGGCGGAGGGCAGCGTCGGTGAAGAGCGGCGGCTGCGCGGGCGCGTGTGGGGCTCGCCGGCCGGCGCCGACGACGACGCCGCGCCGGCGCCGCCGCGAGGTGAACGCCGCGCGCAAGGTCTATTGCCGCACGCTTTACTTTGCTCCACCCAAATCATTCATTTTCGCTTTACAATTTTAAATCTCTATTCCGCAAAATACTTCAGATATTGCTCTTAAAATGTTACTTTAGTCTCTGCATATGAAAGAAAAGAAAGAAAGTATAACAACAATAAACACGTACACAGGCTAAAATTAAAAGTACAAACATAGACATAAAGGGTGCCGACTCAGCGTGTCGCTGGTTAAAAACCAGCACTGGTCTTCCGCCTTGGCCACAGTATAGTAAAATCAGATCGGGACTAAAGCTGCTTTTTAATCCCTAGGGACTAAAGTAATAAACAGCCAATCACGGTGTTTGTGAATGGTGGATTATCGCTATTTTCAGTGATTGTGTATAGACAATTTTAGGGTGTTAAAATAAACTCAAAATGACAACTGGTAAACATATTTAAAAAATCTTGGTCATTATGATTTGCTTTAGTCCCTTGCTAAACAATCTACTATTACTTTACTCCTGAAAAGGAAACTTACAAATTTAAATTAATACTATGTTGTTCTATATAATGTCGGGGAATGAACACTAGCTGACCAGAAGCCTTTTTGTCTAACGCACACGGAATCAGAAATACAGCCTCAGGGTCCGATTAAGATATGCTTAGTGTGAACAAATAGGTAGATGTAGAGTCAGGCAATAAGATGGGCTTGCGCGGACCAGAGTTTACTTTTAACTCCGAGTAAACTACTCATGGTTAAATAGTGTCAAAAAGTATGGAACTAGGGCCTATGGAACCCAGATATAATGATTTAATTTTTTAAACCCTGGAGCATGCAAGTGTCCGAAAGTGAAACTGGACTATTAACAAAAGTTCAATGCTACTCTTTCAGAACGACAAATGACAAACTATTTTCCCGCGCGTAACCCCAGGCTCTGTTAAGTTAATCATCCGTGCTTGTAACAAAACTTTAATGACCAATGTTCATGTTCATTGACTAAGCTAGAAACACTAATTTTGTATCACGTTCAAAATTTCACCCTGTATAGTCAGAGTAATTACAGTTTCAAACTCATCGAAAATTATTCCACGTATTAGGTAATCTCCTTGTTAGAAATCACTGCATACTTATTATTTTTTAAACAATCTTGTTATTCCGTTTCAGCAGACAGTTCAGATGAGTTCGAAGAGCCGATACCGAAAACATTTCAAGACGATGATTGGATGTATTTGCCGTTGCCTGCTCAGACTCCGAGCCCGTATGATATTAATCTCAGTCCAGAAATTTGGAGTTTACCTATTATAAACACTCAAATGGAAGACTTAGCAAATGCATACGCTTCAATACCTACTGATATTTATGCACTTGCTGAAGCAGAGCGTAAAAACGTCAGAGAAGCACTGAACAAAAAAGATGCTTATCTAAGTTCAGATAGTCCGATCCTACCTGCTAACAATAAAACCGAAGATTTAGGTAATACTTATGCGCCAATATCTACTGATATTAATGTAACGGTAAAAGAAGAGCCTAAAATGGCAAACAGCGATTCAAATAAAATAGATAACATAATTAATACTGAGGATATAGCTCAAAAATTAAAAGCACTTTTAATACAAGCAGGTGTTCCGTCTATCGATGAAAATTTACTCTTAAAAGGGTTAATGGCAAACAATAATAATTTAGATCAAAGTAAAGATACTAATATTATTTCGGATAACATACCAGATCAAAAACTGAGAGTTGATTTGGGTCAATCGGAAAATGATTTTATAAATGCTTATAATGCACTCACGAGACAAAGTCCGCTGCCTAATATAGACAATGTAATTGAGCATAACAATAGTAGGGACCATAATCTTAATCAGGAGATAAATGGAGACATCGCATTACTGGTAGAAGATAAAATAAATGTAACCATTCCTACGTTAAATTCTAATACAAATAATAGTACTGCATCTCAATCAGAACAAGCCATAGAGACCTTGCAAAGACTGTCTGTTGAACGTGAACAGAATAATGCTGACGCAACAAACGCATTAGCTGACACAGAAGTGTTGGCCAACGCCCAAATACGTTTAGAAGCACCAGATACCATAGTACAAGAAAACGTCTTATCAAATGTTGATAGTGAGAGGATAGAAGTAAAACAATTGAATATAACCTCCAACGCGACAGATTCTGCCAGTAAAAATAATAATTTTCTGCCAGCTAAAGAACAAAACAGTAGTAAGTCCCTTAAAAATCTGGAACAACGCGATCAAGTTGTTAAAGATACTGATAAGACAAATAATTTAAATGATATAGTAGATAACACTCAAAAATTAATTCAGCAAATGAAAGCTGAGATTAATTCAGATATAAATTCCCTGGATGACTCACACACTTCACAAAGTGAGGCAGATAATAGTTCGAGTGAGTCTGATTTATCCACAGAACATGAATCCACATACAGCGAATCTGGAGAAGAAACCGACAACCTAACAACAGAAGATAAAGATTACACAAGTAGTGAAGACGAAGATCCAAAACATGCCGATGAAAACACTCCCCGTTTGGGCAGGACTAGCTCTGAAGAAAATGAACAATTTGAGGAAGCCATGGACCATTTAGAAGAACAAACAGAGGCCATACAACAAACTAACTTTGAAATGTTAGATTCCATAGCTCGAAGTTTGCAGGAAGAGCATACAATTTCTCTAGAATTAGAACCGCAACAGTTAAAAAAGCCAAAAGCAAACCGCTCTAAGCGGCAAGATGTTAATAACAACTTCGCAACTGTTAATACATTTGAAGAAATCTATGAAGAACTTAATTTGGATCAACCTAGCTTTACTGAAAACATAAGTGAAAAAAGTATTATTCCACACTTACCTAAACTTGGTACAACTCCTATTGTTAAGCAAAGCATAGATTTACAGGTTTTTAAGTTTGAACCAGCGTCAGTTATTGTAATCAATGAGAATTTACCAACTACTTTCAATGCAGTTCTGGAAACTGTCGAGGAACCATTAGAAAGTGAAAATTTACCACTTACAATAAATGCAACTGTGGAAAATTCAGAAAACCCCGTAGAAACCCATGAAGATTCTTTGGATACTGTAAGTATAGTAGAATTAAATATTAAAGAATCTTCTGATGAGGTAAATGACAACGTGGACCCAGTTGGGCTTATTTTAACTAACACGAAAAATCATGTTGCCGCTATTATTGAAAAGGATGACACAAACACCTTGCACCCAAATGATATACCTAATGGTGTATTAGAGTCCGACGGCAGCGTTCCAAGTACTGAAATTGTACAGGAAAACCCCGACATTGCTGAAATCGTTAGCCAAGATCAAAACGTAACTCACGATTCTGAAAACGTAAACTCAAATATTCACAAAGAAGATATTCGAACAGAACCCGAACCCAGAACTAGTGCATTATCTGAGAAAAAGCCTTCAAGTCCACCAAGAGACTCAAATAATGAAAAGAATACTGCCACGACTAAGTCTAGTATTCCAAAGCTTGTAAAAGTGTTGCCAAGCATTAAACAAAAGGTAGACAAGATCGCTCCTAAAGTGCTCGCCTCGAAGGTACCAGTGCGCCGTGCTTCTCTAAAACAAAATCCGGCACCAGAACCACCGAAATCTCATTTCGGGAACATTCGGAGCGGCCACGTCAAGCAACTGCAGACTCGTTTGTTTAACCCAAAAACTTCTAAAGCGCCAGCTCCGCCTATGAATGTTGATGTTAAAGCCTCAACTTCATCAACTTTGACTAAGAAGAAACCGGCTCCTACGCCTCCGAAGGATCAAACTAAGGAGCCGTCGGAAACAACGACAGCGAAAGAAAAGAATGAGCAATACTTCCGGGAGACTTGTCGAACTGAAGACGAGTGGACGGAGAGCGACTCGGAGGACTCTCAAGTGCAGATCGTGATCAAACCAGAGGTGGAACCCGAGCGCGCGCCGCCGTCTCCGCCGCCGCCGCCCACTCTGCGCCGCGTCTCCGGCGTAATGATCGACCTGGCGCGCATACGCCTGCCGGAGGGCTCACCCGAGGTAAATCAGCTCATTCTACTATTACATCTATTACCTGTATCCTCTTGTTGAAAATATACCTACTCACAGAATGCATGCAGTGCCGACGTTAGGGGAGGGGCGCGATGGGGCGACGGCCTAGGGCGCCAAATTTCAGGGGGCGATCGGTGGGGGTGGAATGCTTCCCCCGCTTAACTGGCACTCAATTTTGATTTCCTTAAGTGGGCGCCACAATATTCTTGCCCGGGGTGTCAGTGGTCATAACGCCGGCCGGCACTGAATGTATACATATGTAGGTATATGATTTCATTAAGCTTTAGGCCCTAGCTCTACCTTATTCTATTCCGTTGTCCAAGTATTCCTCGCGTTTATGAGTTATTTAAACTAAATGTTCTGACCGGATTCTCCTCTCCGTCTTTGATCGTTTCATTCGGTTGTACGGTCAGTTGCAGAGAAAAAGGTACTTACCCTTTTGCATGGTTACCACCGTTACAAGGGGGTACCTTTTGCTGACTGCGCGCCGCAAACGAGATCAGCTCGTGTTGTGCTCGTAGTCGTATTGTACCGTTGGTCGTTGTGCAGAGGCAAGCGCGCATGGTGCTGGCAGAGGGTGCGGCGGAGAGCTGGGAGCAGGCGCAGCTGGCGGTGGAGCTGGTGGCGCGCGGCGCCGACGCGCCCGCGGCGCTGCTGGCCGCGCTCGAGTGCGCCGACCTGCCCGCCGCGCTCGCGTACCTGCACCAGGACTGTGAGCTCTGCGCCAGCCGCCTCCCTGAGCACCAGGTGAGCCGACACGCACCACCCGAACGCTGATGCCAGTTCATGCTAGGTTTACATGGACTTAGTATTTGTCATTAGTGTAATGTAAGTGATTAGGGACTATCTACAGTGTGAAAAGTGGCAAATAACCGTCTACACATGGGTATTAGAGAATGGTACTAGTAGTTACGAAGATCTGGGAAAACAAAGGAAACAAAACAGGCGCAGAAGGCGCGGTGTACTTAATTAAATTAAATAAGCTATTCTGAACCGGTATGTAGCCGGCGTTACTTTATTTGTCTTTTTTTTTTTGTTTTTCAACTGAGCTCTGAAAGACGTGGGGAAACTCAGTTGTCGGTGAGCTATTGTTAGGCAAGTAAGTCCTAAGCTTAGCATTACTTATGAAATCAAGACTTCCTATAATCACATATTTCCTCGTGGTCCGGGCCGGATTTAGAGGTCTGGAGGCCTCGGGGCATAAAAGGAGTGGAGGCCCCTTGGCCACACACCATTTTCCGAACAAAATTACCATTTTTTTCAGTCGGTTATATCGAATAATTTTTCGAAGTCTCTATAGTGGGACCCCTTTATTGTGGCCCGGATGCCTCCTCTAAATCCGTCCCTACGTGTGGTATCAGTCACTGAGCGTCTGACCTTTTCTTGATCCAGATGGTGTCAATGCTCCGCTGCACACACCGCTGCTGCCGCGACTGCGCGCGCCTGTACTTCACCGTGCAGGTTACGGAGCGAAGCGTCGTGGACTGCGTGTGCCCCTACTGCAAGGAACCGGAGCTGGAAGCGCTCGAGGAGGACGCCTGGCTTGAGTACTTCGCGCACCTCGACATACTGCTGAAGATGCTGCTCGATAATGACGTGCATGAACTGTTTCAAAGAAAGGTTAGCTGGGAACAGAGGCGGGTTTGTTTACCTATGGTGCAGGGTGTGCGACTGTGCGTTGAACACGGGCGCAGCACTTTCAATGAACCTGCGCCTGTATTATGACTCCGGGCGTTATAAGTAATGATTGGACACGAGCGCTACATGGGCTAGAGACGCCTCTGGCTGGAACAACCCTTGTGGTAGCTTAAAGTAATATTTTCAAGAATTTAATATGGTGCACTTTTCTCTTATCTTGCATGAGGTTAGGAGCCGTTTATTAATTAGGTGAGGCGCTTAGGAGGGAGGGGGGGCAGGAGTGGAGCAAAATCTCACACAACCTCACGTGAGGGAGGAGAGGGTGTTGTCACGTTTTCTCGCAGTACCTATATAAAATTGCGCGAAAACTGGGTTAAATTAAGTAACAATTACGTGTTGCTCCAGTAAAATATGGCAAAATCCTACTTGCAGTCAAGCACGTATCGATCCTAATACATTTATAAATTCGAAGGTATGTCTGCCTGTCTGTCATCTCTTCACGCCTAAACGCTGAACCGATTTAGATGAAATTTGGTGTAGAGATACCTACTTAGTTTGAATCCCGGAAAAGGACGTAGTATAGTTTCGTGTATGGACGTGTCCTTAGAAGCTGAACTATTACTAATTAGTATGGAAAGTTTCGTTTCTAAAACTTTCAATGTTTTGCACTATTTTCAGTTACGAGACCGAACGCTAGCGAGAGATCCAAACTTCAGATGGTGCGTGGAGTGCTCGTCAGGATTCTTCGTGCACCCGAAACAAAAAAAAGTGCGCTGCCCCGAGTGCCGATCGATCAGTTGCGCTACTTGCCGGAAACCAGTAAGCTCGAACTTAAAATAGATACGTAAATATATAATTTATTGAATCAGGCGTTACTTTGCGGAGGTCCATATTAATGAACTAAAACAATTACTTTGCTCACCCGCGACCTTACAATAGTTACGTTTATGCAAGAAATGTGCGCTCATGCAGTTCCTCCACCTCCACACTGTACGAACACACACAAATCACATAAACCCAACCATCACCACCACCAAGCTACACTGACGCGTTTCGAACTCAACCAGAGCTCATCTTCAGAGTTACCACAACCGTATGCTATGCTACCAAATGTTAAAATGTTAGTTTAACATTTGGTAGCATAGCATACGGTTGTGGTAACTCTGAAGATGAGCTCTGGTTGAGTTCGAAACGCGTCAGTGTAGCTTGGTGGTGGTGATGGTTGGGTTTATGTGATTTGTGTGTGTTCGTACAGTGTGGAGGTGGAGGAACTGCATGAGCGCACATTTCTTGCATAAACGTAACTATTGTAAGGTCGCGGGTGAGCAAAGTAATTGTTTTAGTTTACGTAAATATATGTATACATAGTGTTCGATATACTGCCTTTTTCATTCTAGTTTTAATTTCATAAGCGCTGCGCTAAGTCTGGCTGAAACGAAACGCGGCCTACGGAGTTATTGGCTATGGTCTGCGCGCGCAATTAGTGTCAATTTGAACTCGCCAAAAGACGGCACATTATTTTTCAACATTTTCTAATAATTAATTTAAACCTACTATCTCAAGAGAAGATTTTATGTGTTATGTGCTACAGAACATTTTATTTAATGTGATGCGTGCGTACGTGTGACTTTTAAGACTTTTGGATTCTGACCTGAGCCTGGACAGCAGAAAACGTTACTGGGTTCGCTATCGCAAGGAAAGGCAAGGTGAGTGCTTTGTAATTAATCTGGAATGCTAAAGACAGTATAAACCGCAAGCCCATCCTTTTAAGTCCAGTTGCTTAGGTCGTTTCTAAACTGAGCCAGTTTTTCTCCTATATACAGTCCATTGTTTCAAACTTCTTTTACGTGGTTCCGTGACGCCACATTTTTTGGTCCTTCGAACCGGATTTCCTCCTAAAAAGTTACATTATTTAGTCATTCATTTTACCGTGAATCGTATTCACGTTATATTTCTGAAAAATAAACATCTAAAATCATTTATTTCACGTGTGATATTGCACACGGGCGAGTTCATTTTTTTGTTTCAAGTTGGGCAAGTCCATTCTGTCCGCGACAGAAATTAAATATGGCGCCAATAATAGAGGGTGAAGATTGTGAATTACGATTTAAAACTTTAAATTTGAAAAAAGAATATCTGTTCAATAAGGTTCAAAAGGCTTATGATTTATCCAAAACACTTAGAATGGATAGCTTAGATTCGGTGCAGAGATTTTTGGTACAGTATTCAGAACTCGACGACGCTCGTAGCGACTTCGAAAAAATTGTTATGGATATTGTAGTACTTGAGTTACAACAGTCACCAGATTCTAGGCCCTCGACAAGCGCACTAGATAGTTTTGACGATTTATTTTATGCGTGCAAACGAGTAGCTTTGAAATGTGAAAAGTTAGACCAGGAGCGGTCGGCAAATTTACGTCAAACAAATAATGATAGCAATTTAGGTAGGCCGTCATTGCCTAAGCTTACTTTAATCGAATTTGATGGTCAGATAGAAAATTGGACGACGTTCTACGATACTTTCGTGTCTTTGGTACATAATCGTAGCTTCGACGATATCGACAAATTCCACTATCTGTTGTCATGTGTGAAGGGTCCCGCACTAAATATGGTGAAAAATCTTCCGATTACTGCTAATAATTATGCCGTAGTGTGGCAAAGTTTATTAGAAAAATATCAAGATCAAAGGGCATTGACCGGGAGGTATTTAGACCGAATGCTGGGTTTCACTCCGCTGTCAAAGGATAGTGTCGCGAGTTTGACTTCGTTTATTGAAACTTTTGACCATTCATTGAGAGCTATTAAAGCGTTGAAAATTCGAGACTTAGATGACTACCTATTTTGTCATATTGCCTTACGCGGGCTCGATAGCCACACACGAAAGTTATTCGAAGAAAGCCGGGATCAAAATGAGTTGCCGACGTTCAAAGAACTAATTGATTTCGTAAATAAACAAATTAAAGTACTCGAACATACTTTTCCGAGTACAAGCTCCTCGACCGCTTCTACGTCAACTCAAAACAAAACAAAATCTGGTTTTATTCCACACAAATTTAGTACACCGCAACCGAGTTATAAGCCTACTCAATCGAATAATATGTATTATAAACAATCGCGATCTCCCCCAGTTCCGCCTAAACTTGGCTTGACTACGACTCGAAACGACACTCATAACTTAAATAAGCTGATATGCGTGCATTGTAATTTAAATCACATGATTTACCGGTGCGAACAGTTTCGTAAACTGTTAGTTCAGGATAGGATTGACCGTGTCAACGCCTTGAAATTATGCACGAACTGCTTAAAATCTGGTCATGATTCTTCTCAGTGCAGAAGCAACATGAATTGTGGAGTATGTTCTTTGCCTCACCATTATTTGCTACATCGCGACGCGAGTGCGCCGTCAGCCGTGCTGACGCCGCAGCCGCCCCGTTCTGACGCAGGCGTGTCGTCAGCCGTGCTGACGCCGCAGCCATCTTGCTCTAACGTGTGCGTAGCCAGGATAAATCCATCACACTCCGTGAGTGTCGATGCAGATACTGACGTCGCGGTAAAAGAATCGCTTCATTCCGTGAATGAAGAAGCAAACTATGGTGTCGTGTTAGGTACTACTCGCATACACATTACTGATATCGCGGGTCAACCGCAGAATTGCCGTGCAGTTCTAGATTCAGGTGCTCAAAGCTCGTTTATTACGTTAGATTGTGCTCAACGTTTGGGCCTACGTCGTAGCAAATGTCCGTTTACCGTGTCCGGACTAGGCGGCGAAGTAGTTAAAAACTATGGTATTATTACTTGCGACATAAAACCGTGTAAGTCGGACGTTCCGAGTTTTACAGTGGATATGGTAGTGGTAGCAAAAGTTTCGTCTGAAATGCCAAATATTTCATTCCCGCGCGAGGTTGTGGAAGAGTATAAGCGTTTTGACTTAGCTGACCCGTTGTTCTACGAGAAGTCAGCTGTTGATATTTTGCTAGGCAACGATGTCGTGTCAGAGTTAATTAAAGACAAGCCGGTTAACATTAAGTTAAATATACCGAATGTTATTGAGACAGTATTTGGATACGTGGTAAGTGGAAAACTATACTATGATTCTCAATCAACGTCACAAAATTTCCATTTGTCGGTCTGTGAAGAAAAGAGTTTAGACAAAACGTTGCGTGATTTTTGGGAAGTAGAGGAATTGCCGTGCAAACCTGTACTTAGTCCGCTAGATCAGCTGGCAGAGGATATTTACGCGAATGAGCATACCCGCGACGAGAGCGGTAGATACGTTGTTCCTCTACCATTTGTGCCTGACACCCCGCCGCTCGGGGCATCTCGCGCTGCGGCCGAACGCAGGCTTCTAGCGACCGAGCGAAAACTCGCACGCTCGCCAGTATTACAACAAGCGTACAATGATTTCATGCTAGATTATGAGAAGCTGGATCACATGGAATTGTATACTGGTAGTGAGCCTAGTAGGTATTTAATTCCGCATCACAGTATACTCAGACCGAGCAGTACGACAACACCTTTACGCGTAGTCTTCGATGCTAGTGCGAAAACAAGTACCAACGTCTCTCTCAATGACACTCAGTTATCTGGGCCTAACCTATACCGTGATATAGGGTCCATATTAACCAACTTTCGGTTATTCGAATACTGCTTTGCTAGTGATATTTGTAAAATGTACCGCGCGATATTAATACGTGAGAATGATAGGAAATATCAACACATATTATATAGATCGTCCGCTGACGAACCTATTAAGATTTACGAGCTAAAAACTATAACATACGGTGTAAGTAGCTCTCCGTTTCTCGCAATACGGACTTTGCTGCAGTTAGCTAGCGACGAAGGTGAACGTTTCCCTTCTGCCGCTGCCGTCATAAGGCAAGGTATTTACATGGACGACGCCTTGTGGTCATGTGAGACGTTCTCACAAGCATGCGCACTACAAGACGAGCTGGTAAATATATTCCAATCTGCGGGACTTATTCTTAAAAAATGGTCCAGTAATAGCAAGGAGTTACTCGAGCGCTTACCTGTAGAACATCGCGAAACTAGCATCTCTTTTGAAAAGGATAAAAATGACGCCTCTTTAAAGCTTCTAGGTCTGAAGTGGGCGCCATTAGTTGACGCATTTAGTTTTTCCGTAAATAAACAAGACTCAGTAATGACCAAGAGATCTGTTTTAAAAATATTAGCTTCGATATATGACCCCGTGGGTTTTATATCTCCATGTACTTTCGTCGCGAAGTGCATAATGCAGGATCTCTGGAAGTTAGGCATCGGTTGGGATGAACAGTTACCTAGCGATGTTTGTCAGCAATGGTTAGAATTTATATCTGAGCTGCCTAGATTATCAGAATTACAAATTGAGCGCCATGCCCTTCTTCCAGGGGTAACTGAATGCGAGTTAGTAGGGTGCTGTGACGCATCTTCACGAGGTTACGCTGCGTCGATTTACGTTATTTCACGGCGCGACCGGCAGGTTAAGTGTAGGTTACTTATAGCTAAATCTAAAGTTGCTCCAGTGAAGCCGGTGACCATTCCCAGGCTCGAGCTCATGGCAGCAGCGCTTCTTAGCAAACTAATAAAGTATATCTTGGGATCACTATCGCGTGTTAACGTCACTCGCATTACTGCTTTAACTGACTCGTCAATAGTCCTGTCTTGGATTCAAACTGACGCGTATAAACTTAAAACTTTTGTGTGTAACCGTGTTACTCAAATTATAGAGGTGCTTCCACCTCACGTCTGGCGTCATGTTAATAGTGAAAATAACATGGCAGACATTAACTCGCGTGGTGTTTCTCCCGCGCAGTTCATAGCTTGTAGTTCGCAGTGGTTTGAAGGTCCGACTTGGATGTATGAAGATAGGGAGAATTGGCCTATCTCGAGCCATTTCACTAAGAAAGAATCAGAAATTCCGGAAATGAAAGCTAATTGCAACTCATTTAATTTGTTAACTCAACAAGATGTCGAAGAGAGTAAGATGGAATTTTTTGAAAGAGTTTGCAATCAATTTTCATCATATTCAAAATTACAAAGAACAATAGCTTGAATTTTGAAACTATTCCGTAAATTTCGTAAAGATGCTTCTATTGAAAGTCAGGACGTTCTAACCACTAACGATTTAAACCAGGCGCATGATTGCTTAATTAAAGTAATACAAAGTGCTTACTTTAATCAAGAAATTATTGATTTATTAAAGGGCAAAACGTACATTCCTTCATTAAGGAAACTTGCGCCTTTCTGTGATTCCCGTGGATTCCTAAGGGTGGGGGGTAGAATTCCTCACTCAGATTTACCATATAATGCAAAGCATCCGTTGTTGCTTCCAAAGCGTTGTAGGTTTGTTAACCTACTTATAGAATATTTTCATGTCAAATATTTGCATGTAGGGCCAAGAACCTTACAAAGTATTATTTCACAAAGGTACTGGATTTTATCTGCTCGTAGCATAATTCGGTCGATTCTTTCAATATGTAAAACTTGTTTTAAATGCAAACCAACAACGCTTCAACCTAAAATGGGAGATTTACCAGCGTCTCGACTGCAACCGAATAAAGTGTTTGAGCATGTAGGAGTAGACTTGGGTGGTCCATTCTACATTAAAGAGAGCTTGCGCCGTAATGCAAAGATAGAGAAGGCATACTTAGCGCTCTTCGTATGTTTTTCAACTAAAGCCGTACATCTAGAGGTTCTGTCATCACTATCCACCGACTGCTTCTTGGCTACTTTGGACAGATTTATATCGCGGCGCGGGTTGTGTGCGTGTATCTATTCAGACTGCGGTACAAATTTCGTCAAAGCTAGTAAACATCTTGTTGAAGTTCAAAACTTTATTTCTAATAAGCGCAATCAAGATGATATCTTAAGCGGTTGTGCGCAACGTCAAATTGACTGGAAATTTAACTTTCCTACTGCTGCAAACATGGGAGGACTCTGGGAAGCCGGAATTAAGTCCGCCAAATATCATCTAGTGCGCTCTGTAGGTGAAAAAGCTCTCACGTTTGAAGAGCTTTCGACAGTTTTTTGTAAAATTGAGGCTATAATGAATTCGCGTCCATTATACGCTCTACCAGCTAGTGACAACCCTAGTGAGTTCAATGTTCTAACTGCAGGCCATTTTTTGATAGGCAAGAGTCTGACTGCTGTACCAGAATATAGTCTCGCGGACGTTCCCGTTAGTCATTTGTCACGTTGGCAATATTTACAAAACTGTTCTCAACTGTTTTGGAAAAAGTGGAGCCAGGACTATTTAAATACTTTACAACAAAGACCAAAGTGGTTCACATCTCCACCTAATCTAAAAATTGATGACATAGTTCTTGTCAAAGATGATCAAGTCAATTCATGTCATTGGCCTCTTGCCAAAATTGAAGTTGTTCATCCTGGCTTGGATGGAGTTGTCCGAAAGGTAACTCTTCGGTCCAAGGGAAGACTCTTTCAAAGACCTGTAAATAAACTTAGTTTTCTTCCATATGCTAACTGATACTGCAGTAATTACGTTAATTTATTTAGTTATCAGGGGTAGAAAACCTTTTTTCTTTATATTTATTTCCTCTTTCATTGAATGAACGCCTCTTATTTTAGTGGGAAAGCTCCATGGTGCTTTCGGTGGGGGGTGTTCGATATACTGCCTTTTTCATTCTAGTTTTAATTTGCATAAGCGCTGCGCTAAGTCTGGCTGAAACGAAACGCGGCCTACGGAGTTATTGGCTATGGTCTGCGCGCGCAATTAGTGTCAATTTGAACTCGCCAAAAGACGGCACATTATTTTTCAACATTTTCTAATAATTAATTTAAACCTACTATCTCAAGAGAAGATTTTATGTGTTATGTGCTACAGAACATTTTATTTAATGTGATGCGTGCGTACGTGTGACTTTTAAGACTTTTGGATTCTGACCTGAGCCTGGACAGCAGAAAACGTTACTGGGTTCGCTATCGCAAGGAAAGGCAAGGTGAGTGCTTTGTAATTAATCTGGAATGCTAAAGACAGTATAAACCGCAAGCCCATCCTTTTAAGTCCAGTTGCTTAGGTCGTTTCTAAACTGAGCCAGTTTTTCTCCTATATACAGTCCATTGTTTCAAACTTCTTTTACGTGGTTCCGTGACGCCACACATAGTCTGGCAAGCGAGTCTAAATCAGTCCAGCAAGCAGCAAAATTAATCTAAACTGAATTTTGACACTGTACAGCGCTGCTTATCTACACATTTGCACGGATACGCTAATCAACAAGGCGTTGTAGGACGACATCCTCTCTTAACATAACTATTTTGACTGGCCAGTTGACACAATGGATAAGTTTGTAGACTGTGCAAGTTTGTGGCCTCGGCTCGGCCCCTATGTTTGTAGACTGTGCAAGTTTGTGGCCTCGGCTCGGCCCCTATGTTTGTAGACTGTGCAAGTTTGTGGCCTCGGCTCGGCCCCTATGTTTGTTTCTATACAAACATTATACTTACAACGCACAGTGTACGAATGTTTGCGCTCATGTGAGTGCCCCCTGTTACGCATTTGTAACAGATACCTATTTTTGTATCTGTGTAATATGTAACCAATCCAACTTTTATTTAACTTGTCGAATCTTTCTTGTTGGCATAACGGCCTCGCTTGTGGAACTAACATACCTATCTGCTATAGTATTTTATGCAACAGTTTTATAAGCGAGGTCTTAAAAGGCGAGTGACGTAAGTTGCGATACGAACGAATGTGAGTATCGCAATGGACGACGGCACGAACCGTTAAAACCAAATTATACACCGTTGCATACAATATTTTTTCTACGACTCAACTCGACTCGACTCTACTGTACTGTACTGTACTGTACTATACCGTACTGTACCGTACCCTACTGTACCCCACTACCCCTACTCTACTCAACTCAGCAGGTCTAAACTGAGCTTTAGTGTTGAGTGTAACCTACATTTAATAATCTGTGGCAGCTAGGTGTATCGTAATAACGACATTACGACACAAGTGTTGTTATGGGGAATAGAGTAAGTAGGTATAGACTTTCTGAAGTCATATTATCTATGTTCTTATATATTTGTTCGCGACCATGTAAAAACAGATAAAAGTACAGAACTAGGAAAAAATCATTACCCCTTTGATTATCATAACCCTTCCACTTTTCTTGCCGCTATGGTTAAAAAAACCGGCCAAGAGCGTGTCGGACACGCCCAAGGTAGGGTTCCGTAGCCATTACGAAAAAATCAAGTAATATTTTTCTAAGGATTTCGTATGTGTACGGAATCATCCAAGTTTAGGTATGTTTTATACCTTAGGCTATTATTTACTCTTAAACTGCAAATAATTTCCAAGCAATCTTAGCCGCTATAATTTTTCTAGTAAATTTGATATATTTACTACCATTCTGAATTTTTTCGGGGGGGACGCTCGATTTTAATGAAAATTTTCACTTTAAAGTTGAATATTTCGCAAACAGATCACTGAATAGAAAAATCATGTTAGCAACCCCGCATTGGTTTTAAAAGACCTATCCAACGATACCCCACACTATAGAATTAGTCGAGAAAAAAAAATCACCCCCACTTTACGTCTATGGGAGGTACCCTAAAAAAATTTTTTTTTAGATTTTTTTATTTAAGCACTTTGTCGGCGTGACTGATATATATATATATACATGCCAAATTACAGCTTTCTAGTACTAACGGGCTCTGAGCTTAGCCGCGGACGGACAGACAGACAGACAGACAGACAGACAGACAGACGGACGGACAGACATGGCGAAACTATAAGGGTTCCTGGTTGACTACGGAACCCTAAAAACAGGAATTGCTATTCCTCGAACGACAACATTGCTAAGTTGTCGTTCAATCTCGTATTCCCTTTCACAAATGATGTCCTTCCTTTTTTGCCTCTCCTTATTTTTTTGTATTCGTAAATTTTAATAAACTACGTCGAAATGTAATCTTCTATGAAGTGCAAGCTTTGCACCCACTTTTTTGAGCAATTAATTCGAGTAGCGCTTCGTTACAGATAGCCAGGAAAATAAATATCAGGCTTAAAAGCCAAATAGGCGCCCCACACTTTTAACTCTCCCGATAATGCTATTCCTCTATTCATTCTGTGATCATCGCAAAGACGAGTGGGTGACAACGGAGGAGGGCAAGTGGCTATTCGGCACGCTATTATGCCCGTTCTATGTTCATGTTGGACCAAGGGACGTTTTTTGTGTGAGATGGAAATACGTGGCGCGGTGCTCACTCTAACGTTTAATTCACGGCTCAATGTGTAGAGCGGATATAATGTGGTGACGCGACATTGTGTTTGCAGTGGTCGGCGTCACACGAGGGTCTGAGCTGCGAGCAGTACGCGGCGTGGTTGGAGGACAACGACCCCGAGCGCTCGGTCGCCGCCGTGCAGCAACACCTGCGCGACAACGGCCTCGAGTGCCCGCGCTGCCACTTCAAATACTCGCTCTCTAGGTAAGTGAACCCTTGTACTGCATTACTGCCGAGACCAGTAGATACTGTAAGCCAACCTGGACGACGGAGTTACAAACTTGGCGAAGACGAGGATTTTTAGGGTTGCATACTCAAAAAATAAGCCACCGCTGTCTGTCTGTCTTCGTCCGTTACATGACTGTTTTTTGAACCATGTGGTGTGAAATGAAGAGGGCTATTCACAACACTGGGTGAATGTGGGCTAAACTGATTGATTGAAAGTTAAAAATTCAAGGGAGTTCCATTCAAGAAATATACGATGATGGATCAATGTGCGAGTCCGGCTAGCACTTGGCCGGTTTAATTTTAATTCAAGAACACGATTTTCCTGCACATTGTAATAGTTCTCCAGGATATTGTTAGACGTTTTGTTCGTTTCTAGTGGCAAGCCATTACAACTAAAACAACTGCACTCGAGTCTCCACAGACTTATTTACTCGTTCGACGTTCCACTTTGACCGCCGCGGTCTGACTGCCTGCTGTATGTATCGTAAGGGACTCAGTACATTCGAAAGAATTCGGAACTCTGAACGCGGAACTCGAAGCTACAGACCGCTCTCTGTCTGCACGAGCTCGTACGGCTCGGCCACGAAATCGCGCGTTTAGCGGCGCGGCGAGCGTTTTCTGTGTACATTGCGCGGCCGAGACGCTCGCCGTACAGTGGTTACCTGGCGGCACACGCAATGAACTGATAAAACGCTCGCCGCGCCGCTAAACGCGCGAAGTCGTGGCCGAGCCGTTATGCTGAACAGCAGTTTTGTGGTTGTAGGGGCGGCTGCATGCACTTCACGTGCACGCAATGCAAGTACGAGTTCTGCTACGGCTGCGGCAAGCCGTTCATGATGGGAGCGCGCTGCGGGCTCAGCGAGTACTGCGCGCGGCTCGGGCTGCACGCGCACCACCCCCGGAACTGCCTGTTCTACTTAAGGGACAAGGAGCCGCACGAGCTGCAGACGCTGCTGCAGGTAACTGTTTTTTTTTAGGGTTCCGTGCCCAAAGGGTAAAAACGGGACCCTATTACTGAGACTTCGCTGTCCGTCCGATGTATTTCGGTTGCTGCTATAACAACAAATACTAAAAAAACAGAATAAAATAAATATTTAAGGGTGTCTAAAACAACAAACGTGATTTTTTTGCCGTTTTTATAGATAATGGTACAGAACCCTTCGTGCGCGAGTCCGAATCGCACTTGGCTGGTTTTTTAAAAGCTTTTTACTAACTTTCAAATCAAATCAAATCAAATCAAATCTTGGAAATTGAATTTGACCCACTTCCAGCGGTCGGATCAACTTGAAATTTGTTATACTTACGTAAGTTGGATGACAATGCAAGTACTGTCAACAAAAAGTACAGTCAGCGAAAAAGCTTGCATTGTAAATGTATTTTTTAACAAAAACTTTTTATATACAATATAGGCTTGCGTTTGACCACAATCACGCCTGATGGAAAGCGAAGATGAGGACTACGATGGAGCACGCTTGCCTAGTAAATGCTCATTCACCATAAACTTGAATTTAGGGGAATAAGCAGAAAGAAAGCAGTTGAGCGCGGTGTTGCGCGCGCCCCCAAGCAGAGCAAACCGTACAACAAATCCGGGGCACTGTAACCCCAGACCCTTCTTCCAGAATGTACCCCCTCTATTACCACCAGCACGCATCACTTGTATAGGTAACGCCACGAGAGTTCAGGCGAATGATTACACACACACACAGCCACATAAAGTAATGATTTCAAAAAAGTAGTGAATGAATGAAATGAATGAGTGAATGAAAATGTGAGTTAATGATCTTATGATGAAAATACCTACGCAATACTATGTATATTATAATTTTTCTTTTTTTACATACCTAACCTATTTTTGAAATAAACCAATTTGAAACTTGTAAGAAATATTCGCAACAAAAAAAATCGGTATTTTATAAATAGTGAAAAATATGCTGATCTGATTTAAATAAAATAAAAAATAAAATAAAATAAAAATAAAAAATTGTTTATTTCAGATATCGTAGATCCATATTATGTTAGTAGCAAAGAAGTCCTTATTTTATAACTATGTTAGTATAGACATTATTTAAATGCATTTTGGCCCAGTGCGCGGCAATAACACTGTCCATCCTGCCAGCCGTCACGTTCAGGAGACTGTTGCCGCGGCCGCGCAGGCGCAGCAGCGACGCGGCGCAGCGCTTGCGAAATAGATCAAAATACTTTATTTTCTGTTTTGTTTGAATTAGATGTATTATCCTAAATAATTCTTAACGAATTAGGCTGAAGACATTTTTAGTCAATCTTGTAATTCACTGTTGAGTCTGCTGAACTTGCTATCGGTACGAATAAATGTCAAAATCCCGCTGTCATTACATGACGTGTTGTTGTGTGCGTGACCTCAACACTCCTGGCGTTACCTATAGTGACCAGGGCTGCTTCACCCTCTCTTCTTGAGCACGCTGTTCAAACAACTGTAACAAATGAATGATTGTAGATGAACGACGTGCCGTACGAGGTGGAAGCGGGGGCGGGGGCGGGGGCGGGGGGCCGCTGCCCCGTGCAGCTGCAGCGCGAGACACCCACCGGCCTCGTGGACGGGCCCTGCAACGCCGACGCGCCGCCCAAACACGCTGGACTGTGCAAGTACGAACTAATCTATTACAGGATATACCAAAGGATATACCTAACACGCTATATACTCTGTCTATTTAACAGAGTTAGTACTAGAAAACACAGAATGCACGTAATTGGTCAGCGATAAGGACGAATGCACCGGCACATACGTTCCACTGCAGGGCACATATTTAAATATTATTATCTACTACTTTAAATTACATAATTATGATTAATAGATGAATAAACATGACATGTTGACATGTAATTATTTGAGGTGCCACGAGAAAAATCAAAAAATCACGAGAAATATTACGAATATTCCAACAAACGGCATGTAAGCCGAGCCCGCCATCGACGTGCGATTGTTGACGCCCCACTGACAGTTTCTTGTCCCTTTCATTTGCATACAAAAGTGCAACATACTTTTTATAACCTACAACAACTTGTTTGTGTTTACATTAATCCCGATTAATTCATCTGATGGTTGGGTTAACTAGACTGAACATGAACATTCCTATAAAGGTTTTCGAATCAGAATCTATGGCGACCTTCAACCAGGTTGCATGGTATAGCTTCGCAATATACCAACAACGCAGAGGAACACTATTCGATAACTCTAATTCTATGTCTTAAATTGTTTAATCTCTAGTACTATTCTTAAAAGTGCTCTTAACCCAAATTTAAGCAACAACTTCAACTTAGGTACCCTCCTTTCATGCTAAGAATTTTACGGCTCTTTACCAGCCAACCTTGGATCTGGTTTTTTGTCAACAACCGCATAGGGCAGCTACATTAGCCCTCTAAAATCAAGTAATTTTATAGATACTCGTGTTTTCAAATTTTAGTCTGAGCAAAGCTCGGTCGCCCACGTATTGATATATTACGTATAGCGCGATGAACAATTGGCTAAAACTCGAAAGCACGCTTTTTTTCAGAGATAAGACCGAGCTAGATCGATTTATCGCCCCCCGAAACTCCCAGCATACCTACTAAAATTAATTGAAATCATTGGAGCTCGTTCCGAGATTCTGATTATATCCTAACTTAATATTATAAATGCGAAAGTAAGTCTGTCTGTCCGTCTGTCTCGCTTTCACCGTAAAACTACTGAACCGATTTAAATGAAATTTGGTACACAGATAGTCTAGAGCCTGAGAAAGGACATAGGCTATATATATCATCACGCTAACACCAATAGGAGCGGAGCGGAGCGGAAGAATGTTTCAAAATCGGGGGCTTTTGAAGTAAAACTTCTATAGGCACGCTTGACTTGGGAGTACGGTGGTATATCGAGGAACTAAGGAGAGCCATAATTGATGGAAAAGCAAATTGGATAAAAAAAATAAGCTGCCCAAATTACTAATTCCACGCGGACGGAATCGCGGGCAAAAGCTAGTAATTATATATGTACATGAATTGCTCGTTAAAATTAGACAGATTAGATGGATAGATAGGTTTTCACGTATAGATGGCGTTCGTTACTATCGATGTGACATACTTAACATACTTAATGTTATTGATAAGTGTGTCCCCCCCCCCCCCCCCGCCTTTGTATATTCACTCTTCTGTCGCTCTTTCTTCAGCGTTGCCGATCTATTACCTAATAACATTTTAAATCCATGTTTCTAACCAACTGCGACTGCGATGCTTGGCTTTCAAAAATTCAAGACCGCTACCTACGTACTTAATTGAGATTGCTAAGGCCGTTTCAGGAAGTCGAGAACAGCAATCAGGACGACGTGACTTTGTTTTGCCTTTTAGGTACTTACATACGGCTACTTGTTCAATCAAGACGGCTTTGAAATACTTACTTTTTTTCTCGTATTCACTCCTTACTTAGTCCAGAAATCCAAAAAAACGACGGCGAATTACGACTTAATACTTTGCTCTCCCGTAAATAACTAAATAGTCTTCCTTTAATAAATATTATGTTAGAATGATTAAATATTGTCAATAGCATTATAGGCTCTCATACGCCTATGTTATAAATGTTACCTATTGATTGAAATTTACAAATACCTCGGTATGATCATTGGATATTATATATAGGCATTCTCACGCAAAAAGCGAGTGGACGCATAACAAATACTTCTATGTATACAATAAAATTGACAAGACAAGCATTAAAAATAAATTTCACATTGAGTTACAGCCAAGTTGTCCGAGCTTGACCGCTCGTTAGAAAATAGGATCGGGAAGAAATATGTGATGTAAATTCTGTTAAATGGACAATTTTAATTTTGTCTTAGGTTGTTGATAGCCACTCGCGACGCGTAGCTTGTCTAGTCTAGTATACATAGAAGTGTTTGGTTGCAGGAACCACTACCTGGAGTACTTGTCGCGGCTGGTGCGGCGGCGCGGCGTGGACCCGCTGCCGCTGCTCGGGGTCGACGACCTCGAGACGCTGGTGAAGCGTGCGGCGCTGCGGCCGCCGCCGCGGCCCTACGGCTCCCTCGAGGGGCTCTACCGGCGCGCGCTCACCGAGGTCTGCCTCCCTTTCCGCAGGCCGCACTACATCGAGTACCTGGCCGCGCAGGCGCGCAAGCTCGACCCGATCCCGATAATGGACGTCACGGAGCTGGTGGCGGAGCTGCGGCGGCGCGCGCTGCCGCTGCCCGAGCGCGGCCCGTGGGACACCGATCCCATCTACGCCGGCATGTGCGCTGAGGTACCCCTACCGAAGCTAGGCCCGCTAGCTACCCTGCTACCCACTCGCGTCACGCGGACCTATTGGCTGCCACTGACGGCGTTAATCTTTCGTTATAACTGAGTGCACTTCTTATAACTACTATTGCGTAATAACATAACGACTGGTGAGGGAGGCACAGGGCAGGGCAGTGTCGTCGTAAACATATCGACATATGATACACTAAATTAAAAGACACTACAGCAGCAAATTGTAATTAAATTAAATTTTAATTTCTAGTCTTTTATGTGGGAATTGTATCATACATTTTAGATTAACAATGTTGGGGCCCCCAGGCAATGCAATTTTCGAGGGACCCCTCTCAGCCAAATATCAACCACGTCGTGGTCAAACTTAGTAGTCAAACTGATTTGATCACGAGGAATTTTAACATTCTTCATGGTCAAACTCTCTAATTTATTAAAAAAATACACCCTGTGTAATAGACTTGAAATAAATAAAAAATATCACGGGACAATCACACCAATTGACCTAGTCCCAAACTAAGCCAAGCTTGTACTATGGGTACTAGACAACGGATAAACTTACTTATAGTATAGATAAATACATACTTGAATACATATTAAACATCCAAGACTCGAGATATCTGCCCCGACCAGGAATCGAACCCAGGACCTCAAGCTTCGTAGTCAGGTTGTCTGACAACTAGGCTACCCGGTCATAAATAAAATTGTACAAATATACCTAGTCAAAATTTTTGTCGTAATTTATTTAAAAGTAGCTGTTTCCCGCGACTACGTCTTCGAAGAATAATCTAATATATAAAAATCTCATGTCACGGTGTTTGTTACCGAACTCCTCCGAAACGGCTTGGCCGATTTTTATGAAACTTTTTTCTCTACACTCGGTAGGTCTGAGAATAGGTCGAAGGCTATTTTTTATCCCCCCCATTCTTCGCGGGCGAAGTCGCGGGCAACAGCTAGTAGAGGTATAAAAAATAGCTTAAGTACGATCTATTCTCAGACCTACCGTATACAGATAAAAAAGATTCATAAAAATCGGTCAAGCCGTTTCGGAGAATCGATAACAAACACCGTGACACGAGATTTTTATACATATACTAGCTGTTGCCCGCGACTCCGTCCGCAAAGAATAGGGGTAGGTATAAAAAATAGCCTACGACCTATTCTCAGACCTACCGAATACAGAGAAAAAAATTTCATAAAAATCTTTCAAGCCGTCTCGGAGGAGTTCGATAACAAACACCGTGACACGAGATTTTTATATATTAGAAGATTAGAAGTAACCTGCACCTATATCGCCCCTTCTTTCCTCGTGGTCAAACTTAGTAGTCAAAGGAAGTCAAAGGATGGGCATATATTAAATCTGATAGTCCCGACACCACGAAAACTGGATAATATTTAAAATATTTTGAGACTTCATGGATGAAGAATAAAACATTTAATAAATAATGGTCCGTATATGATCAGCGACATCGTATATATGTATAATGTACTTAGTTGAATCATGAAATGGACAACTGACAAATCGATGAAATGATATCATCCGATTATTATTCACTTGAGGACATAATAGAATACAATGGCTTTGTTCGAAAGGTGGGCTGTTAACGAGATCGGGACACCCCAAATAATTCGTACTATACATACCTACATACTTGTTTTTTACTACAACAGAACCCCATTTTCGTCAGCTTAGTAAAGTCATTCATTGTATATATTTTTTATTTATTCCAGATCGTGAAAGAAAAAATACCCTTAGACTGATGGACGTTTCGCAACCTGCCTGATATTTGATAGATTCGAACTACTTCATACAAATAAATTAATTTATTATACTTATTCCAGTGTCTTGAAATGAAATTGTTACTATTACTTACTTATTTATTGTAAAAATATAAACGCTTTCTTATTAATGTTTTCATTCATTTATTATTTTTTGTTTTTTTTCCTTTTTTTTATTTTTTTCAAGGTTCGCCGATAGAAGTAGGTATATCATGACATATATCACGATATATATCAATTGATTTTTATCTAGATATATGAGTCATATACATAGAAGCAAAGTCAGCAACATCCACTTCAAATGAATAATAGTTTAAAAAAACTAAAAAACACGCTTTAAAAAATAAAAAATAAATTTTAATAAATTTCAATTCACTATTCTTATAGTGCAGTAAAAAATCTTAATAAGCAATTATTATATTGTTATATCCAGATCAAAATTTGTAAACAATTCTAAATATTGATAAAATAAATAATAATAGTTTAAAATATTTTATTGTAAAAAAAGCGTGGGGTGCATGGTGTCAATTGTCAAGGATTATCATTTTGATAACATCTTAAAAAGCACCCCACGCTTTTTTTACAATAAAATATTTTAAACTATTATTATTTATTTTATCAATATTTAGAATTGTTTACAAATTTTGATCTGGATATAACAATATAATAATTGCTTATTAAGATTTTTTACTGCACTATAAGAATAGTGAATTGAAATTTATTAAAATTTATTTTTTATTTTTTAAAGCGTGTTTTTTAGTTTTTTTAAACTATTATTTATTTTCTATTTTTTAGTTGCATTTTTTTTCTTTCTAACTTTACCCCCCTCACTTACAACCCCCAAACCCCCTAAACCTAACCCCCCAACATCCCCCACCCCATTTCCCCAAACCCTCCCCAAACCCCACACCCTTACCCCCAATCCCCTAAACCCCCCTTACCCCCCTCCTCATTTTACACACCCCCGAACCACCTAAACCCAACCCCTCTAACACCGAACCCCCCAAACCCCCGGAAACCCCCCCCTCCCCCCCCGCCCCGCCACCCCCCCTTACAGTTCCATCATCAAACCCTTGTTACCATCTAGGCTTCTTACACCCTCCCCATTTCCCACAACCCCCCAAAATCACTTACCCTCGAGCCCCCCAACACTCCCACCCTATTTCCCGTAACCCCCCCATCCCCTAACCCCAACCGCCACACCCTAACCCCCAACCCTCTAAACCCCCGACCTCCTTACCCCATACCCCATTCCCCCCCCACCCCACCACCTACCCCCCTTCCAGCTCCATCATCAGACCCTTGTTACCATCTAGGACCAAAGTACTCGTCAAAACGAATCAAACGAGCCCAAACTCGATGGGGTTGTTTCGTTTTATTGTGGAGTGCCTTTGGCCATCTTCCAGCTCCATCATCAGACCCTGGTTACCATATGGGATCAAAGTGCTCGTCAAGACGAATCAAACGAGCCCAAACTCGATGGGGTTGTGTCGTTTTATTGTGGAGTGCCTTTGGCCATCTTCCAGCTCCATCATCAGACCCTGGTTACCATATGGGATCAAAATGCTCGTCAAGGCGAATCAAACGAGCCCAAACTCGATGGGGTTGTGTCGTTTTATTGTGGAGTGCCTTTGGCCATCTTCCAGCTCCATCATCAGACCCTGGTTACCATATGGGATCAAAGTGCTCGTCAAGACGAATCAAACGAGCCCAAACTCGATGGGGTTGTGTCGTTTTATTGTGGAGTGCCTTTGGCCATCTTCCAGCTCCATCATCAGACCCTGGTTACCATCTGGGATCAAAGTGCTTGTCAAGACGAATCAAACGAGCCCAAACTCGACGGGATTGTGTTGTTTTATTACATAGTTCCTATGGCCACCATCCAGCACCATCATCAGATCAGCTCCATGTTACAATAATATTGCATTGTCATCCAATTTACACATATGTGCAAAATTTCAGCTCAATCGGAAACCGGGAAGTGGGTCAAAATCGCGCCCTAAGGAGTCGGTTACAAACAAACATACAAACATACATACAAACATACAAACATACAGGTGAAGCTAATATAAAGCGTGTAAAAAAGTGGATCCTGCTGACTTTCCTTTTATATGTATAACTCATATATCAATTGATTTTTTCCTGTCTTCTGAACGAAACTTTTTGGAGATTACTGTTTACCCTGGCAACAAGTAGCGAAAAACTACAAATCAGAATATTGTAGATTGTTTCCCAAAATGGCAACCTCATTTAAAGTTAGGGAAATCCCCTTTAACTTACCAGTACGGCTAGCTTTTTATTGAAATTCAAATAGGTTTATTTTACGAGGTAATAAAAAATGGGGATTCCTGATGCTCCTAGTGTTAATAATTTTCACTTTCTAATAAATACTAATTCTTTTGTTACTTTTTTTAAATAAAAAATGTGGTAATTTGACACTTATATTATTTGTACATTCCTTTCACATTTTTAAGTGTTCAATCCCCTTACACTGTAAGGCTTACAGAATGGAATTCGCTTCTTTTTCTTAGCCTGAATATACTGTTATAAAGTAATACTTGTTTTTGAATAGTTCTGGTTCTAGTGGTATGGTCTTCCTCACCAGTTCCACTAGGTACACCAAATGATGATTTTCAGTTGCAAATGAAAAAGTTACTACAAAATATACCCAAATCACTATACATAGGTATCCATGCAATATTAGAAGAGTTCCCTCAATTTCCCCCGGATCCACTCATCAGATCCCGACTTTAATATTCTAAGAGGCTTAACAATTACATGTACCTACCTACATTGCCATACTATTTAATTTGATTATTTAACTATTTTGACTATTTAATTTGATTTGATTTTTTTATTTTGATGATGATCGTTCAATCAATTCCCAAGCTGACGAAAAAATCATGGGGTTGAGCGGCCTCCCTTCTCCCCAATAGCCGCCCAAGCCTCGCATAGCTAAAGTCTTTTACTACAACAGAACCCCGTTTTCGTCAGCTTAGTAATGTCATTGTATTTTTTTTTAATATAAACTCTTTCTTATTAATGTTTTCATTCATTTATTCATTTTTTTTTGTTTTTTTTTTACATGTCTTAAATCACTACTTATTTATTACTGATATCACAGGCACAAAATCATGTGTCAATACCAGTATAGGTAAACGTTTATACGTATCGATATCACCTGCGCGCAAAATGTTCGTTCATGTGTCGTTGGTCCCGCTGTATGTAGTGTCTGTTGGAGTGTATGCGGGACTCTAGCGAGTCGGGCAGCGCGTAGGGCGCGGCGCGCGCGCGCGCTCCCGGTGCGGCGGCTGCGGCGCGCTCGGCGGCGGCGCCGGCGGCCCGCTGGCGCGCCACGCGCCGCCCGCGCTCCTGCTCGCGCGCAGACCCCGCCGCCGCCATGCTTGCCAACTTAGCGGCGCGTTCCTCTTCACTCAGACAGCTCTTTCTTCCGGATCTCCACGACTTCTCCTCGCTGTCGCGGCGAGTGCACCTCTGAGTGTCTCTATCGACCCTTTGTTCCAGATCGCTCTTATGCCTCTTTGCATTTTGTTGTTCATCAGAGCTTTTATTGCTTTCTCTCTTTGACGTTTTGTGACTTTTCTTCTTCTTGGGAGCTCCATCTCTCTTTAAGTTATGTTTAGATTTATGCTTATCAGATTCATCATCTGATTCCTGATCGGAATATTCATGCTTTGATTTTTTTTTTTCCTTCTTATGCTTCTTTTTTGACTTTTTCAGCTTCTTCTTGGCTTTATCGTCCTCAGAAGATGAGTCTGCACTAGAATCATTAGAAGCTAGTAAAGTCGCCAGGTTGATTTGCTTCTCACCCAGTGCGTTAAGTTTAGCAGCTAACATATTATCTAAATGTTTATCTTTTTTTGGCTTCTTCTTTTCACTCCTTTGTTCTTTTCGTAACAACTCTGCTAGGCGACGTCTCTGCAAGGGATTGTTCAGCAGCGCCGCGCGAGCAGCCCGCTCCCTTTCCTTGACCAGCATCAAAGGATCCTCCCGCATCTTTCGTGCCAGATCCACCTGTGTGTCGCCAGTAGTAGCCAGCATGCTTGAACCGACCACTCTCCGAGCTACTGCTGGGATGCAGTCCTGCTCAGCCTTGTCTGGTTGTTCGAATTTACTATCAATCGCTTTACCGAGGAGGAAATCTTCTTGTTGCACCTTTTTGTCAGGTTTCTGAAATCAAAACAAATATTAGAATATTATGTATAATATTATGTTTCAAGGTTTTCTTTTATTTTATGACAGATTTAATAGGTAGGTCCCATTTATCCTACAGAACTGTGAATTGTTGATTGCGAAGTAACAGATTTCAAAATCATACTAAATATATCAGTTCCATAGAACAAATGAGATCTACCCGATTTAATGAGCATAAGAAGAAAGGTATAGTCGAAGGCATAAATATCTATACAGCCATTGTGTCTTATATATGTAGTCACCAACCTTATGGTTAGTGGCATAAAGGTGTATAGATATTTTTGACACCCAGGAGCCTGTTGCATAACAAAGCAAAGCACAACTAATATTACAAGCTGAACTCTCGCTTCAGTTATATCTAATACCTTTAAACAAGCAATTCTTGTATATATGTACTTATACACCGTGAAATTTTAGTGGTTGTTTTCCCGAAACGAGGTGATTTAGTATCGATTGTACAATCGATTTATAATTCCTATTTTGACTAGAGTCAAAAATCCAATTGTGAAAAACGAAAGTCGAAAATGACCGCAAACCAATAGTAACGCTTCGTTGGTACCTAACCTATTGTACGATCGTACGCTACTTGTACCAACGAAGCGTTACTATTGGTTTGCGGTCATTTTCGACTTTCGTTTTTCACAATTGGATTTTTGACTCTAGTCAAAATAGTAATTATAAATCGATTGTACAATCGAAACTAAATCACCTCGTTTCGGGAAAACAACCACTAACATTTCACGGTGTATATATAATCAGAATCTCGGAAATGGCTCCAATAATTTCGATGAAATTTGGTATGTGGGGGTTTTTGGGGATTCAAAATTGATCTAGCTTGGTCTTATCTCTGAGAAAATGCTTGGTACCGAGTTTCATTAACTAGAAAGGGAGTTCTGCTTGTAATATAAGTTGTACTTTGTTATGCAACAGGCCCCTGGTAACATACATATATTATTATGATCTTGACTGTACCTATAAACAAAACATGTCATGTTGTATAGTTGCTGAGTTCCAGTCAAAAGGCAAAAATATAAACCAGCAGTGCACTAATAGTTATTAATTAGTATAATGTTTAAACCTTTTCCAGACATAGCGCATGTAGCAACCACATAAATCTACATTAGGTGATAGGAAATGTTTTGAATTTGTTTGAAATATGCTTTGCTTTTAAATGAATTCTGCATAAGTTAGGTAAACAATACAACACAATGATTCATTTTGTGGTAGCGTATCTGTATAGGCGGGGCCCGTAAAAGTAAATTAACAAGCTTGAAAACTCACTTTGTGATATGAATCACCAGTTTGGCTTCTGCCAGAAACAAAGGACGAGTGAACAAAATTCACAGCCTGGGAGAAAGTATTCCTCGATATATCTTACAATATGAAAGGAAGTAGCTTATTTGAAGTTTTAATGCACTAATGCACTTACATCATACATCCAGTGCAAGCGGTTGTCGGCGCCGGCGCCAGCGCTGCGCCGAGCCAGGTCGTTGAGGTCGGCGCGCTCGCGCTCGGCGGCACGCTCGCGCTCCAGCTCCACGATACGCTTTTGCTCCTGCGCGCTCGCTTGCTCCGCTTTCCACACCCGCTCCTGATTCTTCATTGTGTTCGGATGCCATGATTTCTTTGAATTCTGAAAATTCAACCAGTTTTAGTAGGATTTTTAATTCAAAACACATACAAGGACATAATATAATAATAATTTGATATAAGTAGATCTTTTAATCATTAGATACTTACCAGATCTCCTCCACCCATAGTGATTTAGATTATATTCACTCGATCGATGCCTTTTAAAATTGATTTATATTCGATAAAAACATAATTAGCACTGCAAAGAGTATTTATTGCACATATACACTGACTGACAGTGACAAACGCAGAAACGCAACGCCAACGCGTGACAGTGACAATGAGACTGACGACTGACGTGACGTGACGACGCGACGCAACGGACGCAATGACGCTGTCAAGCTGTCAACTTAGTCAGTTGAAAACGGTGTTGCCAACCCTAAAAATCAAAATCCCGCTCTCATCTATGGTTTTGACACCAAAAACATCGAACTTAAAAAAAAACTATTTTGAACTTCTTTTCGCTCAGGGAAGATACTTACTACTTTAAATATCGGCGCTGCCTTTTCTTTTTACTCGCCCAATTGGTATTTTGCTATTTTGACGTTTTCGTTACCAATGAAGTTCGTATCGTGCCATTCCTTTCACTCGTGTGTTTAATCAATCAATCGTTCGAAAATCAATTTTCGTAGTTGAAGGTCCAAATTTTACTACGTTTGGCATAATTTAGACAATCGCGATCGTACATCGTTATCGAGAGCTAGATTATTGTACGGGCTGGCAACACTGGTTGAAAGAGTTAAGCCCATAAACGAAATACCTAACCTGGACTGAGTACTAACTTTTATTAGTCAACCAAATGTGACCCATATTACCAAGCCATACAGTTTAAGTTTTGCGACGAGCCAATGTTGGTGGCATTGAAGCCTATTTAATGCGTCGTCAGCTTCGGTGGTGCGGTCACGTATCTCGCATGGCGGAGGAAAGAGTGGCTAAGCGCATCTTCTATTCAGAACTGGAGGAGGGTAAACGAAAACACGGCGGACAGCTCCTTCGGTTCAAAGATGTCCAGATGCGACATATGAAAAGGTGTCGTATCGAGCCATCGCGATGGGAAGATTTGGCAGCACAGCGGCTTGAATGGCGCCGGACAGTGCAGAGGCAAGTTCGCGAGTTTGAGGAGCAGCATAAAGCCGACCTCGATGCTAAACGCGACGAGCGTAAGTCTCGGCCACCTGCTGCCATTCATTATAATTACGTGGACGGTGTGCTTACGTGCTGGCAGTGCGGACGTACGTTCACAGCTAAGATAGGCTATGTAAGCCATCTTAGAGCGCATGAGCGCCAAATAAATAGCTAGGAGTCGAAATGGTCGCCATGGCCGAAACCGGTCGGATCATCATCACAGTTTAATAATGGCAACTAGAGCCCGCGGTCCGAGAGATAACAACAATCTAAAGAAACTAGAGAACTGTGTCCCACTCGCACCAATACTTAATCACCCTAATTAGAACGAGATGCAACTCTCTGGTTTGTTTTTTTTTCGGCCTCACTTTTTGTCGCAGTACTCAGTCCAAGTTAGGTATTAAGTCCATGGTTAAGCCCGCCACAGACCGCAGTGCAGGGTGCCGACGGAGCAAGCCAGGGGGGGCACACTTACATATATCACTTTTCATGCGACTACAGCGATCTCTGGTTGTTTGGTGGAGAACTAAATTAGCGGCCATCTTGGTTGACTTGTCAAACTTGTCAGTTGTCATTCATCGGCCATGGCCATGGCGTACCAAATTGTACGGTCAAGGACTTTAATTGATAGGCCACTTGCCAATGTTTGTATTTTAGCCGTATAGTGCAAATCGGGTTTAGCGGCTTATACTTCGTATAAGCTGATTTGAATTAGACGGCTAAAATACGAATAGTGGCAATTATCCTATCAATTAAAATTACGCGTAATTATAGCTGTACATCACTATCAACATTTACATATAGATAGGTATACATCTATAGATACGTCACATTAGTTCTGACTGACTGACTGACTGACTGACTGACTGACTGACTGACTGACTGACTGACTGACTGACTGACTGACTGACTGACTGACTGACTGACTGACTGACTGACTGACTGACTGACTGACTGACTGACTGACTGACTGACTGACTGACTGACTGACTGACTGACTGACTGACTGACTGACTGACTGACTGACTGACTGACTGACTGACTGACTGACTGACTGACTGACTGACTGACTGACTGACTGACTGACTGACTGACTGACTGACTGACTGACTGACTGACTGACTGACTGACTGACTGACTGACTGACTGACTGACTGACTGACTGACTGACTGACTGACTGACTGACTGACTGACTGACTGACTGACTGACTGACTGACTGACTGACTGACTGACTGACTGACTGACTGACTGACTGACTGACTGACTGACTGACTGACTGACTGACTGACTGACTGACTGACTGACTGACTGACTGACTGACTGACTGACTGACTGACTGACTGACTGACTGACTGACTGACTGACTGACTGACTGACTGACTGACTGACTGACTGACTGACTGACTGACTGACTGACTGACTGACTGACTGACTGACTGACTGACTGACTGACTGACTGACTGACTGACTGACTGACTGACTGACTGACTGACTGACTGACTGACTGACTGACTGACTGACTGACTGACTGACTGACTGACTGACTGACTGACTGACTGACTGACTGACTGACTGACTGACTGACTGACTGACTGACTGACTGACTGACTGACTGACTGACTGACTGACTGACTGACTGACTGACTGACTGACTGACTGACTGACTGACTGACTGACTGACTGACTGACTGACTGACTGACTGACTGACTGACTGACTGACTGACTGACTGACTGACTGACTGACTGACTGACTGACTGACTGACTGACTGACTGACTGACTGACTGACTGACTGACTGACTGACTGACTGACTGACTGACTGACTGACTGACTGACTGACTGACTGACTGACTGACTGACTGACTGACTGACTGACTGACTGACTGACTGACTGACTGACTGACTGACTGACTGACTGACTGACTGACTGACTGACTGACTGACTGACTGACTGACTGACTGACTGACTGACTGACTGACTGACTGACTGACTGACTGACTGACTGACTGACTGACTGACTGACTGACTGACTGACTGACTGACTGACTGACTGACTGACTGACTGACTGACTGACTGACTGACTGACTGACTGACTGACTGACTGACTGACTGACTGACTGACTGACTGACTGACTGACTGACTGACTGACTGACTGACTGACTGACTGACTGACTGACTGACTGACTGACTGACTGACTGACTGACTGACTGACTGACTGACTGACTGACTGACTGACTGACTGACTGACTGACTGACTGACTGACTGACTGACTGACTGACTGACTGACTGACTGACTGACTGACTGACTGACTGACTGACTGACTGACTGACTGACTGACTGACTGACTGACTGACTGACTGACTGACTGACTGACTGACTGACTGACTGACTGACTGACTGACTGACTGACTGACTGACTGACTGACTGACTGACTGACTGACTGACTGACTGACTGACTGACTGACTGACTGACTGACTGACTGACTGACTGACTGACTGACTGACTGACTGACTGACTGACTGACTGACTGACTGACTGACTGACTGACTGACTGACTGACTGACTGACTGACTGACTGACTGACTGACTGACTGACTGACTGACTGACTGACTGACTGACTGACTGACTGACTGACTGACTGACTGACTGACTGACTGACTGACTGACTGACTGACTGACTGACTGACTGACTGACTGACTGACTGACTGACTGACTGACTGACTGACTGACTGACTGACTGACTGACTGACTGACTGACTGACTGACTGACTGACTGACTGACTGACTGACTGACTGACTGACTGACTGACTGACTGACTGACTGACTGACTGACTGACTGACTGACTGACTGACTGACTGACTGACTGACTGACTGACTGACTGACTGACTGACTGACTGACTGACTGACTGACTGACTGACTGACTGACTGACTGACTGACTGACTGACTGACTGACTGACTGACTGACTGACTGACTGACTGACTGACTGACTGACTGACTGACTGACTGACTGACTGACTGACTGACTGACTGACTGACTGACTGACTGACTGACTGACTGACTGACTGACTGACTGACTGACTGACTGACTGACTGACTGACTGACTGACTGACTGACTGACTGACTGACTGACTGACTGACTGACTGACTGACTGACTGACTGACTGACTGACTGACTGACTGACTGACTGACTGACTGACTGACTGACTGACTGACTGACTGACTGACTGACTGACTGACTGACTGACTGACTGACTGACTGACTGACTGACTGACTGACTGACTGACTGACTGACTGACTGACTGACTGACTGACTGACTGACTGACTGACTGACTGACTGACTGACTGACTGACTGACTGACTGACTGACTGACTGACTGACTGACTGACTGACTGACTGACTGACTGACTGACTGACTGACTGACTGACTGACTGACTGACTGACTGACTGACTGACTGACTGACTGACTGACTGACTGACTGACTGACTGACTGACTGACTGACTGACTGACTGACTGACTGACTGACTGACTGACTGACTGACTGACTGACTGACTGACTGACTGACTGACTGACTGACTGACTGACTGACTGACTGACTGACTGACTGACTGACTGACTGACTGACTGACTGACTGACTGACTGACTGACTGACTGACTGACTGACTGACTGACTGACTGACTGACTGACTGACTGACTGACTGACTGACTGACTGACTGACTGACTGACTGACTGACTGACTGACTGACTGACTGACTGACTGACTGACTGACTGACTGACTGACTGACTGACTGACTGACTGACTGACTGACTGACTGACTGACTGACTGACTGACTGACTGACTGACTGACTGACTGACTGACTGACTGACTGACTGACTGACTGACTGACTGACTGACTGACTGACTGACTGACTGACTGACTGACTGACTGACTGACTGACTGACTGACTGACTGACTGACTGACTGACTGACTGACTGACTGACTGACTGACTGACTGACTGACTGACTGACTGACTGACTGACTGACTGACTGACTGACTGACTGACTGACTGACTGACTGACTGACTGACTGACTGACTGACTGACTGACTGACTGACTGACTGACTGACTGACTGACTGACTGACTGACTGACTGACTGACTGACTGACTGACTGACTGACTGACTGACTGACTGACTGACTGACTGACTGACTGACTGACTGACTGACTGACTGACTGACTGACTGACTGACTGACTGACTGACTGACTGACTGACTGACTGACTGACTGACTGACTGACTGACTGACTGACTGACTGACTGACTGACTGACTGACTGACTGACTGACTGACTGACTGACTGACTGACTGACTGACTGACTGACTGACTGACTGACTGACTGACTGACTGACTGACTGACTGACTGACTGACTGACTGACTGACTGACTGACTGACTGACTGACTGACTGACTGACTGACTGACTGACTGACTGACTGACTGACTGACTGACTGACTGACTGACTGACATATCAACGCACAGCCCAAACCACTGGGCCTAGAGATTCCAAATTTGGCATGTAGGTTCCTTATAAGGCCTAGGGGTGCATAAAGAAAGGATTTTACAAAATTCACTCCCTAAGGGGGGAAAAGGGGGTTCAAAGTTTGTATGGGGAAACAAGATTAGTTCGACTATTTTATTCGAAACTTCACAGAAATACTCCTAATGATAAATGAGTAAACACGTGTTTCAGGTTTTTTGAGAATTCAACCCCTAAAAGGGGGGAAAGGGGTAACAAAGTCTGAAAATCAACATGGGTGTTGTTTCTATGGTTTATCGGGTCGCTGATTATGAAAACAACAACGGTTTTAAAATCCGACGTGGCAGACGTAAAATACCATCTCCCTGGATGGGGTGCGATGGGGTTGAAATATCTAAATAAACTAAATGACTGTTGATATATCAACGCACAGCCCAAACCACTGTACCTAGAGACTTGAAATTTTGCACATAGATACCTTATACAATGTAGGCATCCACTAAGGAAGGATTTTTGGGAATTCCCAAGGGAAAGGGAAAAAACGGGATTTATATATTCGATTCCGAGTGACCCTATCTCAGTAACTATAATAACTCGACTCTTCAAATTTGATACACAAGTAGGTATTACATTATTTAAAACATTTATTTCAGGATTTTTCAAAATTCTCACGGGATAAGGAAAAAACGGGATTTATATATTCAGTTCAACGGGATCCTATGAACTATAATTACTAGACTCTTTAAATTTGGCATAGATGTAGGTACCTAATTATAAATTCCCATGGGATAAGGAAAAAACGGATATTTTCGTTTTACTGGTCGTAGAAAGCTGAAATTCGGCATGTAGGTTGTTTGGAGAGTGTTGAGCTGGATTGAGAGAGGACTTTCCAAAATTCCTACGGGAACGGTAAAAACAGGATTTTTCGTTTTACAGGTCGTAGAAAGTTGAAATTCGGCATGTAGGTTGCTTGGGGAGTGTAGATGAGCATTGAGAGAGGACTTTCCCATATTCCCACGGGAACGGGAAAAAACGGGATTTTTCGTTTTACTGGTCGTAGAAAGCTGAAATTCGGCAAGTGGGTTCCTTGGGGAGTGTAGAGCTGGATTGATAGAGGACTTTCCGAAATTCCCACGGGAACGGGAAAAAACAGGACTTTTCGTTTTACTGGTCGTAGAAAGCTGAAATTCGGTATGTAGGTTGCTTGGAGAGTGTAAAGGAGCATTGAGAGAGGACTTTACCAAATTCCAACGGGAACGGGAAAAAACGGGATTTTTCATTTTACTGGTTGTAGAAAGCTGAAATTCGGCATGTAGGTTGTTTGGGGAGTGTCAAGGAGCATTGAGAGAGGACTTTCCAAAATTCCGACGGGAACGGGAAAAACGGGCTTTTTCGTTTTACTGGTCATAGAAGCTGAAATTTGGCAAGTGGGTTCCTTGGGGAGTGTAGGGGAGCATTAAGAAAACATTTCCCGAAATTCTTACGGGAATGGGAAAAAACGGGATTTTGCGTTTTACTGGTTGTAGAAAGCTAAAATTTCAAAATTCATAAGTACTGTAAGTAGGCTGCAAAGGGTACTTTAACCGACTTCTAAAAAAGGAGGTGGTTATGCATTCCACTTTATGATTTTTTTTATGTAGGTATGTTCACCGATTTCTCGGTCAATTGTGGACCTGCTTGCTTGCTTGCCGGTATGCTTGCTTGCTTGATATCTTGGTTCTTTGGAATACTCATAGTACACGCGAGCGAAGCCGCGGGCAAAAGCTAGTAATAATATACATATGGTGACCAATAATTATATTATACGGTGCTATACAACGCGCTTGGAGCGTGCTACGCGGCGTCCCGCGCACGCTCCGCGCTGCAGTCTGTGGTGGCCTTAAAGCTAGTCTTTGTCTATGCCCGCCCATTTTGAGACGACCAAGTTGTCCGTAATGAGCTCTTTATTTTTATTGGCGGTAGGTAATGTAATTCTGTGTAATTCTGTAAATAATAAATATGTATAATAAAATAACTTGCACTCTGAATCGTGACATTCGTGACCAATAATTGTGGAATCTTTTCACACAAAATGTCATAATGACATTGCATAGCCTGACATGACAAGGAAAATGATTTTGATTTTGACACTTGCAGTGGAAATGAAATGTTGCCACCTTGGTGATTTAGTCTAGAGAATTTTGGGACTACGCAAAGAGTATTGTAATATTACATTCATGAACAAGAGTGGCAACTCTATGGTCAAATATGCATGCATGGAAGGTGCTGCTGCCCTACGCCCTGGTCAAGAACTAATGTGACGTATCTATATATGTATAATATATGTATATGTTGGTAGTGATGTACAGCTATAATTACGCGTAATTTTAATTGATAGGCTAATTGCCACTATTCGTATTTTAGCCGTCTAATTCAAATCAGCATATACGAAGTATAAGCGGCTAAACCCGATTTGCACTATACGGCTAAAATACGAACATTGGCAAGTGGCCTATCAATTAAAGTCCTTGACCGTACAATTTAGTACGCCATGGCCATGGCCGATGACTCAGATGAATGACAACTGACAAGTTTGACAAGTCAACAAAGATGGCCGCTAATTTAATTCTTTAATAAAACACCAGAGATCGCTGTAGTCGCATGAAAAGTGTGATATATGTAAGTGTGCCCCCCCTGGGACTACGTTAGTTAGCGACTTTTTTCTGACTGTTCCACACATTTAGTGGACAAATGACGTTAATTTCGCACAAACTGGTGACTTTTTGCGAATTTTCTAGTTACTTCAGAAAAGAAAATAAAGTAGGTAGTGAAAACGTTCTTTGATATGTCGAATTTTAATAATTCTAGTACTATTTATTATACATTATGATGCTTAACTGAATACGGACATCATAATCATAATGCAAAAAGAATGCAAAAGATAAGATAACTCTCAACAGCATCAGTGTATGTCCTATTCCTATATGGTCTTCATGCTTGAGTATAGTCCATTCGAATTTCATTCAATAACAAAAACAGCTTCGAGAATGCAAAACAACCATTCGAACTAACTGATTTCCCAAAATAAAACCTTGGGATCGAGCATCGATGGTCTGGCTGGGGCCAGTGGGGCGCAGGTCTGCGGTCCTTTAGGTCGCTCGGTCGATGACCTGCCACGTGTCACAATCCGGGCGCTAGGGCCTCCACCGAGCCGCAGACACGTTGCATCGGCATCGCATTGCCAAGATCCAACAGCAGGCTCGTGTGAACGCAACTCGGTCGACGACTCGCATCATTTTAACTTAGGTACTTAGGTACTACCACTTACTACATAACAAACTTGTTCTATTTACATCGCTTATCCATTGATATTATGGTAAGACGCAAAAGCATTCTTTGAACGTCCACTGTAGTAAATTTAACAGATTTCACAAATTCGATCATTATTGTTGACAGACTGACCGTATTGTTTGTATCAAAAAAGCTCTGGGGGGGGGGGGGGGGCTACTCTGAAATGTAAAGTTCGTATAATGTATAATATACCGTCTATTTAGACGAGAGAGAGTTACTATCCTGTTAAATAAATACTAATAGGGCGAGCCTGCACTAAATTACCGATAGGTTTCGAATTAATGTTGTTAAACCTCTTAAATGGTGTACCGTACCGTGTGTATTACGCGACTCGAATGACGGAAGAAAGAATGGAGTCTTAATCTTAATTCGTTAACTATGTTAATATCATACATTACCGTAAAAACGTACAACTTTGCCCGCTTTTTGCGATCTTTTGCTTTTTTTAGAGTCAATTGGTCGGTATTGTGCAACTTTATCTGTGGCACTCACATATTGACATACTTTTCTTTGTGTAGATGAGAACACTACATTTAAAATGAGTTTCCGTACCCTAGAAAACGGGCCTCAAACAGGCGGGCCAAAATATTGAAAAAATTTCGAGATTGCCCACATTTGTTTACACTTTCATAACTTCGGGATTATCAATTTTATGGTCATGATTCTTAAAGTCTAATAATCTAGAATAGGCATAGCAACGTTGTGTCGTATTGTAAGTCCTTTAAGTGATATATTTAACCTCCAAACTCGTGTGGGCAAAGTCGTAAAAAAAAATTGAAATCCTTCATACAAAATCCTGGATATGCCAGGGTTGTCAATTTTTACTTATTGCCTTTACCCGACTACGACTAAATTAGGTGCAGTATGATATTAATATTTTAATAATAATAGATAATACTACTAAGATACTTAAGATTAAGATTCAATAGTGTAAAATTAAACAATAATCTAAACTTTATGGACCACATTCATCTGTCTGAAATAAACGGATTTTATTTTATACACCGTGAAATTTTAGTGGTTGTTTTCCCGAAACGAGGTGATTTAGTTTCGATTGTACAATCGATTTATAATTACTATTTTGACTAGAGTCAAAAATCCAATTGTGAAAAACGAAAGTTGAAAATGACCGCAAACCAATAGTAACGCTTCGTTGGTGTACAAGTAGCGTACGATCGTACAATAGGTTAGGTACCAACGAAGCGTTACTATTGGTTTGCGGTCATTTACGACTTTCGTTTTTCACAATTGGATTTTTGACTCTAGTCAAAATAGTAATTATAAATCGATTGTACAATCGATACTAAATTACCTCGTTTCGGGAAAACAACCACTAAAATTTCACGGTGTATAACCTGCGGTGAAATCCAATAGTGTGTGTGAAGTTCCCAATTCGCACTGGGCCCGCGTGGGAACCACGGCCCAACCCCTCTCATTCTGAGAGGAGGCCTGTGCCCTGCAGTGGGACGTATATAGGCTGGGATGATGATGATGATGATTTTATATAACATACTAGTGACAACCCTAAGGGTAAAATTATGCTGGGCAAAGTTGAAAAAAAGTAATACGAAAAACGTTCATGACATTGCCCACTACCATAATTACAAAACTAATAGAGATAAGGTGTTGAGAATTTGTCTACATCGTTTTTAAACTGAATATTAGTTACAGTTAAAATTAAATACTTGTGGGACTTTCCTGGCTTAAAATACACTCGAAGTTTTTTCGTCCTAATTGGCCCGCCAAAAAACACGTCCGCACTCCAAGCCAGCTCACGCGTGACAGAAGATAGATACGTGTCAACCGATAGGCCAGTGTTGCCTGCAATATGTTTAGCTATAAGCCACAGATTAGAATGAAAGTGTATTTGTAACTATTTTTGGTACATTTCGCTTTTACTGAAATGTGACGCGGTGGGCAAAGCTATAATGAAAAGGCAAAGTTGTAAGTTTTTACGGTACACCGTGAAATTTTAGTGGTTGTTTTCCCGAAACGAGGTGATTTAGTATCGATTGTACAATCGATTTATAATTACTATTTTGACGAGAGTCAAAAAACCAATTGTGAAAAACGAAAGTAGAAAATCGCCGACTCGTCGTCGACTTTCGTTTTTCACAATTGGATTTTTGACTCTAGTCAAAATAGTAATTATAAATCGATTGTACAATCGATACTAAATCACCTCGTTTCGGGAAAACAACCACAAAAATTTCACGGTGTATAACTGATATTGTTCTGTTAACCGGGATCTTATTTGATCCAATTCTAGATTCAATAAACTTGTTGTGCAGTCCAATGACTGCAAAAGTAAATAATGAATCAGCTTAGATTACTTATCTAAACTTCTGATTAAAGTTATTAAAAACAGGTAAATTTAAGGCCTGTCTGACCTGAAAACTGTGTTAATATTAAGTTACTCGATTATAGGCTTAAACAGCGTTTCCCAACATACATTTCCCGACGTAAGCCACACAGAAGAGACTTGGGACGAGGACGCGTCGCCGTCGGGGTGAGGGCGCGATTTTTTTTATGTTATACAGAAAGGGTGAGGCGCAGACGCGTCGAAGTCGCGCCCTAACTTGTTTTACCTGGCTGCGAAGCTTGAGGTCCTGGCTGCGATTCCGGCGTCAGGGCAGATATTTGTCTGAAAAATACGGATGTTTAAGTGCTCGAGTCTTTGTACCGTCCCCCGTAAACCCCCCTACCCTTCTTTTAGCAACCCTAACCTAAATTAGCCTAACTAACTAACTATCCTATCGTTACTTATTTATTTAAACCTATGTATACGCCTATGTACCTATACCTACCTACCTATGAAAGCAAATCTACCTATAGCACCTATGTATACCTATGTACCTATGGGTCCTCGACTGATAAAAATACCTAAACTAACTCAAATTGATTTACATGCCTTATTTAAGTCATAAAATTGGCCAAGTGATCGCTAGCGGTCTAAAATAAGGAACCCACGTTGTGTTGTGTCTGTCAAATAACCATTTAGTACGTTTACTGTAATAGGGAAAAGGACTCTATTATTATATAATTTAAATAGTAAAGAGATGATCATCCCAGCCTATCATTTACGTCCCACTGCAGGGCACAGGCCTCCTCTCCGAATGAGAGGGCACGCGGGCCCAGTGCGGATTGGGAACTTCACACACAGTATTCAATTTCGTCGCAGGTGTATGCAGGTTTCCTCACGATGTTTTCCTTCCTTCACCGTAAAGCTCATGGTAAATTACAAATGTAATTTCAATCGCTTCAATTTAAATTGCTTCTACATACCATTTTTTTTCAAAAAAAGATGCGTAGGGTAATTTCAGACTCATCACAAAACTGAAAGTCTGTCGATTTTTTACTTAGCGGCAAATAAAACACGACTCGTTTGTTGGAGCGGAGCAGTAAGTGCGGCCTATAGATGGGAGCAGGCAGGATGAAATGGCGCATCGCGTCGGCTTGCCAGAATTAAAAAAGTCCCCCGAAATAAGCGTAAATTTAAATCATACGTTCTTACTCGGTGTCCGATCTTAGTCGAACAAACCTTATACTAATAAGCTCACACACAATAACTCTTATTACCTACCTGCTTCAATGAATGCAAAGGAAAATTCTTTAGTACATAAATATACCTATTTGTATTCAGCCCAATCAGAGAAACAAGACGTTGGTGTCGAGAAGCGCTCTACCTACATGCGCAGGTCAGTTGCGGTCGCGTTGAGGAAGGTTGAAGCGGACGCACGCGCGGCCGGGCCTCAGCACCGCGGTTCCGAACACGTTCGGTGACCGTGCAGCGCGTGTCGACACCCCGCCCCGAACCCCGCGCCCGCACCCGCCGCGAGCCAGGCCGACGTCCTCCCGCCCTTGCTCGCCAGCATACATCAAAATATATTACTTCGTATAGCATACTACATTTAAACTGTTCAAGATACCCCTTTGGGTATCGAGTAACAAGATTAGAACACATGACAATGATCTACTTTTATCTTAAACTTTCGTATATTACATAATTGCAGCGTTCACTATTTCAATAACCTACCGCAATTTAATTTTGTCCGTTAGATTCGTGCGTCTATTCGAATTCCTAGTTTTGGTATTAAATATTCATAAAATAATTATGTACCTGCTTAGTTACCTAATTGTGACACACAAATTGCAATCATTTCATTTTATACCTAATTCGGACGAAAATCATCACTTTTTTGAAGTACCTTTGTATTTATTTTCTATCTTTTTACTTCAATACCTACACTCTTATTGCATTGTATACAGGGTTATTTGTAATTCACTGACATCCTCTTAACCCTGAATTCCTATCACTCAAACAAATGTTTTTTGTTTTACGACTTTTTAAAATGAAGCACTTTTTTTCCCATAAAAATACACAGAGTATCGTAAAAATAAGAGGTAATCTCAAATTTTCAAAACGTTATTACACCAAAAATATTAAGTTATGACAAAAGCCGTAAAACAGAAAAACATTTGTTTAAGTGGTAGGAGTTTAGGGTTAAAAGGATGCTAGTGAATTACAAATAACCCTGTATAATTTATTGAATCAGGCGTTACTTTGCGGAGGTCCATATTAATGAACTAAAACAATTACTTTGCTCACCCGCGACCTTACAATAGTTTCTTACATAAACAGTTTACATAAATAGTTTCTTGCATAAACGTAACTATTGTAAGGTCGCGGGTGAGCAAAGTAATTGTTTTAGTTCATTAACCCTGTATAGAAAATTTTTACCTACTTACGAGGGGCGTTCAATATAAAGTGAGAATGAGATGCAAACTCTTTTAATATTACGAAATTAAATACTGGCCGGTAAAGCTAATCTATCTAGCTGATTGCTATGAAAAAAAAAACTAACTGTCTTTTGTTTAAAAAAATATACGGTAATTTCTTTGCAATGCTATTGAGTACGTTAGCGAAAATGGAGAAAATTGAACTGCGCGCCGTTATCAAATACTTGTATTTGAAAAATTTTTCTACGGACCAAGTCAATTTGGATTTGCGGGACACTTTAGGGTCTAATGCTCCTCCGTATTTGACAGTCGCACGTTGGTGCGCCGAATTTAGACGTGGAAGAACATCGACAATGGACGACCCCCGCTCCGGACGCCCCACTATAGCAGTAACTGAAGAAATTGTGAAAAAAGTCGAAAACTCAGTTTTGGCGGATCGTCGTGTCACAGTTCGTTTTATTGCTGAAAATGTAAAGATTTCAACGGGGAGCGTGCATAATATTTTACATGAACGCTTGGGTATGAAAAAGGTATCTGCGCGTTGGGTACCAAGAATGCTTACTGACACGCAAAAACAAACTAGACTAGAGATTTGTCAAGAAGCTTTGAACCTGATGCAGCAAGACCGGCAACTTTTTTTGGCGCAATTTATAACAATGGACGAAACATGGCTCCATCATTACGACCCTGAAACGAAACTGCAGTCTATGACATGGAAAAGGCCATCATCTCCAACTCCGAAGAAATTCAAGGTGAGCCCATCTGCCGGTAAGGTCATGGGCTCTGTTTTTTGGGATGGTAAAGGGGTATTAATGATTGAGTATCTCGAGCATGGAGCCACTATTACGGGCACTTTATACGCCAAACAAATAGCAATATTGTGCAATGAGATCCGCGAAAAACGGCGAGGTAAACTCTCGAAAGTTGTGCTGTTACACCAGGACAATGCCCCGGCACACAAGTCCGCCGTTGCAATGCCTGCAATTCGTGATGCTGGGTTCGATATCCTTAAGCATCCTCCGTATTCACCAGATCTCGCACCCAGTGATTTCTACCTATTTCCGAGATTGAAACAATACCTGAGAGGCCAGAAATTTGAAGACGACGACGCGGTAGTCGCTGCAGTACAAGATTTTTTAAGTACTCAAGATGAGACCTTTTTTAAAAATGGAATTTTAAGTTTAGAAAAAAGATATACTAAGTGTATTATGCTAAAAGATGACTTTGTCGAAAAATAAAATGACATTTAGTAAAACTTGTTTATAACATACTCATTCTCACTTTTTATTGAACGCCCCTAGTACATGTTTTTTTTTTATGTAGAGTGAGTGGGGGTAAAATGAAAAACCACTCGTAGCGCCCGTACTAAGAGTAGTTTTTCATCTTACACTGCCTTTCATCTTATTTTCATCTTACCCCCACTCACCCTATTAAGTAAATTGTCGACTTATTTGTCTACTAAATTGAACTGGAACGAAGAAAAGTCGTTTTCAAAGAATTGTAATACATAGTTAAAGGCTTGAATTAAAACTAAACTTAATTAATTCCGTTGTGAACAAAAAGTAGCCCGTATAGTTTTTGTACGACTAACTTTCGTTACACAAAGGACACAGTCGTGTTTTTGTTTTAATTAAGTAAATAAAATAGGACAATACACACCAATTGACCAAGTCCCAAAGTTAGCAAAGCTTGTGTTATGGGTACTAAGCAACGGAAAAACATACTTAAGTAAATAAATATTAAACACCCAAGACTCGAGAACAAACATTCGTATTTTTCATACAAATATATGCCCCGAAGCGGGAATCGATTAAGCCCTTAACTATGTACAATTTTTTGTGACTCGCCAATTCCTCCCACAGACATGTTTAAGTTACAGGGTACAACACACGCACAATTATAATGATTTAAATTAATCTTCGATCGCCAATGATCAATGATGGTCATTATCATTATTTCAGCCGTAGAGTAGAACGTCCACTGCTGGACATAGGCCTCCCTCATTGATGCCCAATCATTACGGTTGAAAGCGGCTAGCGTCCACCTTAAACCTGCGGCCTTTGTAGTCCGAGAGCTGATTAACAATTTTGGGTAGGTATTTGAGGCACGCTGAAAACTTTTTTAAAATTATATCTTTAAAAATATGAGGGTTGATTTAGCCCCGCTACCCGTCGGCCAGGTCTGTGGTTCTGTGCTTGGGTATTATAGGGGAAATATTACACAAGTTTTCAGCATGCCTCAAATACCTACCCAAAATTGTCAAATTCAACTAGGTAATCCATATCAATTTTAGTTTTGCAATTTTGAAGTGGCAGTAATAAGCGCAAAAAGCCTTTACAAAGATATTTCTAAACGGTTTTGTGATACCACAGTACCTCTACCATGAGTTGCTATCGAAAACACACATTACGTTACTACAGTCGATAGCGAGTAAACGAGCTTCGAATAGTTTTCTACTAAACTCGTACCATGAGTCACGTTAACGTTTACTATACTCGCTAACGTTAACTCGATCCTTCGTGTAGTTTTCGCTACGTGACTGACTGACGTGCCTAACTTCACATCGAACTGTGCTGTCTCTTTCTAACTATATTGAAAAGACTGAGTGAGCATGATATTGGGCAAAAAGCTAAGTATCCAAGTCCTTCCATTAAAAATATAGAAATAACCCTGCTAATTTAAAGCGTCATAGAACAGTGTGGTAATGTAAAGCGTACGTGGTTCTTGAATTTGTTTTGGTTATTTCATCAGTGTGGCAGTTCATGGAGTGCATCCATAGATAGATGTTAAGATGTTATAGTGAGTTAGTTGACACGCTAAGCTGTTGTTGTTGTTTGTTATTATTTTTCGGTATTTATTTTTTATAAAGATGCGGACTAGTGTGTCTCGATTACAATTACTGGTCGAGTATATGGAAACTTTAAATAAACATTCTAGTAACGTTAATTTAGTACCAGTCCCTATAAGGTACATTTTGGGTGATACAATACAGTGACCCCAGTTTTTATGATCAATTGATCAAATATTTTGTTACAAGTGGTTAGATAAACTTGAGGAATGTGGTTTAGAGTGTTAACAGAAGTGGATATTAGCTTGTGAAATTTTCCGTGTTCTCGTCGTTCGCCTTCATAAACAGCCCTCAATAGCATATTCCATGCCAAATAATGCCTAGCCGACATTATTTTGATAAGTAAATAATTAAAATAATGTATTAAACGATGGTTCTTATAAGTTTTCACCCTCCAACTTACTAGTGAGAGAGTTAACTACAGTCGATACGGTGTTGTTCGATAACGTCTGTCAAATTTGTGACTCATGGTACCGATGTTCTATGGCGACAGCTACAAAACGTTAGTCGCTAGCGCTTGGATTTCGATAGGTTATTTACCGTTGTACTCATACTAGCGATCTTTACTTCCGTAAGTGACCGCTAGAGGCGCTGCACAATTCTTCATACAAATCATTTACGCAGTCGCTATCGAGTACGGTCACTGTAAACTCATGGTAGTGGTACTGACGACTGTAGAGTTTGACGCTTTACGCGGTAGGAAAGGTAGAACAGCGCATGCTCCCTCTTATATTATGTTGGGCAGTAACAGTACACAAACTACAGGGTACAACATTAGAGCTGTAGTGGATCTAAGCACTAATTTATTTACCAAGGGACAAGCCTATGTAGCCCTAAGTCGAGTTAGGACGCTTGAAGGCTTAGCCATTAGTGTACTAGATCCAGGAAAGCTTTTAAATAACCCTCATGACCTCAATTCCTTACAAGAATCAAATCATTTGCGAAATCTAGAACTAGCTACGAACTAGCTAATAATACACCTTAGTTCAAAACAAAACAATTACATATTTTTCGTAGTTCTATACTAAAAAGCAAGAAATAATTGAAGTAATTAAAAAAAAAACTAAAAAACCCGACTACGGTGTAAAAATTCAAAGTTTAAATGATTTTCATCATTACATTATAGATACAACTAAAAAGTACAAAATAAGCAAATAAAAACTAAAAAGTACAAAAAAATTTATGAAATGAAAATTGAACCAACTACAAACAACAAACATAACAATATCTTTCTACTGTTTGAAGTCGGTGACTCAGCACGAGCCAGCAGGAGTGGAAGAAACCCAATAGATAGTATGTAGGTAGGTAAAAAGTAGATGAGTAGGCCTACTCCTGCTGGCTCGTGCTGGCTGAGTCACCGACTTCAAACAGATTAGTGGAAAGATATTCTCATGTTTTTTAGGGTTCCGTAGTCAACTAGGAACCCTTATAGTTTCGCCATGTCTGTCAGTCTGTCTGTCTGACCGCGGCTAAGCTCAGAGATCGTTAGTACTAGAAAGCTGTAATTTGGCATGAATATACATATCAGTCACGCCAACAAAGTGGTAAGATAAAAAATAAAAAAATGTTTTTTTTTTAGGGTACCTTCCATAGACGTAAAGGGTGGGTGATTTTTTTTTCTCGACTAATCCTATAGTGTGGGGTATCGTTGGATAGGTCTTTTAAAACCATTGCGGGGTTGCCAACATGATTTTTCTATTCAGTGATCTGTTTGCGAAATATTCAACTTTAAAGTGAAAATTTTCATTAAAATCGAGCGTCCCCCCCTCTAAAATCTAAACTGTTAGGTGGAAAAATTTGAAAAAATTCAGAATGGTAGTAAATATATCAAATTTACTAGGAAAATTATAGCGGCTAAGATTGCTTGGAAATTATTTGTAGTTTAAGAGTAAATAGTAGCCTAAGGTATAAAACATACCTAAACTTGGATGATTCCGTACACATACGAAATCCTTAGAAAAATATTACTTGATTTTTTTGTAATGGCTACGGAACCCTACCTTGTGCGTGTCCGACACGCTCTTGGCCGGTTTTTTTTGTAGTCGGTTCAATTTTTATTTCATATTTTTTTTGTGCTTTTTAATTTTTGGGTGTTTTTTGAAGACGGTTTTATTTTTTATTTAAAAAATATTTTAGTTTTGCTTTTTAGTTGTATTTGTAGTTTCGTTGGTCATCTGTGGTCTTCTGCATCAGGTCCAGTTTACCCAAAGACATTTTCTGAATGAAAATGCTTGAGTTGATGCTAAAATTGCCATAGGTAATTGTCATAGGTGTGGCTATAAAATTTAAGGGTTTCCGTCAATTTCCCTAGGATTCCATCATCAGATCTTGACTTGGTGCCAATGGGACCACCTCAGAAGTATACTCTTTCAAACTAAAAAATAATTTTGAAAATCGGTCCGCAATTGGCCGAGATGAACATACATAGAAAAAAAAGATACATACAGTCGAACATATAACCTCCTTCTTTTTTTGAAGTCGGTTAAAAACTAAGAGAGTTCATCATATTTCATAACGTTGGGTGTGCGGTTAAGGCTGATTAAGAGGTTTTACTTAAGAAGTTAGATATAAACGCAATCAGAACATTAAATTCTCGCCCTTTTCCACCTTTCCCGGTAGTTTATTATGAATAGACGAAAATAAGAGTGAAAATATGATTAATTAAGAATGAAAAAATTGAGAACCTAGTTTCACTTTCGTGGCAGGCGGGACCCATTATCAGGGGGGTTTCACTCCGCAGTTTAGGTATGTTCGGCCGGCGCTCCTCCCGGGAGGAGTATGGCAGTAGGTTGTCACGCGGCCTTCAGTTCGCACGCTAGCCGCGTCGCGCGTAATTAAGCATCTTTTGTTTCTGTGATTTTTGCAACAAACAATGACTTCTAAACGATATTATAAATAACTTACTTACATACTAAAGGTAGTTTACTGAATTAATACACACTGTTATCTTTCTTGATTTATATACCTACCACATATGGGCGAGTGGGAACCCTGTGCCCTTGGTTTCGGATCAGCGGTGCCCAACGGAATATGAACGCTCGTATCACACGATAAGTTTTAATTTCGCGTGCACGCAGTAGGAGTAGGAAAGTTTTTATACCTAAAGTTGACCTTTGTTCGAGAGTGATGCTTCTGTACGTTAGTACTATTACTTATTCTGTGCCATTAAGTAATTTTCTTTCGATTTATAATTTGGAAATGGGTCCTGACTGCCATGAAACTTATTAATTTTTCATTCTTTATTAAGTAATCATATTTTCACTCTTATCTCAGTTTATTCATAATCATAATAGAATAGTGTAAACTACCGGGAAAGGTGGAAAAGGGCGAGAATTGAATGTTCTGATTGCGTTTATATCTACCTTCTTTAGTAAAATCTCTTAATCAACCTTAACAGCACTCCCAACGTCATGAAATGTGATGAACTCTCTTAGTTGTATTTGCTTATTTTGTACTTTTTAGTTGTATCTATAATGTAATGATGAAAATCATTTAAACTTTGTATTTTTTACACCGCAGTCGGATTTTTTAGTTTTTGTTTAATTACTTAATTTATTTGTATACCTGCCCCTATTCTTCGCGGACGGAGTCGCGGGCAATAATAGCTAGTCTAGTCTAATATATAAAATATCGTGTCATTGTTCACGATGTCTGTACCACTATCATGAGTTTACAGTGACGGTACTCGATAGCGACTGCGTAAATGATTTGTATGGAGTCTCCATACAAATCATTTACGCAGTCGCTATCTAGTACGGTCATTGTAAACTCATGGTAGTGGTACTGTTATCCAACCCCTTCGAAACGACTTGACCGATAGGTATTTACGAAACTTTTTTTTCTGTATTCGGTAGGTCTGAGAATAAGCTATTTTTCAACCGACGAAAACAAAAGGAGGAGGTTGTCAATTCGACGTGTATATATATTTTATTTTTTTAATGTATGATCACGCATAACTTTTTACAGAGTAGTCGGATTTTGATGATTCTTTTTTTATTGGAAAGCGTATACCCCAAGGGTGGTCCCATTTAATTTGGAAATAATATTCCTACCCTAAGGGTAGGAAAACAGGGGATGATTGACTAACTTTTTACAGAGTAGTCGGATTTTCATAATTCTTTTTTATTGGATAAATAGGGTATACCTTGAAGTTGGTATTATAAATTTGGAAAAAAAAATACCCCAAGGATGGAAAAAAAAGTATAAAATAAAAACTTTTTAACAAAAAATTAAACCGCCGAAAAAACTGAAAAGCAAAAAATAATGCCTTTTTTGTTTGACCTTAATCTAGGTACCAGTTTGAAGTCGGTGCCTCAGCACGAGCCAGGAGGAGTGATAGAAGCCAATCAGGTAGACGATTATAGGTCCACTCCTCCTGGCTAAGTGCTGAGGCACCGACTTCAAACTGGTACCTAGATTAAGGTCAAACAAAAAGGTATTATTTTTGCTTTTCGGTTTTTTCGGCGGTTTAATTTTTTGTTAAAAAGTTTTTATATCTCTAGGTGATATATGGCAAAACAACGTTTGCGGGGTCAGCTAGTAAGTATACAGGCTGTAATCGTTAAGTGTGTCCAGGCAAAAATTCCGTAACTATTACAGATATCAAACAACTGTGAACTGATATCGAAAGTACGCTACCTACTAATAAGTAAATGACATCATTATCTTTTTAAAAATAAAAATATCCATAATTTTTAATTTTATTTTTACATGGTTAAAATATGGATGACACAATCGAGGAAAAATAATAAACTTTCAAAACCATGAAATCAAAATCTATTGGGTAGGTACGTTGAAGAAATGAGTATTAATATAAAGTACACATAGTATTCGTAACCAGGTCCCAACATAAAGATTCAGCCTAGTTTGGGAACTAGTGGTATGCGAATATTGTAATCTTCTTGATGTTTGAAGTGGAGCTTACTCTGCTAGCTCGCACTGAGCGTTAGGTACTAGTACTAGCCTTGCTATCGAAAACGAAGGTAAGTATACTTGAAAGGAACTAAATTTAAACAAAACAATGTCAACTGATGTCTTAACTACTGTAATTCTCCCATTAAACTATCTAAACATTTACATTTCTGTATTAAAATACGTTAGTTTAGTTTGTATTACAATGATAGATAAATAAAATGTTTTGAATTCTTTAATGTGCCAAATTTGGAAACTGAAGTTTGTTTACATTTAGTTAATTACCTAAACCTTTCAAGAATCTGTGGTTATTTTCTGCTAAAAACCTATAATACTGTTATCAAATACAATATGATAATATGTTCCCGTGATATGATCGACGTACGTTGTTCGGTCTCATAGTTCGATTCTACTACCTATATGGCAACAGAAATCTCAATAAATAGAATAGTGGCAGGCAACAGACCATAAATCAGCTACAGACACCTATAAAGACTATATTTACTTATACGTACTAAGGTATAAATAATTCCTTTAACGAAAAAAAAATAATAAAATTACCTAAGGCAGGCATACTTTTAAGCTACTTACACGACACGGATAAACTTCCTGACTTAAAAACACCTATCATAGGTGACGTTATGTTGCCCTAGACAGATAAAATAGAATGTGGAGGAAGAAGAGTGCGGGAGGAGGCAGGTCGGGAAACCACGCACGCGCACAGTCGACGAGAGTTCACACGCGCCTCGGAACCGCAGTGGGCCTCCACGCGTATACTCTGCCGCTGCTTCCCTCCCCTCGCCCCACCTCACTGCCTCCATGCTTGCGCCGCCCAACCTTCAACGAATGCGCACCGCTTTTATCGTTTTGTGACTTCAAGTGACTTGCACTACTTATACATACATATCTAATACGTTTATGTGCCATAACATAATATTTTTGTATTTTTTTCTTTTACTATTTAAAATTCATGAAAGATTCCAGAAAAGATTTCTTCTTTCTTATATACGCCTCTGCATTTGTTTGTATATACTCGCTGAATAGTAAAAAATGCCGTCAAAACATTCTAAACGTAACACTAACTATGGTTTCATTATAATCTTGGCTAACAACGTCTTACAAGGAGACTCATCACAACACTTATTGTTTGAAAAAAAAACGACAAATCTATTAGCAAAATTTGTAATTTGCCAAAATACACTACCTATACTGTGACATCCGATACACACACACATAGGATTAAATTACTCTCACACAAACAACCGTGACCTATCTGCACACTTGACGTTAGAGGAGAGCAAGAGATTACTCGATGCGCTGGCCTGTTCGCGTCGCTTTCCTTGCGCTTGGTTCGCATTCGGCCGTGGACCGTCGGTCGGGCAAGCTGTTGTGTAATTCGACTCGAGTTTCGTGCGCAACCTACATCAACATTGACGCCATTGAACCACGTTATATTAAAAGATCGGCATCATCATCATTGTTGAAAATGATAGGTAAGAGCGTTATATATAACTAGTAGACTCTTGTCATTTGTTATTAATTTATTGTATTGCGACTTGAGACTATTTTTTTATTATTTTGACCGTTATTTTAATTTATTATTTGGAAACAAGTAACTGACGAACAAAAAATAACACCTTAAAAGTATATAAAACTTCATAATATTGGCACTGACTCTGACTGATACACATTTTCAAATAAATACTTTCTGTCCTTTTTACACTTACACAAATGCCTTCAGAAAAGAAAGGATATACCTAATAATGGTTATTTATTTTTGTGTAAATGTATTTGCTTTGCTTGGGGTTGTTTATTAGATGATACGAAATCTTTAAAAAAAAAAAAGTTTCTGATTTAATTTTTTACACGAATATATTATTGTCAATAATAAAGCTTTGCTCAATAGATACTACAAATTATAGTTAAAAACAATACACTATCTATGCTTTTTAATTATAGCCTTTAAATATAATTCTAATGAACTTGTGTCATTTATTCATATTACGGTGGGGTAGGGCGCGCGGAAAGAGCGGGGCAAGTAGCGGGGTCGGCGGCCGAAACACGTGGAGGCCTGCACCGCGGTTCCGACGCGATAAAACCGCGGTGCAGGCCTCCACGTGCTTTTAGAGGACATTCACTCCGTTGGTTCCGTTCGCCCCTCTGCCCGCTTGCTCCCCTTACTGGCCATAGTATGTGCATCGTGCATCCTGATCGGTGCATGCCATACGTAACACAGTACTGTTTGAGAACGCTTGTCGTCTGATACGTTCTATCGGAAAAGCCACGATTACCATCAATTCATTTATGATGGATTATTGTTCTACGTCTGAGCTTCAACTTTATCATTCTGCAGGTGAGGAAGAACGTTTGCACCAATGCGGGGAATGCGGACTGACGCTTTCCACGCGCAGCGCGCTAACAGCTCACGCGCGGTCTCATCGTGTGGCTGCTGATGCACATCGCTGCGACGTCTGCCAGAAAACTTTCGCCGTGCCGGCGCGTCTAGTGCGCCATTATCGGACACACACCGGCGAACGGCCTTTCGAGTGCGAATACTGCCACAAGATGTTCAGTGTTAAGGAGAATTTGCAGGTGCACCGCCGAATACACACAAAGGAGCGGCCATATCGATGTGGCGTATGCGGTGCTGCTTTCGAACACTCTGGAAAGCTTCATCGTCATGCTCGTATTCATACCGGCGAGAGACCGCACGCTTGTCCGCACTGTCACAAAACATTTATTCAATCGGGACAGCTGGTCATCCACCTACGCACCCACACGGGTGAAAAGCCTTACCGCTGCCCAGCTCCGGGGTGTGGCAAGGGATTTACTTGCTCGAAACAACTGAAGGTGCACTCACGCACGCACACAGGAGAACGCCCTTACACTTGTGATATTTGTCTTCGTGATTTTGGATATAACCACGTCTTAAAGCTTCACCGTTTCCAGCACTATGGCGAAAGATGTTATCGTTGTACAGTTTGTGATGGAACCTTTAATACGAAAAAACAAATGGAGGCTCACATATATAAGGAACATGGAGCAGAAACGCCTCGAGCTCCATCGTTGCAACCTTCGCCACCGCCACCATTAGAAGTTAATGGAAATGTGATGTGTGATATGGGTGAAGCTTCGCTGGAACAATTGCCGCCCACTCCACCAAGTTCTCCTCCTTCACCTCAATGTCCGATTGCCCCGGTTGCTGCACCTGTGATTCCCGCCTCCCCAGTTCAACTAACATCTTCATCCACTCCGCCGTCTCCTCCACTTACGGGTTTACAATTTACACTTCCTCATTCTTCGCTTCCTCCACGAAAACGAAAACTTATACTTCAACCCGATGAGACCATTCCAGTGGTACGTCATACATCGGTAATACAATTTGCACCAGCAGCGACTGATGTTTCCTAGCTAGTTTTGTTTGTTCCATAATTAAGATATCATCGTTTTATTATTAAGAGTTTTCTATTAAAAGACTGTAGATGAATCTGACACGAAGAATGAACACTTAGTGATATAAAGACGAAACAAAATTTGTAAGGTAATTGTTAATTACATATATGTGTTGAAAAAAGAAGAGTGATTCTGAAGTATGTACACTGATTTAAAGATCTCCTAAAAAAGTATGGTGAATTAATTACACCTGATTTAAATGTGAATGTGCACATTTGTAGTATATTTATTTATAATTTCATAAGATCAAGCCCAAAATTAGTAAGTGAAGTCAGGGAGATAGAATAATAATGTTTCCTCCCTATCTTTTAGCTTTACCTAATTTATGTATGTATGTATCGGTAACAAATATGATAATAATGCTTCCAGCATATACTTATATCCTAAGCTGCATCTTGTCTGGTAACCTATTTAACGATCATTCATTTGAAGTATTGTAGTGTGTGTGGTCTTGCTTATAATGCTTAGATTACTGTCGAAATAGATAATTAAGACGGGTACCCATTCAACTAACGTGGTTACTGAATTTGTTGAATTTTATTATAGTGCCTTGTGTTATATTTTAGACGAATTTCTTAATATTGGCATAATTCGTTATTTTATTGTATCGATGTGATCTTAGGACTTGCAGCTGGTATAGGGTTAATTAATTGTGGATCACGCGGTTATTAATTGTAGGTTCAATTATGTAACAAACAGTTTTTTAATGATATTTTGCATTTATGCCCGTCATTAGTGTATGTACTGTAGGTACTCTATTTTTAAGGTTTTGTATTTATCTACTACGTGTTATTACAATATTTAAAAAGTCAATGAAGTTTTTATTATTTCTGCTTTTCGACTCGACGCTTCTGTACAGACCTACTAGCGACGACATGCTACCAGTGTGAACCAAAATAACACTTATACAAGATAACTTCATTCTCTCCAGTCCTAACCTAACTTGACATTCGGCTTTCTCACTCGCCTAATATAAAAAAATAGGCAGGACATTGTTTAAAATCTACTTCAAATGGAGGGGAGTGGAATTCCAGTAAGTATATTCTAATAAATCGAATGGACCTTGAATATTAAAAAAACTTCAACGGTAGTTAAATTCTGTGTAGACATTTAAGAGTAGGTAAACAGCGTAAATTTTTAAAGAGTGCTTCACTAATAAACATTTAAAAACCGGTCAAGAGCATGTCGGGCCATGCTCAGTGTAGGGTTCCGTAGTTCCCGACCGTCACAATACTTAGGCGGACTTATTTTAGTTTAGAAATCTTTTTTTACAAAAACTTAAAAACTGCTCAACCGATTAAGTTGAAAATAATTTTCCTAGACAGTTTTTATTAAGTTTAACTTACGTATTTTTTTTCATATTTTTTAGACGTGCGGTTCAAAAGTTAGAGGGGGGGACACATTATTTTGAACTTTCGTAGTGAATATCTCCGAAAATGTTAATTTTACCAAAAAATAGTTTTAGCAAATCCCTATTTATTTTCAAATAGCTATCCAATGATACCCCACACTATAGGGTTGGTCAAGAAAAAAAATCACCCCCACTTTACGTCTATGGAAGGTACCCTAAAAAAATTTTTTTTTTAGTTTTTTTTATTTGTCGGCCTGACTGATATATATATTCATGCCAAATTACAGCTTTTTAGTACTAACAGTCTGAGCTTAGCCGCGGACAGACAGACGGACAGACATGGCGAAACTATAAGGGTTCCTAGTTGACTACGGAACCCTAAAAATACGGATCTGGCTTTAGGGTATTGGGGCTAAATCGACACTTTATTTACAGTCTAATACTTATAATACTTATTTAATATTCTCGATCATCTGGTTGATAGTTGGTAGTATAGGTACTTATTCCACCAAAATTAACTAGCCTTTTATATTCATTTTTATCTACACTACATAATAAGACTATTAAATTTTGTACATGCAAATTTCCAGCGTTGCTATTATACAGGTTTATTTTAATTCACTGACATCCTCTTAACCCTGAATTCCTATCACTCAAACAAATGTTTTTTGTTTTACGACTTTTTAAAATGAAGCACTTTTTTCCCATACAAATACACAGAGTATCGTAAAAATAAGAGGTAATCTCAAATTTTCAAAACGTTATGACACCAAAAATATTAAGTTGTGACAAAAGCCATAAAACAAAAAACATTTGTTTAAGTGGTAGGAGTTTAGGGTTAAAAGGATGCTAGTGAATTACAAATAACCCTGTACACCAGCATTTTTGTCGTCGGCACACAGTACGTTATCCCTCATTGGAAAAATTCTCAACCCATCACTTCGTGATTTTGAGGTAACGTACTTACTTGTCCGAAGCCAAAGACGCTTGGAGTTAGCCTGCCCAGGCAAAGATCGACCATTAGCATGCACTGTCAAAGACTATGGGACGAACCTATCTGCTTCCGGGTTTACTCTCACCTACTAGATACAAGCAAGGACAGCGCAGAGACAGCTCGCTTGTTAGCTATTGCAGAAAAGGAGTCTGGTTATTGGCTTCAGGCGTTCCCGTCCATAAATTATGGAAACCTTATGGACGACCATAGTTACAACAACGTGGATCGGCTGGGTCACCACGGTCTAGCTTGTCCCAAAAGCGCCGGCGCCACGCTTGTCTCAACGACATAATCCGTCGGGCTCTTGCCAGCATCAATCAACGTACCGTCACAGATTACTTAATAGTTACTTCGTAACAGATACTGCATCCCGTACAAAATCTTGGTACTTACCGCGATTGTAGCCACAGATTATACTACTCCGTCTCCTTAAGAATGTGTGCGTGCCGACAGTGATAAGGGCTGGCAGTTTGGATTTTTTTTTTCTACATGTAGATATCATGATGTTTTACCATTTTGTCGGGATAATTGCTATATGCAAACTTTCTAGCACTAATATTCCCTAAGCTAAGCCACGGACGGACAAAGCAAAGGGACAAACTATAAGGGTTCCGTTTTTGCCATTTTAGCTCTGGAATCCTAAAACAAACAACAAACAAACACAACACAAACAAGGAAGGATAACAAAAAAGGATATTTATTGTAATGCGCAGAACACATTGCCATGCTCACAGTGCCCTAGCGTTATACTAGAATTACTAGATACGAAGGTCAACTTTAGAACTTCGCATCGTGCCATCCCGCTCACGCTTATAGCTTTTTCTAGAAGAGTAAGAGGGACAGCACGATACGAACTTCCAAATTGTTCTATTAGCTATTATTTCTAGCATAGTCAATTAAAATTTGCCCCCGGTTTCTCCATTCACTTATAAAAGTCCAGGCGGCATATTTTTTCCGTGGAACACGAATGAACGTGCGTCGGCGCGCGCTTGTGACAACCTACTGGAATTTCGATCGCAGGAGATCGTCCCCGCGGTAGGTAAATATCGCGCGTAAGGGCCGGCGCCCACTGACGGCATGGCACGGCGTGGCATTTTATTACTATAAAGTTATTTTGAATCTTATTTCAATGAGTTTAGAATTCATGTTACTTTATTGGTTATGCGTGGCATCGGCCCTCAGGACGTCGCGGCATCGTGGTATCGAAATAAAGTAACATGAATTCTAAACTCATTGAAATAAGATTCAAAATAACTTGATAGTAATAAAATGCCACGCCGTGCCATGCCGTCAGTGGGCGCCGGCCATAAGTTCATGGCATGCATGAGGCCTGCCTATTCTATAATAATAAAAATACTTCTACATGCATTAGAGGTTTAAAGGGTTTAATACTTAACTAAAAACAAAATTACGATCGCGTCCTTTGTGTAACTAACGTTAGTCATACAAAAATAGTTTCAAAAAATGTGTACTTACAAAATTAAAGAATTTTATCAAAACATAACTTAATTGATTATTTTGTGCAACGAAAGGGCCTATATATTAATTCGCATAACTAGATACGCATAATGTTAATTTCAGAAATTTTTAAAAAGTAATCCTGTAAAGCTATCTATAGGTTAGGTTTGTTTTATAACAATTCTGTACTATTAAAGGATTCAGAGTAAAAAGAAAGGGTTATGAATAACAATACATTTTTACTTATAACAAACATTACATTAATGTAATGACCTTCAACAATGATGCAACCCGATATGGACCCGTAATGCGAATTAATAATATATACTAACCTTTAAACCTTTTTGATGACATGAGGGATGAGGCTGACGCTGTTTTTTTTGAAATAAATTTGGAGAAAAATTATAAAAAATGCTAATGCTTACACATGGGAAGAAGGTTAGCGCTATACGGATGTGGTTAATGTACGACCTGGAATAGTCGACCCGAAATGAATGACAATAAACCTCATGTACCTAATTGCCATATGGTTTTGAACAAGAATATTAAATAAAAAAACTGGATATTGCATGCCAAACATTCCTTTGAAGCCAGAAAAAATGACCTTGAATTACGTCACGCCGATCTTGCATCTCTTTCTTTAGGGTGTCCATAATTAAGCATACATTAGGAATATCCCACGGAATTTGACATACTTTTATACAACAGATTGATTTTGTAATTTATTAAATTCAACCAATTTCAATTAAATTCAATTTTTAGGGTTCCGTACCTCAAAAAGAAAAAACGGAACCCTTATAGGATCATTTTGTTGTCCGTTCGTCCGTCTGTCAAGACCCTTTTTCTCAGGAACGCGTGGAGGTATCAAGCTGAAATTTAAATCAAATACTCAAGTCTACTGTACTGTCCCTTGGAGCTCTGAAAAATCAAACTTCTAACCCAACGCAATCAAAAGATACCTACAGCCATTTGCCGCAAATTTTCGACACTCGCAAGGGATACTTCCCGTGAACTTAGAATCTTGAAATTTGGTACGAAGCAAGGTCTTATAGCACAGATAAAGGAAAAATTGCAAGCATAAATTGCAAGCAGAAAGCATAAATTTTTTTTGTCTGTCTGTCTATATCAGTAACCAATCTACAATGATCCCACACTGCGCACATTTTGCTTAGGAACAGGGGTCTGCTAAGACTGGATGTTCATAGATACATATAAATTTGTACGGAACCCTCGGTGCGCAAGTCCGACTCGCACTTGGCCGGTTTTGTTATTAAATTTTTATTCAACCGTTTTATCATGAAAGTGAGCATCCATCCTCACAAACTCAAGTAAAAGGTACCAATTAATAATAATAATTTAATAATTAATTTTTTTGTCAGTCGTCAATATAAGGTCCATTTCTGGTTGCATTTCTATGCCACTCTGCAGTTACTCGGCCTTACTGATATCCGGCAAAAGGTTACCTTTTACCTGAGGACGCTACAAATACTTACTGCAAAACATAAGTGAAGTATTTGTCAATGGAAAAAAATAATAAAATACTAGGACGTTATAACAGTTTCTTTATTTTCTACACATGTGAGAATAATATTGTTTTGTACTGAGTAGGCGTCCCGGCCTTTCTGGGTCATAGTCATAATCTTCAGGCTTAAAATGCAAGCTGCAAATTGTCAAACGCTCTACACCTTTCCCTTTATCGGTACAATCGACAGCCAATTTTGCCTCCTTCTTTCATCTTTTGGAAAACTGCAATGTAAAATATTATTCATGTTAATTGTAAAGACACAAACAATAAACATGTTATTATATACTGTGATATGAATTATGAAGATAGAAACCGTACCAAGTTGATAGATTTAGCTCCATTCAATACGAATAAATACCATGCATGAAAAAGGATTGGTCACCCTAGTTGTAAAACCACACATTCTTCAATTTTTCATTTATGGTCATGTTTAACTCCAAATAAACAAAATATACTTCTAACTTAACATTATAAACCTATTCGTGGGATTTTTGAATAAAAACTAACAAAGCTTAGAAGCAAAATATAGGAAAATTGATTGCCACTAAGATTTATGAACATTTTCGTAAAATAAGTACTCACCTGTGAAGTTTTATGTCGGATTTCGGCCTCCAATTACTCCTACAATGCTTTACTATGCAATACATAGCGCATAACCCAAGTAAATCGACGAAAAACGTTTATTTAACGTAAAAATCCTCTGAAATTGGTGAATGACTTCTGACAATTCTGACGTGATTCTGACATATCGGCCATTTAGTGCTGCCATAGTACGCAGGAGGTGCATACCGGTGAAATGAGGATTTTGACTGGGTTCTTTTTTTTGTATAATACAAAGAAAACTAAGTAAATTTTATTGCAGAAAGTTTTATAAGAAAAATATAAATTTCTGTTGAAATTAGCTTAAAGTAAATTAATTAGGTGATGCCGGATAATGCGTATTTCTAAAAAAAATAAGGTTTTTTTATAAATAACCTGGCAATATATCACAGTGTTGAAAAGAGATAGAACATAGGAGCAAAGGTGAATGAACCTGGCTTCAACTCATAGTTCGGCAGGCAACATCCAGTTTTTTTATGTAATATTCTTGGTTTTGAATTATCAGGTCGTGCGTTATTGACGTTTATTCCGGGTTGACAAATGCGGGGTCGTACACTAACCACACCCCGCAATACTTACATTCACTAGCAGGGGGGAGGCAATGACTTTATAACTAAAGATACATCCGTATATGTTCATAAAATAACCTAAAAAAAAACATGCTACTTTGTATTAAGTACTAACTTGTTTCTTTTCATTAAGCCCTTAATTATGTACAATTTTTTTTAAAAGATCCATATAAGTAATATAAGTATGCTTTATGTATTCTTTTTGCTCCCGTTAAGAATAAGGCATGCGGTTGTCAAACCTATTCTTCGACGTCACGTGAGGACCAACAGAGACTACAGTTTTCACCACAGTTTTCACCTTTTTGAAGCCTTTTAATATATTTTTGGCCTTTGCCCAGCAGTGCGACACTTCTCCAGGCTAATTAATTAATATAGTAGGGTCAACCGGAGCTATGTCGTCTACGGGGCTAATGCGTCTATTCCAATTATCATAAGAAAAGCGTCTTTTAGAACTACTCACGCCATCTTTTTAAAGGCTTTGGCACTAAAACTACAAAAAATGATACCTAGATGTCGTGGCCGAGCTCTTTTTTTAAGTAATCCGCCGCCTTTAATTTTTTAATTCATTTCCATTCTTCTTGTGTGCCAATACGTATTTGTATCTAACAAAATCTCAGTGTCTTTAAGTGAATCAATGTTTCTGAACCGTAAGTACTTTTGTTAATTCATTGGAATACATGTTGTTTTGATTATTTTATGTAATAAGCTTAAGATTTGCAGTTAATATGCAATTTAAAATTTGTTGGTTTTTTTTTAGCTTCGGGGCTATTGCGTGCGTCCTATTGGGGCTATTTCGTCTATTGTAACGCAATAGCCCCATTTTCTCAGGTCCGAAACCTTTTATTTTAGGATAATATTTTAGCTGTAAATCTAACTGTACAATACAATACAATACAATACAATGACTCTTTATTGTACACCAGGAATAGTAAGCAATACAGAAAACAGGTACACAGAGTTTAAGTTACAAGGTAAGCAATAGGCGGCCTTATCGCTTAAGAGCGATCTCTTCCAGGCAACCCTTTACCAGAAAGAAGGAAGGACTAGTTTACAGCAGGTGGTGCATCAACAGTGGATCAGAAAATTAAAACGCAACAAGAAATAGTACATCTACTCATACATATATCGTACATATAATAAGTACACGTCTAAAACAAATATAAGCATTGGGATAAACAGCCACATATAAATAAATAAACTATAACAAAGCTAATTATTACAAGAAGACAGATAGTACACCTTATGCATTGATTTAAAGATTGACAGAGATTTTGCCCGTCGTAAGTCAATCGGCAAGGCATTCCACAATCGAATAGCCTGGACAGTATAAGAATAGACATAGAATTTTGAGTTAGAGAGAGGCACGGTAAGGAGAAAGTTCTGAGAGCATCGAATAGAAGTTACGTAGCTAAACCGCTCTTTGAGGTAGCGAGGAGTTGCAGGGTTAAAGAGAATGCCGTAAAGAAGGTGGAGAACGTGAAAGTTACGGCGAAGGCGGATTGGGAGCCACTTGAGCTGTGATCGAAAATTAGAGACATGATCGAACTTACGCAGACCAAAAATAAACCGAATGGATAGATTTTGAATTCGCTCAAGTTTATTAAGCTGCTCTTCTAGGAGATCGGGATAGCAAATGTCAGCATAGTCGAATATAGGGTGCAGCAAAGTTTGAGCAAGCGCAACATTGGTAGCAAAAGGTAGGAAATTCTGAAGCCGTCTTAAAGATCCCACCGCAGCAAACACCTTCCTGCTCACCTCGCACACATGAGGAGACCATGAGAGAGTGCGGTCTAAAATAACACCCAGGCTCTTGACCTGATGCGCAAACGGTATTAGTACTCCGTCGAAAAGCACCGGTGGCAGAGATGCAAAGTCGACTCTTGGGACAAGTTTAGAGCTACCAATAACAATGACCTGGGTCTTTGTCGGGTTAACAATCAGGCCAAATCGTTGGCTCCATTTCAAAATCTTCTTTAGATCCAAGTTAACAGACTCGATAACCAACGGAAGATCGCCAATCACACCCTGAGAGTAGATTTGTAGGTCATCAGCATAAAGGTGATACGAAGAAAGAAGATTACGAGAAATAGAATCTATAAAAATAGAGAATACTAATGGAGATAGCACTCCACCTTGTGGTACACCAGCAAGAGTGTTGCACCAGGAAGATCGAGAATCTTCCGCCTTTATTCTTTGCCGACGACCCACTAAGTAACTACGAAACCATTCAATAACCGCAGGAGATATGTTAAGAGAGCGTAAAATTCCAAGCATAATGTCGAAATCAACAGTGTTGAAAGCATTGCTGAAATCTAATAGAGTTAAAACAGTGAGTTCTCTATTATCCATACCCATTCGGATATCATCGGTGATCTTCGCAAGTGCAATACACAATACCTACATATCTAGAAAACTTAGATTGTTAAAAAAAGATCCCCAAAATTGTTGTTTAGAATTCATGTCTGTTTGTCGATTTGTTTTTATCAGCATCACGTTAAAACTAATCCAATGAACGGATTTCTATATAATATATATATTTTTTTTATTTGTTGATTCAATATAAAATTTTCGGCTAAGAGATGTAAAAAAAATACTCGAAGCTATTAGGAGATAAAATTGTTTGGTACCCCTGGAATCTAGGAAGGGGCTAATGCGTCTATAACAAACGAGGTCAATTAGACGCCATAGCCCCGAATATTTTTGTTCAACTAATTACCCTAAACTAAGGCTAGAATTTAGCGTACAACATAATAATAAACTTTATCATGTTTGCTTTCATAAAATTATCTCGATTAAAATCATTCCAACCAATCCGATCACATAATACTAGTAAAAGACGCTTTCACCCCACCTGGGGTTATAGCGTCTAAAAATCCCAGCTTCTACAGAAACTTTATTTACACGTAGAAGTTATTAAAAATGCTATATTTTGGCATTAAAATATGAAATTAGATAAAACATGCTACCTTGTATCATAAGTTATAGCTTTTAGGGATACGTAATGTGTTCGTTATAATCTGATAAAAATGCCGTTTGCCGTTTGCCGTTTAATGGCCTTAGCCCCGGTTGGCCTTACCTATATAAGTACAGGGATACGCGCGTGATGCTAAACTAGCAAATAATAGGTTATTCAATTTTCTTCATACGTGGATTTATTCATTGAGATTATTTGAGATTAGTATAACTAAGTATTACAATATCATGACCAGTACCTTTGGCTGTCCGGAGCAATCTGTTCTAGCTCGTATACCGTTGACAATTCTATTTTATTAAAATTAAGTTCTAGAAGTTATGTCTAAATTTATACATAACAAAATCAGACTAACCTGTCAGTAGCGGTATAGAGCCGTGCCTACAGTACGCTACACGACTCGTTCGCAGTCGCATAACTCCAGTTGTTTTTTGTCTGGGGTAGGCTAAAAGATTTAGTGAGGAAAAAGAAAATCTGGCAAACAGAGCTAGATTTCAAATAAAATAAAAAAAATGGTATTCTTTTTGAAAAACATAACAAATAAACAACCTCTTCAGCTTTATAATATTACTATAGATTACTAGCTGTTGCCCGCGACTCCGTCCGCGAAGAATGGGGGGTGGATAAAAAATAGCCTACGACCTATTCTCAGACCTACCAAGTGTAGAGAAAAAGGTTTCATAAAAATCGGCCAAGCCGTTTCTATATACTCTCTTTTTTTTCTTCTAAAACGTTAGTCAATAGCAAAGAGTATTGTAATATTATATGAACAAGAGTGGCAACTCTATGGTCAAATATGCATGTATGGAAGGTGCTGCTGCCCTACGCCCTGGTGAAGAACTAATGTGACGTATCTATAGATGTATACCTATCTATATGTATATGTTGGTAATGATGTACAGCTATAATTACGCGTAATTTTAATTGATAGGCTAATTGCCACTATTCGTATTTTAGCCGTCTAATTCAAATCAGCATATACGAAGTATAAGCGGCTAAACCCGATTTGCACTATACGGCTAAAATACGAACATTGGCAAGTGGCCTATCAATTAAAGTCCTTGACCGTACAATTTGGTACGCCATGGCCATGGCCGATGAATGACAACTAGGCTGTTTCATTTTTCAAAATTTTTGATTTTTCTTTGACTTTGCTCGAGTTCTTGTTTCCACTCATATGTAAAGTTCACACGCCAAAAATCAGTAAAATCGATTATCATCTAAAGGTTGCACAGTTTGATGACTTTTATGTCAAGTAATTGATATCGGTGTATTAGAGAATAGCAAAATTTTCAAGTTTATTATCTGAAGTGGAGGGTTTTAAGTGATTTAAGTGTGTCGTTTAAAAGATTGAAGCATATTTTAACGTAAATAATAATATGAATAGTCAACGACGAATTCGGTTACTCCAGAGGTTTCCTTGTGATATTTTGTTAGGAGCTGAACTTCCTTCCAAGGAACAAGTGCTGTTGAAACTCTTTCGGACGCCACTAAGTAGGCAAGTATTAAACTGCAAGAAGTGTGGAAGAAGGCTAATATATATGTCAAGACAGTAACTGTTTGAGCTAACATTTAATAACTTTATAAGGAACACTTACCATAATTTGTTAACGTTTTCCTTAGAAATTATCCGAAAGCTTAAGAGACAAGACAAAGTGGATGCTTCTAAAATGTAGCATTATAAATCGATTAAAGAAATCAACATGACAGTGACCTTGGACCAAGAATACCCTTCATTAAGTAGTCATCAAGTCATGAAGACGATGAAAATAATTCTATTCTCTGTACCACCAGCAAAAATGTCAAGTCCTATTTATAAGTAAACTAAAATCTCTCGATTGGACACCCATAGCTATATAGGACCGCTCCACTCGGCAAGCTAGTAGAAACTTCGTTTATTACAGCTGTTAAAAGCCTTGGTCACGATGTCTCAGATGTTTCTACATCGCCGTCTACTATTCATCGAGCTCGGGTGACCAAAAGAAGCGAAATGGCTCAAAAAAATGATCATCATCCACCTTTACTCTAACATTGAAACAGTAAATTGTTGCCATCAATCGCATCCTGTAAGATTCTAGAAGACAGAGTAACTATTCTTTATTTAATGATTCCATCAGAGACGAATAGCAGAAACAAGCATGCAACAGAAAATGCGTGGTCAAGCGAACCAAAGATGAGGTTGCAACTTGTGTAGCCTAAGTAGTAAACTATTTATTGAGTACTTAATGTTTTATTTTATACTTAATTTAATTTTCTTTCACTTAAAAACGATGTGTGGCTACCATATTGTGCTATTTTTAAATAAAAGTAATTACTTCTTTTTCTTGATTCTTATTTAGAGCTGTTCATTGTGATCCTTCCGTCCTCTCCGGGTTGTGAGAGAGCGTTTACCGGATTTTTGATGAATATTTGCCTCAATAAGCCCATCTGTTGACTCTTTTCTGCTTGTGACGTCATTTCCCTGTAACAAACAAGTACACCAGCGCAAGACTCCCACTCCTTTCCTACCATTCGACAGGGCTCGTGAGCATTTTCTCGTCATTGCGTTTTGGATTTTTGTTGAGTGAGGACTTGCCTCATAATAATAATTTAATAATAAATTTCCACTATTGGTTACTTAAATTTTATAGCCGTTTTAGTTTAAATTTCGTAACGGTTTTTCTTTTCCTAAATTAGTTTGTTTATTCGGGTCTTAAGTCCGTTTAAAATTCGGTTTTGGCCATGCCTGGCCCATCTGTGCCGTCGCAAGAAGATAAAAGGCGACGAAAGTCGTCGACATCGTCGGCAGTGGATGAGGCTCCGCCGCCAAAGAAGACACGTCGTCACGAACGGCCTTCACGTTCTCGCCGCCGGCGATCGAAGAAGCGAAGCGCGTCGCGGCAACGCGAGCCCTCCAGCTCTTCGAGCTCCAGCAGCGAGCACGACAGCGGGAGCGCCAGCGCACGGCGTCGGCGGCGAGAACGTCGGAGTAAGGATTTTGAAACGAGGTTTGATCAACTCTCGTATCAGGTGAATGCAATCACAGACTTTATTCAACGATCAATGCAGCCCTGTACATCTCAAGGACAGAATATTTCTGAACACTCTTCAAGTGACGAAGCCCCTATAGATAGTGTAGTGTTTAAAGACTTTAACACGGTTTTAAAGGATAAAGGTTATGGTAAAACTGATGATACAAAGTTTGAGCTAATCAAGAACATGCAACGTTTTGATTCGCGCGAATGGTCAGATATCTCTTTCTTTGACATCCAAAAGAGTTATTTAGCCATCCCAGGTTTTAAAGAGTTAGATACCAATGACGAATTGCGTCACTATGATAAATCGAAACATCTAGCTTCTTTCGAAAAGACGTTAGCTTCATTAGCTCATGCTTTCCTTTGCCATCGCGACTACACACAAAGCTGTTTGCAAAATATTTTAAAATGGGCTTCTCAGTCTGACGAGATTTCTGCGGCAACTTTGAAGGACAAAATAACGGAATTGTTTGTTGATGATGACAAATATAACAAAACAACTAACGATATTTTGCAAATTCTGTGTGGCAAACGAGCGGATGTAATTTTAAATCGTAGAAATGAGATCATAAAAAATGTCACTAACCCAATAACGGCAGCTGGATTTCGAAAGATACCCCCATCTCACGAAAATCTTTTCAATGCAGAAAAATTAAAAGAATTTGTTAAAAATGAAGGTGGTTTACAAAAAGTGTTCCCGCAACAGAAAAATTATAGAAATCAAAAGAGTTCCAAATTCACAAGTGCAAACAAAAGTTATTTTCAACCATTTAAATTCAATTTTCAAAAACAAAATAATATCACCCCCGCGTACGATTTCAACCGGCCCGGAACATCCAGAGTCGATAGAAACGAATCGAAGCGTAGGCATCCTAGACAATCAAATTATAATGTCAAAAGTAAAAGGTCAAGGCAATTCTGACTCGAAGAGGTTCCGAGCCGGTTGTCTGAAAAATTATCGTCATCGCTGGGAAGAGATAGGTGCGAACCAGACAATACTAAAAATAATTACCGGGGTGCGTCTCCCATTCTACCAAAAACCACCACTTCTTTGGCCCACTCCAAAATTGTTAAAATCTTTCGAAATCCAACCGTCATTAGAAATGAATACCGAAATGATGAAGTTGTTAGCCGATGGTGTGATAGAACCCGTGCTACCATCTCCAAGTTTCCTGTCCAAAATTTTTTTAATAAAAAAAGGGGACGGGGGCAGCCGTCCGGTATTCAATCTTCGGAGTTTAAACGATTATTTAAGGGTAGGCCGCTTCAACCTGATATCTCACTTCGTGATCCCAAATTTTCTTCAGCTAGGAGATTGGCTAGTAAAAATCGATTTGAATCAAGCCTACTTTCACGTAAACATCTCGAGTTCGCACCGTCGGTTTCTAAGGTTGATTTTTCAAGGTCAAATTTATCAAATGACGTCTTTACCCTTCGGGGTGGCCTGTGCCCCCAAACTGTTCGCCACATTGACAAATTTTGTCGCAGAAAAGCTACGGCAGAAGGGGATTCGTTTAATCGTCTATCTGGACGATTTTTTAATCGTCAGTCAAAACAGGAAAATATTACAGTCTCAGGTTTCGTATGTAATAGACTTCCTACAGTACCTAGGTTGGAGAATAAACTTCAAAAAGTCCGTGCTCGTTCCTCAACAAGAACTAGAATTTTTAGGTGTCTGCTGGAATACGACAATAAACAGAAAATTCTTACCAGATCAGAAAGTCGCAAGAATAATACACGAAGTAAAAAGATTATTAAGCCAAGGCGTGCGCTCTCTCAGGTGGGTAAAGTCCCTCCTAGGGAGATTGAATTTTGCGAGCTTTATGGTGCCGTTAGGTCGGCTCCATTGTCGCAGGCTCCAAATACTAAGTCGCGAGCTTCAGCGGTCAAGTCCCTGTTGTCTCCGACAGTTACCCCCAGCCGTGGTCCAAGATCTCAAATGGTGGCTAAGAAACGTCAGGAATCGTTCAGTCATTCACCAACAACTAATCACCAGCTTTCTTACGACAGATGCAGCCAACTACGGTTGGGGAGCTCAATTAAACGACTTAATTCTATCAGGGACGTGGTCGGACGAGCAGAGGCTGTGGCACTCAAACCTGAAGGAACTTCACGCTATTTACGCAGCTCTTCGAGCGAGCAGGTACATGTTACGGAACTCTACACTACTCATTCAGTCGGACAATCGAACAGCTCTGGCGTATCTAAAGAACGAGGGTGGAACCAGATCGACGGATTTGCTAGAAGAAGTTCGCAAAATTCTGCGGTTTGCAGACAGCATTCGTCTGACGCTGGTAACCCAGCATCTTCCAGGTATGCTTAACACAGTTGCAGATCGATTATCCAGGGGCAAACTCCTGCCGCAGTGGCATCTGTCTTCTCAAGCATGCCAGAGAATCTTTCGCGAATTCGTGATACCTCAGATAGATCTATTCGCCTCACGACAAGCCCATGTAGTTCCGAGGTATGTAAGTCTGGACCCTCTAGACCATCAAGCAGAATTCTGCAACGCGTTCAGCCGTCGATGGTTTTATCGACTGGCTTGGATATTTCCACCACCGTCACTAATGCCACGAGTCTTAGCTCATCTGAATATGTCACAAGGGATGTACATAGTAATAACTCCCAGGTGGGAGAGGACCTTTTGGAGAAGCGACTTGCGCGCGCGAGCCCTCCGGTATCCAGTGAGAATAACAAGCCTATGCCATCACCTCATCGATATGACCACAGGGCACCCTCCACCGAACGTGGTGGATCTGGAGCTGGAGGCGTGGCTAGTTGGGGGTGGGAGTCCCTTCTAACAGCCTGGTCCGAGGAGGAACGTACCTTGCTAAGGTCAAGTTGGCGTAACTCCACGCTATCATCGTACCGCCCAGCATGGAATAGGTGGTTGAAATGGTGTACTGATAATAGGATTTCGGTTAAGACTCCAAAGCCAGTAGATTTAGCTAGGTTTCTTACAAGTCTGAGTACGAGGGAAGGATTAGCGTATAAAACAATCGCTTTGCATAAATCGGTTGTTTCTACGTTTTGTGAACCTTTTCTAAATAAAAAACTTAGCGAGGACGTAGTGGTTAAACACGTACTAAAAGCGGTTTCCCTCCTTAAACCACCTAATCCAAACCCACAATCTGGAATCCTTCCCAAGTTGTAAGTTGGCTCAGGGAAAACTACAAGGAGACTTTCTCTTTCTACGAGGCCTCGCGTAGATGTGCCACTTTATTGCTACTGGCATCAGAACGTAGGGTTCATGACCTAACGTTGCTAGATATAAGTTCCGAGAATATGGTAGATGAGGGCTCGGAGATTAAGTTTTATCCAATTTTTGGATCAAAGACTGATTCAGCGTCTTATCGTCAATCTGGTTGGTAGCTTTTAGATCATCCAGACCAAAGAATCAGCCCAGTATTCTGGATTCGCCAAATGCTTACGCTTTCTTCGGATCGGCGAGGCTCTATTTCCTCATTGTTTGTGACTTGTCGGGGCAAACCTAAAGCGGCAACACGAACTATTATTGGTACATGGATTAAGTCCATTCTCAATGAGGCGGGTATCAAGAACTCCACAGGTAGTACTAGATCAGCAGTATCTTCGATGAATTGGATTAATAATTATCCTATAGATGAGATTTTGAATAGGGGAAATTGGAGAAGTGAGAATACTTTTCATAATTTTTATAGGCGGGAGAGGTCATTAACAGAAATAACACTGTAAATGAAGAGTTGTTGGTAACCAATCATTTTCAACCAATTATTTAATTTATTTTTATTAAGTTACTATGTTTGATTATATTTAATTTTTTATTTTTCAGGAAGAATAAAATTTGCGTACCAAAAAGTCGTATTAATATTTTCCATACCATTCACCAGCTGATAACAAACACGTCTCACAACCCGGAGAGGACGGAAGGATCACAATGAAAAGATTTTACCTGCCAATAAAATCCGTATTGTGATCCAGAAGTCCTCTCCGGGCCTATTGAGGCCCTACCTGGTGAGTCGCAATGACGAGAAAATGCTCACGAGCCCTGTCGAATGGTAGGAAAGGAGTGGGAGTCTTGCGCTGGTGTACTTGTTTGTTACAGGGAAATGACGTCACAAGCAGAAAAGAGTCAACAGATAGGCTTATTGAGGCAAATATTCATCAAAAATCCGGTAAACGCTCCCTCACAACCCGAAGAGGACTTCTGGATCACAATACGGATTTTATTGGCAGGTAAAATCTTTTCATTATGTGCAACCTCTAAACATGGTCCAATCTTGGTCCAATCCACTTGAAATTTGGAAAATATTCTATTAACATAAGCTAGAACCGGAAGCTGAGCAAAGTCAGAAAAAATATCACAAAAATTTTTTTCACCTACAAAAGTGAAACACCCTAATGACAACTGTACAAGTTTGACAAGTCAACCAAGATGGCCGCTAATTTAGTTCTTTACCAAACAACCAGAGATCGCTGTAGTCGCATGAAAAGTGTGATATATGTAAGTGTGCCCCCCTGTGCTAGCCGCACTGCCAGTGTGTGTCACCGTATACAGTGGTGGTCATACAATTAAGAACGATTTGAAGTTTCCGATTTTTTTTTATCTAAATTTTGTCACATGTCTACTTGTGTTCCTTCTTAGAAGTAACAAGTTATGTTATAAAATAGCCACATGGATAGAGCAAACGGGGTTAAGAATAATAGTGTATAATTGCTAACATTTTTTTTTTACAAATTTTATTTGTTCTCTATAATAATTAATTCAAATAGTAATGAAGCTGGACAAATAATTAAGAACGATTTATTAAACTGCTCGAGAGTTGTTTTATATGAAACTTAGATTAAATAAATCATATTAATGTGAAGTTGGTATAGAAAAAAAAGCAATTTAATACATTTGAACTAAAATTAATAGTTAGTAGCATGTCCACGGCTTTTAATTACGGCTTTACACCGGCGAGGCATTGAATCTATCAATTTTTGACATTTCGCAAGAGAAATAGAGTTCCATTCTTCTAAGAAAACGTCGTACAGCTCTCTCAAATTGCCACACTGTCGATTTGAAATCTTTTTCTTGACTTCGCACCAAAGATGCTCTATTGGGTTAAGATCTGGGCTGTTGGCTGGCCAATCTAAGACAGAAACTGATTGTGATGTGAGGAATTCCTTAACGATGCGTGCAGTATGCTTTGGATCATTGTCGTGCTGGAATGACCAAATAACCGGAAGCACGTCTTCGGCATATGGTAACATTGTTTCTTGCAGTATATTTTTGTATTGGAATTGATCCATGTTTCCTTCTATCAGCCTAACAGGTCCAACGCCATGTCCAGAAAAGCACCCCCAAATTTTCATATTTCCCCCGCCATGCTTTAATGTCACTTTTGTGTACTTTGGGTCGAATGCTTTATTCGGAGGGCGTCGTACGTATCGTTTTCCATCAGAACATACCCTATTTATTTTTGTCTCGTCAGAAAAAAGAACGTTTTTCCACTGTCTGACTGTCCAGTTTTCATACCTTCTTGCAAATGCAAGTCGGGCTTGCCTATGACATCGTTTCAACATAGGCACCTTCCTTGCTATCCTTCCGTTCAACTTATTTTCTACCAAACGCCTTCGAATAGTGCGTGCAGAGATTGCTGAAGGGTTGTTTTCGCCAAAATATTCTTTTCTCAACTCATTAGACCCTTTAAAAGGATTTTGTTTTGCCAAACGAACGATATTTCGATCATCTCGACGAGATGACTTTCTCTGTCTAGGTCCACGCGGAACGTTTGAAGTAGTTTGATACGTGGAAAAATGCTTTACGGCATGGAAAACCATTGTTTTTGAACATTGCAGATGGTCGGCTATCTTTTTATACGACCAATTCTTCTCGCGAAGTTTTATTATTACTTCTCTTGTAGATTTATCACAACTTTTATTTTTCCCCATTGTTTTTATACGAAGTAATCACTTTTAAGACTTTAACAGCACGAAATGGCGCCAAAATTATACGAATAATAATCTACAACCACAGAGCCACATAGTGTTCTCTATTTAAATTTGAAAAAATAATAAACTATTCAGCGTTCTTAATTACGTGACCAGCCAGTAAGTACTAATACTAGGTTCAGATCGAATGTATAAAGTTTCTCTATTAATTTTTTAGCCAACTATGTTGCATAAATGAATGTACCGGTAGTACGGAAAAGTTTTGCAATACCGAGAGAAATAAAAAAAATACGGGCAATTAGTTATACTTGTTACTTTGAAAAAATCATCTCAATAAATAATCGTTCTTAATTATATGGCCACAACTGTATACACCGTGAAATTTTAGTGGTTGTTTTCCCGAAACGAGGTGATTTAGTATCGATTGTACAATCGATTTATAATTACTATTTTGACTAGAGTCAAAAATCCAATTGTGAAAAACGAAAGTCGAAAATGACCGCAAACCAATAGTAACGCTTCGTTGGTACCTAACCTATCGTACGATCGTACGCTACTTGTACCAACCAAGCGTTACTATTGGTTTGCGGTCATTTTCGACTTTCGCTTTTCACAATTGGATTTTTGACTCTAGTCAAAATAGTAATTATAAATCGATTGTACAATCGAAACTAAATCACCTCGTTTCGGGAAAACAACCACTAAAATTTCACGGTGTATGATTCAGTATTATAGACCGCGCTTGGCACGCTTTGTCGGCGTCGCGCGCATGCCCCGCGCTGCGGTTTGTGGTGGTCTTAGAGTGTTGCTATCAATTTAATGATAAGGTCGGTTTCATATTTTCGCTAAGATTTCCCAACAGTAAATTATTATATTATTAAACTGTTAATTCCGTCAATTTCTTAGTGATGAAATAACAGTAATTGAATGAGGGTGCCATGCTCTTCATAATTGCATCCATAGACTTAATACCTTAGATTATTTATGCACTAGATGGAGCGTCAGTAGCAAACATTGCGATACAAAACGTCCACAAATCCATTTGACAGCTTCATATTACGATCGCGTTACGTCATTCCGGTTGTCACTGTGTGCGTGCTTAATGATACCAGTTAATTTCACATTCCCCAAAATGTGGGGAAAGTGAAGCTGATTTGGGAATGTGTGGGGAGAGCTTCAATTCGGGGAAAATGAGGGGATTTTAAGTATGAACACAAATACGCGACATTTGACATCAAATTTCTGCTAGTCTTGATTAATTTCCTACAATTCATTATTCGCAACAGCTCTAAACTAAGTCACTCGGCCCACATAATTTTTCATTCCCCACACGTGGGGAATTTCGACAATGCGTTTGGGGATTTTAGCATATTACTATTGGCAACCCTGCAAATGACGCAAATGACATATAAGCCAATTGGCTTATATTTTTACGGGACGTTTCCATGCCACCAAAGCTCTATCTAGTGCATAGTAATGGTGCGAGTGGGACACAATCCACTAGTTTCTCTAGTTTGTATGTAATCTCTCGGACCGCTGTCTCTAGTTGCCATTATTAAACTGTATGGCTTGGTAATATGGGTCACTTTTGATTGACTAATAAAAGTTAGTACTCAGTCCTGGTTAGGTATTAAGTCCATGATTGCATCTTTGACGTAAAATGCTTGACTCGCCAAAAAATTTCCATGATTTGTTGCAACTGTTTTTTGATGTTTATTGTCGTCCTATGGTTCATAACCATTGCACAACAGTCTCATGCTTCGACAGTGGTACGGTAAAATCGCTAAAGCACCATAATATCATGTACACTGGATGGGCGCTAATTATCAGAAATTTCTGTCGGAAATAATCTCTTACACCCATAGACAACCATCTTGGGTCCTAATAAGTTTTTGCTCCTGGTAGCTCCAGTCGGCGTCCGTCACGTCACCCGCCATATTTGTTTGTACCAAACCAAAGCTAAAGCTATCTGTCAGTCAATTTATTTGTCATCAAGTCCCGCTTCTCTGCCTCAACTAAAGCTTTTGTTTTGAATTGAATTAATCGGAGTACTGTAAACTAATCTCTCGTTCAAAATGGTGGGTATTATTGTAATTATATCAAACACTACTTTCGGTTTATATGCAGGACATTATTTTAGAATTGTTTTGTTTTTATCTCCGGTATTCTACCGCTACAATATTTCTTTATACAATTTGCTATAAAATGATATTTATTTATATTTTCAGACTATCGGAAAGAACAATAAGATGCAACAACATATTAATTACCGAGTTCGGGTAATACTTCAAGATTCTCGAACATTTATTGGGACATTCAAGGCATTCGATAAACATATGAATTTAATATTGGGGGACTGCGAAGAATTTAGGAAAATCAAGTCTAAAAACAGCAAAGCTGTGGATAGAGAAGAGAAGAGAACTCTGGGATTTGTGTTATTACGCGGGGAAAACATAGTCTCGCTCACTATTGAGGGTCCGCCGCCACCCGAAGAAGGATTACCCCGTGTACCTCTTCCAGGCGGTATGGGTGGGCCAGGCGGTGGCCGTGCGGCCGGGCGCGGCGCCGGGCCAGGCGGTGCTCCGCCAGGGTTGCAGGGCCCTGCGCGTGGTGTTGGTGGGCCCTCGCACCAGCACATGGCTCCCGGCGGTCGTGGACAACTGTCGGCGCCGCCCCAGATGCGAGGTGGTCCAATGATGGGTGGCCCTCCACCAGGAATGATGGGTGCACCCCCTGGCATGGGCCGCGGTGGTCCAGGTGGTCGTGGGCCACCCATGCGAGGCCGTTATTAGTGTGTAAATAGTGATAATGTCAATGAATACTGGACTGCCAAGGGGCCTTGTACACTTTGTGTTTATCGCTGGTAAAGAAACAAACCCTTTCAATCAGTGGCCAAGTGCAATTGGGATGAATACAAAGTCTGCATTAAATGTTGGTATACTACGAATTGAAGTAATCTTTTTAATACTGGTGTGTTATGCCATGGCGAAAATACAAAGATTGCTATAAGTTTTCCTGGCCTCTGAAAATTGTGTAACAAGTCACCAAAATTCAACTCTTTATTAGAAGTAATAAACTATGTATTTTTAAGTGAACTTTAGTTTAATTTATTAACCTTTCATATGCTGGTGTGGCTCACACATTTCTACCTGTCATATGCCTTTCTACCTGTCATATGCCTAGTACTGTATCTGTACCTATACCTGTTGTACCTTTTTATGTATACCTAAAACATTTATTTAGGGCTTCTCATGCGACAGGTATAGGTACGGATACGGCACTATGCATATGAAAGGTTAATGTTAAGTTGGATTTCAAATGTTATTATATTCAATCTTGAAAGGGAATTTTGACCTTCCTAGTCATATTAAATGATGTGAGGAAACCTGCACACACCTGTGAAACCATTACGAGAAGTTCCCTATTTGCACTGGGCCCATATGGGAACTACAGTCTAACTATACCCTCTGGCACAATTCTTATATTGTTGTCCAATAAACTTCTTGTGGTTCTATATGAAGGAAGATTCACTAGCACTTGCTGTTACAATGTAAGTATTTGTTAAATCAGCTGTCAGTGCTGAGGTTCATCTGGCTCGTCTGCATATCTTCTATATCTCAAAAACATTTGTGTGATGTAGAGGGGCTTAAATTGTTGTAAATCCCTACTAATATTATAAATGTGAATGTCCGTTTGTTTGTTACCTCTTCACGCTTAAACCGCTAAACCGATTTGGATAAAATTTGGTACACATAATTTGATTCCTGGGAAAGCACCGGATAGTTTTTTTCCTGGAAAATTGCATAGTTCCCGCGGGATAGTGATAAACGAATTTTTCGCAGCCGGAGTCGCGGGCAACAGCTAGTATAATATACTTTCATAACAGCACTCGTAACTAATATTGAAAACCCATAGTTTTTGAATAAAATTATATAAACTGAAAAAAGACCGAAAATTGTTCACATTACTACGCTGGTAGCACAAATTTGTAATACTAGAAAAATGATGATGATAATGACGAAATGCAGATTTACATCACGTTTTGGGTTTTTATTGTTTTTTGTAAGATTTGACTGGCTTAAATATATGATAGGTAGTTGAAGATACTGAATCGCGTACCAGGGTGGAACCTTTTCACAGTCCATTTCATGATGATGTGGACAAATTTGGATGAAATTTGGTATGTAGATGTAGCTGGATCTCGGGAATAACAAATAAGACTACTTTTTATTCCGATATTCCCAACTGACTAATACATTTAATATGGAAAATTAAGGATAATTAAGGCAAAACAGGTACATTTTTTTCTGAAAACCCCCATGGGTATGGTGGCATTTTTTTTATTGAAGTAATAAAAAATGCACCTAATACAAACAATACCAACTTAACTTTATTATAGTACAGTTATTACATTAGTTAGGTATAAGGGTGTGAATAGAAAATAAAGAATTATTGCAACTTTTTAATTGTAATTTATCGGCAGGGTTAAAGCAGAAGTTTCAATGTGTTTACTTATATAAGAACTTTTGCGTATTTTGTCCCTTTTAATCTATCTAGGTACTTATTAAATTTTAGAGAACAATGTACTGTGCAGAATAACATTAAAATATTCTCACGTAAAACGGAACTACTTTATATAATAAGTAATCCATTTTACGCTATACTATAAGGTAGCAGTCAGTCGGTATAGTTGAAATTTTATAAGCTGACAGTTTACAAAATTTCGACTACCATGAAATCCTATACATTTTAGCACTGGCAAAATATTTGCTGTTGACTATTTGACCTAGGGACTTTTTATATGATCTGACCGGACCGGAGGACGCAGAACGCAGCAAGTATGACAAGACCCTAGTGCCTACTTTATTCACAACATTTTGCGTTATAGCCAAAATTGATTTATTTATCACGTCCTTAAATTCCAAATTAAACTGTGCAAGTTGAAGAGGTATCATTTAAGTCTACCAAGAGTTTGTTTTGGATAATCTTTATCCTATAATTCTACAACCACAAGTCAGGTTGTAATAATAATGGAAAGTATTAAATAGGTTTATAAAGCCTTAAAAAGAAGTTTATTATGAATCGTAGTCTCTGACACAATACTACATATAAATACATTCATCAAAAGTGGATACTTGGAGATCAATCACGTATGAATTTGTATAATCATGTTTGATCCCTAGGTATATTTGAACTGTGCTTAAATAAGTAATAACTCGTAACTGACGGACAGCCAGTCAGTAATTTCTGGATCGTTAAACTACTTTTAAAATTTAAGCTAATGACAATAGCCACACGATGGATGACATCTTTTGCCATCGACACCACAGCGGCAACCAGCGCTGGTGTCCCCGCGGCCGCCGGGGCCCCAGCGCCGGCCGCGCGTCACCCAACATATCTCCGTCTTGCACGCTGAGCACTTAATCCAATCGCAACCCCACTTCTTTGTAATAATGGCACTACATTCGGGACACTCGAGAGCTTCGCCACGGGAAATCAATGTGTCGAGAAAAGCTCTTGTTCCTTCGTCAGTTTGGTCTGGGCCTTGTTTGGAGGCTTCTGCTTCTGCTGCTTGCTTGGCGCTATACTGTTCGCAAGTGTCTCCCTCATGTATGGCCTGCAAGAAAAGTAAAAGTTGCTGTTAAATATAATGCTGAGCGAGCTGTTTACCATGCCTGTAACTGGCTTAATGTTAATGTCCATAACTGTATATCTAGACTGTCTATCTACGTCAGGGTTTTTCAACCGGTGTGCCGCGGCACACCAGTGTGCCGCGTACATTTTCAAGTGTGCCGCGATGCTTAATTGCAGTCCAACCTAAAGGGTATCAATACAACCCCTACGTCCGTTACATATAAATCAAAGCCTCTAATATACCGAATTCTTTACTGGTGTGCCGTGAAAGTTTACTGAAAATAAAAGTGTGCCGTTGACAACAAAAGGTTGAAAAACCCTGATCTACGTAGTCCAATATATGTGCTAATATCTGATCTACCTATTGTCACCACTAGGCACTAGCAGACATAGTAATGAAAAGGCTTGGGCTATTGATCGCAGTGCGTATGCTATCGATCGAGTACCTAGGTACGAAAAGATTAAGACGTTTTAAGATTCGTTTTCAAAAAAATCGTACCTACATGCGTTAAAGGCTTAATAAAAACAAAATTACGATAGTGTCCTTTGTGTTAGTCATAGAAACTATATGGATAACTTTCGTTACTCAATAGAATCAATTAAGGTTTTTTAAAGCCCTTAATGACGTACTTACTAACAAGTTTTGACACCAGTGACACCTACGGTAATTGAACTAGTAGTAAAAACTAAGTGATATTAGATATTAGGTAGGTACCTACTTAACTAACCTGGCAAGATACGCAGTTCGTCTTCTTGCACACAGGGCAAGGGAACCTGGTGACACCCGTCTCACACAGCGCCCAGCCCGTGCAGTCGCGAGTCCGACAATGGAATGCGTTTCGAGTCCCACTTTCCGCGGCGGCGAGTCCTCTGGCCAACCAACGCTCGTACTCTTCTGGGGACACCAGCGCGCGAATTTCACGTTCCTGTAAGATTCCGGGACAGCCCATTGCAGGACAGCAAACGGCGGGCTCCTCGCAGTGCTTCACAACATCTGTCAGACAGTCTCTACAGAACGTGTGGACGCACTCGCGCAGGATCACTCCTTGCCCGGCAGTATAATGTTCCATGCAAACTCCACACTCGAATTCTTCAGCATTAGGGACGAGTGCGCGTCGCTCCAAGAGGACTAACTCAGAATATACATCTGTTAAATTATTGTCCCTATTTTCTTTCTTTGCGGAGATAGAAGTAGAAAATACTTCTAAAGGCGATGAAGAGTTTTTATTTGATTCTGAAATAATTGAAAGCTAAATAAGTCATCTATTATTTAAAAGCGAAAAAGTTTTCCGGGTGCGCCGGTGGGATTCGAACCCACGTCTCCTGGGTATGCGCCCCAACACAGGTGTTCTACCAATTGAACCACGTCGCTCCCAACCGACTTCCCCGAAATTCTTAATCGCTTACATACGCCAACAGTGGCGTGCGGTAACATCCATCACAACTATTAGAAGCTACGACTCCTACGTTCCAAATTAGTTGGAAAAGCGTAAGAAATGATGCACCACATCTATTTATTCAAATATTATTTATTTTTATTAGCATTTACGTCTGCTCACCGAAACTAAGATTTAAAAGCGAAAAGTCGGTTGGGAGCGACGTGGTTCAATTGGTAGAACACCTATGTTGGGGCGCATACCCAGGAGACGTGGGTTCGAATCCCACCGGCGCACCCGGAAAACTTTTTCGCTTTTAAATCTTAGTTTCGGTGAGCAGACGTAACTGCTAATAAAAATAAATAATATTTGAAGTCATCTATTATTTTTTTGTATACCTACCTAACATTCAGTCAAGTGTGTTGTAGCAATTCGCAGTCAAAAACATGGAGCCTACAAATGCGTCCATTATTTAGATAAGTAAGTACTTATATCACAATATAAACTAGCTACAGCTCGCGCTTTATCCGCGAAGTATACGTTTAAGTCTATCCCGCGGGAACTGTACAATTTTCCGGGATAAAAACTACCCCAAGTATGTGTTAATCAATCTAAGTTACAAAAGTATATGCGCGAAAGGACTAAACATACTCACATGCAAATTCACAAACTTTCGAATATACAGGGTGTAAACGGGGGGGTGGATCAAACAAAGACCAAAGGTAGGGGACCTCAGGAGCTACCGAATCGACCCCCATGTATGTTCAGCGATTTTCATTTGTTTCAGAGTTATGAGCATTTTAGTGAAAATTTCAGTAATGTCGGATTTCAGGTATAATTTCTTAGTGGTAGCTGAACTATTCGACCTACGACCGTGAATTTTTTTACCCCACTGCGAAGAAGGAAGGGTTATGTGTTTGAACCGTATGTATGTATGTATGTATGTATGTATGTCCATTCCTATGTCCTATGTATAGTTACGAAACTACACAACGGTTGAACCGATTTTGATAAATGATACGTCATTGGATTCGTCTTGATAACGCGAGTAACACTGGATACATGAAATTCTGGAAAAATCAAAATGGCGGATTTTAGGCGCCAAAATGTGAGTCTTCAAAAAACTTTTTTTATTCAAACTTTTACTACTACTTTTTACTTTTTTACTCGATAGAGTAGGGTATCAAAATAAAGAGATTTTAAAAGAGATTACAAACTAAACACCCGCCTGCGGTGTAAATAAAATAATAAATTAAAAAATCAAAGAACTCGCCTGCAGAAATACTGAAAAGGTAGAAACAAGATAAAATGTTCAATAACAATAAAACGAATTTAAAACACGTCGATGGCAGTCTTTCAAAATTTAATGCAACGATAAATTGCAGTCGGAGGAATGGGAGTCAGTGGCTGCATGGGATTTAATGTCACTTCATGCATGCCTCCGACTGCATTTTATCGTTGCATTAAATAATTTTGAAAGACTGCCATCGACGTGATTTAAATTCGTTTTATTGTTATTGAACATTTTATCTTGTTTCTACCTTTTCAGTATTTCTGCAGGCGGGTTTTTTTGATTTTTTGATTTATTATTTTATTATGGAAGTAGTGAGATAGCGGGTCTAACCAATAACAATTCAATTTTAACTCGTGTTATCATACATTTTACAACAAAAAATAAATCTCTCAATAATTTGATTTCACTAAAATTTTTCATAAATTTTCAAAGGTAATTTTTTTATTTTTTTCACATAAGTTTTTTTTCTGCAAAGTACTTTAAAAACTACCTTAGTTTATGTAGAATTTAACCAATAAAATTTTCTTAGATACTCCCAAGGCATCACTTTAAAAATAATATGGAAAGGGCACTAGTAGTAAAAATTACTTTTAAAATCGCTGCGTAAAAGTAACTTTAAATAAGACTAGTGCATCAAATTACATTTTTTTTTATGAAAAACATATTTCAATGTTCATCAAAACGAAATTACAACAATTAGAATGATCTAAATATCCGCGAGATAAGAATGGTGTAAATTGGTGAGTAAAATTTGATTTCAATGATTTTTTTTCCATTTTTTTTTCGAATATTATTTTAGTATCGGGTTAAATAGCAAAAAAAAAATTTAGTACCATTTTGAAATATTTATTTTATTAAATTTATTATTTAAAGAGACAAGGTGCCTCATTCTAATTAATTACGCAATGAATGACAAAGAAAAATATTTCAAAACTCTTCTAAATTTCTTTTTTCTAACCCGATACTAATGGCCAGTAATATTTGAAAAAAAAAAACCGGCCAAGAGCGTGTCGGACACGCACAAGGTAGGGTTCCGTAGCCATTACAAAAAAATCAAGTAATATTTTTCTAAGGATTTCGTATGTGTACGGAATCATCCAAGTTTAGGTATGTTTTATACCTTAGGCTACTATTTACTCTTAAACTACAAATAATTTCCAAGCAATCTTAGCCGCTATAATTTTCCTAGTAAATTTGATATATTTACTACCATTCTGAATTTTTTCAAATTTTTCCACCTAACAGTTTAGATTTTAGAGGGGGGGACGCTCGATTTTAATGAAAATTTTCACTTTAAAGTTGAATATTTCGCAAATAGATCGCTGAATAGAAAAATCATGTTAGCAACCCCGCAATGGTTTTAAAAGACCTATCCAACGATACCACACACTATAGGATTAGTCGAGAAAAAAAAATCACCCCCCCCCCTTTACGTCTATGGGAGGTACCCTAAAAAAAATTATTTTGTTGGCGTGACAGATATGTATATTCATGCCAAATTACAGCTTTCTAGTACTAACGATCTCTGAGCTTAGCCGCGGACAGACAGACAGACGGACAGACATGGCGAAACTATAAGGGTTCCTAGTTGACTACGGAACCCTAAAAAGAAAACAAAATTCTTTTAAATCAAATTTTACTCACCAATTTAGATTCCACCATTCTTAACTCACGGATACTTAGATAATTTTAATCGTTGTAATTTAATTTTGATTAACATTGAATGAAATATGTTTTTCATAAAAAAATAATGTAATTTGATGTACTAGTTTTATTTAAAGTTACTTTTACGCAGCGATTTAAAAAGTGATTTTTACTACTAGTGCCCTTTCCATACTATTTTGAAAGTGATGCCTTGGGAGTATTTAAGAAAATTTTACTGGTTAAATTCTACATAAACTAAGGTAGTTTTTAAAGTACTTTGCAGAAAAAAAACTTATATGAAAAAAATAAAAAAATGACCTTTGAAAATTTATGAAAAATTTTACCGAACTCAAATTATTGAGAGTTTTATTTTTTGTTGTAAAATGTATGATAAGACGAGTTAAAATGGAATTGTTATTGGTTAGACCCGCTATTTCACTACTTTAAAAAAAAATTCACGGTCGTAGGTCGAATAGTTCAGCTACCACTAAGAAATTATAATAGCTGAAATCCGACATTTCTGAAATTTTCCCTAAAATGCTCATAACTCTGAAACAAATGAAAATCGCTGAACATACATGGGGGTCAATTCGGTAGCTCCTGAGGTCCCCTACTTTTGGTCTTCGTTTGATCCACCCCCCCGTTTACACCCTGTATATTCGAAAGTTTGTGAATTTGCCTGTATAATGAACAGTACGCTTAGTATAAGTTTTACTTCACCAAAATACTTCTCGATCGCGTTTACGTAAAAATTTCAATTCTATGGAAACATGGACGCGCGGCCGCGGAGGCGCTGTCCATGTTTCCCTAGTACCTAATTGATTTATTTACGTAAACGCGATCGAGAAGTATTTTGATGAAGTAAAACTTATACTAAGCGTACTGAAACAATAACTTTGCTCACCCGCGACCTAAGCTGATAACGCCTGATTCAATAAATTAATACCCATATAATATAGATAGATAGGATTATGTTTTCTAACCAGGTTCCACCAAACAGAGGTAAAACGGAGCATCAAATCCAGGGCCCGCGAGCATTTGTAGGGGAGTATTATCGTCGGTACATAAAGTTCGTCCCACAATCCATCGTTGTAAACGTGCAGCGAGGCCCAGAGATGCATCTGCCTGTCCACGTAAATCACCCATAACCGATGATCGGGGAATTTTCATTTTAACTGGTCCTCGAGCTGCTTCTCTATCTTCAATCCAAACGTCTATCCTGATAGATAAAAAGTTTTATAAGAAAAAATAAACACTAAATTTATTTATTTCTACAATAAATCAAAGAGTTACTTACGAAACAACGTCGTTTTCAGTTCTAACACCATCATTTTCTTTAGATGTTGATGGTTCATTCAGTGTTTGGCGTCGATTATTAACAGAATCTTTTTGATATTCACTGCCCGCCGATTTAAACTCAGCTGGTGCTATTTTATTTTCTTCTGAAATTCTACTAGAACTAGCTGTGACGGCTCGAGTTGGTGCACTTTGTAAATTATCGGTAACTTTTGCTTGTTGCTTGATGTGAACAGGGGAAGCAACTGCAATCGGTTTTGTTTGATTACTAGTAGAAACTGAAAGAGTGTCTTTCTTTTCATTTCCACTGAAAGATGTAGAGGGTGCACCTACGATTTGTGAAGAAAATGATAAAACTGAGCAAGACAGTCTCAACTGAGCCAGTTTTGCTGCAGCTTCTGCAGCCGCGCGTTCGTCTCCTTTTGCTATTGATTGTTCAAGTTGGTTAATTAAGTCTCTACGTCTCGAATGTTGGTCGAAGGGTACAAATTTTGTACCATTATTAAGTTGAAGAGGGTTTTGATGCTGTAACGACATTTGTGGCACTATTGATCCTAACAATCCTGACGATATCTTACGATCGGTTTTTTGAGGCTGGCCTTTATCTTCTTTGGTTTTCAATTGTAGATTTCCTGTGGTTACAGCATTCGTTTCTTTGGTATTTATAATAATATTGTTTGATGGCGACGAAATAATATTTGGGGTTCCATTCGAAGACGTCACGGATGAGGAAGAACCAACCGTGGATAACTTAGTTGCTGTACCACGTTCCTTTGGCGTACTTGTTTCCAAAAGGTTTTTATTATCGTTTAATTTACTATCAGAAGTACCAGATAAATAGTTTATAGTATTTTGTTTTGACTTAAGAGCAGATTCAAAAAGTGGTTCTGATGAAGTTTGTGTAGTAGAAGTTGTTTTAGCGCTGCCCTGCACTTTCAGCATTGGTTGCACTTTAGGTATTGAGGTGTCGTTGTGCGCCACTTTGGTCACCGCAGCAGCGGCCGCAAGGCTTAAACTCTGCTGAGAATTTATCGCTGTACCTGACATTATGCCAGTTGAACTAGGTGCAGGCTTCGAATTATCGTTTGACAGCTTTGCTAGTGGACTGTTTTGTGCTTGAAGCATATTCAGTTCGTTTCGTTTTGTTTCAGGGTATTGTTGGTTAGTTTGTGAAAAAAATATGTTTTTCCTGGTTTGACTTTCTGGTTGCGGCGAGCTAGAGTTTAATAGTGATGATATTTTTAAAGGTATATTTAAATGGTTGCTACTTAAACTTGGAAGCTCATTGTTGAATCCGTTCTTAATTATTGAAACATTTGTTTCTTTTTGATTTTCACTTCGTGCGTTTGCATGCAACTTTGTGCCGTCTTTGCTAGTAACTTTGGATAAGCTTATATTTGCTTGCACTTTAAATTGTTCTAATTTTACAATGTCTTTCGAAGGTGAATGTTGCAGTACGATTGGCTGTGTTACCACAGCCATTTCCGTGGCAGATGTTGACGTTGAATCCGGTTCAACTCTAATAACATCTTTGTTAGTTGACGCTTTTACTTGTGTTTCTTTAGGGGAAATGTTTGTGACAAATGGGTTGTTATCCTCTTCACACTCTTTAGATCCTATTCGAAGAGTTGCAGCATCAGTTACAAGGGTTCTTTTAGAGGCAGTTGTTGGATTATTTTTCAAGTTGCTAGTATTACTTATATCATGCTTAGCTCTTTTCGGTAAAGAATCTTTAATTTCTTTCAACATCTCTTTTAGCTTTTGTTTCTCTTCAGCTTCAGTTAGCCCGCTAGAAGAAGCGACGCACGAATCCGGCTTCTGACGATATTTGGAAGTACTCCCCGGTGAATTTGTTTCTCCAGCATCAAACTTTTTGTTTAATTTCATTTTTTGTTCAGTCACACAATGTACACATGTGACAACAGAATCGTCATATTTCCGAAGACACCTCGTACAAAACCAATTATCTCCTCTCGATCGCGTTGGCGATTCTCTATGACTACGCTCATCACCTCGGTTCAAGGCTTTCAGTTTACACGATTCAATTATTTCAGCAGCCTGCTTGTCTAACTCACTAATACTTGGCAATATTCTATCAGGAATCGTTTCTACGACAGAGTTTCTTTTCCTGTTCTCGAAGATTTGTTTTAGGAAACTTTTCTCTGGTTTTTTAGAATCCTTATCTTTAATATCTTTCTTGATATGTTTTTCAGGTTTGCAGTCCGAGGAATCATTTTTCGGTGAAGGAGGATTATCGTGATCCAATTTAGCACTCATCTGGGTTAAGTCTGCTTCCTCCGGTATCGTAGCGTTAAGGTCGATCATGCGAATGTGTCGGTTCGGCGGCGGTGGCGCGGGTCTCTTGCGCGGGCGGCGCGCGCCCAGCGTCGCGGCGCGGGCGAGCGGCGTCGGCGGCGGCGGCGGCGGCGGCGGCGCGCGGCGCTTGCCGGGCACGTGCGCGGCGCGCCGTTGCAGGCACTCGCTGGCAGCGCGACGTTCTCGTTCGTGCCGCTCCCTGTTCTCGTTCGAAGCTTTCCTCGCGGATGGGAGACTGAAAGCGTCGTAACCGGTATTTTCACCCCTGTAAAGTCCGTATTTGCGGTGAAGCGTGAGGTCACGATCGTGCTGGAGTCTCGCGTTCCGGTCGCGCACTCTCTTCTTGTAGGAGTCGGTGGGGGGCGGGGGGGGCGGCAGCGGGCGCGGCGCGGGGCGCAGCCGGCAGCGCTCGGGCGCGAGGAAGGCGAAGCTGGCAACGGAGCGGTCGGAGCCGACGCTGGACAGGCTGTCGCTGGAGCCGGTGTCGTCGCGCCGCAGCCACGCCAGCAGCGTCCAGAGCCCGCCCGACAGCGGCCGCGCCGGCGCCGGCGCCACGCCGCTCATCACACTCCTGGAACATTGCATTCGCTATATTTAGGGGAACGTATCAAAATATATAAAGATTAAAACGTTTGATGGACGAAATACTAAAATTTTCTATGAAACTATTGATTAAATTAACTTTTTTAATCAGATTGGTTAAGGTTAGGTTAGGTTTATTTTATGAAAATCCTGTAAAGTTGAGAAGTTCCAAGAAAATTGCATTATATCAAATGACCATTATGTATTTCGTCCATTATTATTTTTAAACTTTATATATTTTGATACGTACCCATATTTATCTATCAATACATCTATGTAGGTATATTATTATTTTTGGGTGCCGTTCAATTGTCACACAAACTTTTATGGCAAACATTACACACCCAGGTCGAAGATTCGAATCGATTGTTTCAATAAGACTTCCTGATAAATCAGGATAAAGTAGGTACTTACCTAAGGAGCTACTTAAAAATCGACTCAAAATATTATCAAATAAAACTATCTCTGTATATTTTTAAATAGTTCCGTGCTGACAAAGTGCGTTAAGTCATTATTTTTGTATCGAATACCTATAGTATAGTATGTGGTACTCACCAACAATCCGAGGAATGATCCGCGGATGTAAATAGTCAAACCCCAAAACTAGATCATATTGGCCTCATTTTCGCACATTGACGAAGGTAACAAATATCTGTACAATTATTTAAGTTATTACTTCACGACTCTGATTAAATTTTATTGTATCGAATAGAAATTGGCGCCAGGAAATATTAAGTATATAATGGAGTTATAAAGATAAAAGCTTGCAGTGGGGTCGCGCGCGGAACAAAGCGAGGCGCGCGTGCGCAGGCGCGGCGCTGCGCTGCGCGGGCGCTCCCGCCCAGCTATATTTAGCGGAACTTCGCGACTGTTTTTGCTATTTTCATTTCATTCTTGCGCGCCCCGACCTCTCTGAGAATTGGCTTCCTGCCGAATTTTATACGGCGCGCGTGGGGAAATATTCAAATCTTACTTTCAAAATATATACACAAACACGAGCTGTAATGCATTATTTTTATTCGTCAACATCTCAATGACTTAACTAATAGTAGTCTATCATACAGTTGACATCTTTAGTTTCGCGCAAATTTGTAAAGTATACAAGAGCAAAACTTTGTTACCTACTGTACGAGTATCTATTATTTGGCTGTATTAAAGTTACAATTTGTAATAATAATATAATTATTTACAATCATGCGGGTGGAGGCTAGGGCCATTGCCATTCTCGCTTGTCGCTTAGTGTGTTCCTACTACACTAGAAAGAACTTCTGAAATAGCTGCCTATACACCGCGAAATTTTAGTGGCTGTTTTCCCGAAACGAGGTGATTTAGTATCGATTGTACAATCGATTTATAATTACTATTTTGACTAGAGTCAAAAATCCAATTGTGAAAAACGAATGTCGAAAATGACCGCAAACCAATGGTAACGCTTCGTTGGTACCTAACCTATCGTACGATCGTACGCTACTTGTACCAACGAAGCGTTACTATTGGTTTGCGGTCATTTTCGACTTTCGTTTTTCACAATTGGATTTTTGACTCTAGTCAAAATAGTAATTATAAATCGATTGTACAATCGAAACTAAATCACCTCGTTTCGGGAAAACAACCACTAAAATTTCACGGTGTATACGAGCCAGCACGATTCCCACTTTGTCGGTAGCGGTTCAACGCGTTCTCGATCCCGTGCAATTTTTAGACGGCTACGCAGCTTGGCGTTGGTGGCCCTGACCCACGACGTCAGATATTAGAAGCAGACTGTTTGCAGTATTTGTTTTTTACTAAACTGTAAGTTTGCGTTCACCGGCGACAAAAACTGATGGACAAGAATCTGATCTATCCGTAAATTCCGTAATCTATCTGCGTGCACTCGTAGTCCAGTAGAACCTTAGGCCAAGCAGCTGGTCCTGGTTCACACGGTGCCAGTCGCATTATATCCCGCGGGCCGCAGGGTTAAGACTGATCAATCAAGCGCCGCTTTACCATGCTACTGACATCGCGTAAACCAGAAGTAATAATGTCTAACGCGCGGGCGCTTACCATCGCTTTCATCATCTCTTTGTCACCATCTTATACCGTTCCAAAGAAATAAATTCGCTCCCCCAGCCGAATAAAGCGGTAATATGAAATGCCTTAGCTTGCAAACTAAGCCATAAAGCGACCGGATAAAGCTTAGTTTACAAACTAAGGCATTTCATATTACCGCTTCATTCGGTTGGGGATGCGAATAGTGTATGCGTTAGCAAGCGCACGCCCGTTAGACAACGGCCTCAGCAGTGAGTGTATGCGATCTAGTTGGCGGGCTGCGCCTTGGCCCTTGCGAAGTGCGTTTCGGAGGAGCCGTGCGCGAGGAGCAGCGCGGCGGCCACGCGCGCCGTCAGCTCGGCCTGGCCCAGCTCGTGCGCCCACGGCACGCGGCCCCAGCGCGACAGCTGCAGAAACACCGGCAGATAGACGCGTGCACGGTAAAACCAGGATAGTTGCCCCAGGGGTGGGTATAGTTTCCCCGATTATAATTACTCTAGTTTTGACTTTTACGAATGAATCGTATTTTATTTCAATGATTTATCGAGAGACTTTCCAGCTATCACTAAGGGGCCATCCTTAAATTGGCGATTTTCATAGTAATAAGTGTGACAATGGGGGGGAGGGGTCCAAATTGATCGAAATTGGTGTGACGTAATTTATGGATGGCCCCTAAGTTGACCGAGTCGCATAGGTATATCTCTGTGTGATTGCATGGGAAGGCAAAATGCGATCAAAGTTTTTAGGGGATACTTAGTTGACCCGTTTCGGCGGAGGGCATCTATCCTAATGAATCAGGCAACTATCCCATAGTTGGAATAGATGTCACCAAATAAATAGGTCTGCTAAAATGCTAATACTCTGAAAATATTCAAGAAAATGTTTTTTTACTTTTTATAAACTGGTCGATTAAAATACGAAGTACCGGCCGACCGGGAGATATGGAGTGATTTCAAAAAGCGGGGCAACTATCCCGGTTTTACCCTACGGCCTACAGGATGCGGTTAGTGTATGATCCCGTATTATTCGACCCTGAATGAACGACAGAAATACACGACCTGATGATCCGAAACCTTAAGGCAATAACAGGAGGGTTTGAATTATCAGGTCCTGCGTTATTGTCGTTCATTCAGGGTCGACAAATACAGGTAAACGCGTAAATTAAATTGCGACGCTCTTATTTAATAACTAGCGATCCGCCCTTAGAGTATACATAAGCAAGCTATAGAGCGCGCGTTACCGAGTATGAACTGTAAGCACAAGCACAAGTATGAACAGTCTCAAAATTTCAAGAGCGACGTCATTAGTCACGCACAGTCCCATGCGCTGATCGTCTCTCCGTTATTTATCGATTTTTAAGTAATTATGGTCTAAGTTTTTAAGTTTTTATTGACGCAAAGATGTTAATCATTGCACATCACTAGTCAGCGCACCGACCACGTACAGAACATCTGCTTACGCTATGCACAATGGGCGAAGAGCGATGAGCGCGCTTTATAGCTTGCTTATGTATAATCTAAGGATCCGCCCCTGTTTCCAGAGGTGGCGCTAGGCGTATGCTACGTGGATCGACCACGGTCTAGAGGTCTGAGGGGCCTCGTGCCTCGAATGCTTCTCGTTTTTTTGGTCATTTAAACATCTGTAATCTAATGTGTGGTGCGTCAACATAGGGCCTCGCAAAATATATCTTGCCCACACCAAATTAAGTTCCTGCGCCGCCACTGCCGTTTTGTGCAAAACGTGGGTGCAATTAAAAAAAAATTAAGTAGGTACCTATCGATATCTTTAAGTTAAGGGAGTTTCTGTCTCATAGAATATCTTTTATTCTTAAGGTTTAGCTTACGTAAGCCAGCCATGTACGTATAGGTACATATTTTACATCGACTTGGTTGCAAAAAGTTTTTCTATTTAAATTCATAATAATAATAGTTTAAAAGAATTACTTGATCAATAACGAAATATTTGAACAATGGAAAATTATTTCATTCTAACATTTTGGATTTGATTGCAGGCTGACCTTGACCCAATTTTAAGGCGAAGGTTATTTCGAGGATCATTAAATATATTGCAATGTAAAATTGTCTTTTTTTTATTATTTAAGTTGAAATTATAATTATTTCTTAACTCTCACTTGTCTGACTTCTATACATAGTTATTTTCAAAAACACTGACCTGGTATTCTTCTTCAAGTCGTGAGAGTAATACACCTTCTTTTGGCTCCAAATGTCGCTCTATGCAGGCTAGCATAAGTATGGGGGACTTGAGAGCTTCCACCCCAAAATTAATGGCTGCAACAAAACAATATACCTACTGTTTATTAATAATACAAACCTAGTAGCTGACTAGCTGTTCCCATTTAAAATAATACAATTTTTTTTTAAATAAAACAAGTAATCATCTTGACACACACATAAAACCTTTATGATATAATAACAAAAAAAAACAGTTCTTCAGTAGACTTGTAAAAAAGACAATAGAGTACTTTTTTATCGCAAACTTTTATTTGCTTGCAATGTATGTTTGTTAAGATTAAATACCACTAGCATTAAATTACTCACTAGCAATCGAATTGACTGGAAATTTGGTTTGGATTATGCAGTATGGATGACAAGGCAAGACCTACAGTAAACAAAAAGTACCATAAGCAATAAATATATTATAAAACTTATTTTCTAAGTAAATGCAACTTATCAAATACCAACCATTAAGCGTTGTGAAGTCATAGGACAGAAAGTATCGTGCCAGGACTGCCCGAGTGTTTGCGGCGACGGGAGGCAGCTCCAGTCCTCTAGAAACTTCTTGGGTAACATTAAACCTCTTTTGGAACCATTCTAAAACCGGAGTCCACTTCTTTGCTTGTAATTTCTTTAGCTCCTCTTCATCCTAAAAAATACAGAAATAAAATGGCATATGTTTATTAATTCAAGTATTACATTATAACCAGCTGTGAGTTAATGGCGGCTGATCACAGAATTAAACATTGCTCAATTTGCATTTTTATATGTATAAAGCTGGGACTGAGCAACTTTATCATTTATGTTTAATCAGCTCAACTGAATTCATATGCAAGACCTGGATGGGTTTCCACTCCATAGTGGTAGAAATTTTTTTTTTGTTCTATTAACCCATTTTATCCTTTATTACTTTTTGTTTTGACTGTAAGTAAACCAACATCAGATTTTGTCAGAATAAAATATATTCATTATTATTATAATATTACGTAGTCTGTAACAAGCTGAGGGACTAGCTAGATGCTATAAACTTAGTAAAATAAAGATAGTGGATATGTACCTCGGAATGAAAAAGAAGTGTGTCTGTTGGCAAAAATTCCAATAAGTAATTAGTTATATCATGTGAGGTCAGTTTTCCTGGGTTATCCAAAGCGGTGTTGCACAATGCAGTCTGAAACAAGGGAAATAGTTGGCAATCAAAAACCACCAGATATTTAACACACTACCAATTTATAACATCATCATCATCCCAGCCTATACACCGTGAAATTTTAGTGGTTGTTTTCCCGTAACGAGGTGATTTAGTTTAGATTGTACGATTGATTTATAATTACTATTTTGACTAGAGTCAAAAATCCAATTGTGAAAAACGAAAGTCGAAAATGACCGCAAACCAATAGTAACGCTTCGTTGGTACCTAACCTATCGTACGATCGTACGCTACTTGTCATTTTCGACTTTCGTTTTTCACAATTGGATTTTTGACTCTAGTCAAAATAGTAATTATAAATCGATTGTACAATCGATACTAAATCACCTCGTTTCGGGAAAACAACCACTAAAATTTCACAGTGTATACGTCCCACTGCATGGCACAGGCCTCCTCTCAGAATGAGAGTGGTTGAGCCGTATTTCCCACGCGGGCCCAATTCGGATTTGGAACTTCACACACACCATCGAATTTCTTCATAAGTGTGTGAAGGTTTTCACAATGTTTTCCTTCACCATAAAGCTTATGGTAGACGACATGGCGAAGGGGGTTGAGGGGGTGTGGGGGGAGTGGGGGAGAGGGGTGCGGGGGTATTAAGGGGGGATGAAAATTTAAGGGCAATTAAAAAAGTCCTGAAAAAATACTGTTTCAGAAATAAATCACCATATGAATAACTTGATTACGAAGAATGATGCATTATGACTTATTAAACTATGCAAAACCAATGGATCTCTTTGGGACAATCTGTATCTGTATAATTAGTTTACACAGGCATAACACCTGCCTATAGAGAGAGATCTCTCTAACGTGACTTTTCCTCATAAACACATTGAAAAACAGGTACTGAGATTGAAAGTAATCTTGCAGGTTCAATTTTATAATTACCTTGCTGTGGAAAAACTGACAAAAAATAAGTTGAATTGTTAAGTACATCTAACATAAAGTGTTTATGGAAGTGTTACCAAGTGCATGGTGGGTAGTGTGATGTGTTCCGTCTGCGCGTCCCATTCGGCGGCGAGCGCCCGGGCCAGCGGCTCGCTGCCGACGGCCAGCACCTTTCCGCCCGGCGTCTTCAGCCGTCGGTGGTCTAGTGTTACCTCCCATTTACTCTCATTCTGTACTATGCCGGTGTTGCGGTAAAACCGTTTACGAGTGGCTGCAAATTACATGGTACTTTAGATATAACAATATCAAATAATAATGTTTTTAAATAGCTTTTATACAGGTTTAGAAAGATTTTCTTTAAGTTACGTCTTTCTAACCATAGTTTTGATGCCGAGCGAAGTAAGGAAATCTTCCTTGAATTAATCTGGAGACTACTCTTGTCGAAAAAGCCTGCATTATAAACTATTATGCTTTTTCCTAAGAACTACCAAGTCATTTGTTTATAAAAATATTCTATAGAAATGGAAAATGTGTCTGTTGTCACTAAAATTGTAGAATCAATTCAGAAAATACAAACAGCTGATGAAATTGACTGACAGCATAAGACATTTTGAAGCCGTATTTTTCTCTCTTGACTACTGTGTTGAAGCGGTATAACCCCTGACTCAAATACACCGACCATAAACAAAGAGAATGGATTTATTTTTGAACAGTGTATCTTGTCTTGTCTATTCTATACCTACTTTACTTTGATGGCTGCGAAATCAACAATTTCTATTTTCTTCTTTGTTTATCAATCCGCTTATTAGAACGAGTTTCAATAATCTTATGTGATTATCTCGAATAGATTTGATAGTGATACTTTGCGACGATGTCTCTCATGGATTTTGATCTCTAACAAAAACTAGTGATTGTTCAGTTTTTGTAGGACAAGTGAAGTGAAGTGGACGCGATCTTGGACAAACCAATAACAAGCTAAAAATACATCTGCTTCGTTACATAGCAATTTGTAAACTAAACTTTCTTTTCTTATTTGTGATGTACCCGCATTCTATCAGCGCTGAAGAAGAACAGAAGACGAATCTGATTCCGAGTGTGAAACTTCTTCATTCCAAAAGAAAAGGAATATTCATACACCCGTCGGCTATGTACAGAAGTAGTGCACCTTGCTGTACGAAGAATTTATCATATACAATAACAAGTATATTGCTCGGGTAAAGCCTTGTTGATAATAAAATAGAGAAAATGAAACTCCTGGAGAGTGGTCGTCTAGAGGCTTTAAGTAGCGCTTTGTCGATCCTTAATGGCGACAGCGCTGTGCAGAGTCGTGTTGAGAGCTACAGCTGCAAGATGGCTGGCACCGAGAAAGCTTTCTACAAACGATTCACGGCTGATGGGGAGACTTCTCGAGACCTACAAGCTCTATCTCCCCCTGAGGGTGTCTTTTATAGGTACACATCAATTTGGTTTGGCCTGAATTTCTTTTAGCAAAGTTTAGCTATTGTCCACAAGCTAATTTGTTTTGTTCTCCTTATATGGAATATGCAAATAAGGTTGCTACCAACTAATTTATTGAATCAAGTGTTACCTACTTTGCGGAGGTCCGTTCCATATTAATGAACTGAAACAATTACTTTGCTCACCCGCAACCTTACAATACTGAAGATGAGCTCTGGTTGAGTTTGAAATGCGTCAGTGAAGTTTGGTGGTGGTGATAGTTGGGTTTATGTGTGTTTGTACAGTGTGGAGGTGGAGTAACTGCATGAACACACATTTTTTACATAATCAGCTATTGTAAGGTTGCGGATGAGCAAAGTAATTGCTTCAGTTTGTTGCTACTAACATAAACTTATACTTATCATAATAGCCACTTCTTATCAACTGAATACTATCTTTGTTGTTTCTGTGCTTAAAGGTTTTTTGAACCTGTAATAATATATTTCAGCTTGGAATCTATATAATTAGTCTATTTATACATGTAAATTATTCATTATTATGATGAGGTCATATTTGCATCAGATTACTAAATTAAGAATAGTGCTAACAGTATCATCTATTTTATGTTGCAGTCGGAGCTTGTCAGGCGATGAGGATGGTGTGCTGTGCGACACCATATCACGGAAGACTCTTTTCTATTTGATTGCTACACTGAATTCTGCTTTTCCAGATTATGATTTTTCATTGGCAAAGGTGATTATTTTTTGTATACATGAGAAAATTATAAACATATGCTGTTTCTGTACATGTTTCTTTAAAACTTTGTTGTTTAACCATTTGGCCTTCTCCCCTTCATCATCCTTTACCTAACTTGACCTTTATCTGATTACTAATGCATGTGTGTGATGTAATTGTGGCCTTGTACCTTTAGCTATGGGAAATAAGGTAAATAAATCTAATCAGATAGTTTGGTAATCAAGTTAAAATTAACTCATTCTCACTCGTTAAAATCATTAACATTTTTCTGACAAACTTACATAATGCTGAAATCTGCATTATGTAAGATTGAGACTGCCAAGGTCAGCTCTAGCCCATGCAGCGCTCAAGTGCTTCCAATATCCTAGTGCCCTCTAGTGGCTATATTTAAAAAGCTATTTAGCTAGATTAATAATAAAAAGCTTTAATTAAAAGTGTACAATTACATATGCACGATTTGATAATTCAAACCTTTATGGCAATAACAATAATAATTTATTTACTGTCAGATAACTCTGATCCACAATTCCTTAGTTACAATAGGTACCTAGCTATGTTAGTACAAATAATAACAATATGAATAAAATTGTGCCCATTTGTGAATCACTTCTCCAAAACGCCATTTGAAATCGCGTAGCAGTGATTCGGACACAGCACATCCATCAATAACATGAAAGTTATCAGGTTGTACATTATTGTCATTCATTTGGGTTCCACATATCATTATACAGGTAGTGTTTTAACCGCACCCAATAAAAATAAGGGTTAGTTTACGTCACAGTTTAGTTTATCTAACAGGTGGGCATTTCCAAAAAAAAGTGTACCCTTTACTTTTTTTTTCAAATGAGGAAATTTTGGGGTTTTCTCACTCAGAATCAAGACCACTATTTATTTTTATGTTAAAAAAATGACCCAAATTTTTGTGTTAATTTTGTGACGCTCTTTTCATTCAGTTTATATTGTTTGTCAGAAAACTTAAAACAAAAAAATATATTTTTTTAAGAAAAGGGTACACTTTTTTCAAAATGCCTAGATTTCAATCAAGAACTTAACAGTGTTCTATAGTTGAGGTTGTAAATGTGTTATTTTGTATGCAACAGAGCAGTGAATTCAGCGCGGAGCCGTCGTTGAGCTGGGTGCAAGGCGCGGTGGACGGCGCGCTGTCGGCGGTGGGCGGCGCGCGCTGGCGGCAGCTGCGAGCCGCGCTGTGGGCCGCCGTGGACGAGGAGGTGACGCTCCCCGAGTGCCGCATATACAGCTACAGCCCCGACCTCGCCAGCGACCCATTCGGCGAGCCCGGCTGCCTCTGGGTCTTCAACTACTTCTTTTACAACAGGAAGCTCAAACGAATTGTCTTTTTCACGTGCCGGGCTATGAGGTATGTTGGTTTGCTTTGCATGTCTCCTTTTGAGAACTATAGGGATGTTGACACCACCAATCAACTGACGTACTTTTTATGAGCTGTCAAAACACATTTCTCCCATAGAGTTTGAATGGCAATAGCAACATATGACGTCACTTGTTCGCATACTCAATTAACTAACTATTTATTTGTTTTAAAGCAACAAAAAATCTAATTTTGCAGTTAATCGAAAATTAATCTTGGTTTCAGGGCTAAAATAAAGCGTTTTTTTACTGGAGTCGTGTCTCCGAATTATTTTTTTATGGTGTCAACATCCCTATTGAAACTGGGTTGTAAAATTTTAGGACACTACTTCTGCCCCCTGTACCACAAAAGTTACAAGTGCTACAATTCGACAAAATTGTAACTTTTTACTATGAGGAACTTGACAATTTTGTCGAATTGTAACTCTTGTATTTTTTATGGTACAGGGCCCTGGTGTTAATTGCAAGGTTAGGGCAATTTTCCCCAACCTGTGGTCCGCATTCCCCTCGGTGTCCGTAGTCCTATCGCAGGTGAAGGCATATTTTAATTACGTAAATAAATTTTGGTGACATGAGAAGGTTCCTAACAAAGATCTCAGAACTACTTGGATGCGGGCAGCGCAGGAGCGATCGTTGTGGGACTCTCAAGGGGAGCACTTTGTCAAGCAGTAGAGATCTTTTGGCTGATATTTATGATGAGTTGCCTACTATGATTATTGCAATATAAGTAGATCCAGTTTGGTTCACATTAGCAACATATTAAAATAAAATAAAATATACATTTCCTGTTTTTGTTTGCAGCCCTGTGTGTGCTGTCGACTCGGGCGTGGATTTTGCTATGGATGAAGATGAAGAATATAATTAATGGTTTTCAATAATGTTAAATTTTAATGTTTACTTAGTAATGCACCCTTTCGACTATGGTCCTAAAGAAATTACAATATAGTTGATGTTATACTTATTTTTCTTAATATTAACATTAGCTTAATAAAAACATGAATTTTCACACTGGGTGAGTTAAAAATAGTAGATTGTACAACGAGAGCATAAAACGAGCCATTTTACCCAGGACAATCACATAGCCTTGGATGGATAGACACGTCGAGGGGGAAATAGGTTTAATGCTCGAATTTTACACTCTTCTTTTCACTTCGATTGCAAGGAAATTAAGCAGCAACATTTGAAATTAAATTTATAAGCTCTCATTTTTCATGCATTGCAATTTCTATAACAATGTACTAGATTTGTCTACTTTTATTAATTTTATAATATAAAACGCCAGTTTATAAAAAAAATCATAAATTTAAAATAATTTCTTTTTACTGTTTGTGGCTGTTTGCGACTGATTGCCTTGGTCTTCGGCGAAGATTTTACTTTATGCACAAGAGCATAAAAAGCTATTTTATGCAGCATTCTCTCGACATAAAGTACAAATTTACGAGCATGAGAAGTGAAAAGGTAATTTCATTACTTTTGAAGATTTATATCAATGCACTTAATATATTTTCTATTGTTCTAGCGGTGGAACGTAACAATAAAAAGGTGGAGTGTTGTAGAAATGTTAAAGTATTAGCTTTAGTTTTCGAAACTTTCGTTTTATAGTGCCTATGAACTTAACGACTTTTTAAATGTGCTGTAAGATTAACATTTTTTTAATTGTACAGTAAGATTTAATATAGCATTTAAGTTCGATTTTTTTTCTATTTTTATTTTGTCCATGTATTTATGATCATTTTTGCTTTCATTTGAAATTCATCAAAATTAAAGGTTTTCGTCATGACTCATGAGCAGGAAACTATGTATTTACATCACGTTAGTGATTACTGTAGCTTCCAGACACCTAATTCGTCAGTCTTCCTTTGAAAGTCCCATTTTATTTTACTTAAATCATCATTATCTCAACTGCGACAATGTGGCATGAACATTTTCTTATCGTAATATCGTTTACTGCCTGTAATGCATTTTCCGCATCAGTATTGGAGCAATAAATAAAACGCGTCGCCAATATCGTTTTAGCGACATTAGCGTTAATTGCGTACGTCAATCATCTACATTATCTTTATCTTACCTGCAAACTAGTGAGAAAGTGAATTATGCTTTTTGTCTGCGACTAAGCTAACTAGCTAGGCATCTGGTATGGCAATGCAATAGCAACGAGCAGACGACAAAAGCTACCACTTTTGATTTAACTGTTATTCAAGTTATATCGAACCAATGTTCATACCTATTACATAATATAATAATAACCGCCGCACGCAGAGATGTACATTGACGTTAAAGTTTTACTTTACAGGTTGCAGTGATTCTTTGATTAGTTATAATCGCTGTATCTGACAGTAACTAGCGTTGAGTAAATTGGTGTTGATAATGTACAAGTTTGGAGCTGAAATATGATAGGTGCAAGCCCTAGTAAATTCCTGGACAGAGCGTACCTTATTTACTGTAAAAGAATCTATCTGTGTTAGATTAAATTTATCTAAATATGTAATAATTAAATCTGCTATTCTGCTCTATGATATAAAAGAATGTGCATAACGGCAACAATAATTTTAAGTCATTAGAAATCCGCCTATATTTTAGGGCGTCACTTTCAATATTGTTAGCGACATAACACTGAATTATACATTTTTCCCCAATGTTTTATTTTATTTTATATCCTAACAATCTCTGGGACATGATTTGCCACTGCATAATAGATAATAGTAATCTATTATGAAGAATCGAAAAGTAATATAATCCTATCCTAACTAATATTATAAATGAGAAAGTAACTCTGTCTATCTGTCTCGCTTTCACGCTAAAACTACTGAACCGATTTAAATGAAATTTGGTACACAGATAGTCTAGAGCCTGAGAAAGGACATAGGCTATACAGGGTTATTTGTAATTCACTAGCATCCTTTTAACCCTAAACTCCTACCACTTAAACAATTTTTTTTTGTTTTATGGCTTTTGTCATAACTTAGTATTTTTGGTGTAATAACGTTTTGAAAAATTGAGATTACCTCTTATTTTTACGATACCTCTGTGTATTTGTATGGGAAAAAAGTGCTTCATTTTAAAAAGTCTTAAAACAAAAAACATTTGTTTTGAGTGATAGGAATTCAGGGTTAAGAGGATGTCAGTGAATTAAAAATAACCCTGTATATCATCACGCTAACACTAATAGGAGCGGAAGAATGTTTCAAAATCGGGGGTTTTTGAAGTAAAACTTCTATAGGCACGCTTGACTTGGGAGTACGGTGGTGAATGTGAACGCGGGTGTGCAGGGGGTTCTGTGGTGGTGGTGCGGGGACGGGTAATTTTTTTATATCGAGGAACTAAGGAAAGCTATAATTGATGAAAAAGCAATTTGGATAAAATAATTTGGGCATTACTAATTCCACGCGGACGGAGTCGCGGGCAAAAGCTAGTAAAGTATAGATAGATGTAGATTTATCTATTCTAATATTGAAATGGCAAACTTTGTTGTGTTTGTTCACTTATACCTACATAGAAAAAACTACGCTATTCCAGATTTTAAGGTCACAGCTCATTACAGCCACCCAGCACCCGACCCCCACCGCCTCGTAGTTCAGCGTCCACTCGCACTCGTTGTCGATAGGTGGTCCACGGGTGGACGCCGCGTTGTCACCAGTGAACCTCGCGCGGTCAACGAGCGGACCTCGCGTGTCAACGAATGCGCTTCGGAGCAAAATGTACACTACACGCAAAATGTAACCAATGGCAAAATCTACAATACGCAAAATAACGCATATTTTGAAACGCGGAACGTACAAAAAGTACAATCGCGAAATGTACAAATCGGAGAATTTATTTATTTATTTAATATTTATTAACTAGCTTTTGCCCGCGACTCAGTCTGCGAAGAATTCGTTTATCACTATCCCGTGAGAACTATGCAATTTTCCGGGATAAACACTATCCTATGTCCTTCCCAGGATCTCTAGGAACCTCCATACCAAATTTCATCTAAATCGGTTCAGCGGTTTAAGCGTGAAGAGGTAACAGACAGACAGACACACTTTCGCGTTTATAATCGCGTTCAATTTGTACAACATGCGAATGTACCTACTTTTTGCTTTTGTACATTTTGCGTTTGTTGCAATACGCGTTGTGTTATTGTTCATTTTACCAGTGTATACGTTTTGCTTGTAGTGTACATTTTGCGTGTTCTACATTGTGCTCCGAAGGGAACGAATGGACCTCGCGTAGTCCACGCAATATGAATGAATTGCGAATAAAGGGTTGGAGAAGAGTGCCGCATGGCCCTCGCGTGAACCGCGCGTTGCCTGCCAGCTTGCGGTCCATGCGAGGCAAGCATGCGAACAACGAGCTATCATCGCATCGAGTGCCACTCGCAGTCCGCGCGTGGGCATCACGCGAGCGAGGTGATCTTACGGAGTTGCTGTGGCTAATGAGCGCATGCCCATACATATCCATATGAAGAATTCTAACCGCTCGAGGCGATCCCTGGGTCCGGGTGCCGGGTGGCTGTAATGAGCTGTGACCTTAACGTAATTTATCCTAAGAATACTTTTTATCTCGGAATATTGCATAGTTCCCGCGGGGTAGCGATAAAAGAATTCTATGCAGACGGAGTCGCGGGCAGCAGCTAGTATGAAACTAATATCAAAAGGGGTTCCATTGAAGTGTCCAGGTGTGTATTAATGAAAAGCTTACATTTTCTTTTAAAAATATAATGATGAACAATCAAAACAATATCTTTATCGAACTATACAACAGAGATGTGGCTCTTAAAATAATAAAAAAAATGATAATCGAAATTATCCTTACAACTAAATAATATATTTATATACATGATACAAATTGTATTATATGTACAAAAAACATAGACTTGTAACCTGTTGATCTTCTAATGTAGAATGAAAATGTATTTGATTAATTATTTTGAGTTTAAGCCATTGAATAATATCGCTTAATTTGATTGGCTACATGTAGTCAAAATTTGGTGTACTATGTTCTCAAGGCAGCCGTCGGTTTCGAAGTAGACTAGTTAAAAGAGGCAATCAACTGACTAAAGAAATTGCGACAAATCATAACTAGCTTCACACAAAAGACGACATCATAAGACACAGCTAAAATAATCGTACTTTTTATTAGTTAGAAAAAGGTGGAGCCGATAATTAATTGTTTACATTTCGTAAGCTGAGTAACCTTATGATTACGAAAATTACAAATGAACATAATAGTGGGGGAGCCCAGGTGGGGATTTGGGGATTTACTCGAGCTCGGCAGATTAATATAAGGGGAGGTACTTTGTGCCCTGCTGAGTACCTCCACCACATGAGCCCTATAAATATGGCGGACGGCCTAGGCCTTTAGTAAAAAAAGTCGATCGTTAGAAATAATCGAGCGCGTCAGATTAAAGTAGTGAGTTATATGCTTATAAGTGTGCATTTCAATAATTTGTCGATTTTAGCTTGACGTAATAGAGTTGGATGTGTTCAAACTTGTATAAAAACTCATCTGGACATTCTCGAACGTTGTTGAATTTTTTTCCAAATGAAATAAGTTAAAGAGAACGGGAAATGTATAAGTAATATGACGATTTCCATAAGCCGAAGCAACAAAGATCTTCAATAAATTGTGCGAGTGGTTGGAGCAAAAACTGTATTCCCCACTCCACGGCTCTAAGGTACCGGCACCGATTTCTGTGATAATTAAGGATTTTTTCATTAAATAGCAACAAAATAAGCATTCCTGAATGACCTAGTGCCAAAAACTTTTTTTTAAACAATATAATGTATAAACTTTATATTTTTTACTGTGTTTTAGATGATTTAATGGCAAAAAAGAATTTTCAAAATCAAATACGAAAACCTCTAATCCGTATAAGAAGAATAAAAAATATCATTCTGCATTTACATGCCATGTTCAGTGTTTTTTAAACAAAATGCTGAAAAAAACTACATATATATTTTTTGTCAGATTAAGAAAATCCCTTCAGATAATCGTGAGATTATCAGTCAACACGTGTCAGGCATAAAACTGAATCGTCAGTATTAAAATCTGACTCGCTCGAGTATCTCAAAGAGCGATTTTCTTGCATTTTTTAAAAGTCGCCCTGTGATCGTCATGAGATGAATCGTCAGAATATTGAATCAGAGCTTCATTTGGAGTCACTTAATATCCCCTCAAAATATCTAATGCAGCAAATACATTTTTTTTTCCTATTTTCTACCCTTACATACGGCCAGCCTCACTAACCAAACTGGCAGACTAATATATTTCCATTATCAGAGATACGTGGGATAGCACTATCAATATCTGACACGCTCGAATATTCCTGTGACAGTTTTTTTTTACATTTTGAAAATCTGTAGACGCTTCCCCAACCACCATGCAGCCAAGTTTATTTTAGGGCCACCGCAAACCGAAGCGTTTCCGTTGCCGTCACGCGCGCGCCCTGCGCTTCGGTCTGTGGCAGCCTTGAATGTACAAACATGTTTAGTTTTTAGTTTTTTTTATGTCTGAGTGATAAGTTTATTATAATAATTCTATAATTTGTGTCTGTTTTGTGTGGCCTTCCGTGAGTTTACTGCACTGTGGCCCGGCGGAAGACCAGCGCTGGTTTTAACTAGAGACATGCTGAGTCGGGTCCCTTTTGTGACAGCATTAATATGTACATAACTCTATCTGTCTGTTGTATTCTTATTTTTGCCTGTGTACGTGTTATTGTTGTTATAAATAAATGTTTTTGTTTCTTTCTATCTTTCTTTTTTTCACTGAATTGGTATCGTTTTATATTTTTGTTTTTCTTCCTATCATCTAACTTTCAGAATCCATAAGTCTCAACGACGCTCGAGTAAATCCAAATTTGTCCCACCTGAATGACTTTCAAATATGTAACAAAAATCTTGAAAATATTGGTGTAAGATAGATGTAATGTTTTCTTTGCAGCTTCATGTCGCCGTCCTTAATTCGAAGAATCTGATCACTTTTATCGCCTGTAATCTGTATAAATCATATTTTCTTAAACTAGGAGAACACATTTTTACAACCCTACACGAATCCACTCGCTACGTTCGGACAACATCGAACGCGTATCTACGATACGGGCTAGCGGCACGGGGCCGTGGACAGATCCGAGAGGAGAAATCGTAAAATCGACCGGAAAATTGAATGTATTTTAACGTCTCCGGGTGTTTCTTCTGGATATGATGTGTGTGGCGGGGGCGGGCGTAGGCGGTGCGTTAGCGTTTGTCAGGCGTGGGCGGCGTGTGGGGGGCGGGCGCGTCGGCGGGCGGCGCGGGCTGGGGGGCGGGCGCGGCGGGCGGCGCGGGGGGCGCGGCGGGCGCGGGCGGCGGCGGCGGCGAGCGCAGCTTGGCGCGCGGCCGCCAGGCGTCCAGCAGCGCCTCCACGCGCTCCTCCGTGGGCCCCCAGCGCGCGAAGCCCGCCGCGTTCTGCAGCCACACCACCACCGTGCCGCCGCCCCAACGGAAGTACACCTCGTTCCTGCACGCACACAAACACTAATTATTCGCTTATCAACATTCACCGATTGTAAAACTAGAACGGGTTACTGCAGTATGGATATCGAAGAACTGCTCTACTTGTTTCGGACTTAGTGGAGATTAATCGAGTAAGCCGAGTGCTAAAATATGTATCGGTTTAATCCTTAACCCTTTGAACGCCCCATTTCGAGTACAAATATGTCACCAACAAGTCGAGTGTAGACGAAAAGTAACGCAAATTTCAATCGTAATGTCGCGTGTCAAAGTTTCTTTGAAAATAAACGTCATGACCACTATAAGCGTTGGTGGCGTGGTAGGCACGACAGTACACGACCTCTTTAGGCGTTCTTGGCGTTCAAAGGGTTAACTCTTTATAAGGCCCCATTTTTGGAGCATACTACCACAGAATCAAAAGCAGCTATCGAATGCCTACCTGATAAAGTATATTTTAAAAGCTGGTCGTCTTTCAATAATTACAATGGATATTATGACGTATTATAAAAGCAATAAGGTTCAATTTCCAAAGCATTGCATGTGGTCGGTAAATCGCCTCTACCTTTTTTGAGGGTTAATTTTATTAAGTATTGATGTTCTAATTCTACGACATAAGAGCTATATGGGACATAATTATTTATGAGCAAGTTTTATGCACCCATATTTTTACACTTGACTGTACGAAGGCAGCAATTGTACGATGGCACCGCTGCTAAACCGAGCCGAGCTCTTTTTGCTTGGTTATATTATTTCTCTATAATGATAAGTAAACTTTTTTGATTTAAGAATGATCTTACTTTGGAAGCACGTGCTGGAATCCGTGGCGGTATTCATGTTCAAAGGCAGGAATCACCACCTGAAACAAGTTTTAAAACAATAAAATCACTAAAGAAAATATACTATAAGCACTTTGACTAAGTCCCAAGTAGTTATTCTTCTTTCTTTGCAAAGTCGCAGCAAGTTTAAACAGTCTTTAGCTTTATGTGGACGGTGGCGCGGACATCGGTCGCAGGTTATCACTTTCATTCCAGCGTTATATCGGAGAGTTATGCGTGTGACGTTAACAAAAGTGGCATGTGGCACCAACATCCTATCAAATATCATCATTTCAGCTAAAAGACGTTCACTGCTGAACATAGGCCTCCCCAAGGTTCGCCAAACAGACTGGTCCTGCGCCATCCGTATCCAACACGATCCCGCAACCTTAACAAGGGGGGCTACTACGAAATTTAAAGTTCGTATCGTGTCGTCCCTTGCACTTTACTGTTTAATACTATAAGCGTGAAAATCGAATTCCGTAGTAGTCCCCTGGTCGAAGCTTCACCTTGTTGAAAGCCTACCACCTACACTGCGTCTTCCGGTCCGTAGACGCCACTCAAGAACCTTTTGACTTCATCGGTCATCAGTTGTACGATTACGAACTTTAATTTATGAGCTACTTTTCTCGTATTTTGTCTCGCCATGTAATGCAAATCAGGATATACGGAATATAAGTGACTAAAACAGATTTGCATTAGGTACACGGCTAAAATACGAATAGTGGCAAGTGGGTCATCAATCAAAGCCCGTTACCGTACGAGCGATGTGTTTTGCCCACTCGCACTCGAGTGTGGTGATACTTCGAGGTATGTCGGTGAGCAGAGCCGTATTCAACATTATTCAACGGCTAAGGGCCCCGTGCGTGCAAACAACGTTATTATACCTTTTCTTTCGGCGCAAGCTGCCAGTTGATTTGATGGAACCTGAACAGAGCTAACGATCTTCAAACGGCTGAAAATGTGCTAGGGGCCCAGATATAGTTAATCGGGCCGTGTCGGTGAGTGCAGGCGCTGCGGGCACGGACCTGCTTGCGCTTGAAGTGGCTGGCCTGCAGCTTGTGCAGCGCGCCGGCGTGGCGCTCCGGCCACTCGGGCAGCACCACCACGAAGCTGAGCGGCTCGGCAGAGTCCTGCAGCAGCCGCTCCATGTGCCGCAGCGCCGCCTCCAGCAGCTCCTCGCAGTACGGCGGGTGCGCCACCAGCGACCCCGACACCGGCCGCAGCTCCAAAAATGGCCTGCAACGACAATTACACCATCTTATTACGGTCAACTTGCTCGGACAGTAAAACAAAGGAATGTCGCGTATTTGGGCCATATTTTCCGATACCAGCAATAGGGGCATTGTTCAAGCGTTTCAACCGCCTCATTTTCATGAATTGGGATTGATCATTTTTTCTAACCACCCCTTTTTATTTTTTTTATCGAAAATATAGAGCATTTTAAGAAACTAATTTGAATATTTCAGCAATTCATCACTCCAATATTTTTTTATAATTTATTGAAAATTTGAGATACGACTTCTCGTAAATTACATGCCGTGGCTGAATCTGTGTATAAACCACAGACATAATGACAAAAAAAATGTGTCACAATCGATGGTTAGTTGTCATCTGACAATGTCACTTTACATTACAATAACAATAACACTAAAGTTGCCTATTCTTCCAAGAGAATAGGTAAAAAAACGATTTACGGCTATAGTATTTTTCGTACGTATAAAATAAAATGGTCAGAAGTGTTTGTTCCCTTGAAAGTTCTTTGGCAGATTTAATCCATACTTACATTAAAATGATCCTCAAAACAATAAGTACATCTCGTAAAGTTTGAATTAACTTTGCGGCACCACTTCTCTTGTAAATCTTTTCTAATGCGAACAATTAATTTGTTTGGGCTATTGACAGAATCATTTCCACAAGTAGGAATGAAACACTTCCTGTATAAATCCATTATTAAAATATGAAAAACGCGAAGAATGTTTTACAAAATAGTATCCTTAAACTGACAGATGATATATATTCATGCCAAATTACAGCTTTCTAGTACTAAGTCTCTGAGCTTAGCCGCGGACGGACAGACAGACAGACAGACGGACAGACATGGCGAAACTATAAGGGTTCCTAGTTGACTACGGAACCCTAAAAAGTGATCAATGCCAATTGGCTGTAGATTTTGATGGAGTTTTGGTGTAATTCTACCAGATAATTGGAAACTGTATCAGAATTTTCAGTCAATTCTACAAGAATGTGTCAATGAAAATTATTTGGAACAAACGCTCGATTAATGATCAATATCGCCTTTTGTAAATCATCATGATGGGCGAAGTATCCGGAAAACGTAAGGTCGAGAGACGCAAAATCTCATGGCTCCGTAACATAAGAGAATGGACCGACATCAAGACTAGAGCAGCTATTTAAGTTGACTATAGACAGGACAAGATTTAAAGAGCTGATTCAATAATGAAGTGGCACCATAAATAGTTAAGGGTCATACCTACACAGGATAACAAACAAATGTTGTCGCTCCTGTGGACATTAAATTAGCGACTTCCGAGCCAGCAAACTTAAGATGTACCTAATTAATCTTTTCAACGCTCTGTCAAATACAACAGCACTCACTCCCACGCCATGACATCGGAATGTAAAACGCGAAGTTGAACCCTACAGAAATGCATGTTGGTAGATATCGTTCAGCACGCCGTAACTGATTTATCCGTCGTTCGTTGGCGTTGATCCTATGGTACGGATATATACGCCACTAGCTGTTGCCCGCGACTCCGTCTGCAAAGAATTCGCTTAGCGCTCACCCGCGGAAAATAATTTAATTTTCCGGGATAAAAACTATCCTTTGTCCTTTCCTGGGTCTCAAACTATCTCTATAGCAAATTGCATCTAAATCAGTTCAGCGGTTTAAGCGTGAAGAGGTAACAGACAGAAAGACACACTTTTGCATTTATAATATTACTAGCTTTTGCCCGCGACTCCGTCCGCGTGGAATTAGTAATTTCTGGTAGCTTATTTTACTAATCTGCTTACTATTTAATTTCGGGGATAAAAACTATTTTATATCCTTCCTCACAACTCAAACAATCTCCATACCAAATTTCATCTAAATCGGTTCAGCGGATATTGTCTCCCCATAAACCTCCCTTTACACTCCCTTGAAGGGTGAATTCCGGGATTAAAACTATCCTATGGCCTTTCCCGGGATTCAAACTATCTGTATACCAAATTTCAGCTAAATCAGTTTATAATATTAGTAGTACTTGCATTTATAATATTAGTATGGATAGTAGTATGAATTAGCGACCAAAAGGTTATTATGGGCCGAAAGCTGGATAAAAAAATGAAAATCGCTAAAATGAATGTAATTGTTTCAGTTGATGACTTAAGAGGGTTTATACCTGCTGAGCTGGCAACGTTGCATTTTTGTTAGTTTTTCTCGATCTATATATATAAAAGAAGAAACTGACTGACTGACTGACATATCAACGCACAGCCCAAACCACTGGGCCTAGAGATTCAAAATTTGGCATGTAGGTTCCTTATAAGGTCTAGGGGTGCACTAAGAAAGGATTTTTCAAATTTCACACCCTAAGGGGGTGAAACGGGGGTCCAAAGTTTGTATGGGGAAACAAGATTAGTTCGACTATTTTATTCGAAACTTCACAGAAGTACTACTAATGATAAATGAGTAAACACGTGTTTCAGGTTTTTTGAGAATTCAACCCCTAAAAGGGGGGAAAGGGGTAACAAAGTCTGAAAATCAACATGGGTGGTGTTTCTATGGTTTATCGGGTCGCTGGTTATGAAAACAACAACGGTTTTAAAATCCGACGTGGCAGACGTAAAATACCATCTCCCTGGATGGGGTGTGATGGGGTTGAAATGTCTAAATAAACTAAATGACTGTTGATATATCAACGAACATCCCAAACCACTGGATCAAGAGACTTGAAATTTTGCACATAGATACCTTATACAATGTAGGCATCCACTAAGGAAGGATTTTTGGGAATTCCCTCAGGAACGGGAAAAAACGGGATTTATATATTCGATTCCGAGTGACCCTATCTCAGTAACTATAATAACTAGACTCTTCAAATTTGATACCCAAGTAGGTATTACATTAGTTAAAACATTAATTTCAGGATTTTTCACAATTCCCACGGGATAAGGAAAAAACGGGATTTACATATTCAGTTCAACGGGATCCTATGAACTATAATTACTAGGCTCTTCAAATTTGGCATAAAAGTAGGTAATTATAATAGTAAAAAACAGTTTTAAGGATTTTCGGAAATTCCCACGGGATAAGGAAAAAACGGGATTTTTCGTTTTACTGATCGTAGAAAGCTGAAATTCGGCATGTAGGTTGCTTGGGGAGTGTAGAGCTGGATTGAAAGAGGACTTTCCAAAATTACCACGGGAACGGGAAACAACAGGATTTTTCGTTTTACTGGTCGTAGAAAGCTGAAATTCGGCATGTAGGTTGCTTGGGGAGTGTAAAGGAGCATTGAGAGAGGACTTTCCCAAATTCTCACGGGAACGGGAAAAAACGGAGTTTTTCGTTTTACTGGTCGTAGAAAGCTGAAATTCGGCATGAAGGTTGCTTGGGGAGTGTAGAGGAGCATTGAGAGAGGACTTTCCCAAATTCTCACGGAAACGGGAAAAAACGGGATTTTTCGTTTTACTGGTCGTAGAAAGCTGAAATTCGGCATGAAGGTTGCTTGGGGAGTGTAGAGGAGCATTGAGAGAGGACTTTCCCAAATTCTCACGGGAACGGGAAAAAACGGGATTTTTCGTTTTACTGGTCGTAGAAAGCTGAAATTCGGCATGTAGGTTGTCTGGGGAGTGTAGAGGAGCATTGAGAGAGGACTTTCCAAAATTCCCACGGGAACGGGAAAAACGGGATTTTTCGTTTTACTGGTCATAGAAAGCTGAAATTCGGCATGTAGGTTGCTTGGAGAGTGTAAAGGAGCATTGAGAGAGGACTTTCCCGAATTCCCACGGGAACGGGAAAAAACGGGATTTTTCGTTTTACTGGTCGTAGAAAGCTGAAATTCGGCATGTAGGTTGCTTGGGGAGTGTAAAGGAGCATTGAGAGAGGACTTTCCCAAATTCTCACGGGAACGGGAAAAAACGGGGTTTTTCGTTTTACTGGTCGTAGAAAGCTGAAATTCGGCATGAAGGTTGCTTGGGGAGTGTAGAGGAGCATTGAGAGAGGACTTTCCCAAATTCTCACGGAAACGGGAAAAAACGGGATTTTTCGTTTTACTGGTCGTAGAAAGCTGAAATTCGGCATGAAGGTTGCTTGGGGAGTGTAGAGGAGCATTGAGAGAGGACTTTCCCAAATTCTCACGGGAACGGGAAAAAACGGGATTTTTCGTTTTACTGGTCGTAGAAAGCTGAAATTCGGCATGTAGGTTGTCTGGGGAGTGTAGAGGAGCATTGAGAGAGGACTTTCCAAAATTCCCACGGGAACGGGAAAAACGGGATTTTTCGTTTTACTGGTCATAGAAAGCTGAAATTCGGCATGTAGGTTGCTTGGAGAGTGTAAAGGAGCATTGAGAGAGGACTTTCCTGAATTCCCACGGGAACGGGAAAAAACGGGATTTTTCGTTTTACTGGTCGTAGAAAGCTGAAATTCGGCATGTAGGTTGTTCGGGGAGTGTAGGGGAGCATTAAGAAAACATTTCCCGAAATTCTTACGGGAATGGGAAAAAACGGGATTTTGCGTTTTACTGGTGGTAGAAAGCTAAAATTTCAAAATTCATAAGTTTATACTGTAAGTAGGCCGCAAAGGGCTCTTTAACCGACTTCTAAAAAAGGAGAAGGTTATGCATTCCAATTTTTTTTTAATGTAGGTATGTTCACCGATTTATCGGTCAATCGTGGACCTGCTTGCTTGCTTGCCTGTATGCTTGCTTGCTTGATATCTTGGTTCTTTGTAATACTCATAGTACACGCGAGCGAAGCCGAGGGCAAAAGCTAGTTATTCCATAAAAATTGTATGAAAATTAAAAATGTTTTGTATACAAATTGTTCTAATATACAAGTTAATGTGTCTACTGCAATAATAATTCGTGATAAGACTTTTATTTTCTTTAAAAACCGTTGGGTAATAATTTGTTCGTTTTTAAAGAAAATAAGTCTATCATGAATTATTATTGCAGTAGACACAATAACTTACATATTAGAACGATTTGTATAGAAAACATTTTTAATTTTCATTCAATTTTTATGGAATAATAGAGAAAAACTAACAAAAATGCAACGTTGCCAGCTCAGCAGGTATAAACCCTCTTAAAACATGTGCAGTCCACTGACTCACCCTCGCGATCCAAAATAGGAGTCTGTATCGGCGAACGCCGAGCAGTACTGCCGGAAGTAGCAGTCGAGCGGGCTGGCGAAGCACTCGAAGGTGACGCCGAAGCAGCGCTGCAGGCACTCCAGCACCGGCACCGGCAGCGCCATCTGCGCCAGCTGCGCCTCGCCGCCCGCGCCCACCCACGCCGCGTAGCGCCGCAGCACGCACCACACGCGCGACAGGAACTGCTCGAACTTCTTGTCGTCGAAGCAGCTGTAGCGGTACAGGCATTCCTGCGGACACACCGCCACTCGATATCTTGACCAGAGGTTCTAGCTGGCGATGGCGACCCAAACTATAAACATATTTGAAGCCCGCGACCCTAATTTTAGTAATGTTCCATCATCATCCCAGCCTATATACGTCCCACTGCAGGGCACAGGCCTCCTCTCCGAATGAGAGGGCTTGGCCGTAGTTCCCGCGCGGGCCCAGCGGGCGGGCTAATGTTAAATCTTTATTCAAATCAATAGTAGATTGTACAGCAAGAGCATAAAACGAGCCATTTTACCCGAGACGTTCATATAACTACAGATAGACACGTCGAGAGGGGAAAATTCAAAATAGGTTTAATGCTCTCACTCTGCTTTTGCGAACTCTTTCACAGAAGTAATTGGAATATTACAGCTGACACCGCCACCGCACCACTGCCGCTGCCAGCGTGTTAAAAGTTAAGAGTGGAGCGAACGCGCAACGTATTCGCCGCGAACACGAAGCGATTTTCGTCGCGTCTATAGGGTTGGGACGCCATGATGTACACTCACGTACCTCAGCTAACATCTACTTTACCCACTTCAGTTTTTGTACAACATGGCGTCCCAGCCCGATAGACGCAACGAATTCGCTGCGCACTTGCGGCGAAAACGTTACGCATTTGCAGCGAATGCGTTGCGCGTTCGCTCCGTTTCTAATGCCGTTTGTACATTACGCTACGAAAATCTTTGATACCCGACGATTTTAGTCTCTATGCGACTACCGCAGTACAAACTCATAGCTTCGTACACAGGCACGCGTGTCGATGACGACGACGTGTACGAACAGAGGTTCGTTATGAGTTTGTATAGTCGACCAAGTAAGTGCTTTACCATTTTTTATGACAGTTCCTACATAAGAATAAAAACAATAAGGATGATTGCCACATTGATTGGTAAGTGAAAATTGCCTTTGATGTTTTAAGTTGAAGTTTAGGATGGTAAAGGAATTTCTTGGTCGACTTTACTAAAATTGCATGCATAGACTAAAATTGTGGGATATCGAAGATTTGCGTACCTAGCGTAATGTACGAACGGCCTTATACGTTCGCAAATCGCTAGTGTGATATGGCTCTAAGTGGGGCAACCACTCCTCCCAATGCCCTTCTGGCAATGCCCTTAAAAATAAGTAGTGGGTACCAGTTTGTCATTGTCATATATATGTCATATAATATCTGTCAACTGTCACACTGGAAACAACTACGTAGCGCGCGTCTTCGCAATTTAATACGAAATATTGTGCTAAAGTGAATAGATCGAAACTAAAACGCGTTTATCGCAACATAACTTTGATACGGGACACAACCAAATAATAAAATATAGACGTGAAGTGCTATAAAGTGGAATAAACCATCGAAAATTGTTAACAATATTTTGGTGTTGTGGGTAGACTGGACATAGTTGACGGTTCATTGTTTGTTCGTTCGTTAGCTGTCAAAACTAAGAGGAGTTGATTGAGCACTGGAGGTTGCCAGCAAAAAGTAAAACTACTATTTGGTAGAAAAAAATATATATATCAAACTTGCATAAATAAAATTAAATAAATAGAAATGGAAGAACAAATGAAATTACTTTGGTCCAATATAAAGGAAGAGTTGGAAAAACAAAACAACAAACAGATGCAGATTTTAACAGAAATAGCAATAGCAATACTCAACATAAAACTTCCCTTAAAAAACAGGAAAGAAGAATCTTGGTCAATTATTCAGGCCTATTCACCAACTGAAGCAGATAAAAATGAAGATGTAAACAAAGTAGAAGACTTTTATAAACAATTACAAAAAACAATTGAGACAGCTCACAAAAATGTAATAGTAATGGGCGACTTCAACGGTCAAATTGGAGAATGCCGAAAAGGTGAAGAGTATACTGTAGGAAAGCACGGTAATGGCACCAGGAGCAAAAACGGAGAAAGGCTAGTGAACTTCAGCTTAGAAAATAGACTAAGTATCATGAATAGTTTCTATAAAAAGAAAAAGAATAAGAAGTGGACATGGACTTCTCCAAATGGACTATATAGAAATGAAATAGATTACATTATAACTAATAAACCAAAACTTTTTAAAGATGTTTCACTGATACATAATTTAAATTTTAACTCAGACCATAAAATGATACGAGCGACGTTACGAGGGACATATGTAAAGAAAAGTAGAATGCTACAAGCTGAATCAGTACCTTATGTTAACATTAAAAATAACGCGGAGTTAATGGAAAACTTAAAGAAAAATCTGGATAGCAGGGAAGAAAAGGAATACAGTAAATCAATTCAGATGAGATATTGCGACTTTGTAAACACCCTCAAAACTGAAGCTCAAAAAGTATATTCAAATAATAAAGTAATACTATCTTCTGAAACAACTCAACTACTTAATGAAAGAAAAATACTTTTACAAGGAACGAAAAATAAAGAGAAACGTAAAAAGATTGCAGAAATAAGTAAAAAGATTAACGAAAATATAAGGAAAGACAGAAAGCAAAAAAGGTTAAACACTTTCCAATATCATATCAAGAAAACAGGTGGAGTAAAGAAAGCATTCAAAGAATTAGAGTTAAAGAAAAATTGGTTGCTAAATATGAGGAATGGACAGGGAAAATGTACTAGAAAAAGAATTGAAATACTAAATATTGCTACAGAATATTATAAGAACTTGTACCAAAGCAAAAGTGATAAACTCACTACAACTGTGAATGACGATACGCAAGATTCTGAACCTATACCACTTATTTTAAATGAAGAAACAGAAAGAGCTATTATGACGCAGAAATTAGGAAAAGCGCCCGGTCCCGACCATATAACTAACGAACTTCTTCGAATATCAATGCCAGTGATTGTCCCCAAGTTAACCGATTTATTCAACGCAATAATTAAAACAGAAATTATTCCAGAAGATTGGACAAAGTCAATTATTTTCTTAATACACAAAAAAGGAGACAAAGGAGATATCGGCAATTACAGGCCGATAAGTTCAATGTCTAATATATATAAAATCTTTTCAAAAATACTCCTTTTTAGATTAACTAACACACTAGACGAAAATCAGCCGAAGGAGCAAGCTGGATTTAGAAGAAACTTTTCGACTATAGACCACATTCATGCCCTACGGCAAATACTACAAAAATACAAAGAATACAATAAAATATATTATCTGGGTTTTGTAGACTTCAATAAAGCGTTTGATTCCTTGGAACACCACTATATATGGGAATCATTAGAGCAACAGGGAGTCCATAGAAAGTACATACGCCTATTAAAAATAGTTTACGACAAGAGTACAGCACAAATAAAACTGGAAAGAACAGGAGATGAGTTCCCAATTGAAAGAGGTGTCCGTCAAGGGGACCCTATTTCACCGAAGATATTTTCAGCTGTATTAGAGATGATTTTTAGGAGACTGAGTTGGGAAAATTTCGGACTGAATATAAACGGAGAGAAATTAAGTCACTTGAGATTTGCAGACGATTTAATACTTTTTGCAGAATGTCCGAAGACCTTGGAAATAATGTTGCAACAACTGTCAGATGAAAGTGCAAACGCAGGTCTCTCAATGAATACAACAAAGACAAAAATAATGACCAATTCTCCACTAAAAGAAGCTATTACAATTAATAACCAAGAATTAGAATACGTAAATGAGTACATTTATCTAGGGCAATTAATATCACCAACAGAAAGCATGCAGAAAGAAATTGAAAGGAGAATAGCTAACACTTGGAAGAGATTCTGGTCATTAAGTGAAATAATGAAAAATAAAGAGATACCAATGTCAGAGAAGCGAAAAGTTTTAAATGCTTGCATCCTGCCATGCCTGACATACGCTTGCCAAACTTGGGCCTTAACAGAACAACAACAAAATAAAATTAATATCTGTCAAAATGGAATAGAAAGAAGCGTATTGGGAGTAAGGCGAAGAGATAAAATACAATTAAAAAGAATAAAAGATAAGACCAAGTTCGGAAAAGCACAATCAGTCTGCAGAAAATTAAAATGGCAATGGGCGGGACACATGCTGAGAGGAAAGATAGAAAAATGGACCAGAATAATAACCGAATGGTACCCCAGGGACAGTAAGAGAAGCAAGGGAAGACAAACAAAACGATGGGAGGACGATTTGAAGAAAGTAGCGGGTCCAAAATGGCTATGTATAGCAAAAGACAGAAATGAATGGAAAATCTTAGAGGAGGCCTTTGTCGAAAGACAAGCTGTGAAGAGGGGAGTACAAACGAATGTAGTGATTACAAATTAGTTTAAGTTATTTTATTACCTCTATTATTCAACTTTTTTATTATTATTATTTGTCAAACAAATTTAAAACTAACAGCAATAAAGGCTTATTTTATTTTATTTTTATTTTACCAGTTTCTGTAGATAGGCGGCGTTGATGACTTGCGTCTCGCCGAGGTAGCGCAGCAGCGCCTGGTCGCGGTCGAGGAAGTGGTCGACGAGCGGCGCGCGCGGCGCCGGCAGCGCGCACTGCACCGGGTAGCACCACACCTTGCGCAGCGCCGCCTGCTGCAGCGGCGCCGGGAGCTCCTGCCGACACGACACGCCCTCATGTACGCCACCCATTGCCGTTGTGTACAGGGGGCGATCGTTCCACTCGACACCACAGGTGGTGTCGTTTGGAATCACTATTCCGTTAATACCACCGACTATTAGATGTCCTGCGAATCTTAACATCGATTGAAGAGAAATTCGTTAAAATATACTTTTACTTTTTTTTGACGACCAAATTGAATGCCTGGTGGTTAGAGAACCTGACTACGGAGCTTGAGGTGCCGGGTACGATCCCCGCGTCGGGGCAGATATTTGTAAGAAAACCAAATTATAGACTTGTTAGAGAAATAGTCCTAAACTAAACCTGTGCATAATTTCATTAAATAATAACATGAAAATGATGGTTGTGCAAGGCCCATTGTGGGATTTGCTGGACAGTTAAATAAGGTGGTTCTCCTGTCTAAATAATGCCCATACCCTCCATAGCTAAACTCAACAGAGTAAGCATGCTGCCCTAGCAGAAGGTTCAGCACATAAAACAGTGTTAGGTATCTGCTCAATACTTCTAATTTCTAATACCAGCCACAATAAAATTTTGATGATTTGGGCTATAATGACTGCTTCTGCATCCTAATTAGTGGAGTACTGATGACATGCTGTAATGTGGTTAATGTAGAATTGGGGTGCTATCTACACAGTGGCAATGGACCAAATGCATGTTAGCAAAAGATCTGCTAATGATTTTGCACTTCACATCCAGTTTTTCAAAATCTATAGTCACTAGATTAAAAGCAAAACCAACATTTGCTATTTTTTTTGGACAAAATAGTTAATTTTGCCTTTAACCCACCAAGGTGATACTTCCTGAACTATTTTGTACTATAAAGGTACTATAACTCCCTATACTGTACTAATATTTCTAAAGTACCAAAAGATTGTACCATTTTGCAATGCTCCTGGTACAGCCACAGCATCATGACACTAAACAGTATTTTCCTCAATAGTACATAAAAAAAAATTGTTAATATACTTAGTGGATGTGTAGCTAATATTTATATTGTAATAAAGGCTATAAATATTTTTCAATCTCTGAGACACATCTAACCAATGTGTTGTTAGCTTCTCTTAAGAATTACTTACATATGAAAGAAAATGTAAATTAAGTTCAACAAAGGTAGGCATAATTATCATCATTGTGTACCTGTATTCCATTTTCTTTTAGCAGAGCACTGTGTTTCTCCCGTATTTTGCGAGCATACTCTGCTGAGAGATGGTAGATCTTAAGGCAAATACCTTCAACTGATGCCTTCACTGTTTCAGCCAAATGGGGTTGGCATTGCCTCTAAAAAAAATATTAATAGATTTTTTATACAAATTTGGCCTTGTTACTAATAGTCTAGTCGAAATGTTCAAAATGGTGTTAATTCTTGATAAAGGTCCTAAAAATATGTGTGATAGCTCATTGGATTCGGAATGACGTCTAGAAAAATGTATTCGAAGGATTTTACTGCAGGATAAAAATTGCAAAAGTTATTAACAAATTAAGATGAAAAAAAAAGGTATTTCGTTTTTTGGCAATATCTCAAAAACTATTAATATTTAAGAAATTTTAAAAAAAGATTCTTAAAGAGGACAAAATTTTCAAAAAAAAAGTCCTACCTCCCGGAACTCTACCTCCATTATTTATAATTTTAATTTAGCACTGAAAATAGGGCCCCACGCGGCCGATTCAGCATGGCCGCGCTGGCGCTCAACAGAGTCTATGACATAAAATATTTTTTTTATAGAATTAAATATCAATCGAAAAATTTAAAAAAAATATTGTGTCATCAGAACACTTCAAGGAAGAAAGTCCCGTTGGAAAAAAATTTTTTTGTTGTTTTTTCAAAAAGTTATACTATTGTTAATTAAGTAATTTTTCGTGGGCTTTAATTTTTACAAAAGACAGTATAAAAGTTTAAATAATTGGCCTATAAATTATTGGCTTCTTGGAGCTCTTCTTATATATATACTTAACAAGACCACGTTATAAAAAAATCTTAAATTTGTATATTTTGTTTATTATATAATTTTTTTTAAGTTAACAAAAAATGAAAATCATCAAAAATGTTGTTAAAAAAATTTTTTCAATCTAATGTTGAGTTATGGCTATTTTTGCATTGCATAGAGGCATTGTCTAACATAGAAAAATATTTATTTGCGGCATTTGTTAATAAATTGTTTATAAACAAATAGACTAGTTTAATATTTTTAAATTTTTTTTTTACCATATTGTTGTCATGGGAAAATAATGATTTTTAAAATAAATTTTTTTTCTTGAAAAATTTTTTAATTGTTTAAAACCGTTTTTTTACATATTTGCATTGTTTAAATAATTAGTTAAGAAATTATTTCCTCTTTAAAAATCATAATTACCGTTTCTCAATAGACTGACCAAAAAAAATTTTTTTTTATAAATAATTTAATTGTTTATTAACTTTACAATTGTTTATAAACAACTTCAGATGACCATAGTATTTTTTTTCTAAAACTAAAAAAAAAATACAAAAACAACCATGTATAACAAAGTGGTAAAATATTTTTTTTTTTGTATTTTTTACAATAATTTCTAAAACTCCACGATACCAAAGTTAGATCGGTCACACAATTTGTCAAGTAACAAATTACCATAACTCATAAACTATTAGAGATACGATAATCAACATTCTGGTCATTTTTATAGAGGATTAACTACTTGTTAAAATGAGCTCAAAACGAAGTTTGTAACTATTGTTAATTAAGAATTACATGCTATTGTTTAAAAAAAATTAAGATTTTTTGACATTTTTGCCTCTTTTATGACTTATAACTTGTTAAATAACGTAAATACGCTTATGGACCTTCAAGACAATTTTGTTTATCGATAAAATATCTACCTCATGATCTTTTCATTAAATCAATATCTCTTATATTTTTATTTATTTTATAGATGATTTTATAAATAAAGAAGAGCAGAATCTTCAGATATAAAAAATATAAAAATTATTATCTTCAGGTATTAACCAATATAAAAAATTATAATATGTAGAATGTAAAGTCGTGGCAAAATATAAATGATTTATGCAAAAAGAAAGTTATTTTATTATTATTTACAACCGCTTTAGCCTAGTTGGTAGTGACCCTGCCTACGAAGCAAGAGGTCCTGGGTTCAAATCCCGGTAAGGGCATTTATTTGTGTGATGAGCACGAATATTTGTTCCTGAGTTATGGATGTTTTCTATGTATTTAAGTATTTATTTATCTATATAAGTATGTTTATCGTCGTCTAGTACCCATAGTACAAGCTTTGCTTAGTTTGGGACTAGGTCGATTTGTGTAAGATTGTCCCCTAATATTTATTTATTTATTTATTTATTTATTTCATATCTAATAGAACACTAGTTTGAAAAATAATAATGAAAATATGTATATAATTAAAAATATAAGAGATATTGATTTAATGAAAAGATCATGAGGTAGATATTTTATCGATAAACAAAATTGTCTTGAAGGTCCATAAGCGTATTTACGTTATTTAACAAGTTATAAGTCATAAAAGAGGCAAAAATGTCAAAAAATCTTAATTTTTTTTAAACAATAGCATGTAATTGGGATGCACCAAAAAAAAATAACCTATAGTTTTTATATTTTTTTTGGAAAGAATAGAATATTTTAAGAAACCATTTTCATTGATTTTGAATTTGGTTGAGTATTTAATTTTTTATAATTTTTTAAAGAAATACATTGGATGACGTCACAGTGAGAGAGCCACGTTCCATTGCCTAGAAAAATTCAAGTCGTACATAACATAATCTGTAGCACTACTGATTTTTCTTGTCACTGTCAATAATACAAGCACGGCTTAGGGTCCTAAATGAACCATGACAAAATAGTTTTATTTATTTCTCTTTTTTAGCTTCGATTATTCGTGTTTGTTTAATGGTGTGATAGTAAATAGATATTTTTTTATTCAAATCTGATATTTAAATTCTTTTATTGTTACTTGTAACGTAGTAATTTAATAATTCAATTTGTAAAATTACATTGGAAATACTCGTATACATTTCGGACTTTACGATAAATGACAACTGTTTAAAGCCAGGTGCGCATCATGTGATTAAAGTTCTGTCTTTGTCACTCTTTGCTATTATAAGCAGGACAGCAACATTTCAAACTGTCAATTTGCTTTAGAGTGTAGACCTGCTTTACATCTGCCTTTGTGACGATTCACTGCAGGGGTCAAATGAAGGTCATTACTTAAATTTTCTTTATTTAATTCAGTTTATCATATTTTTGGAATCTGATTTCTGAAAACGCTTCACAAAGCCTATTTCTCCAAACGGTTTTCGATTTATTATACGTTGTCAAAAATTGGGACATCCCAATTGTAAATTAACAATAGTTACAAACTTCGTTTTGAGCTCATTTTAACAAGTAGTTAATCCTACTAATATTATAAACGCGAAAGTTTGTAAGAATGTATGTATGTATGGATGGATGTTTGTTACTCGTTCACGCTAAAACGGTTTGACGGATTCTGATGAAATTTGGCACACATATAGTTTATAATCCGGATTAACATATAGGATACTTTTTATCCCGGAAAATTGCATAGTTCCCGAAGGATAGCGATAAACGAATTCTTCGCAAGAATGCCAAATCCGCTACAGTTACATATATGTAATGTATGATGGAAATGTTTATCTTAAATAGTCCTACAAAAAAACCCGCCACAGTATATATCTTACTACTCCGAGCTCGCGGCTGCGCCGCACTTGGACCTGTTTGCGAGCACTGTAGGGCGACTGATGATCGAGTGCAAGAGTGTGGCCGAAGGACAGATGCCTGAAAGCTCAGTACCTTAATTAAGTAGATATAAGTTGTATGAATTATTGTTAATCCTACTTTGTTTATTGTTAAATTATTATAAGTTAATCCTACTTTGTTAAATCTATAAGTTTGCACCGGTCTGGCTCTAGCTGTTAAGGTACAAATTGTAATTTTAAATAAATAAATCTTTCGAAATTCCCACGGGATAGGGAAATATCTAAACTTTCTTTGTTTTTTTGTTTATAGCAGAATCTCTGAACCTATTGAGCCAATTTTAAAAATTCTTTCACCATTAGAAAGCTACATTGTTCTTGATTGATATAAGCTACTTTTTATCCGGGAAAATTAAAAATTCCCACGGGATAGAAATAAATTAATTCAATTTCGTACCTGATTTTAATATTTCTTACATATTATGTGATATGACTATCCTCGAGTAACAAAAGATATTTTTTCTTTGTGAAAATACAAAATTCCCACGGGATAGAAAAAACTGAATTCAACTTCGGGGCTGATTTTGAAAATTCTTTCACCAATAGAAAGCTACAGCTATTCCTGATTGGAATAGACTACTCTTCTTCGGGAAAATGAAAATTTCTCGTGGGATAGAAATAAGTAAATTCAACATCGGCACTGATTTTAAAAATTCTTTCATGTGATATAATATAACTATCCCCAATTGGCATAGGCTACTTTTTCTTCAGGAAAATGCAAAATTCCCATGGGATAGAAAAAACTGAATTCAACTTCGGAGCTGATTTTGAAAATTCTTTCACCTATAGAAAGCTGCACTATTCCTGATTGACATAAGTTACTTTTTATGCGGGAAAATTCAAAATTCCCTAGGGATAGAAATAAATTATTTCAATTTCGTAGCTGATTTTAATAATTCTTACATATTATGTGATATGACTATCCCCGATTAACAAAAGCTTCTTTTTTTTCGGATAAATACAAAATTCCCACGGGATAAAAAAAACTGAATTCAACTTCGGGGCTGATTTTGAAAATTCTTTCAACAATGGAAAGCTACAACTATTCCTCATTGGTATAGACTACTCTTCTTCGGGAAAATGAAAATTCCCGCGGGATAGAAATAAGTGAATTCAACTTCGGGGCTGATTTAAAAAATTCTTTTACCAATAGTAAGCTACAGTATCCCTTATTTACATAGGGTACTTTTTCCGGGATAATAAAATATTCCCGCGGGATAGAAATAAGTAAATTCAACATCGGCACAGAGGTGCTACTACGAAATTCGAAAATCGAAGTTCGTATCGTATTATCCCTCTCACTCTCGTGTCAAATCATATTAGCGTGAGCGGGACGGCACAAAACGAAGTTCGAATTATGCACTTCGTGGTAGGGCCTCTGACTTTAAAAATTCTTTCACATGACATGATATGACTATCCCCAATTGACATAGGCTACTTTTTCTTCAGGAAAATGCAAAATTCCCACGGGATAGAAAAAACTGAATTCAACTTCGGGGCTGATTTTGAAAATTCATTCACCAATAGAAAGCTACACTATTACTGATTGGTATAGACTACTCATCTTCGGGAAAATTCAAAATTCCCGCAGGATAGAAGTAAGTCAATCCAAATTTGTGGCTGATTTAAAAAATTCTTTCACTAATAGTATGCTACAGTATCCCTGATTGACATAGGTTACTTTTCTACGGGAAAATACTAAATTCCCACGGGATAGAAATAAGTGAATTGAATATAGGGGCTGATTGTTAAAATGATTTCACTAATAATAAAAAGCTACGATGTCTCTGATTTTCAAAAAAGGTCAAAAAAGGAATTTCTATCCCGCGGAAACTTTACTTTACACTTTCCGGGATAAAAAAAGCCTGTTTCAATCAGGCACAGGCCTCCTCCTAGAACGAAAGAACTTGGGCAGTAGATTTGGGAACTTCACACCCACCATTGAATTTCTTCTCAGGTGTGTGTAGCTTTCCTCGCGATGTTTTCCTTCACTATAAAGCTCATGGTAAACTTCAAACGTAATTTACCACATGAATTCGGAAAAACTCAGAGGTGCAAGCCTGGGCTCAAGCTCACGACTCTCTGCTTAAGAGTCCATAGGTCTGACCACTAGGGCACCACGGCTTAGCAGCTATAGAATTCACTTATTCCTATTCCACGGGAACTTTTCATTTTCCTGGCATTATCCTATGTGTTAATTCATGTAATAAACTACATGTGTGCCAATTTTCATCCAAACAACTAACGTTATTGTCTTCGCGTACGAAGTCTCGGGCAAAAGCTAGTCCTCTATAAAAATGACCTGAATGTTGATTATCGTATCTCTAATAGTTTGAGTTATGGTAATTTGTTACTTGACAAATTGTGTGACCGATCTAACTTTGGTATCGTGGAGTTTTAGAAATTATTGTAAAAAATACAAAAAAAAAATATTTTACCACTTTGTTATACATGGTTGTTTTTGTATTTTTTTTAGTTTTAGAAAAAAAATACTACGGTCATCTGAAGTTGTTAAACAATTATAAACAATTAAATTATTTATAAAAAAAAATTTTTTTGGTCAGTCTATTGAGAAACGGTAATTATGATTTTTAAAGAGGAAATAATTTCTTAACTAATTATTTAAACAATGCAAATATGTAAAAAAACGGTTTTAAACAATTAAAAAATTTTTCAAGAAAAAATTTTTATTTTATAAATCATTATTTTCCCATGACAACAATATGGTAAAAAAAAATTTAAAAATATTAAACTAGTCTATTTGTTTATAAACAATTTATTAACAAATGCCGCAAATAAATATTTTTCTATGTTAGACAATGCCTCTATGCAATGCAAAAATAGCCATAACTCAACATTAGATTGAAAAAATTTTTTTAACAACATTTTTGATGATTTTCATTTTTTGTTAACTTAAAAAAATTTATATAATAAACAAAATATACAAATTTAGGATTTTTTTATAACGTGGTCTTGTTGAGTATATATATAAGAAGAGCTCCAAGAAGCCAATAATTTATAGGCCAATTATTTAAACTTTTATACTGTCTTTTGTAAAAATTAAAGCCCACGAAAAATTACTTAATTAACAATAGTATAACTTTTTGAAAAATCAACAAAAAATTTTTTTTCCATCGGGACTTTCTTCCTTGAAGTGTTCTGATGACACAATATTTTTTTTAAATTTTTCGATTGATATTTAATTCTATAAAAAAAATATTTTATGTCATAGACTCTGTTGAGCGCCAGCGCGGCCATGCTGAATCGGCCGCGCGGGGCCCTATTTTCAGCGCTAAATTAAAATTATAAATAATGGAGGTAGAGTTCCGGGAGGTAGGACTTTTTTTTTGAAAATTTTGTCCTCTTTAAGAATCTTTTTTTAAAATTTTTAAATAATAATAGTTTTTGAGATATTGCCAAAAAACGAAATACCTTTTTTTTTCATCTTAATTTGTTAATAACTTTTGCAATTTTTATCCTGCAGTAAAATCCTTCGAATACATTTTTCTAGACGTCATTCCGAATCCAATGAGCTATCACACATATTTTTAGGACCTTTATCAAGAATTAACACCATTTTGAACATTTCGACTAGACTATAACTGGAAAAAATTAAGTCTCTATCTAGTCATCAAACCTTGCTTAAGATTTTCAGTTCCAAATAATTTAATGCTACTGAGCTTAACCCTTTTCCAGACCCCATGTAATCAAATACTCTAATACCAAGCTATTATGGTATTGTTTACCTATGTAGAATTAATTTAAAAGCAAAGCATATTTTAAACAAATACAATTGATTTTCTTTTCTACCATATTATAAAGGGAGCAAGGTTGAATCTTTATGTATATTTATGTGGTTGCTATATCCACTATGCCTGGAAAAGGTTTAACACTTAATTGTGATTTAATTTCTCCAGCAAGTAGCCATTAATGTGTATTATTTTGGTTCTTCCAATCTTCAGCATGTAACCATAACTATTGGGATATGAAAGTAATTTATTTGCAAAAGAAAAACAATAGTACTAAATTAAATTAAATTCTACTAATATTAAAAATGCAATAGTTTGGATGTTGCATATTAGTTATTCCATCATGCAAAAACTGTTTTATAGATAGTTTATCATCATCATATACACCGTGAAATTTTAGTGGTTGTTTTCCCGAAACAAGGTGATTTAGTTTCAATTGTACAATCGATTTATAATTACTATTTTGACTAGACTCAAAAATCCAATTGTGAAAAACGAAAGTCGAAAATGACCGCAAACCAATAGTAACGCTTCATAGGTGCAAGTAGCGTACAATCGTACGATAGGTTAGGTACCAACGAAGCGTTACTATTGGTTTGCGGTCATTTTCGACTTTCGTTTTTCACAATTGGATTTTTGACTCTAGTCAAAATAGTAATTATAAATCGATTGTACAATCGATACTAAATCACCTTGTTTCGGGAAAACAACCACTAAAATTTCACGGTGTATATTTAAGAGCTAGGCTCTTGTTGGTGAAGAAATTTCCAGCTTATTCTACATTCCACTTTTTCTTTAACCTTTTGACCGCCACGCTTCGTTTTTGTTTGGAACAAAATTGATTCTTATGCGGATGCGGGTAGGTTTAATTTTGTATTACCATACTGTCGTCTATAGCCGACGCTGGCGGTCACAAGGTTAACTTCTTTATACAATAAAACATTTATATTTCTTTTGTTTGCTCCATATATGTCTTGGTCTTTTCCTTTTCCCTTCTATCTTTCCGCAGATAGTTTATAATCTGGATTAATTTAACATATAGAATTATTTTTATCTCTGAATATTTTTCATACAAAACTGCTAGTAAAAAATAAAGTTAAATGGGAGACTTAAAACTCACTCTTAAATGGGCCAGTCTATCCTGGAAGTCATCATAGGTGGCTCCAACAGTTCGTCGCAGCCATTGGAATGTATCCTCTGCATTCCATTTAACAACTTTACGACTTTCTGGTGATGCATTTCTGGACTCAATCATTTTCTTAGCTGCTTCAGCATATCGAGACAACTGTTTCCTAGCATCCCCAGTGAATTTTGGATGTGTTAATTTAATAGGAATATCATTCATGATTTCTTCATACATGGAGCGTGATATTTCAGGGAAGCAGTGGCTGGGTAAAAGTGGATCAGAACCTCCCTGGTCATTAACTTTACGTTCCATCAGCCAACGGTTAAAAGAGTCTTTAGGAGCATCAATACCCTCTCTAGTATGACACAATTCTTGATAACATTGTCGTAGTTTATTTGCAAGTGTAAATCTGAATCCTTCTATTTCTGGATGTGGATGTGGACAAATAGTTGGAGGCCGTTCATATATAACAACATTAGTTGGTACTTCTATATCCCAAGGACCAGCCAGGACAAACTTTTTAGGAGGAGGACCATTATCTTCGGAAGGACGACGCTTACTAGCACTGGGAGTCATATTACCAGGATTAGGAGGGCCAGTGTGACAAATTCCAAGGGGATCTGTAATAGGATCAAAATCCCGTTTAACTGCTGGTAGTTCCCACATTGATTCACCCGAAAGTTTGTTCCAAAAATATGGTCTATTTTCCCGCTTAGACCAGTACTTGCGCCAGCCCTGTTGAATGAGATCTGGGTGCAGGTCGGCTGCGAGATGCGGCGCCAGCGGCGCGGGTACTCCAGGCGTTTGCGGAGTCTCTCCGCTGCCGCCCGGTGATGACTGCGTCTCAGGGGACGAATCATTGCGCGGCGTTGTATTCTCCCAACCCGAGGACCCGGCAACAACTTTGTCACGAACATCATTCATGATGCTTGCTCAAGTTTAACAAAAATCTTAGAAAATGAAGCGTTTTTCTGTTCAACTTTTATAATTCTCTGACTGTTAATAAGTTTCTAGTAAGCACATTTTTCATCAGGAATCACTAATTGTTTTGTTAGCGCCAAGAATTGTTATCTTGCAAACTTCAGCAATCTCAAAGAAATACATCATAATTTATACACGAAAATTAACACAACAAAATAAAACGTTATAAAACTGTAATAATAACATCGAAATCTATCAGAAAGAATTGTATCGTAAATTTACGATTAAGCAAGGCAGCAAAGCCCCCAAGCTAGCACCGCCATCACAAATATGACACGCCACAGACAGAGCAAAAGAACAGAAGACAAACGAATAATAAATTATGAAGAAAGTAGACAATTTTATTAATAAAATAATCAATTTTATTACTTAAAACTTAAATATAAATGACAAATTTAAATATTTAAAGTACGTAATCACTATGAAATAAATATTTACAATAGTCAATGTCGTAGCGCTTTTTACTATTTCTCTAATAGCTTGAAATTAAAGATATTTTTTTTCTTAATTTGCCTAACCTTAGGCCCTCAATCACACGGCAGCTTTTTTAACGCCCGTTAAAAAAGCGTTCAAATAGAACAAAATACTAAAATTGCCTTTAACGCCTAACGCTCAGCGTTCAAAAAGCAACACTGCCCGATAAAAAACGTCGCGTTTTAAAAGCGCTGTCGTATGAACATATACTTGAAATTGCATTTGATCTATTTGAACGCTTTTTTAACGGGCGTTAAAAAAGCTCCCGTGCGAATGAGGCCTAAGGCATGTCTTAGGGCCAACACAAGCCGGGAGCGCGGGGCGCCGACGGAGTGTCCCAGCGCGCTCTATAACACTGAATCAAATATACGGTGGCATACACTACACACTTTTCGTATTCCATAAACATGAGTGGGTGCATGATCAATTCAATGAGCTTAACTCCTTTACCTTTATTAAAAAAAACATTGATGTCAAAAGTCAAGTGTCAACCAACATTTGATTTGATTTGAATCGAAAAATATTTTTATCACTTTTCAATTCAAGCACTTTTCGTAGGATTTCATTTTATTTTCACACTACAAATTGAGATAATTTGGATATAATGGCAAGCAATGTGAGAGAAATAGAAATAAATGACTGTCATAGTAGCACTACAATTTACGATTATACTGATTGCGATATTCAAATTTTAAAAGACATTGAATACAACAAGTTTTATGAAGATTTTCTTTATAGGAACTTGCCATGTGTTATAAAAAATATAAGCTCACATTGGGAGTGCTCTACTAAATGGATTAAAAGTGATTCAATCGATTGCGACTACTTTATAAATAATTTTAGTGACTTGGAAGCTCCTGTAGCGGATTGCGCCAAGATCGTCTACAACGCACAAACAAAACAAACTATAACTGTTAATGATTTTATGAAATATTTAGAATCCAAAGAGAGGGATACGCTTCTTTATTTAAAGGATTGGCATTTAAAGAGACTTTGTCCAAACAACAATTTCTATGAGGTGCCATCGATCTTTGGCTCAGATTGGTTGAATGAATATGCCCAAGATCACAATGAAGATGACTTCATGTTTGTTTACATAGGACCCAAAGATTCTTGGTATGTATATTTTTTCTCTGGAGAAAGTACATTCCAAATTATGGATGCACCAGACAAATAGTAATTTGTTCCTTTTTTTCAGGACACCCTTACATGCAGATGTGTACAATTCCTTCAGCTGGTCAGTAAATGTCGTAGGAAGAAAAAAATGGACTTTATTTCCACCTGGAGAGGAAGAGAAATTTAAGGATTCATTGGGAAATTTACCTCTTTTCTTTGAATATAAAGAACATAAGAATGTTAGATATTTTGAAATCATACAAGAAAAAGGTGATGCTATATTTGTACCTTCAGGCTGGCATCATCAAGTAACCAATGAGCTTGACACCATATCTATAAACCACAATTGGATAAATGCTTGCAATGTAGAAGAAGTTTGGAAAGCATTAGAAAAATCTTTAAAAAGCGTAGAACATGAGATTGAGGAATTCCAGGACACTCCAGAGTATGTGGATCAATGTCAATTGATTTTGAAGTCTATGTTTGGTATGGACTTTGAATATTATATTAATTTTATCTTGTATATAGCTAAAAAGAGACTCAATCAATTACATGGAGAAAATCTATTATTATTTAATAAGTATACATTGGGTAAACATCACATTATGTTTGATTTAAAGAAGCTAGTAAAAGTAATTGATTTATTTAATAACCATCCCTTGATTGTAAATAATTGTTTAAAAATAAATTGCAAATATGATTCCCTTGACATTAAAAAATTAATAACAAACCTAATGTAATAAAACTCTAAAATCTACTTAAAGTCTTGATTTCTCCAATGCATATACATAACCCTTCTTTATTAAATCTTCAATTTCACTTTTGCTGTACCCGAGTTCTTTTAAAATTTCTACTGTATGTTGCCCAAACTGTGGCATAGGTTGCTGCCCGGTGGATACTCCAGGAGTAGCTGATAGCCTGGGAGCAGGCTGTGGCACTATACCATTCTCAGAGTCCTTGTAAAATGACTTCCTAGATATATGTAGTTCATGCTCATCAACTTTGTCCATTTCAACAACAGGTGTAACACAAGCATCTACATTGTCAAACACCTGACACCACTCTTCTTGTGTTTTAGTAAGAAATATGTTTTCCAAAATATTTTTGCTATGTTCCTTATTGCCAATTTGTGGACAGTCATCTTCAGACAATTGTAAAGCATTGAGAAAGTTGTTATAAAATTGAGGTTCTAATGCACCAACTGCCATGAATTTACCATCCTTGGTTTTATAAGTCGCATAACATGGTAACCCTCCATCTAAGGCATTTGTCCCGGGTTCTCCTGACCACAGTGGCAGCTTTCTACTTTTGTACAACCATGTTGCCGTATAAGCTGCTCCTTCTGTCATGCTAGCATCCACTATTTGTCCTTTGCCAGACTTTGTTCTCTCATAGAGTGCAAACAGTACTCCAAGAGCACACATGAAACTTCCTCCTGCAAAATCAGCTATTAAATTGACAGGCGGAGATGGTGGTGCCCCTTGATTGCTTAATGCAGAGAGAATACCAGACATAGCAACATAATTTATGTCATGTCCAGCTTTACTCTTATAGAATCCAGTTTGTCCATAACCTGAAAGTCTTGCATATATTAAACGAGAATTTTCTTTTAGGAGCAATTCTGGTCCAAGCCCTAATCTTTCCATTACCCCAGGTCTAAATGTGTCCAAGAGGATGTCGGAAGATGAACATAATTTTCTTATTATATTAATGCCATCTTTAGATTTTAAATTCACTGACAGCATTCTTTTGCCATTGGACATGACATCAAATGGAGACTGTTGTATCTGAAATTAATAAAAAAATACAGTAAATTAACTGTAGGTGCAACTTATTCACATACAACCTTATTACAGTAATAGAAATAGATAATTATTTGCAGTTTTAGAAGTTTAGATTAACAATTGGAACATTCATCGGGGATAGAACAAATTTGCTTAAACTCCAAATTTATCAAAATAAAACAAATAGGTATAAAGTTAAATCCATCCCCTTTAAAACTACATGTAGTGCATACACATGTATAGTAGATATGCAGATTTGCACTATACTATACCTGATAATATTGCCTTCACAAGGAAAAAAGAAGACCAATATAAACAACACATTTTTTATGCAATAATTTGAAAGATACAAAAGTGAAACTGAAAAACTATTACCTAACTTAGTATAGATAAAAATGTGTATTTTGCCTTAACTCTGGAATGTATTCCTAGTAGATACCCATATAACTTTTAGCATTGATAGGTTTAATAGTTATGCGAGAAGCTCAAACTAATAGGTATATTTCAAGAAATATTTTTTTTTCCTGTTACCTTTTGAACCACTGTGACAGTAGCTCCAAAGTCTGCTAGTATTGTACCACAAAGGGGGCCTGGAGCAAGCCCTAACATTTCTACAACTTTAATTCCTTTGAGAGCCATTTTGCCTGCAGTGAAGAAATATTGCAATTGATTAGATGTTCATGGGAATTGGAAATTATATTTCAAAATTGGCTTGTCATTTTTCTAGCTGTAACTGATTTAATTATCAAACTTAAATTAACAATTCGTTAACAGTTAACTGGAATAAGCTAACTGCAAAATTAACACAACAACTTTACTTTATTTAACACTGAAATGTATGCTTACGTTGATGTTTTAAATGTTGACTTCAGTACAATTAAAGCCTTGCTTTATCAGTCAGGCAATAAATTAATTAATATTATTGTATTGTGATAATTTATTTATATGCTCCAAGATCAAAATCTTCGCACTCTTTGATCAAAGTTCAGACAAACTCAAACTTAATTACTTTTGACAGAATAAAGTAAGTAAAGTATTAAGGCTACCACAGACTACAGACCGCAGATCTGGGAGTGCCAGGGGGGGCACACTTACATATATCACACTTTTCATGCGACTACAGCGATCTCTGGTGTTTTATTAAAGAACTAAATTAGCGGCCATCTTGGTTGACTTGTCAAACTTGTCAATTGTCAAGTTGCCAGATCTCCTGTTTTAACAGGAGATCTCCTGGATTTAGGGTGTTGCTCCTGTTCTCCTGTTTTTATTTTACAATCTCCTGGATTTTAGAAGTTCACTTGTATAATTAACCATACTACTATACAAAGTTTTGAAAGTGAGTGCAAGACAGCCTTAAATTGCTTAAATCTATGCCACAGTTTCTGAACGAAACTGAGAGAGCTAATGAATCTATGACCATTTCAACGTTCTTGAAATTTTCTTTTGTACAATAAAGAGTTTACATACATACATACATAAAATTCCAAAAAGGACAAAAATAATTGGTGCTTAGTCTTTTGGTAAGCCAATTAGTCTATTCTAGCTTCCATATTCAGAGACTTCTAATGGTTACTTAAGTTAAATAGATATTTTATATGAGCTGCCGGTGATAGTATTTAAGTACCTTTTAATCACTAAATTACTTTGAGTTATGCTTATGCAGCTAGAGAAATTGGATTGGTAGATTTTTATAGCTTGTTACTTTAAATAAATTATCTTAATTAAACCAAGTTAATATTATATTTTTACTTTTAAGAAAATTTATGTAGTTGAAAACAATATTCATCCTTTGTAGTCAGTCAAAATGTTAAAAATAAATCATAAATTCAATAACCTAGGGAATATAATAAATAAAACAGGCTTCCATAAATGTTTTACGAGGTAATTTATTTCTCCTGTTTTTATTTCAAATATCCTGTTTTTTACGACATATATCTCCTGTATTTTTCAAATTGGATCTGGCAACACTGGTTGTCATTCATCGGCCATGGCCATGGCGTACCAAATTGTACGGTCAAGGACTTTAATTGATAGGCCACTTGCCAATGTTCGTATTTTAGCCGTATAGTGCAAATCGGGTTTAGCCGCTTATACTTCGTATATGCTGATTTGAATTAGACGGCTAAAATACGAATAGTGGCAATTAGCCTATCAATTAAAATTACGCGTAATTATAGCTGTACATCACTACCAACATATACATTTAGATAGGTATACATCTATAGATACGTCACATTAGTTCTTCACCAGGGCGTAGGGCAGCAGCACCTTCCATACATGCAAATTTGACCATAGAGTTGCCACTCTTGTTCATATAATATTACAATACTCTTTGGGGAGTGCGGGCGACGCCGACGGAGCGGACCCTTATAAAATAGGCGCTCAGCGGTGGTCAGTCACCGTCATGGACTTAATTACCTAACCTGGACTGAGTACTGCGATAAAAAAGTGAGACCGAAAAAAGAACAAACCAGAGAGTTGCATCTCGTTCTAATTAGGGTGATCAAGTACTGGTGCGAGTGGGACACAATTCTCTACTTTCTCTTGTTTGTTGTTATCTCTCGGACCGCTGTCTCTGGTTGCCATTATTAAACTGTACTTTTGATTGACTATAGGTAACGCCACCAGAGTTGAGGTCACGCACACAACCACATCTCATGTAATGACAGCGGGATTTTGACGTTTATTCGTACCGACAACAAGATCAACAGACTCAACAGTGAATTACAAAATTGGCTAAAAATTTCTTCAACCTATTTCGTTAAGAATTATTTAAGAAAATACATTTAGTTCAAACAAAACAGAAAATAAAATATTTTGATCTATTTTATTTAATCAGATAAGCATATTTTTCGCTTTTTATATAATACTGATTTTTTTTGTTACGAATATTTCTTATCACTTTCAAATTGTTTTATTTCAAAAATAGGTTATATGATAAAAGAAAAATATAATATGCATAGTAGCGTAGGTATTTCACCTTAAGATGGAACGACACGCTCTAGGCGCGAAATTCAAAATTTTTAAAGGTTTTAATTTATTGTGAGTAAACGGTGTAACTGTTTAACTTCATATGGTACTTGCGGTTGTAAAACAGTGTTCTTTATATTATTGTGTGAAGTTTTTTAAGAATAAAACAGTTAGCTTGAAATAAAAGTTGTCGAAAAACGTTGAAAGTCCGAATTTCTATGTTTGACAACTTTTATATCAAGCTAACAGTTTTATTCTTAAAAAGCTTTACACAATAATATAAAGAACACTGTTTTACAACCGAAAGTACCATATGAAGTTACACCGTTACCCACACTAAATTAAAAACTGTAAAAACTTTTAATTTCGCGCCTAGAGCGTGCGCCTCCACCTTAAGATCATAATATTTCACATTTTCATTCACTCATTCATTTCATTCATTCGCTACTTTTTTTTGCAATCAGTAGTTTATGTAGCTGTGTGTGTAATCATTCGCCTCAACTCTGATGGCGTTACCTATAATAAAAGTTAGTACTCAGTCCAGGTTAGGTATTAAGTCCATGGTCACCGTATATGATTCATTTCAGTGTCATTATAACGCGCGGGGCATGCTCAGCTCCGTCACAATATCTCCGTAGAGTCCGTCGGTGCCCCACGCTTTGGTGTGTGGAAGGTTTTATAAATAACCGAATTTGTTTTTTATTTATTTATTTAATTATAACCATGGTATTAAATCTGGTGTTACATTTTGCGTAGTTGGTAGCATTGCTTTAGTGTGCTGTTGAGCTGCCATAATTTTTACTTTCATTATTTGTTGTCTGTTGCATATATAGTTCCATTCCACAGAATACTTTTCCTATCAGTATATTTTATTCAATCTATAGTACTTTTTTTATATACTTCTGTTGCATTGCTCGACTGCTCGACGAACGAAGCGAAGCGTATTTTACTTGTTGTAGTTTATTCCTGTTGGATTTATTGCATTGTTGGAATATAATTAGTTAAACCAATTTAAAGCTCTTGAAACCGACAAGATGTCGGTAGCCTTTGCACCACGAGGCAACCGCTCTCCACTAAGTCCCGCACAAATACAAAAGATGTTGGACGAGAATGCTCATCTTATACAAACTATACAGGAGTATCAAGCAAAAGGGCAATTAATGGAATGCCATCAATACCAGCAAGTTTTACATCGGAATCTTGTATATTTAGCATCCGTAGCTGACGCTAATCAAAATATTCAGACACTTTTACCGGTGAGTTGCTATTTTTTTTCATATGGATCTTGTATTGTCTATTTCATACGATTAGTCAGGATAAGTTTAACATATAACTCAGATTCGTAATCAAATTTAATCGCAATGTAGATAATTAGTTCTAGCAATGGTGTGTGCAGTTTATATCAACATAGTTTAAAAATTTCAGCCTCCTCACCAGTTAGCAGCTGGCAATTTACCACAAGGCCCTCTAAATCCTCCCTCAACCGGAGCAGACACGCCAGGACCGTCCCAGCAACCATACAGGCCACCATCTGGTGTATCTTCAACTCCAACCAGGCCTACTCAATCATATGGACAAAGACCATACCCTCAGAACCAGTACCAGGGTCAATATCAAGGTGCACCTGGAGGGTATGGGCCACCTCAGGGAGGTTATGGGCCTCCAAATCAGGGTTATGGCCCTCCTAATCCTTCCCAACAACCCCAGGGTTATCCTCCAAATTCCAATTATGGTCCACCTATCACAACAACTCCCAGTAACTATCCCCCCTCTACTCATCCAGGAGGTGGATACCCACCATCCACAGTTCAACAACCTTATGCTCCACCTCCGGGCAGCCCTGCTGCTGCTGGATCTCCATATCCAGTGCGTAGCCCTGCACAACCAGGGTACACTGGCAACTCTGCCTACCCACCTCCACAGTCAGGACCTAACTACCCTAATGTTGGAGTAAGCACATATAACTCGACTGGTTCTCAGCCACAACCATATCAGTCGCAACCTTTTCCTAACACTACTCCTACTTCTGCTTACAGCACCACTCCTACCTCTCAGCCAAACCGATCCCCTCAACCACCCCCTAGTGGTTATACTTCACAAAATCCGCCCAGCTCAGGGTATGGTTCGCCTTCAGCTCAGTCACCCACCTATAACTCTAGCTCTCATGGGAACAACGTCCCTCCAGCCACTGTTGCTTCAGGAGCCCCTCCAGCTGGTGGTCCCCCGGGCCAGCAGTATCCTCCTGGTCAGCCATCTCCCTACCCTCCCGCAGCTCAGCCTCCATACTCTAACCCTTCATCGCAACCTGGCAGCCCAGCGCCTTCTGTGTCCACAGCGCCACCTACTCAGGGGTCATACGCGCAGAACCCTCAGAACTACCCTCCGGCAGGGGGCGCGTACCCGCCGCATGCGTACCAACAGGGGTACCCGCCCGCGCAGTACCCGCCGTCCCCGTACCCATATGCCCGAGCTCCGGCTCCTGGCGCTCCTCCACCGGGTGCGCCCCAACCATACCCTGGTTATGGTTTCCAACCGCCAACTCAACAATAGGAAACTTAAATAAGTTTTTAATGACGTTTTTTTAGGTTTAAGATTAATTAAGTGATAACTTGCTAAGATAAATGCAATTGAATGAAATCTTAAAATTTAATAAATAATTTTTTTATACATACTGATTTCATTGCATGCCTAATCCCATTTAGAGACTTCAATTACATGTAACAGGGAAATTCGTCACTTCACGATAATACCGTGTGGCGTTTGTCGCCGAATAGGCTGTTTCCACTTATGAACTTGTACTACCTACTATTATTAGTGGGTTGATAATAATTAACCATTTATTTTATTTATAAGGGAGGACTATGTCCAGCAGTCCTACCGCTGAAATGATAATGGTAATAATAGATTAGTTTCCGCTGGATGCCCCACGGACAGACCATTCTGTTAGTCTATACTTGACTTCACTTTCAGGGGCAGTTGTATATTCATTGTGCAGTCTCAAGTAGCCTGGGATTAAAATCCTGATCTAGCTGGCTATGGATTTTGAGTATAAAGTTTTTTAGACGGTGAATTAAACTGTCTTAAATCCATAATTTAAGCCTAGTGATTTGACCTATAGCCTCTCAAGCGGAGGTTAACACCTCTGAATTTTTCGGTATATTAGTATAGAGGCTGCCAATGTGATAAAAGATGCCAGTGTCGTGCCCTATAGTTTCCTCAACATTTCTTCTCACTTTGGAAAGGCTTACAATATCCCGCTTGATGACCTCGAGCACATTCTGAAGTTCCATTAAACAATCATGTTATATCAGCATTGGGATATTGTAGGTTAGGTTAAGAACGGGCTAGTTTCCGCAACTCGACGTCTTTTACGCGCCTATTTTGCATAACTGGCTGTAGGCACTATTCATGCCAGCCCAACTCCATAAGGAAGCTTAGCAGACCCGATATTGTAGGTTAATATGTTAGTAAATCAGAGTCTATTGGTTGTTTGCTTTAGGTAGTCTGTTTATGGTAGTCTTTTCGCCTGGGGATTCTTAGCAGTTGTTTATTCAGTGGCGTAGCTCGGGGGGGGGGGGGTTACTCTTCAAGCAGACTAGTCTCTGTCGAGCGCGACCGCCACGCGAGATAAAAACAACAATTTTTTTTTAAATAGACTACATTTTATTTTAAATTAATTAATCATCTTCAAATGAAATTGTGGGTTCCTCGAATGGATGAATTGATTCATCATAGTATTCCATAGGAAGATCATCAGTAGGTAGATGTGTAGGGAAGGGCGGCGCGGTTTTCAGCTTGCGCAGCGGGAGGACTGTGTCGAACATGTAGCACATAGCACCTGTTTCACCAGGTATACCTACTCCTAATACCCACAGGACATTGTGCTTTGTATTAATGCGTAGAATTTTTACGCCTCGTAGAATCCGCCAACTGAAAAAAAAAACAAGTGGAATTGTAATAATAACTTTACATTACTTTTATTTCCCAACAACGACATAATTTATTCTATTGTTTGTTTATGTAATTTTATTCCAATCGTCAAGAGTTCACTATGAAGTTTAAAATCTGTCAAAAGTGGGTGCCAAATAATAGGTCCCTATGGCTATTTTTTTTTAATTAGTGTTCCAAAAGTCTATGTGATAATGATAAGTAAAAGGATACCTGTTGCCCATGTGTCCAGGCATCTTGGTTCCAGGCCACACTCTAGCCTTTCCACCACCTGCACCTATGTTGCCTGGTCTCCTGTGAGTCTTGGTGACACCATGGGATGCAGGCATACCTTTGAATCCCCAGCGCTTCATTACACCTTGAAATCCTCTGTCAATACTAAAAAAATAAAAAGTATTATTATCAATACAGAGAAAAGTACTCAACATTTCAAAGTCACTGTAGACCTTCTTATAAGAAAGAAATTGTCTTTTTACTCATTTAATATTATTTACCTTATAAAGTAAATTTAGTGTGCCAAGATGTTACAGAGGCCCAGAGTTCATAGTTGAATGTGCAAAAAAAATACTGTCTTTTCTTATAAGTCAACAATTTCAGCAGTCTACAAGCACGAGTTTATATGTGGTACATTTCAGATATTAATGGCATTTCAGACAATAATGTTGAAGACTAATTAAATTACTTATTACACTTACGTTTTTGCTCTTACATCAACATAGTCCCCTACTCGGAAGTGAGTAGCAGTCAAAGATGTTCCTGTCGGCAAAGCCGCATGGGGTGACACCATAAATCTGCAGAGGTGTCTCTTGGGCAACATTCCCACACTGTCGAAAAGGCCACAGTATTCTTTGGTCACAGTAGTTGGGTCAACAGTTTCAGATCCAACCAGTAGAGCACCCAGCCTTCTTTTTTCTTTCCACATAGGCTTCTTGACTACCATTGGATTGAATTCTCCAGGGGGTATATATTTAATAACATGGTTGTCCACAACCTGAAGTTAAGAATTAAGATTGAATCTGAAGTTAAGATTAATTTGTATTAATTCCATTTGATTCCCATAACATGAATGATAAGGATAATTACTTAGAAGTTCATACATAAAAATATTTAATCTATGACTAATATTAATTTTCATTTAATTCAGTTTAGGCACAAATCTATCATATTTTTCATGAATAACATTTCCAGTTTTCACTAGTTCATGTCTATATACATTAGACACCGATAAATTGAACACTTAAGTAATACCTGTAATAAAGTTGTCTGGAATTTCTTTCCATCCTTTGACCAAAGTGGATAGTTTCCTATCTTACGTGCAATAAGTCCCACTCGCCTAGTAAAGGGATCCCATTGAGTAGTTGATATTGGCTCACTATTTGACAAAGGAGATTCTAAGACTGTCTGACCATTCATTTTATCCTGTCGAACTTCTTCAAGGAATTGCCGATTTTCTTGGGTAAGCATATCATCACTCATCTGTAGTCAATAGAAAATATATTAACAGGTACATAATTTAGGAATAAATTTCGTAGATTCGTAAAAGATGGATATTAACTTACCACTCTTTCCTTTGGCACAAACCAGTGGGGTGGGCGATATCTAGGCGGTTGGTAACGGCTGTTTTGTCGCTGCATAACATGATTTATCCTGTAAAATGATTTTCATTGTTATAATACAACAGCATTCTATACTATGGTGAGCAAGATTCTTGTAGGCTTAGTGCGCTTGTTACAAAGGAAAGCGGGTTGTAAACCTACTTGAGTCTATTTAGACTACTGCACAGTAACTTGAGATTAGAATTAGCCATGTCTCGTGAAAAGATCTAGGTATGTATTATTTGAATGACAAGTGCTTTTGATTGAGTCCTGGAGGGGCACCGACTTCTTTATACGCGCGTATTTGTCGAATTCATTGTTTAGATAACTATAAATGCTAATAAAAACAAAAATATAGTCACAAATGGAGGGAGAGAGGTTATGTTACTTATTACCACAGAGTACATTATATATAGGAGGATAAAGATATCACTCTATTCAACGGCACAACGCCATCTAACGCAAATTCCCGTAACTACTATTAGGACCATCTATCTATTACCATACCTAGGACCAATAATCACACGTACCAATACCAGGGGGGGGCTACTCCGAAATTCGAAATTCGAAGTTCGTATCGCATCGTCTTGCTCGCTCTTGTATTAAATACTATTAGCGGGAGAGGAATGGCACGATACGAAGTTCGAATTTTGCACTTCGTAGTATAAGGCCTGCCCTGCTGTGCTACTGCCCATGGGCCACTGCCACAGCTTTTTTGAAACTAGAATTTAAAGTCGTTTTCATTAATTTTCTACATGATTTGATAAATAATATCGCCATCTAGTGCAAATTGACGGAACTAAAAATAGACATTGTTGGAAGTGAAAGCACCGTGCTTATTACTATGCAGGGGGGTTACTACGAAATTCGAAGTTCGAAGTTCGGATCGTGCGGTCCCTCTCACTCTCGTAATAAATACCATTAGCGTGAGCGGAACGGCATGAAACGAAGTTCGAATTTAGCGCTTCGTAGTATAGGGTCTGAGGCCCTACCACGAAGTGCATAATTCGAACTTCGTTTCGTGCCGTCCCGCTCACGCTAATATGATTTGACACGAGAGTGAGAGGGATAATACGATACGAACTTCGATTTTCGAATTTCGTAGTAGCGCCTCTGCGCTGCTGACATTTAACCATAGAGTATAATGTACCTATTGGTACCTATGTATTTTATGGGAAGGGAATGTATTGTAATGGAATTCACAGACCTATTTTTTATACTGGAAAAAACAGAGGCTCTATAAGGGTATGCGCGCACGAGCAACTTAGTCGCAAGGCGATTTTTTTTGTTTTATGTGTCTTTGTATCCCGGGAGTCGCGGCGCTACGTGTGCGCACTTCCATACTAACCTTGATAAAATAGTCGCGGAGACAAAAGTTGCTCGTGCGCGCAAACCCTAAGCCATCCACAGAGTACAGACCGCAACGCGGACGCGGGGCGTGTGTGCGATGGCGCCCCGGGCTTCGGTTTGTGGTAACCTTTATAGTGTATCGTGCTCGAAATTATAATCTCTACACTGTGTCCTTCTGTCGTACGGTTTGAACTAAGAGTAGAAATGGGTGGATGTAACATACAAAATAAGTTAAGTTAATTATTAAATTAAGCTGTAGAATTCTATCAATTGTCATGTTCAACTACAAAGAGCTTGCAAATGCGAACACTAACGCTCTAATAATAGATAAATTTTAGCGCTGACTAGTGGCTCATGAGTGGCTCTCCGAACGCACATCGATGACAACAAAATAAAAAAAATTAGCATGACATTACTTGATATTGACATGACAATATTGACAATCATGACATCGTCCGTGTGACACCGGTCCGGTCATCGACCGACAATTAATTAAACAAAGGGCACTATTTTGATAACATAGATTTCCAAAAATGTATAACATTAAATTTAATTAAAAATTAGACTCAGCAATGGCGTTTAAACTATTTTTGTTACTTCTGTGGGCCTTAGCTCAAATCACAACCCAAAATACAATACATGTCTATGGGCCCGGATTAAATCCTCAAGACGTTATTATGCCGGCAAGATACTTTTTTGTGAACTTCACTTTTATTACAGAAAAATCGTAAGTATTTTTTTTTAGCTCATGACAACAGTCGAAATAAATTATAATTGCAGCAACAGCAAACCAGTAACATCAAAACAATTAATGACTTTACCATTGCTTGCTTCAGTAAAATTGAAAGACAATTATTTATTTAGAATATTATTTTTAGGTACACCCCTACTTTAATCAATGACCTAGCCATCGAAATCAATGGTAGCTCCAGAAAAAATAGAGATTGCCGTGTTTGGGTTAACAAATTAGATAGAAAAGATGGAAGTTTTATTGTGAGATATAAAGTTTATGAAACTTGTTATGGTGTATCGATAAATGTATACTACAAAAGCAAGCAAGTGCAGGGGTCACCCTACAAATATGCAGGTTTGTGGAGGTTGTTTGATAATTTCTGCAATAACATTGTAGAATAATTAAATTACTTAAATTACTGTAATGTAGAAAGTTGTATAATAGTAGTATAACTTTATTTGTAATGGTGACAAATTCAAATCTGTAAAATTTGTATTATAGTTTGTCAAGTGAGTCCTGTCCCTTGAAAAAGGCGGCATTTTCAAAAATCTTTTATACAGGGTTATTTTTAATTCACTGACATCCTCTTAACCCTGAATTCCTATCACTCAAACAAATGTTTTTTGTTTTACGACTTTTTAAAATGAAGCACTTTTTTTCCCATACAAATACACAGAGTATTGTAAAAATAAGAGGTAATCTCAAATTTTCAAAACGTTATTACACCAAAAATATTAAGTTTTGACAAAAGCCGTAAAACAAAAACATTTGTTTAAGTGGTAGGAGTTTAGGGTTAAAAGGATGCTAGTGAATTACAAATAACCCTGTATATCAACACTAATAATAACACTTTGGAAACTATGATTTATACTTGTATTTATGTAGCTGCCTTTTTAATTACTGCTACATAAATTCGAGTATCAAACATAGTTTTCTTTCAGTATTATTAGTGTTGAAATATAAAAGATTTTTGAAAATGCCACCTTTTTCAAGGGACACAACTCGCTTGACAAACTATCAATTTACCAGGGATGAACTATAATAAATTGTCTTTTTTTGAATTGACATACAGGGTTATTTGTAATTCACTGACATCCTCTTATCCCTGAATTCCTATCACTGAAACAAATGTTTTTTGTTTTACGACTTTTTAAAATGAAGCACTTTTTTTCCCATACAAATACACAGAGTATCGTAAAAATAAGAGGTATTCTCAAATTTTCAAAACGTTATTACACCAAAAATATTAAGTTATGACAAAAGCCGTAATACAAAAAACATTTGTTTAAGTGGTAGGAGTTTAGGGTTAAAAGGATGCTAGTGAATTACAAATAACCCTGTATACTATATAGGGGTAAATTTGTGTGCTCATTTAAACTTTTATTTTTTTTATACATATATGTAGGTAAGTATAAGAGATTATAGCAACAATTAATTATCAAAATTATAGGTAATATTTGTTTATAAGTACTTTTTATTGTCTGTTATGCTCTAAAATAATATACTTTTAAATTGTTATGTATTATGGAGCTTCGATAAATAAATGAACATGTCAATTCCAACGCCTTGCAGACTCATGTCTTGCTTCTTGGAACCCTTGCCAACCATATAACCAACCAATTTTTTGCATGTATTAATGTTGCAGGTCCGATTCATCCAGATCAATGCAACTGTCCTGAAAAGGACATTAGCTTATGGTTACAACAGTATGGGTGTCCTGCATCTTATGAAAAAATAAATTTAGATCTGGAACCATTCAGCAATGTCAATATGACATATCAAGTTGAGAAAATAGTTGAAAAGTATCATAAACCAGATACCACAAGCTTTTGTCACTATGTAATTAAAAATAATAAGATACACCGAGAGTGTTATGGTAAGCATGTGGGGTTCAACATGTTTTCAGACAATATTCTACTATCATTATCAAGAAGAGTGATACTGCCAGATATGGAATTAGTTATCAATCTGGGAGATTGGCCTTTGGTTCGTAAAAACACTGAGCTACTGTCAGTGTTTTCATGGTGTGGTAGTGATGATACCATGGATATTGTTATGCCTACTTATGATTTAACTGAATCAACACTGGAGAACATGGGAAGGTATACTTAATATTAAAGGCTATAGTCGGGTTTCCATAGTAAGTCGGCCCTTACATCACAAATAGGCTCGGGTTTTTTGGTGATTTACAATGTAGTAGTTTGAGTTTTCTTATCAGTTTATCGTATTTATGAGTAAAATGCTAACATAATCGAAGAGTTTGTATACTACATTGAAAAACACTTATTGAATACAGAACTTAATCACATATTTTGCTGATTTTTTGTAGGAAGTACCGCCTGGAAAATTTTAAGATTTAGGCAAGTAGTAGGCCAATGTATGGTCTATTTTGAGAAAAAATCTAGAGGTGTCACTACTTCACAACCACATAATTTTTTAATTTTTTTTAATTTGGTCTTTTTTTTCTTTTTTTATACGATAACTAGTATTAGTTTTTTGGGTGGCGATGCAAATCTATCTAAAGAACACCATTACAAAATTTGAAGCAAATCTCTTGAATACATCCTGAAAAATTAAACATTAAAAGAAACTTGAAAAAATCATAAGTCACACACAAGTAGGATGTTCATACTCGGCTGAAATATTCTTCATTATAAGAGGTACTCAGAAAAAAAACCCGAGCCCATTTGATGTAAGGGCCGACTTACTATGGAAACCCGACTATAGCCTTTATATCTATCCTCCAATTTTATAAATTATATAAAGTGTGTATAACATAAATGATGTCATTGCAGAGTGACTTTGGATATACTGTCGGTGCAAGGCAGCGTGGAACGCGCGTGGGCGGCGCGACGGGCGCGCGCGTTCTGGCGCGGCCGCGACTCGCGCGCCGAGCGGCTCGCGCTCGTCGACGTGGCGCGCGCACACCCAGACCTCTTTAACGTCTCACTCACTAATTTTTTCTTTTTTCTTGATAAACAAGAACAGTATGGTCCGAAGTCGCCACATATATCCTTCTTTAAGTTTTTTGATGTGAGTACCAAAATTTCAAAAGGCAGTATTCATTTACACGATTAATTTAATTTTGTATGTTGCTTTTATTTCTCTTTTCAGATTTCCTTTCCTGGTCATCATCTACTTTCCTTTATAGCCAACTCTCTGCTTTTCTGCTTGTTCTTGTTGGTATAATCTCATGTTCAATGCTATTATTCTAGGCTATAACTTTAATAATTTTAATTGTTTCAAAGTAAACCGAGCTTATTGCGCCAGTTGTAATAAATAAAACTGTAAGAAAGACCAGACCTGATTTCCGTTTTTACGGGACAACTGCATCGAAAATACGGGATTCGATGTTAAAATGTGGGACAGGCCATTTTTTTTTAAATCAATCAATTAATTACTTCAATTTCGCATCGTCAATTGAATAACCTATGCAATTGCTAAATTTCTCAATTAAATACTTTACAAAACAATATTAAATATTTAAAATAGTCATCATCATCAGCATCAGCCTATGCTCGTCCACGCTGGACATAGGCCAAAATAGTATGCAATAATAATGTGCAAGAAAATAAATATTGTTAGAGTAGGTATTTTTATCATTAAATGCCATTCAATCAAAGTTATGGAACAATTTACTGTCCCGTATTGGTTTCGCTAATTACGGGACAGTGAAAAATTCGTGCCTGAAATACGGGACATCTGGTCACCTTAACTAGATGCGTGCACATGGTGAGCCATCTTTCTTACAGTTTCATTAATTACAAATGGTGCGAGACACGCACTCGCATCTAGTCTGCGCCGGCCTAGGTTTTTGGCGTGTACTCTCGGCCATTATTAAAATGAAGACTGATAATGATGAAGGTTGATATTTTGTTCCAGTACAAGTACCAAATAAACGTGGACGGCACGGTAGCCTCGTATCGGCTTCCGTATCTGCTGGCGGGCGGCAGTCTGGTGATAAAGCAGGAGTCCCCCTACTACGAGCACTACTACGGGCTCCTTCGCGCGTGGGAGCACTATGTTCCTACTAAGCGCGATCTGTCAGACTTGGCGGCGCGCGTGCGCTGGGCCCGCAGCCACGACGACGATGCGCACAAGATAGCTAACAATGCTAGGAACTTTGTCAACGAACATCTCCTTCCGCAGCATGTTATTTGCTACCATGCCGTGTTACTATTGGTGAGAAGCTGCACATTCATATTAATGTACTTGCATGGTTGTCTGGCAGAGATCGCGATCGGCGATAAAACCGTCTTCCACTTTGCTTTTAGTTTCGACCTACCTTTGTCTATCCTATGTCACAGATATTTTACTCATGAATTATTATTTTTAACCCCCGACACAAAAAGAGGGGTGTTATAAGTTTGACCGCTATGTGTGTGTGTCTGTCTGTCTGTGGCATCTTAGCTCTTAAGCGGGTGCACCGATTTGGATGCGGTTTTTTCTAATAGAAAGCAGGTTTCTTGGCGATGGTTCTTAGATATGTTTCATCAAAATCGGTGCAGCCGTTTCAAAGTTATCAGCTCTTTTGTTAGCTGCGGAAGAGATCTTAGACGCATAACGAGCATTGACAGTGACGTAATTTCAATGGGGGTTTTTAAAAATTTTAATTTATAGTTATTGAAATTAAGGTTATGGTTTCACTACTATCTGATAAGCATACGTCGCACCCCAGCGGGCATTTTGCGGGCACGTCATTTGGTAAGGCTTACAAAAACTTTTAAGTCATTCTGATCGAAGGCCAGTGCCCTGCAGTAGGACGTATATGTATCGGCTGGGATGATGATACGTATGTACTTAGTATTTGTAACATACATACATACAAATCTTAAATTGTCTACATAATGTGCAATTTGTAAAGCTTACTTGTCTTTGAGTTTACCAACTCTGCCGTCGTTTTTTATAAAAGGCACAACTGCAAACTCAAAGCAAAGTCCCCGTTCGCGCTATCTCCCCGCTTTGATGGCGCTCCCCTGGATATCCAATCCAGCATAGGGATTCTCGGCGTGGACATAACGAGTGACGTTCAATTTCGCGGTAATTTGGAGGGAAAAGCCAAATTGGCTTCGAAAAAGCTTGGGGTATTGAACAGATCCAGGCTGTACTTTACATCAAAGCACCTTCTTCAACTGTATAAGGCCCAGGTGCGGCCGCACTTAGAGTACTGCTCTCACCTCTGGGCGGGGCGCCCCAATGCTTTCTCCTTCCATTTGACCGTATCCAACGTCGCGCAGATCGACTTGTCGGCGACCCGCTAGTTTCTGGTCGTTTGGATCCCCTTTCCTTGCGAAGATACGTAGGTTCTCTTTGTGTGCTCTACAGGCTCTACTACGGGGAGTGCTCCGAGGAGCTATTCAATTTATTACCAGCTACGGGCTTCCACTATCGCACGTCGCGCCGTAAGTCTGCGTTCCACCGTCACCACCTTGATGAATATACATCTACAACTGTGCGTTTCCGTCGGCATTTTCTGGCACGCACAGTTAAATTGTGGAATCAACTCCCGTCTACGGTGTTTCCAACTAACTATGACATCGGGTCCTTCAAGAAAAGTGTATTGTTCCCTTAAAGGCCGGCAACGGACTAGTGACCCTTCTGGGGTTTCTGGTTCTCATGGGTGGTGGTGATCGCTTACCAACAGGTGACCCACTTGCTCGTTTGCCTCCCTCTATCAATAAAAAAAAAAAAAACAAACTAAGAAACAGCTTAAGTTTACAAAGAACAAAAGTGTGTAGGCTTTTTCTGTTTGGAACACACCAATTGTGCCTTTTCATCATACGACGGCAGAACTGGGTGCCCGCGAAATGCCTCCTCGAGTGCCACGTATGTTGTAAGTTATGTGTCCTCCATTCCATGACACATGCTGAGGGGTGTCCTTTTTTTGTAGCAAATACATTCACGTTTATGGCCTGTTGTGTACTTTTTTAGCTGTTCAAAAATAAATATTTTCTATTCTATTTGTATTTTACGTGATAAATATGTCATGCCGTCTTTGTTTATTCGAATGGTTATGTATTACAATACCGAAGTACGAAAGACCGAATGTATTAAAACATCGAATGAGTCAAAAGACCGACACGATTTTTTTCTGAAACCGTTAACTTTTTAAGATTGCTATAAAACAAACCTAACCTAACCTAATGAGTTCTGTATGATGCCGTTTTAATAAATTCTGAGAAGTTTACGGTTTCAGAAAAAAATCGTGTCGGGCTATTCGATGTTTTAATACATTCGGTCTTTCGTAATTCGGTATTGTAATATATACCCATTCGAATAAAATAAAAAAACTTTCTTACGCAAAATAACTGAACCGCCACGATTTTCCTGCGAATTTAAGCTCTTTTTTTGTGTTAAAGGATTAGTGTCTTTGATACGCAAGTTCAACACCAAAAGCTGCAGATGTTCGTCAACCTTGTGGCCAGTGTTAATATTTTAATTGCTCTTTACAGGAATGGAGTAAAAGAATACAAAGCGAGGTTAATGTACGTGATGGTATGACACCAGTGCTTCAACAAAAATTTGACTGTGAATGCAAATCAAAAAAACAAAATAAACGCGAAGACTTGTGATATTGATAAACTTCATACACCAAATTAAACCATTCCATATAATCTTGTTAAAAATCTCAGTAGCATAGCAATTAGTTGTAATCAACTTTATGTTTAAAGAAATTAAGCAAGGCTATAAAATAAAAACTTTGTTAAGTTTTGTTTTTAATTAAAATAAGATAATTTTATTTTTAACAAAAAGTTCCACTGTTTAATAAATTATTTCTAAATTGCTAAGTAATCATTTATTTCCTAATTTTATTCATATAGTAACAAAAATATCTAACACAGTTCTTTATTTATATATAATATGTAGTTATATCCCTAAGCTATGTAATCAACACAGACATGTAATCATTTCAAAATACAAAAAAACCGGCCAAGAGCGTGTCGGACACGCCCAAGGTAGGGTTCCGTAGCCATTACGAAAAAATCAAGTAATATTTTTCTAAGGATTTCGTATGTGTACGGAATCATCCAAGTTTAGGTATGTTTTATACCTTAGGCTACTATTTACTCTTAAACTACAAATAATTTCCAAGCAATCTTAGCCGCTATAATTTTCCTAGTAAATTTGATATATTTACTACCATTCTGAATTTTTTCAAATTTTTCCACCCAACAGTTTAGATTTTAGAGGGAGGGGAACGGTCGATTTTAATGAAAATTTTCACTTTAAAGTTGAATATTTCGCAAACAGATCACTGAATAGAAAAATCATGTTAGCAACCCCGCAATGGTTTTAAAAGAGCTATCCAACGATACCCCACACTATAGAGTAAGCCGAGAAAAAAAAAATCACCCCCACTTTACGTCTAATTTTTTTTAGTTTTTTTTATTCAATCACTGTCGGCGTGACTGATATATATATTCATGCCAAATTACAGCTTTCTAGTACTAACAGTCTCTGAGCTTGGCCGCGGACAGACAGACAGACAGACGGACCGACATGGCGAAACTATAAGGGTTCCTAGTTGACTACGGAACCCTAAAAAAGTGCTAAAAATTGCCTTCAGTGATTCCGCTTTGCAAGTGTTTTTTTTATTACTTGATGACTATTATAGCTAAAACTGAGTCCTCACCCGCGCGGTACAGAGGCGCGGGGGTAGACGACAACGGGCCCGAGAGAGGTGCGGGCGGCAGGCACACGGGGCGCGCTCGCCGCCCGCACCTCTCCCGGCCCCCTTTATCGTCGTACCCCCCAGCACAGCCCTTGTATCGCGCGAGCACTTACAGCCTTGTCGTGCCTACACGTCGAGTGCCCTCAACCCCGCCCCTGCTAATGTGTCAACTCGACTTGCGTTTAACTCTAGTCAACTCGAAATGAAGTCACCCGAACTCGAATTTAGGCTGGAGATGTAAGCAAGTAAGCAAGTGTGAAACCCGGCCGCCGGGTTAGTTACATTTGCGGCATAACCCTTTTTGCTGGGGACAGTGGAGTAAAAATAGTCTTAGGCACTAACCTGATTAAGAGCGGCCGTATTTCGCTGCATGATATAAGGCATCTGTACTAGTTTAGTAGGGTAGGTCCCATTTATTCTATACCGTGTCGAAGTCTCGCGTCGTACGAAGGAAGGCTACAGCATTTTAAAATGGAATCTCTATAGACGAAAATCAAGCGATATCTTGTTTCTATACAAAATCATACACGGTCTAGTGGACTGTGCTGAGCTTCTTGAACGTATAAAAGTGGTCGTTCCGCGGACGGGCAGTCGGTTATGTAACAGAAGGCCGTTCTATCTGCCCTGCTGTCGCACGAATATAGGTAGGCACGCGCCTCTATACAGAATGATTGCATCATACAATGGAGTTAAGGGAAGCTTCGATATCTACTCTTGCTCTTTGGCCTCAGCTAAAATAAGAATACGACAAACCTGAACTCCATTTATATTATAAGCCTAAACATATTAATTTAATTTTTAAGTATAAAAAATGCATCCAACTTAGTAGTAGGTACATAATTGTGAATTACTCAGCTTTTTACTGTTATTGTTTTATTATTATTTTTTTTCTCTCTCTTTTTGCTACAATATTATAAATAACTGTTTACTAATTGTGCATGATGTGTCTACTGTTTTAGGATATACATGAAATGCATGAGGATTGTAGGGAACGCGAATTGTATATTATGATGTACTATCCAGTTTGTAGACCAAATAAAAAAAAAATATATACCACTGATATATTTGGTACTATTTTGAACTCTGTTTCTTATCGATTTCACAGTTCTATAGGACAAATGGGACCTATCCGTTTAGTGTTATTGTACTTGTGGCTTTGTGAAGCTAATTCAAGTTCAATTCGAGTTATGTGAATTTTAACTCGAAGCTACGAGTTGTGATTTTCCGCGTTGGCTCATCGAAATTCGTGTGAAAGAGAAAGCACATTATGTGTAACCAATCGGCATATTGCACGCAAACTGTGCAAAGTTTTCATTCGAAGCTTACATTTACTCGTTAGAGAGCGCTCTTAAATATTAACATAATTTTAACAGTGCATCCGATGACGTCTGTATAGTACATGTATGTGCATCAGCAGTACACTGGTCATATAGTCGAGGTGGAATTTGCCAGCCGGGCCCCAGCCTGTGTGGGCCCCTCACGGGCCTGGCTTGCGGGGGGGGGGGGGGCAGTATTTTCTGATAGTATCCCATCTACCTTCATCTAATCTCGGGCCCCGGGCTTGTGGTCAGCCACCCTGGTGCATGGTGCCGCCCCCCTCCGCCAGGCACCGCGGCCGCGGGCTGGGCGCCGCTAGCGGTACATGGCGACGTCGGGGCTGCGGTAGAAGCACATGTAGGCGTCGGCGAGCAGGCGCTTGGCGGGCGCGGGCAGCTGCCGGTCCAGCGGCGCGGCCGCGTGCAGCGCGCGCCCGCCCTCCTCGCTCAGCCACACGCCCAGCTCCGGGATGCTCACTATCTCCGGAATGTTGTAGCCGTTACGTTCGCCTGCCACAGACACGAACGACACGGGTTAAATCTCACCGGATTTGAAAAGCCTACCCTATGAACTGCTAAAATGAAAAAGTCCATGTCACAGAAGACCCCAACTGATTTTTCTCCAACATCCAAGGAAATGTGGTCCTTATAGTCGTGACAATAGAACACGAAGTATGCCATTGTATAGCAGTTGAGGAAGATTCGTTCTAATTTCAAATTAGACGACAATAATGGAATTTCATACAAACATTGCTGGCCAAGGCCAGCAAAGAGATTGTCTTTTGTTTTAGTGGGTCGTATTTTCTTTTATTGACTATCAATGACATACTGCCAATTAAGAAAAAATTAGTTTGTGAATTTACTTTTTAATATCTTACTTGGCTAGATTTAATAAAATAAATAAGGATTGGCGTTTATTGTTAACAATTTATTAAAATAACCAATTAATAAGGTCGTAATTTTTTAATAAATATAAATCATCTCAAGATTTTGCGTCAAAAACATTAACTGGAACAGCTTACAAATAAATTGCTGGAAAAAAAATATTTTGGCGGGAATAAAAAAAAAAACAATTTGAATTAAATATGAATATATAAGTTGAACATTCGTGTCATTTCCTTGGATTTATTTGAGAAAAGCACTATACAAGCCTTGGCCACGAACAGGGATTGCCGGCCTCGTATCTCTAGATGGCCTCGTTAACACTCGGCCATCTATTACTACTCGGCCGGCAATCCCCTATTTCGCGGCCGCTGCAGTAATGTACTATTGTTTTGAAGACAAAAGTTACTCTCCCCCACAAATTATTAACATTGGTGCGACGGCTAGCCCTACAGTAGAGCTAGTTGAGCGGAAGATCTATGCAGGTGACAGGGGGTGAGAACAGCAAATTTTAATTGCGGTATTTGAGAGACATGCTGTTGAGACAGACAGCGACGCGTGCCGCTACTGTAAGGCCGTGGTCGCTTTCACCCGCCGCACGCGGCCGACAGCGGCCCGCCGCCCGCGGCGTCTGAATGGTGTGTTCGGGAATGCTCGGGAGTGGTCGTTTTCGCCCGCCGCGTGCGACGTCCCGAACGCGGCGGGCGAAAACAACCACTCCCGAGCATTCCCGAACACACCATTCAGACGCCGCGGGCGGCGGGCCGCTGTCGGCCGCGTGCGGCGGGTGAAAGCGACCACGGCCTAATCGTTTGGTGCGTCTCTTCAGAGCAACTCATGAAGGTATACAAGACCTAGTGAACGCGCACGGCCTCCAATCCGCGCGCTTATAGGTCCGTTCGCTTTCATATGGGTCTCAGTTATAAATATTATAATAGGGATATTGACACCATTAAAAAATAATTCGAAGACACGACTCCAGTAAAAAAACGCTTTATTTTAGCCCTAAAACCCAGATTAATTTTCGATTAACTGCAAAATTAGATTTTTTGTTGCTTTAAAACAAATAAATAGTTAGTTAATTGAGTATGCGAACAAGTGACGTCATATGTTGCTATTGCCATTCAAACTCTATGGGGGAAATGTGTTTTGACAGCTCATAAAAAGTACGTCAATTGATTGGTGGTGTCAACATCCCTATTGCAGCATCGCCATCATTACTGAGTGCGAAGCTCGCAAGGTGCTTAGGGTGCGCGCAGGTGGCGCAGGAGCGTAAAATGACTGCGTGTACCTCGTGCGTAGCATTCGCCATATGTGGACGCGCCCCTAAGTGTCGTACCTTTCCGATCGGCCATGGAGTCGAAGAAGCACCAGGGCGCGTCGAGCTGCGCGCCGGCCTTGACGAAGGCCACGTAGTGGCTGGTCTCGATGCACAGCACCGCGAACAGCTCCATGTACACGCGCGGCGCCGCCGCCTCCAGCGCCGGCGCGAACTCCTCCGGCACCGACAGCGGCGTGGCCTGCACACACAAAACAAACCGTTTGCGTATTGGTCTGCCTGTTGATGTTCGAGAAGCGTTGCAATCACGGACGCGCAAAACCGGCCAACTCGTACATCTACTCGGTGCTCCGTACAATCAATGTTTTAAAAAATATATAGTTCACTGAAAAAAAATATTATAAAGATCGAGTTAAAAAAGCTGAGAAAAACAAGTTTCTTGTATGACGGACGACCCTCTTTATTCTTACGTTATTTTGTTTTTATTATTTGTTGTTCTAACGGCTGCAGTAATACAAGTGTCTATTGTGGTTCAAGAGATAGAGCCCTGTGACAAAAGGACGGACGGACAGATGGACGGTCGAACGGACAGTGAAGGTTCAATAATAGGCTCCCATTGGCACCCTTTGGGTACGGAACCCTAAAAACGAGATAAGAAAATCTTTTAGATGTGACAAGATGAACATTGCATTTATTCTTGTATCTCCAAATTGACTATTTACGGTTTCTTTTCAATCAGTAATAGTTGTCTTTCTAAAACATCAGTAGCATAAAAATACCGATTGTTTGCATTATGATTATGATTTACATTGACTACCTTAGCGAAGTCCAAGATCGGCTCAGTATGGCACGCTTTGACTTTGACATGCTAAGTAAAACTTCCCGCTGAAAGACTAGTCCTAACGGCTCGTCTGGCAGCTCGCCCTCATTCTCTATTAGGTCTATATCTCACCGGGACACAACGGGCGGCGCAACCAGTCGCGCAGCCGTGGTGTCTAGCTACCAAACTAGCTTCCGAACCGAGCCACCAATAGAGACACCAGATTCGCCGCAGTCTCAAAATGGACGCCGATGAGATAGTTATGCTGATGCTGAGGGAGCGTCGCTGGTGGCGCGACTGGCAGCAGAGTGAGTGAGGCATACAGCGCCATACTAATTAGTGGTGGCGCAACCAACGTGGCGGCGCGGCCAGTATTGTTGCATGCACGCGTCTATGCTGGTTGCGCCGCCAAATCCGTTGTGCAACCAAGTGGACGCCAGGTGAGATACCCTCCATAGAGCTGTATACATTTTGTTGGTGGCAGAGACTAGTTGTGCCGCTGTGGTGTCCCGGTGAGATATAGCCCTTAGACAGAGGCTTCGGTAACAGGGCGTCCATTGCGTTACCTTGTGGTGCGGGCGAGAGGCGTGCGCGAGCCGCAGACAGGCGTTGCAGAGCGCGCCCGCCTCGAGCGCGGCGCCGCGCGCGCACGCGCCGCACTCCCAGCGCGCCAGCCCGCCGCACACCGTACACTGCCGCGGCACTGAGAAACACGCACGAAACACTTTTAGGGTGAAGCCAGACGAGCGTTATTTTGCGAGTCGTAAGCGGCAGAATTTCGGTCGCGCCATACAATATGCAGGTCATCACGTGACACAATGTATGGCGCAACCGAAATTCTGCCGCTCACGCCTCACAAAATTACGCTCGTCTGGCTTCACCCTTAAGCGCAACCACTGAATAACTAATAGTACTAACGTACAGAAGGATCATTCTCGAACAAAATTCAACTTTTTAGGTATAAAAATTTGCCTACTCTTACGACCGTTAACTGCTTGCACGCGAAATTGAAACTTAACGTGTGATACGAGCGTTCAATTCCGTTGGGCACCGCTGAACCGAAACCAAGAGCACAGGGTTCCCACTCGCCGATATTTAGGTAGGTATGTATATAAATCAAGAAAGATAACAGTGTGTATTAATTCAGTAAACTACCTTTAAACGCAACAGTATCTTTTATACGGATTTTAAGATCGTTTAGAAGTCATTGTTTGTTGCAAAAAACACAGAAAAATAATTACGCGCGACGCGGCCAGCGTGCGAACTGAATGCCTAGCGACAACCTACTGCCTCAAGCCAGCCCGGGAGGCGCGCCGACCGAAAATACCTAAACTGCGGAGTGAAACCCCCCTGGCGCAACACACGCAGAAGACAGGTGCGGGTTAGGAGCGTGTGTGCGTGAGCGTGGGACACCCGTCCTCTGTGCGCTTTACAATCTCTCCGCACTCGCGCACGCTTCACGGCAAAATGGTGCAGATCTGTACGAATAGCGGCAAATCTGCCATAACTTCAGCGCTCCCGCACGTATGAAAACTTCTCTTGCGAATCCTTTGTCGTTGGACAAAAACCAACAGCAAATGTAAATAAGGCGCGAGCGCGACGTCAACGGATCACGAGTGGATCGCAGCTATTATACTACACATACATACATACAATCACGCCTCCTTCTTAGCAAAAGGGTAGGCAGACTATTTGCTGCGTCTGCTACGATTCTGATATATATCTTTCCCTTCCACAACACATGTATGAAAAGACATACATGCTCGCCTGTTTCGACAACATACACTACACACAAATTACATAAATATAATACGTATTCGATACCACATCTGTATAGTACCTGAAAATGTCATGTTGACATTCCATACAACTACCAAAGACATCATGCCATTCGTGATATGCGATATGAAAATTAGTCACTTATAAAACCTTGAAAATCTAGGATATAGGATATTCAATTACTGCCCTGACGATATTAGGGTAGTACCTAATGTTGTTTGAAAATCCATTATTACCCTGTTTTGTCTTTTTTTATCTGATCTATTTTACTGGTTGGTTAAATGGCACAGGTTAATGGTGTCAACAGTCAACTATCCCATTAATACTCGTACTAAGGTGTGGAGTCCCACAGGTTAGCCCCACCAACCACATTTCCATCTCATTCTAACGTACAACTGCGTCTCTCAGACTATACTCATAACACCACATCATTTAAAACAAACTTACATCCTTCAATGAGATCAGTGACATCCAGTAGTGGTGACGGCAGCACCCTCGGGTACAGTTTATACTGCTTCCCGAATCGTGGCATTTGGATAATAAACGCAGCTGGTACCTGAAACATTTTTTACAATGAGAGCAACAACATCTCCGTCTGCGAGGAATAGGGGTATATAAAAAATACGTAGGCTATACCTCAGACCTACCAAATATTGACAACGAAAATCATAAAAATCGGTTAGGGGTTTCGGAGGAGTTCGATAACAAACACTGTGAACGCGAGATTATTACATAGTAGTAGGAGGTTCCTTACAGGTACATTTTGTGTGCTTGTTTGTAAGTATCGGGTAATCTCTAGAATTGCTGGACCGATTTAAAATACTACTACGTCTCGGTTCTTTACTAGACAACTATGTACGTACATACATTAATTCAAATTAACATAGCCCGTAGGCTAGCTTTTATCCCGAGAATGTTTAAAGCCCTCGTTTAAAGCTAGGAACGAGAACTTTGCACTTTCGCGGGATACAAATTTGCCCATGGATAGACCAGTTATGAAATCATTCTAAGATTAATTGACTACGGTACCTCACTAAGCTTGACGCCAGAAGTTGCAAATGACTGTTCAAGTAGCTGCTGAACGGTGGGCAACGTGACGTTCTCGTCCTTCTCCACAAACAACTGGTAGCAGAACGCTTCTTGTCCCGAAGACAGCTTCAAGAACGGTTCCGCTCTCAACAGTTGCGCGACGAGCCCGTTTAGGAACTCCTCGGGGTCCTGCAATGCATAACTACCAAATACGGATCAAATAGGCACGAGCAACTCCTGTCTAGAAAATTTATACGTTTATTTCACTAGCAAACTTTTTTTCAGGAAATAAGTTCTTATGATGCAGGTTGACGCGACGCACTGCAATTGCGTAGCTCAGTAGCGCAGCGACTTAGAGGTGTCTGGTGTATCGAATAGAGAAACTGCTTCATCCTGCATCGCGCTATCGAAGTTTCTCAACTCGGCTGCATAAATAAAACTTCCAACTTTCGTCCTTTGGACTTCGGTCCCCAGGCATAACATCTACCTGGAGCTAAATCTCTCAATCTTCCTATCCTCACATGTCCATGCGGACCCAGTACGGGTGGAGAACTTCATGGATGGATGGATAGAGAAGACACATGGAGAGGGGACAAAGCGGCGTCACCGGATCGTGAAGGTAATATTTTATTTTTGCCTTATGCATGAGTCGTGTGGTTTACCTTCTCCTCGCAGGTGAGGCCGGGCACGTCGGAGAGCCGCTCGAGCAGCGTGCGCAGGCGCATGACGCGGTCGGCGCGCACGTAGCCGCGCCGCCGCAGCGGGTTCACCACCTCCTCGCGCAGCACGCGCTGCACCTCCACGTACGCAGGCGAGTCCTGCCACACCACACATACTACATATCACAAATACATGTAATATTCCGTACCATTATGTATTAGGGCCTACGCTAGCTGACGCGGATTACCCGGAACGGACGCCAGTCTAATAAGAAATTGTATGAACAGCGCTTAACTGGCGCGGGCGCGTGCGACGGATTTTAGGTAGGTTTTGTACGGAACGGGACCTGCGAGCGTGCGCACGCGGCGGGCGTCCGCGTCAGCTAGCGTAGGCCCTAAAAATGGCAAAAAATCACGTTTGTTGTATGAGAAATGAGAGCCCCTCTTAAATTTATTGAATCAGGCGTTACTTTGCGGAGGTCCATATTAATGAACTAAAACAATTACTTTGCTCACCCGCGACCTTACAATAGTTACGTTTATGCAAGAAATGTATATGCATGTTTCGGCATATAGGAATGAGCATCCAGATAGATCGAATTTTGCAAAACATTTGTTGGAATCAAATCATTCATTGTTAGATTCAGATTCTTATGAAGTGTTACATTATTGCGGCAAGGGGTTGCGTCTGTATGCTCTGGAATGCATGGAAATAATTAGGTACAACACTATGGGGTCTATTATTAATGAACAGGTAAATTTAGTATCTTCTCCTTTACTGCGGCTTGGGTCGAATTTGAACAGTTAGTATTAATTAAATATGCCTTATAAATAAATAAACAAAAAATTCAAGGTAGTTTTATAATATGTCAATAAAAGTTAATTTTTGTGGGGTAGTTTGAGAATAAGAAAAATAAAGTGGGTACTTGAGAAGTTACAGTGACAAGTTGAAACATTTGTTTTGGTTTGTTAGTTTAACAGTTGGTAGCATAGCATACGGTTGTGTTAACTCTGAAGATGAGCTCTGGTTGAGTTCGAAACGCGTCAGTGTAGCTTGGTGGTGGTGATGGTTGGGTTTATGTGATTTGTGTGTGTTCGTACAGTGTGGAGGTGGAGGAACTGCATGAACGCACATTTCTTGCATAAACGTAACTATTGTAAGGTCGCGGGTGAGCAAAGTAATTGTTTTAGTTCATTCCCCTCTTAAATATTTGTTTTAATTTAATTATTTATTTTTAAAGTGAATATATAACTAAATATTCTGTGAATATTTCAAGCGCCTACCTGTTGCCGTTATCAATGTCGAGCAAAAACGAATAAAAAAATCACGTTTATTGTATGGGAGCCCCCTTAAATATTTATTTTATTCTGTTTTTTAGTATTTGTTGTTATAGCGGCAACTGAAATACTTACATCATCTGTGAAAATTTCAACTGTCTAAGCTATCACGGTTCATGAGATACAGCTTGGTGACCGACGGACGGACAGCGGAATGTCAGTATTAGGGTTCCTTTTTTACATTTTGGGTACGGAAACCCATAAAAAACAGATACATATGAGTAATCTCGTCTTTAGACGAGTTTAATTCTACATGTTTCGGGCTAATCCATAGCCCTCCTTCCAGAGCATACGTCACGGAGGCTGCTACCAAACGCGTACAGCGTGTTTGATGCGTGCTGGACTGTTCCTTGCGGCAAAAAGAGACCTCCCGGCGAGAGATTCGGGCCGATCCCCTCCCCCTGAAACGTAATGCATGAATAGCCTTACCTCCGGCTCGGGCGGCCGGTAGAGCAGCGCGTCGAACACGCTGGTGAAGGTGAACATGGCGAAGAGGGTGGCGTCGAGGTAGCACGAGTTGTGGTGGCCCTGGATGCCCCGGTTCTTGCCCGCCAGCTCGCCCAGCGCGCTCAGCGGCGGCACCACGCCTGCCACCAGGGGGCAGTCGGGCTGCCCGACAAACAATCATAAACATATTTAGCCAGCCGATTTTGGTATGTCTAGAGAAAAAGTTAAAAACAAATTATACGAAATCCTTATCACCCGACTGTCGAAGGAGGGTTATTTTAAGCAAATAGTTTCGCGTCGCGTAGCTGAGACGTGGACGTTGAGGAAACAGGACCGTCGCAAAATTGACGCTCTGGAAATGTGGTGTTGGAGACGCCTGCTCAGAATCCCGTGGACAGCGCATCGCACCAACGTTTCGATCCTTAAAGAACTTAACATTCAAGAGAGATTATCGTCAACTGTGCAAATACGAATCCTCAAGTTCTTTGGACATGTCACCCGTAATGAGGACACCATGGAACGGCTTGTGGTGCAGGGGAAAGTCGAGGGCAAAAGATCTCGCGGGCGCTCCCCAACACGGTGGACAGACCTCATCAAAACTGTGACGTACTCTAGCATAAACGATTGCTCCCACTCTGCCAGACATCGGGCTACATGGCGACGTGTCGCGAGAGCAGCGGTGGCGCAGGGGGGTTACTACGAAATTCGAAGTTCGAAGTTCGGATCGTGCGGTCCCTCTCACTCTCGTAATAAATACCATTAGCGTGAGCGGAACGGCATGAAACGAAGTTCGAATTTCGCGCTTCGTAGTATAGGGCCAGGAGTCGATCGACCGGGGCATGACCACGACCACTCTGTCAAGAGTGCACGACTAAGAAGGAGAGTTTCGCGTCGACGTTTTACTTGCTCATGTATGTTCAAACTAGCCTTCCGTCCGCAGCTTCACCCACGATAAATTAATTTTCCCGTAGGGAAAGGTATTTTCCCGCGATAAAAAGTAGCCTATGTCACTCAGTGATAGATAATGTAGCTTTCTAACGGCAAAATGAAATCGGTCCAGTAGTTTTTAAGTTTATTCGTTACATACAAAAATACAAATATTTCCTCTTTATAATATTAGTGTAGATAAACGATCATGATACTCATCGGTGCTACGCGAAGGAGATGAGATAAGGTAGGTACGGTAAAATGACATAATGTGGGCACCATACACCTCGGTCGGTTTGCCGTTTGCGGCTCCCTTTGATCCGGCCTTGTGTGGTAATAATGGTAGAAGGCTATTATCATAACATTTGATTCTAGCGGCAAAAGAGCTCGAGTTTATTTAGTACTTACGAAATCCGAAAGGTGAACTTTGTATCATGCGGTCCCTTTCGCTCTTCTGTTAAATACTATAAGCGTGAACGGACCGGCACGATACGCAGTTTCAAATCGTATTTCGTTGTTTATGGACTCTGTCTATTTAACATACCTGATTTACACTCTCGCCTCGCGCCTCGCCTCGTCGTCTCGCTCCGGACGCGAGCATCAAAATCAAGGCAAATCACGAGACGAGGCGCGAGGCGCGCCTGTTCACACTCTCGTCTCGTGGCTCGTCCCGCAGTTCGTCTCGCCACTCGTACGCGAGTGTAAACCAGGTAACAGAGTTAGTATTAGAAAACAGAGAATGCACGTAATTGGTCAGCGAGAAGGACGATGCACCAGCACAAGATAGGTTTACATGCCTGTCAAAATTTAGTCAACATCAGACTGTCTCTCGTACGGTGCGGACGCTTTCAAGTGCTTATCTTTGATTACTAATTTTTGTTAAAATAGGCAAGTACAATGCAAATACTCTTTACTGTTAGTAAGTTGAACTAATTTAATTCTTCCAAAGGTTTACGTCAATAAGTTTGAAGCTTCCGGTTCCCTGTCTCGTTTAGCTTTTGTTACTTGAGAAAATTCAATGTCAGACGGTACGAGAGACAGATGAAAAAATCCAAAAAACGGCATGTAAGCCGAACCCGCCATCGACGTGCGATCGTTGACGCCCACTGACAGTTTCTTCTCCCTTTCATTTGCATAAAAAAGTGCAACAGAGAGAACGCTTTGCTCACTCTGTTAAATAGACAGGGGTCTGTTAAATAGGCACCTGGTCGAGATGCGGGTCGGCGTGGGGGTGCGCGGTGTCGGGCGGCGGCGTGTCGCGGAAGCGCGCGTCGCGCCGGCACAGCGGCAGTGGCACGAACAGCGCGCGCCCCGCCGCGCACGAGAACAGCCGCGCGCCTTGACAGAGTATAGACAGGCACCTGGTCGAGATGCGGGTCGGCGTCGGGGTGCGCGGTGTCGGGCGGCGGCGTGTCGCGGAAGCGCGCGTCGCGCCGGCACAGCGGCAGTGGCACGAACAGCGCGCGCCCCGCCGCGCACGAGAACAGCCGCGCGCCTTGACAGAGTATAGACAGGCACCTGGTCGAGATGCGGGTCGGCGTCGGGGTGCGCGGTGTCGGGCGGCGGCGTGTCGCGGAAGCGCGCGTCGCGCCGGCACAGCGGCAGTGGCACGAACAGCGCGCGCCCCGCCGCGCACGAGAACAGCCGCGCGCCTTGACAGAGTATAGACAGGCACCTGGTCGAGATGCGGGTCGGCGTCGGGGTGCGCGGTGTCGGGCGGCGGCGTGTCGCGGAAGCGCGCGTCGCGCCGGCACAGCGGCAGTGGCACGAACAGCGCGCGCCCCGCCGCGCACGAGAACAGCCGCGCGCCTTGACAGAGTATAGACAGGCACCTGGTCGAGATGCGGGTCGGCGTCGGGGTGCGCGGTGTCGGGCGGCGGCGTGTCGCGGAAGCGCGCGTCGCGCCGGCACAGCGGCAGTGGCACGAACAGCGCGCGCCCCGCCGCGCACGAGAACAGCCGCGCGCCGCCGCGCGCGCCGTCGCCCAGCCCGCACACGCTCTGCTCCAGCTCCACGCCCGCCGTCGCCGTCTCTGCACATAAACCCATCAGCGCCGGCTATACGTCTGCTAGGCAATCCCGGCACGGGACTCTCGGAATGAGAGGAGTGCCTGTAACGACTCCTAGCGCCATTTACACAGTGGCGTAGCGTGCCTTGGAGGGGCCCTGTATCAAAATTAGTTGGGGGATTTCCCGGGAAGCACGAGATTAATTGATTAATTGACATTGTGGATGACCGTAAAAGTAATAAAAAAATGAAGTTGAAAAATTAAATACAAAAAGATACTTCATACCTAACTTGTTATTGTGGATGACATTTTACTAATTATTTTGGCTTACACCCGTCAGGGGCCTCTGTAGCCCGGGGCCCCGTATCATTGATACTGCTGATACGGCGGTAGCTACGCCCCTACATTTACATAAACGTCCTTTAAAAAAGAGTCGTAACATGAAAAAAGGGATTTGAGAAAATTGCAATTAAAGTTTAAGGTTTAAAGTTTAAAGTTAATATTTGCACTTTTTTGTGTTATGACAGTTTTTTACAGGATGTGTGGTTCGTTTATCTGGGCGTCTTTTTATTGAAATACGCTTTAAAAAATAGCAAGAGAAACTGCTTCATTCTGCATCGCGCTGTCCAAGTTTCTCAACTCGGGTGCATAAATGCAACTTTCAACTTTCTTCCCACGGACTTTGTCTAGGGATAGTGAGTAGGTACCTAATGAATGAGTATCCCATTGGATGTGTACAGGTAACGCCACCAGAGTTGAGGCCACGCACACAACCACATCTCATGTAATGACAGCGGGATTTTGACGTTGTGTTAACATTTAACATCATCGTCAAATCTCATGTAATCGTCATTACATGAGATGTGGTTGTGTGCGTGGCCTCAACTCTGGTGGCGTTACCTATATATGTAGTTATAAAAAACAAGTGATACCCATTAATTACATTAAATATTTTTTAGAAAACAACTAATGTTTAGGTTTATTATGATGAGCAGATGGCATAATGGTTAGAGAACCCGATTATGAAGCTTGAGGTCCCGGGTTCGATTCCCGTATTGGGGTAGATATTTGTATGAAAATACGAATGTTTGTTCTCGGGTCTTGGGTGTTTAATATGTATTTAAGTATTTATCTATCTATATAAGTATGTTTATCCATTGCCTAATTAATCCCATAACACAAGCTTTGCTTAGCTTACTTTGGGACTAGGTTAATTGGTATGAATTGTCCCTTGATATGTATTTATTTATTTATTATAATGATAGATTTTCAAAATGTATTCAGTGCATTAACTTACCATCGATAATTCCAATCCACCTAACGACCCCATAGTATTGCTGGTCAACATCAGTAGCGACTTCGACTAGCGACCCGACTCCAATATCTTCTTGCAAGTGAAGCGGCGAGGCCCGCTGCGCCGGCGCCGCACGGGGCGAACCCAGCGCCGGAGAGTCGTACAGCTCCTCGGGACCATCGCCGCACACGTCTGCACCGCAACATCATAAACAGAACACGTGTCAATGACCTCACTTCCCAATCGCTAACAAATAACAAATAGTAAAAAAATATTGAAAAACAACACACTCTGGTCATATGCTAGGACACACAGCGGAATTTCATCATCTGAAAGCTCCTGTAAATACGGATACGACATATTCTGCGGCACTAAGTCCGCGCCAACCGGCCGCCCTCACCGCGCGGCATACAGTGCCTATAATTAGAAACTAGGAAAGCTAAAATTGGAATGACTATGGGCACGAATAGAGCATTCAGTGTTGTAGTAGAGGTGGTATAGAGTGGTTAACAATATTATTAGTGGTTGTGAATTTGTTTATATAGTGGCAGCTTGTCCTGTTTAACTTAAAAATGGTATGTGTATTTCAGAAACCTTACCACTAAATTATTGTTAAAATAGGTTTGTTTTTAAACAGGAAACATAACTAAGATGTACATAATTGAATTGTCGAGCAATGTCATATCAATGTCTAAGCACATATAAACAAATGAAGTTTGAATATTTTTATGAGTTTTAAGGTCAAAATGTTCAATGTAAAAGGGTGAGTGTTTATTTGTCTTACTTTCACATTGCATTGCAAACTGGTACCAAGTCAGTTGGATGAAAAAGTTTAAAACATTGAGCTACTCATAATCCTAGAAAAGGCATAGCAGGACTTAGCTGATAAGACAAATTACCTACCTACAAGAATTCCAGTTTCAATTTTCTTAGGTTCATGCACCATTTTACTTGTGGGTTGTTCTTCTAAACTTGAAGAAGCCCTACTAGCTGATGTTGTGGGTTTATTTCTGCGTCTTTCAGGAGCTAGGTGATTCAATAGGTTAACAGATTTGACCCGTTCATGTTGGGACGAGCGCTGCATAGTGCTTCTCCTGGCAGGCACTGACCCATAATCAGGGCGCTCGGGCTCACGAGGCGCGGGGGGCCAACTACCCCCTATTAAATCAAATAAGTCAACCTAAAAACAAAGTTGTCTTAGTATTAATACTAATAAATCTAATCTTTACTCATTATAAATGTGAAAGTAACTCTGCCTGTCTGTTACCTCTTCACACTTAAACTGCACAGTTACTTAGATGAAATTTGGTATGGAGATAGTTTGAGACCCTGCAAAGGATATAAGATAGTTTTTGTCTCAGAAAATTGCATAGATACTGCAGGAGAGCAATAAACCAATTCTTTGCAGGTGGAGTTGCTGGCAACAGCTAGTATTCTTTAATGAATCAAAATCATGAATTCAATAAAATCACCAATAGAAGCCACTGATATAGTAAATATTGAAAATTGTTATTTTTAAAAGTGCAAATAGTATTGATTTTTGTGTTATGCCCACTTATAGATACCTAGCTTATTTATTAAAAACACAAATTTAAATATAAGAGTTCCTTCCCAAATTAAAGTACTAAATATGTTCAAAGAATAATTTTGTGTTGTTATAAATTGATCATGCATTCTTAATTCTTATAATTCAATATAAATGACTAGACCTGTCTTTTTAATCAACTTTAAAAAGGAGGTAAAACTAGAACCCACTGTCATCAACTCAGGATTTGATGAGTTGATCCTGGGAAAACCGAGGGAATTCTTTGAATATTGTATGAACACATATAGTGGTTTAGGTATATTTTGTAGTAAATCATATATTTCTAACGCATATTGTGAAGCACCAGGAGACTCCTTACCAATTTAAGTATCTGAATTGGGAAAATATTTTTTTGTAAAAAAGCAGTTGACTTTGAGCTATTGTAACTTAGATGAGTTCCACTATAAAGCAAAAAAAAAATATAAAAAATTAATCAACTCTAAAAACCACACAAAAAGATTTTTATTGATCTCTTTGAAGTCAGTACCCCAGCACGAGCCAGCAGGAGGAGGAGGCTCCAACTTAAATCAGATCAGTACAAATTTATTTTAGTGATTTTTGGAGTTCTTTCAATTTTTTGAATATGTTTATTTAATGGAAAATATTATTTATTAAATATGTAACAGCAAGTAACAATTTAATTATAATGTGACATAACATAAGACATTCATACTGTTATGGTTTCATATGTATGAGTTTTAATAAAAAGACAGATTAAGAATATCTAGTCATTTCTATTGCTAAAAAAACATAGTGACCATGGTTAGTAATGAACATAGAATCGCTGTACACAAATGTTATATTTTGTTAGTAACAATTCTTTATTCATTTCAGAATAATAAATTGAAGACAGAATCTTATATGTCATTCATGACTATCCCGTTCATGTATTTTTTACACCTCTTTACACTTGTTAAAGCGAAATATTACAGTGCAGTAGTTGTTAAGGTCTTCATTAGATTTATTCAGTAATGCATGTTATAATTAACAAATTGGTTTTTGCAATGAAACCTGTGTGTCCCTGGTGCCACTTGTGTTTTTGATTTCCTTTTGAATTTTGTCACTCATCCCAATGGTCTAGAGTATTTTAGTTACAATCCATTACATCTATTAAAGGTAGGATATTGGAATAGTGTTTGCAGCTGCTAAACATCTGAACACAAAAAACAAGGTAATCCTATATTAAAAGTTGTTCCACAACTACATTCTTTTTACAAATAATAATATAAGAAATCAAAAATAAATTACCTAATCAAAACAATCAGATTTCGGGCAAGGGGTATGACTCAGCGGACGAAGTGATCTTCCAAAGTTGATTTTGAAAATATGTTTATTAAACATTCGCAATATGTAGTTTGTCACTCTTATATTACTGAACAAAACTTCGAGAATGTTTTATTTTGTGAAGAAGATAATACTGGATGATTTTTTATTAATTAGAATCATTTCATTTATGGAAAATAAACAACAAATTGTAGTAAACGTCATTTACTTTTTTTTTATTTTAAACTTAAATCAGTCTTGTCATGAAGTTTGTTAGTGATATAAAATTAAGAATAAAGAAACTTTGATAACAGCATTCGAATTTTTATCCAGCGATAGTATAAAAACATTTTTGTATTTTTTATATTGTGAGTTTACATAGCGCGCCCGCGCATTAGCCTAATAATTAATTAATTAATTTCAAATCACATCGCTATCGGTCTTTATAAACAAACGTGATGTCAATGTCACACTGACGCTTGAACAGCTGTTTTCTTCTCAGGTATGTTTTTTTGTGTGAAAGGTTTTTCGCTTTTGGCCAGTCACAAAGTGTTATTAAAAATATTTAATTGTAATAACATCACTTGTACCGTATATCTTTAATTTACTACACCACATATTGCAGTATTGCCTCTGTAGTTAGTTAAATTTTGCACTACAATGTATTAGGTATGTTACTTTACTTGACCACTGAAAAACTCGTTTGGCCTGATTTATAGTTCGTATACGATACGCATACGAAGGTATGTTCGTGTTCGTTCGTCTGACCATTTTATTTAAATAGCTCGAAAAGGGTAAACAACAGCCTATCGGGTAAACAACAAGACAATCGCATTAATTTAACTGTGGTCACTCGAGTGTATCTCATAGATGTAAATAGTTAGTTGTTTCAGGTACCTAATTCGTAGTTTGATTCCAAATGACCTTTCAATGTCGTCATATTAATTCACTTTGATGAAAGGTAAATAAACTATATTTTATACTATAAGTGCTTGACTAAAACTTCTGTGCTGTCCATATTCTTCACTACTTTATACGGCATTGTGATTGTTATTATTGTTTGCTTTATTTAAGAAAAACTTTCGGTCTTTCGCATTTAAAGTTTCTGTAAGCTGCAACAGGTTATAAATTTAATTAATGTTCTTATAAATCAGACAATTGGTCTATTACTTAAAGTTTTAATTACATGTATCTATGTCAAACTTCTTTTTGAATTGGATTGGCTTTGGCCTAAGCCCATGTCGAGCAGTGGACGTCCTACAGCTGAAATTATGATGAAAGATGATGATGATGATGTTAAACTTTGTGATTCAATTATTTATTACATTTTTATACTTTTGAAAACCAGCCAAGTGTGAGTCGGACTCATGCACCAAGGGGTCCGTACATCTCTTAAGCACCAAACTGTCTAGGCTTAGGTACTTGTTTAAGACCTACACTTTAAGTTAATGAAGTACAGCCGCTGACAGGCAAGTTACACAGTTGTACTTTTCACCCTAAGAACATCTAGCTCTTGATTAGTTTTCTTATTTGTTGATATGCAGTATATTTATCTCTATCATCATGAGTTTGTGGTTTTTATTTTTAAGTATTATTGGGAAATAACAGAAACTATAACAATATATTTCAGGTATGGAGACCCCCCCTAATTTTTTATTTTATTTTATTTTTTATTATTTGTTGTTGCATGTGTACTAAATATATACATTGTCTAAATTTCAGTGTATCTATTATCATTCTCTAGATACAGCCCTGTGACAGACAGACAAACAGACATTGTAGCAACAGTAATAAGGTTCTGTAGGGTAGTAATCAGTAAAAAAGTGTAAAAAGTGTAATATTTTTCAATGCTTTGAGCTAATCATGTTTACCTATCTATTTATGGGCATATTAACTTTATTTTATTTTACCTTACACTATGTGAATACTGGGTAAGTATGTTCTATCAACTTTAACCAATTATTTATTTATTTAGCAATATTTCAGGTTTATCCAGATCCAGACACAATGATTCGACAGGGCAGCATTGATGATATAAATGCACAGCAATACTTGAAAATAAACAATTATGAAGATACTGTCCGGCAGTTGGACATCTATTATGCTATAGGTAAACTAAATTTGATGTAGATAGGTTAACAAAATTGGATGTAGTTTTGCAAAAATGATCCAACCCTCAACAAGTCTCTTTTTGATTTTGGATCTAGTTTCAGTACCAACAAAAGCAAAATTAAAGAAGAAAATGTCAGTAGTTTGGGTCATTTTTGCATAACTACATACAATTTTGTTAATGTAATGTCTACTTGGGCTTTTACTGCACTAGTCATTAAATGCTTGTCTGTATCTAGTCTGAAGTATTATAATGAAATGTTAGCTGTAGTAACAAATGTTGAGTAGATTAAGGAAATTACATAAATATCTATTTACCTAATTACTAATGGAGTTAGGGTCTTTTTGCAAAAAAATTGTACATAAATAAGGGTTCAATGGAAACAAAATCACGATTGTGTCCTTTGTGTGTAACAAAAGTTAGTCATAAAAACTATATGGGTAACTATTGTTACTCAAAGGAAGCAAATAAGTTTTGTTTCAATTATTTCCCTTAATTGTGTACATTTTTTTTTAATTGGTCGTTAGTCAAGGTCAGTGGGTCCAATAAATGTATCTGTGTTGTTACAGTGAAGAGACAATTACTTCGGTTCCAAAGTCCAATAACCGGGCTGTTTCCAGTGTTGTCATCTGATCTTCACATTGGCAGTGTAAGAGACAGTATATACTGCGCAGCATCAGTATGGGGCCTGTATCAGGCTTACAGGTATTCATTTTTAGAAATCCTGAACATGTTGGTTAATTGAGCTGTGAAAAGCACATGAAAAATCAGCTATAAGAGCTATTTCTTAGTTATTAAAAAATGTTTGTTTATGTTTGTAGAGTTGTTTTTTGAGGGAATCATATCAATACAATACAATACAATGCAAATACTCTTTATTGAACACCATAAGCAGTACAGTGACATTACAAAAATAAAGATTCAGGCTTATTCTCCAGTGTTATTCACATCTAAATACTCAACAAATTATCTCATCACCATATCCAATGAAATACATTAATAAATTGGCACTACATTTATGCAAAAAAAAAATTAATAATAAATATGCCCCCAATAATGCATACACGTCAAATTAACATTGTTTTTTACCAGATGTTTCCCAAAAAGAGGCTTTTGTTTTTTGAGGGTAGGTATGTATTGTATAGACCTCTCTATTCCTTCGGCACAGTCTGCAGTTCGAATAGCTGGATGTTAACATTTAAGGTGTCATTTTTTTTTAAATTAATACAATACAATACAATACAATGACTCTTTATTGTACACCACAAAAAATACAATACAGAAAAACAAGTACATGACAAAAAAGAAATAAGGTAAGCAATGGGCGGCCTTATCGCTTCGAAGCGATCTCTTCCAGGCAACCTTTAAAAAAAGAAAGAAAGAAAGCAAGGAATGCATTACAGCAGGTGGTGCAATATAAAATTTAATAAATAATAATAAAAAACAAACATTTTATTAAAACAACTGAAAACATCTAATAATACACATCATAAAACATACATAAATAAGTGATACACAATATACTTGTAAATAAATGGACACAATAATACAATTTTCAAGCACAGGATAAAAGATAGTGCTGCTTAAGCATAGATTTAAAAATGGGCATAGATTTAGCACGCCGTAGGTCTATTGGTAGGGAGTTCCATAACCGAATAGCCTTGACAGTAAAAGAGTAGGTACACATAAAATTTAGAATTGGAAAGAGGGACAGTAAGAAGAAAGTTCTGAGAGCATCGAACAGAAGTAACATAGTTAAATCGCTCATTGAGGTAGCAGGGAGCTGCAGGATTAAAAAGAATGCCATAGAGAAGGTGTAGAATGTGTGAATTACGGCGAAGGCGGATTGGGAGCCACTTGAGCTGTGATCGAAAATAAGAAACATGATCGTACTTACGTAGACCAATTATGAACCGAATGCAAAGATTTTGAATTCGCTCAAGTTTATTAAGATGCTCTTCTAAAAGATCAGGATAACAAATGTCAGCATAATCGAAAATGGGATGCAGTAAAGCCTGAGCTAGCGCAACCTTGGTAGCAAATGGAAGGAAATTCTGAAGGCGTCTCAGGGATCCCATTGCAGCAAATACCTTCCTACTAATTAATTAATGAGTGTCATAAATAATTAAATTAATAATAATTCAATACCACCACTCAATATCTTTTTTTTTTCTGGCCACTTCATTATTTACTGGCCACGCTTCAATAACAAAATTGATTCTGTTTGTAGGGGAACAGAGTTCATTTTCAGTATGAGGGGGCCAGTTATTCAAGGGTGGGCAGTTATTGGCGATTTACCCTACGTGAAATGAAAGTTTGTGGAGCGTGTCTGTGTATTATGTTTAAAAGACTACTGGATTATAATGAAATTTGGCCCACCAATAGTTTATTTATCGAATACCTATATAAAAATCTCGTGTCATGGTGTTTGTGATCGAACTCCTCCGAAACGGCTTGACCGATTGTTATGAAACTTTTTGTCTATATTCGATAGGTCTGAGAATAGGTTGTAGACTATTTTTTATTTGGCAAAACGACGTTTGCTGGGTCAGCTAGTAATCTATATTTTTTATGATCGCAGACGCATAGACGATGACCGCGGCAAATCTCACGAGCTGGGCCAGAGCACGGTCAAATGCATGCGCGGCATCCTTGAGTGCTGGGTCAAGCAATCGGCTCGCGTGGAAGCCTTCAAGACACGGCAGAGCGCGGCGCACGCACTGCACGTCAAGTTCCACCTCACTACCGGGGAGCCGGTGCTAACCGACCAGCAATACCATCATCTGCAGATTGATGTCATCTCCCTCTATCTCTTGTTCCTTGTGCAGATGATTACTTCGGGGCTGCAAATTATTTATACGCAGGTTTGATTCAGGCTCTTTATTATGTAGGTATGGATACTTTTGTTCTGACGCAGCTTTGCCATAACCCTGCGTTATTGTTTTTCAATGCAACAAAGATTGTATACCTAATACTAAATACAGTCAATCTTTACAGGATGAAGTAGCTTTTATACAGAACTTGGTGTATTACGTAGAGCGCGCTTACAGAACGCCCGATTACGGCATGTGGGAAAGGGGCTCCAAATATAATGATGGTAAACCAGAAATCCATGCCTCCTCCATAGGTAAATATAACTATACAACAATTTGACTGAGCTCAAGATTTAGTTACACTAGTTATAAGTGGTGGTAATTATTTTCCAGGCATGGCGAAAGCAGCTTTAGAAGCCATAAATGGGTGCAATTTGTTTGGCGACAAGGGGGCGTCTTGGAGCGTTATCTATGTTGACATTGATGCACACAACCGCAACAGAAGCATATTCGAAACCATGCTACCGCGGGAATCAAGTTCCAAAGTACGTAGTACATTACATGTATTTCTTTTTATGGATAAAAATAAATGATTGTATTAATTTCAATTTTCTTTTTAGGGTGTCGACATTGCACTCTTGCCGACAATATCGTTCCCAGCATTTGCGACTCATGAGGAGCACTTGTTTCAATTGACGAAATCAAACATTTTGCGCCGATTGCAAGGTAAATACGGATTCAAAAGGTTCAGCCGCGACGGCTACAAATGTGTGCTCGAGGATCCAAATCGCCGGTACTACAATGAAGGGGAGTTAAAGGAATTTGACGGCATCGAGTCCGAATGGCCGCTGTTCTATGTGATGATGATTATTGATGGAGTGTTCCGGACGCTGCCAGATCAGGTCGAGGAATACCAGAGGTTACTGAAAGCTAGAATATACATGGACGAATTTGGAGGTATTATTTATTTGTCTTTCGTAAAATTTGTAGTTTCGAATTTGTACTTATATAAATATCATGTTGCGTTTCAGATCCTGTCATACCTTGGTATTATTATGTGCCCCGGGAAGGTATAGAGAACGAACGTAATGAACCGTATTCTGTACGCAGAATGCCTGCAAGTGAGTATTTTTGCTTTTATTTCTTTAAGAAATTTACTCTCACAATATGGCATCGATTTTCCGGGGCTATTGACTCTTAATACAAAATCGTTAAATATTGTTTGATTATTAAGCCAGGTTATATTTTAAGTATTTTGAATTCGGCGACAATCTCGGTTAATTGTCAGCAACAAGATTATTGATCTGACCATCCAATATATAATTACAGACCAACCAGGCGACGAAAACAAAGGTAATTTTGTAAGAGCATTGAGAATGATTTGTTTGTTTCTTCTTTGATAATCTCGCATATTTTTCTCGCACATATCACTGTCTAATGTCTAACAATCTTGAGTTAGTAATGCCAAGCTTTCAGTCAATTTCTTCATTTATGTCTAGCTTTAAATAAATAGATTACCTACGTATGACTTTCGCTTTCAGTGCCTCGCGTAAATACCACAAAATCGCTGTGTGTAAATTAACCTTGCTTTGCAGCGGAGTTGGGATTAATTAATATTATTGCTATCTTTAAAAATCCAAAAAAGAACAAAAGCCACTTTGATAGTAAATACTATTTCATTAGATTTTTACACTTAAATAAAATTGTCGACTAAACAAAAATGATGACATTTGTAAAATATTTCCTTATCATATTTAAATTTTAGCCTACATGTGTGTAGATATACATATGTTACTTAACAGCTAAATAGACTTCTTTCACTCGAAATGAACCAAAACCACCACCGTCGACCGTATTTTTTTCATTACCCTTCTGAAACCCTAAAATATCGAGGTTTAAAAAAATCAATTGGATATTCAAAATTTTTGTCGTTCGAGATGTTCGTAGGATCACCACTTCACCAGAAGTATGTCTGTAAATCTAATAAACAACCACAAGTTTAGCCCGTCACTTTTTTAAAATCAACTTTATTACTAATTATTACAGTTATTTATTACCCATGCACCAGAGATTGACCACTTTAAGAAAAACATTGTCAAGTGCTAACTGCCTATCATTTGCGTTTGATTAGCGTTCACTAAATGGTGCTGCGATTACTTTAAAGTCAAGTTGTGTAGCTAATCAAACTCAAATGATAGACAGTTATACTTGACAATGTTTTTCTTAAAGTGGTCAATCACTGGTGCATGGTCGAGAACTGGGTAGTTTACCCTATGTTTGAAAACGCTCATCAACTGCCAATGTCAGCTCGCCAATATACCTATCATGTGTTATGGTTGGTTAGACACGGGCGGGCTGTTCCTGTGGGCGCAGGCGATGTTCGTGCTGGCGCAGCTTCTGACGGGTGGGCTGCTGCACGTCAACGAGCTGGATCCCATCCGGCGGTACCTGCCGTCCTACAACCGGCCGCGCCGCGCCGGACGGTACTCGGCCTTCCAGGTAAACAATAACAAATCTTTATTTAATACTAACTATTCTCCACAATTTCATCTGCGCATTCGTTTGTCACTATCCCGCAGGAAATATGTGTTTTTTGGGATAAAAAGTGACATGTATTCTTCACAGGGTGTCAAATTATCTTCATACAAAATTTCTTATAAATCGGTTCGGCGGTAAGCATGAAGACAAACAGACAAAGTTACTTTCGTATTTGTAATTTTAAGTAGGTATGGATTAGACAGCAGTGGCGAAGGGTGCTAACAACTCGATTCCCAGCGGGTTGCCTAAAATTTTGAAGTAACCAAACGCTTCTCTTAGTAACTGATTGTTTGTATAGAGACTTACTCTTCCATAATAAACTTTTAAGTATTTTTCAAAATGGTGCAGTAACAAAACGCATCAAAATATCCACAAGACCAATCAGTCATTCATAAATTCAGTATTCCGGCAGGAATTGTACACTCACACATGTAAATATTCATTCATAAAACCATAGATTCACTACAAGCGTCTACCGTAAGAATAGGCATGGAATAGGCTGAAGATAACCCGGTCTCTATCGGCTTATCACATTTAAAAAAAGACTTTCTACATTGTGCATAAGGCTTAATTTCACTTTGACAGAAGCTTTTTTTTTAATTAATTTATCCCACTTGGAATAGCCGACGGAATTGACATTCATGCAGCCATTCGTAGACTTATTTAAAATTACTGGAGCGAAATTTAATTTTAAAATATCGAGTTTTAGTGTAAAACAGAAAGTACGATATTTTATCTATTTTTATAATAAGATTTATAAACAGACAAAATTAAACCGCCACGGGCTGCGCTCAGCGCGCTGCACAACACCAAATCGAATACGCTGTGCCGCGCTGCCGGAATGTGTCACTATATGTACGATTCGGAGCCATAGAACGTGCCGGACGTGATCCGCTAGCGCGGTCGATTTGTTTGTATTTATTGAAATGACAACATTAGGTAATGTCATGTCAATCGCTCAGTGTTTTGTAGTTTCTTTATTTATATTATAATAAAATTATGTGAAATAACTTTAATAAAAACACAATATTAGATCAGTGTTGATACGCGATATCGGTGAAATTTAATCGTACATATTATCGTCTGTCAGGTTGTAAATCTGATTATAATTCAGTGTCTAATTCATGTAAGTATAAGTAACATATTGTTTTGATACTGATATCAGTGAAACGATAAATATGCTGCAGTCTTATGGACCGAATTACTGCACGTAAGTACTAGTTTTCAAGAATATAACCTAGTATAACTACTAAGAAATGGGGTATGATTTTTGCTTGCTTTTTTTCGTCCGGCTTTACCTGTAAAAAAATTCACGCCTCGCCACTGTTAGACAGGATCAGCAAGTACAAGTAAATACTCAACAAGCATATCAAGTATGTAAGTATGTAAATACTTGATATGATTAACTAAATTAATTTTATAAAAAAAAACCACCTCGCATACGTCGGATCACGGAAGGTGGTTCGACGCTTATATTATGTGGACATGTGTAAACGTCGTTCCGTGGCAATTAAACTCATTGTTTTATTGACTGTTATTCCTATAGATGGGCATCAAATTTCGGTAGTCTGAAAAGTGGTGCTTGTCATGTCCTACTGGAAGACAATCTGTAATAAAGTATAAAGATAAATTCACAATGCAAAGAAAATCTTCCCATGATCACGGCAATTTTTGTTGCTGGGGGCCCTCCCACCCCCTGGTGGGGGGGGGGGATTAATAATCAAAGCGCCTAAGTAGGTACAGCTGCTCCAAATTAGTTTGTACGAAGTATCGCTACCACTATACCAGTCAAAAAAAAAAAATTGTGTTCAAAATTAACAAGTCTCAAACAAAAACCAGTTTCAATCGTCACAAGTGAAATTAAACTAAGTAAAGTCAATCCTGTGTTATCCCCTGACAATTCTGGTGGTTTTTTTTTAGTGCCAGGCTAACATGTTTTTACTACGAAATTTTATGTTATTCAGATTTATAATGTCATGTTCTTTTACTTCCATGCTCAAACGCAGGCCAAGCCAGCATTCGTGAGTATTAGGCACCATTGGCACCGATTAGCATGATACGCAACTTTAAAATTATTAATCAGCTCTTTTATTTAAAACGTTTGATTGATAAAATATAACTCTTTGCATGGTCGCTACTTAGGACTGATCTTGGTGTTTATTGAATTACTTCTTGTAACTTAAGATATAAAGATATTTAATTTGCTACTCATTCTGTACCTCGCAAATTACTGTATTAATGCGTCACTTTTGTTTTGTCAGAGTTTGTTGCACAAAAGAAGAATAAATTATGGCTGTCCAAAGTTCTCGCGTCGCTATTATTCGACATTCTTAAGTTACTGTGCTAGAAACTTACCTATTATTAGGCCGACGTAGTTGTCTGTGCGGTTTGCTGTTATGTATCAACGATCGGCTATGATTAGTTATATTTGGTATTGATTTGTTCATTATTTATGCCCGTTTAGGCCCGTGGCATTTTGCCAGTCCTGCTGCCCTATAGTTAAGCCACTGTTAATTACTAGGTATAATTACACGCTAGATAGACTGAACATGCTGAAATAAGAAATTTGTAATGTATTTATGGTTCGTAGCATGGCATTGGATCTGTTTTTTGTATATGTTTGTTATGTATGCCATAAAATTTAGAGCAATACAACAAATTCGTCAATGCAGGGCATCGCAACAGATTTGGTGGTCCAAGTGGTATTGATAGCGGAGTCCATGCGTCTTCAGGCCATGATGGGCACCTACGGCATTCAGACCCAGACGCCGCATGAAGTCGAACCAGTTCAGGTAATTATATTAAATATTTTGTAGGGTAATTAAAAAAAAGTTGATTAGCTACACAACTTGATAATAAAGTAATCGCAGCATCATTTAGTGAATGCTAATCAAACACAAATGATAGACAGTTAGGCGGCTGTTTTTCTTAAAGTGGTCAATCACTGGTGCATGGAAAATAACTGGATAGTTTACCCTATGTATGTCACTTGTCCATAAGACAAAATTATGATTTTAGCTCGTTTTTATTTGACACCGTAGGTTTGCAGTTCGACGCAACTCGTGCACGTCTACCGGCAGTTAGGAGTTTGTCCAAAGTTGAAGTTGACTGGACGCCCGATTCGACCTGTTGGGTCGTTGGGAACTAGCAAGGTAAGATTATGTAGCGTAGCTCTAACTCGGTAGATGGTTACCTATCAAAATTTAGAAATATTTTTTTCCGAATATTTAAAATCCCGAATGCTTCATTTATCCGAATGCATTTTTTTCTGAAACTGTAAATATTTCAGGACTTTTATAAAACAACCCTAACCTAACCTAAAGGGTTCTACACGATGGTCCTGAAGTAAATCCTGAAATATTTACAGTTTCAGAAAAAAATGCTTTCGGACAAATGAATTTTTCGGGATTCTAAACCTTCGGAAATAAAATTTTCTAAACATCGATAGGTTTCCTCGGTGGATACTTAACTTATTGCTTACATCTAGAAATGGTTTGCTATCCATTCTTGAGATTGACATATTTTAAGCATTTTGGTGTGTCCAAGAGTGGTTTTTGATATTTTTCAGATTTACAGGGTGTGCGGAATGACAGTTCTCTGCTATCCGCTTATATTCGAAGTGTCAGAGTTTTATTTGTACCGGGACATGGCGCTGCTCATCGATGACATAAAGACTGAACTACAATTTGTTGGAAAGTAAGAATTTTACTTGTATCACAAAGACAATCAAAATGTTTTTTTGTTCCAATTATAGAACATTGAGAATTAACTAAGTACAAAAATACCACTATATTGTCACACGTCAATTTGTGCCAATGACAAAGGGAGGAAACGGGCCGTCATCCACTTACGAGGGGCGTTCAATATAAAGTGAGAATGAGATGCAAACTCTTTTAATATTACGAAATTAAATACTGGCCGGTAAAGCTAATCTATCTAGCTGATTGCTATGAAAAAAAAAAAACTAACTGTCTTTTGTTTAAAAAAATATACGGTAATTTCTTTGCAGTGCTATTGAGTGCGTTAGCGAAAATGGAGAAAATTGAACTGCGCGCCGTTATCAACTACTTGTATTTGAAAAATTTTTCTACGGACCAAGTCAATTTGGATTTGCGGGACACTTTAGGGTCTAATGCTCCTCCGTATTCGACAGTCGCACGTTGGTGCGCCGAATTTAGACGTGAAAGAACATCGACAATGGACGACCCCCGCTCCGGACGCCCTACTACAGCAGTAACTGAAGAAATTGTGAAAAAAGTCGAAAACTCAGTTTTGGCGGATCGTCGTGTCACAGTTCGTTTTATTGCTGAAAATGTAAAGATTTCAACGGGGAGCGTGCATAATATTTTACATGAACGCTTGGGTATGAAAAAGGTATCTGCGCGTTGGGTACCAAGAATGCTTACTGACACGCAAAAACAAACTAGACTAGAGATTTGTCAAGAAGCTTTGAACCTGATGCAGCAAGACCGGGAACTTTTTTTGGCGCGATTTATAACAATGGACGAAACATGGCTCCATCATTACGACCCTGAAACGAAACTGCAGTCTATGACATGGAAAAGGCCATCATCTCCAACTCCGAAGAAATTCAAGGTGAGCCCATCTGCCGGTAAGGTCATGGGCTCTGTTTTTTGGGATGGTAAAGGGGTATTAATGATTGAGTATCTCGAGCATGGAGCCACTATTACGGGCACTTTATACGCCAAGCAAATAGCAACATTGCACAATGAGATCCGCGAAAAACGGCGAGGTAAACTCTCGAAAGTTGTGCTGTTCCACCAGGACAATGCCCCGGCACACAAGTCCGCCGTTGCAATGGCTGCAATACGTGATGCTGGGTTCGATATCCTTAAGCATCCTCCGTATTCACCAGATCTCGCTCCCAGTGATTTCTACCTATTTCCGAGATTGAAACAATACCTGAGAGGCCAGAAATTTGAAGACGACGACGCGGTAGTCGCTGCAGTACAAGATTTTTAAGTGCTCAAGATGAGACCTTTTTTAAAAATGGAATTTTAAGTTTAGAAAAAAGATATACTATGTGTATTATGCTAAAAGGTGACTATGTCGAAAAATAAAATGACATTTAGTAAAAGTTGTTTATAACATACTCATTCTCACTTTTTATTGAACGCCCCTAGTAGCTACAGCGTCTTGTAGCGCAATGAGCGGCAGTCAGGCCCCTCTTTCCCACTGGGCACTATAGGCACGTGCCCAGTGCCCCAGGGATGATGGGGCATCCTAGTGACTATAAAAAATTACAGTTTAATGCACGTAGATTACATTTCTTAGTCACAGCTCCTGGGGCCCCTTTTCAACCGACGAAAACAAAAGGAGGAGGTTCTCAATTCGACGTGTATATATTTTTTTTTATGTATGATCACGCGTAACTTTTTACAGAGTAGTCCGATTTTGATGATTCTTTTTTATTGAAAAGCGTATACCCCGAGGGTGGTCCCATTTAAAATTGGAAACAATATTCCTACCCTAAGGGTAGGAAAACAGGGGATGATTGACTGACTTTTTACAGAGTAGTCTGATTTTCATAATTATTTTTTATTGGATAGATAGGGTATACCTTGAAGTTGGTATTATAAATTTGGAAAAAAAATTACCCCAAGGATGGAAAAAAAGTATAAAATAAAAACTAATTAACAAAAAATTAAACCGCCGGAAAAACTGAAAAGCAAAAAATAATACCTTTTTTGTTTGACCTTAATCTAGGCACCAGTTTGAAGTCGGTGCCTCAGCACGAGCCAGGAGGAGTGATAGAAGCCAATCAGGTAGACGATTATAGGTCCACTCCTCCTGGCTAAGTGCTGAGGCACCGACTTCAAACTGGTACCTAGATTAAGGTCAAACAAAAAAGGTATTATTTTTTGCTTTTCAGTTTTTTCGGCGGTTTAATTTTTTGTTAAAAAGTGCCCAGGGCCCCTAATAAGTTAAAGACGGCCCTTGCGGCATTTTGTCAGTGTGTGTGTGGCAGGTACTGGCGGCTGTCGGGGCGGCCGACGGTGTGCCTGCTGGTGCGCGAGGAGCACATGCGCGACCCGCACTTCAAGCAGATGCTGGACCTGTTCGCCATGCTCAAGAAGGGCCACTGCGACGGCGTCAAGGTGCGCCTCGGCCGCCTGCAGAACCTCATCTCCAGCTCCTGCATGGGTGAGACTGACACATCCTCCAATTAACCGATAAACTGGAAATTACATTGTATTTGTTCGAAGAAAATGATCAGTCGACTGTGGCGCACTCTGGTTGGCCGGCCCAATGTCAAACAGCACTCGTTAGAGTTAAGCTATACTTCGTTTTTTTTTTAGCATTAGAAATAGGGTAAATAATCTTGACGAGTCTTTTTATAGAAAAACGTTTAAAAAAAACACTGACTATTACTTATGAAACCAGAGAATGTAAATTACCATATCCTACCTTATCCTTGCTAATTTTTAAATATTTGCTCTGAATTATTTGTCAAAAGTGTTTTTCAATAAAAAGACACGTCAATATCGCTTACCTTCTTTCTAATACTAAAAAAAGAAGTATGTTGTAGACCAGCGGTCGGAAACGCGCGGCCTATGTATCTCCTTGCGGCCCGCGACTGTTTTGTAAAACTACAATAGATAACCTAGGTAGATATCTATTAGGTACAGAATTATCTTACGACTAGCTTTTGCCCGCGACTCCGTCCGCGTGGAATTAGTAATTTGGGCAGCTTATTTTTTTATCCAATTTGCTTTTTCATCAATTACTTATGGCTCTCCTTAGATCCTTCCGGAAGAAGTGAAACTTCATAATAAACCAACCCGCTCCCAATCCGCCCCCAACCCGCTCCTAACCCGCCCCCAACCCGCCCCCAACTCGCTCTCAACCCGCCCCCAACCCGCTCCCAACTCGCCCCCCCACCCACTCCCAACCCGCTCTCAACCCGGTCCCAACTCGCTCTCAACCCGCCCCCAACCCGTCCCCAACCCGCCCCAACCCGCTCCCAACCCGCCCCCAACCCGCTCCCAACCCGCCCCCAACCCGCCCCCAACAAGCTCCCAACTCGCTCTCACCCCGCCCCCAACCCACTCCTAACCCACCCCCCGCCCACTCCCAACCCGCCCTATCTAACTGGGCTATCTAACACTGAAAGAATTTTTCAAATCGGAGCAGTAGATCCCGAGATATAGAAGTTTTACTTCAAAAACCCCAGATTTGGAAACATTCTTCCGCTCCGCTCCGCTCCTATTGGTGTTAGAGTGATGATATATAGCCTATTGCCTTCCTCGATAAATGGGCTATCTAACACTGAAAGAATTTTTCAAATCGGAGCAGTAGTTCCTGAGATTAGCGCCTATAGAAGTTTTACTTCAAAAACACACATTTTGAAACATTCTTCCGCTCCGCTCCGCTCCTATTGGTGTTAGCGTGATAATATACACCGTGAAATTTTAATGGTTGTTTTCCCGAAACGAGGTGATTTAGTTTCGATTGTACAATCGATTTATAATTACCTACTATTTTGACTAGAGTCAAAAATCCAATTGTGAAAAACGAAAGTCGAAAATGACCGCAAACCAACAGTAACGCTTCGTTGGTACAAGTAGCGTACGATCGTGCGATAGGTTAGGTACCAACGAAGCGTTACTATTGGTTTGCGGTCATTTTCGACTTTCGTTTTTCACAATTGGATTTTTGACTCTAGTCAAAATAGTAATTATAAATCGATTGTACAATCGATACTAAATCACCTCGTTTCGGGAAAACAACCATTTAAATTTCACGGTGTATAGCCTATAGCCTTCCTCGATAAATGGGCTATCTAACACTGAAAGAATTTTTCAAATCGGAGCAGTAGTTCCTGAGATTAGCGCGTTCAAACAAACAAACAAACAAACAAACAAACAAACAAACAAACTCTTCAGCTTTATATATTATAAAGTATAGATTGCGGCCCGCCTTTATCTATTTTTTTCACTATGTGGCCCATGTCTGCCAAAAGGTTGCCGACCCCTGTTGTAGACGAAGCCAGTTTCACTGCCAGCCAACGCTGTCTTGTTTAAACAGTTTTTCAAGACAAGCCAGCCCTTACTGCCAGCACACCACAAAAACAAAACACAAAATTGGACCTTCTTCCCCAGAGCATTTGGACTTCATGAGCCAAGGGGAGTTTCCCTCGGAAATGTTCACGCAGTTCAAGCAACTAGAGCACGAGTACATCGGCTACCAGTCCCTGACGGACGTGCCCCGGACACTCACGTACCGCGAAGAGAATCTCTGCTTCGATTCATACAAGAACCGGTCCACGCCGGACGTCGTCGCTGCACTGAGGGGCACTGACAATATCTTCGCGCAGAGCCAGCTGTGGGGCATTCTGAAGGAACGAGAAGGACCAATGTATGAGGTGACTAAGATTGACACAACGCTATTTTCTATTTTTCATCACACTTGCTCGTCAATGGTGTTATTTCATGCCTGTATACTAAATGACAATGGCCTAAATTGTTCTTAAGGGAGTTTTGGATTTACGTACAGTTTTTCTTCCCAAGGGAGTTCTAACTTTAGTTTTAAAATTTGCAAACAAGTTAGTTGGTATGTCATTTCAGACTAAGGAGGTTTCAAGCCAGCCAACGTTTTATTCATAATATGTTTAAAACTTAGCTATAACTCAATTTTACTACACAAAACTTATCTACGCTTTATAAAACTTCGTTATTTTTATATTTTAAATTTATTTTGACCGTATATGTGTATATGGGGGTTTTTAGAAAAAAATGTACCCGTTTTGCCTTAATTATCCTTAATTTTCCATACAAAATTTATTAGTCAGTTTTGTGACGGTCTATACAACATGTATGGTTAAATGTGTCACAAAACTGACAGTTAAAAGACACTTTTTTATTGCTTAAATCGATAGTGCGTGATTCTGAGTAGAAATAATCCAAAATTTGTTAGGTTTTAAAAAAAAGTACAGGGTACACTTTTTCCTGAAAATCCCCATGTATGTGTGTGTGTGTGTGTGTGTCTGTCTGTGGCATCATAGCTCTTAAACGGGTGAACCGATTTGGATGTGGTTTTTTTATTTGGAAGCAGGTTTCTTGGCTATGGTTCTTGGACATGTTTCATCAAAATTGGTTCAGCCGTTTCAAAGTTATCAGCTCTTTTGCTAGCTGCGGAAGGGATCAGACGTATAATAGGAATTTACTCTATTTTCAAACATTTATGACCTAATTGTGTTGGGGGTTTTAATTTTTAAAATTTATAGTTATTGTTATAATTGTCTCGTTATAGGTGAACGGTACGACGGCCCTGGAGGCTCTGAAGAGCCTGTACCACAGCGCGGGCGTGCTGCGGCACTGGCGCGCCGTGCGCTACTGCTCCTCGTTGCTCAACCACACTGTGGACTCCATCAGCCCCTTCATCACCACCGTGCTCGTCAACGGGAAGCAGGTGACTCCTCCCACCCCGAACGATCTAGACACGGCAGATATGCTGTGTTGTTCCCACTATCCCACTGTGGCTTACCTTATTATACCGGGTTGTGTGTCCCAAAACGATAACTTGGTACCGGGCGAGAGGCCAAGTTATAAATACAGTTCTGGCAAAAATAAGAAAAGAAATCCATGTCACTTAGTTAAGATATAACAGATTTATTTTTTCTTATTTTTTCCAGAACTTATTTATAATTTATCGTTGAGTTTTAGAACACCTGAATAAACTCAACTTTTTGTTGTTTAATAAACGTTGACTTTATCTGATACCGTTTGTAGATATTCATATTTTTTGTAGGTACAGTCAAGGGCAAAAATATGTATACACTTTAGTACCTTGTCTATTTTCGTCATATTTGAACTGCCATATATGAACTGTCACAGTGGTTAAAGTGACAAGGTACTAAAGTGTATACATATTTTTGCCCTTGACTGTACAGTCAAGGACTTTAATCCATGAGATCATGAGCCACCATGGAACCTTTTCAAAGGAAAAGTCATTACGATTTTCCTTGTTAAGTAATGCGATGTCACTATGACGTTTACTGTGAAATGGTTCCATGGTGGCTAATGAATTAAAGTCCTTGACCGTACCTGAAGTTAAAACAGCCCCTTTCCTTTAAGGCAACAAAGAAAGACATCGCAATTGCAGCATCGACTTTCCGTAAACCAATCAAAAGCACCACGATTTAAATTCCAAGAATCTATAGGTAACAGCCTGAAAAGTGACAAATATTTTTTCTTCTAGCTGACAGTCGGTGTGATTGGACAAAAAGAGACCGTGTTCGACAAGCCGATGACTCCGGGTGAAATTCAGTCCGTGATGTATTCCACCATCCAGCCGTACGACATCATCGGAGCTGTACTACAACAGGTTTTGTTGCAAACTTTACTGATCTCTGTTACATTCTGATAGAAGGGTCATTTTACGACAATTTATGTGACACTCGGAATGATACTCTTCAAAAAGAAAAGTCGATAATGTTTTATTTATGAAGATTTGCATACTGTCACAGGGCTCATCTAATAGGGATGTTGACACCATTAAAAAAAAATTTTAAGACACAACTCCAGTAAAAAAACGCTTTATTTCAGCCCTGAAAGTCAGATTAATTTTCGATTAAATGCAAAATTAGATTTTTTGTTGCTTTAAAACAAATAAATGGTTAGTTGATTGAGTATGCGAACAATGACGTCATATGTCGCTATTATCATTCAAACTCTATGGGAGATTGTGTTTTGACAGCTCATAAAAAGAACGTCAGTTGATTGGTGGTGTCAACATCCCCATTACTCTACCATAATAGACGGTAATACCCATTGATGATTACATTCTGTTTGTTCAGCTTTGAACTCAAACTCATAAAATCGTTCCTCAGACAGTTGCTTCGTGTTCGTGAGGCAGCTCTTTCAGTTAGTACAGCCGAACCATTTGATTTCTAACCCATCGTAGAACGTTTTCACAGTATGCGTCATAATGATTTTCCTTATACTGTTTTCAACTTTCGTGAATTTCACTCATACATAACTATTACACTAAACGGGACTTATCACGCAAACAATATTTACCTCGACGTTTCGGCCACATTTCAGCAACCGTGGTCACGGTTTGAATAATAGTGATTTTCCTTGTCAAGCAATGCGATGTCACTATGACATTTTCTACTATCGCTATCTCAACAACACTAAGTAGCCAATAGTCAACGCAAAACAACAGTACATTGTGCATCTAGGGCCGTAAGTAGGGGATTACTAACGAGAGTCTACTAGAAGCCCGACGCCGAAGGCGGAGGGCTTTTAATGACTCGAGTTTGTAATCCCCTTACTGCCCGTGATACACACAATGATGTGATGAAAACATCACATTGCGAGGAAAAAAAAATCCAAAAATAAAATTATTTTGTCTTTAAACACTTATAATGGCTACCCGCTAATACAGATTGCCACTTTTTTCGAGTCATCTACCATAGATAATGTAAGCTGTGTTTAGTTTAGAATTCGAATGGTCATACGGCCTGATTCTGCCAACATGTCAAAAAATATTTACTAGAATTATTGCAAAACTATTTGCTATAAATTTAAAATATAAAAATAACTAATTTTCATGAAGCGTAGATAAGTTTTAAAATTGGGTATTGTGTTGTAAAATTGGGTTTTAGCTAAGTTTTAAAGATATAAATAAAACGTTGGCTGACTTGAAGCCTCTTTAGTCTGAAATGACTTGTTTGCAAATTTTAAAACTAAAGTTAGAACTCCCTTGGGTAGAAAAACTGTACGTAAATCCATAACTCCCTTAAGAACAATTTAGGCCATTGTCATTTAGTATACAGGCATGGAATAACACCATTGACGAGTTGTAAGTGTGATGAAAAATAAATGAATACTGACAATAAATCTGTTTGACCTTTCTAAATGCGGTCCGTTACAGGAGATAGTGTTGTACTGCGGGCGGCTGATCGGCACGAGCCCGGAGATGTTCCGCGGCATCCTGAAGATCCGCGTGGGCTGGGTGCTGGAGGCCATCCGCACGTACGTGGCGCTGTTCCCGCGCGAGGCCCGCGCCGGCGCGCCGCTCGAGAGCCTGTCGCCCTACCGGCTGCGCTCGCTGCTGCAGCGCGTGCTGTCCGTCTCCGACTGGGCCGACGACCAGGGGTAAGGACCACGAGCCGAATTATACCAGGGGTTTCTTAGGCAAGAAACCGGTTGTCTGTAAAGTCGGTTTACGGACGATAGTTTAACGTGACAACGTCATAAAAAAACAATCAAACCCGCACCCCCCCCCCTCTCCCCCGCATTGAAAATTACCCGAGCGCTAGTATTAAGATTGTAGGTATTATGTAACATTGCAACTGGCATTCACTGCTCTGTAGGTACATGTAAAGTTACGTAACGTTACATGTATATACGTTACATTGCGTCATTCTTTTTCGTGTATGCAGCCGGCTTTCATCGATTTATTAGACGTTGTCACGTCAAAATGATTCGACGCGTTCAATCTTGATGAGCACAGCAAAAAGTAACAACAGGGTTTTTCCGAACCGGTGGTAGATTCTTCGACGTTCATAGGAGCATCAATTGATGCCTAAATTGAATAAAGAATTGACTTTTTTGACTTTTAACACTAGACAAGTTGTTTAATTTTATTTTGTTTAACACAATTTGTTTAATTTTATTTTATACAATCACGCCTCCTTCCTACTAAAATGCTAGGCAGAAACTATTTTGTTTTTACAAGACTACGGCAAAGCCAAAAGGAAGTGTAATGATTTTAACAGTCTATTTACCTCCTGACTCTGACATACTTCTTTCTTTCTTTCGCTTCCACAACACTCATAAGAGCATACATGCTCGCCGGTTTCGGATACTCTTGACCTTTCTTCAAGACATCCTCAATCTGATCTTCTTGTTTCATAAATATATTCTTTTGTCACAGATTGACACCGTTGCAACGGCGTCAACTCGAGGGTTGTCTCTGCCGCGTCCCGAAACATTTTTACATTCAAGTATGGGATATACTGTTGCGAACGCCTAAAGGGATAATAATCCATGTAAGTATTGGCTGTCTCACCGGATACCAATTAAACGAGTATATCACCGACTATACGAGTATAACACCAACGGCGTACGCCCCGCGCCTCTGTGCGTGGAAAGCTTAACACATCCACGAACACTTAAATGTTAGGATGTCACACAATTTGGGCTCTAAAATTTGTATGAATATCCTAGAACTGCTATAACAGTTTCGTCAGATTTTGATCGTGGTAAATCATTACATGTGACGTGACGACTGAACGACCGTTCATGTAAAAACAAACGCTATAGCATTTGTGTGCGTAAATTGAGGGGTACCCGGGGGCAATGCGAAAACCATTCTATATGAAGGTAAGTGCTCCCAAGTTTTGTACGTTGTGTGCTATAATTTACTATGGCACAGCGCATTCTCTGACATCTGTGACCAAGAAAGAGGGAATTCCAATGCTATAGATTTCAAATTTGAATGCTATATGTATAATATTTATTGTTATATGATTTTTTATTGTTATTAATATTTTTTCTGTACTTTTTGGTGATCAATAAAGAATATTTGTATTGTATTGTATTGTATAATGTCCGCCCGTCAACGTGTTAACAAATCCGTCTGGAATCTCTTGCAAAGGCGCGTACAGATTATGCGCGGCAATCACTCGAACAGTGGATCGCGCGGCGGCCGCGCGCAATGGAGACGGGGTTTCCGCGCGTGGCAGCTCGAACATTGCCGCGCTCGAACGTGCCGCGCGGCGATCCGAGCGCTGTCGGTTTTTGAGCCCGCATCAAAGATGCTTCAGTCACTGGCGCGCGCGCAGTTTGGACGGTTGTGTGGGGTTTGGACGGTTGGGACGGACGCGCTGATCGAGCTGGATCGCTTGCCTCGCGCAGCCGCCGCGCTCTACCTAAATTCTATAATTAAAAAATTGTGAATTTAAAATTGTGATAATAGTGAAGACATAGGTACTTATTAATTTTATTGTGTAATTAATTTGCATGTTGACTCGTCGATTGAATACTGGTTCTAAATAATAGCATTTTAAGATCTGTGTGTAAGTACTTACGGTTACCTATCAAAATTTAGAATTATTTTTTTCTGAATATTTAAAATCCTGAATGCTTCATTTATCCGAATGCATTTTTTTCTGAAACTAAATATTTCAGGATTTTTATAAAACAACCCTAACCTAACCTAAAGGGTTCTACACGATGGTCCTGAAATAAATCCTGAATAGTGAAGACATAGGTACTTATTAATTTTATTGTGTAATTAATTTGCATGTTGACTCGTCGACTGAATACTGGTTCTAAATAATAGCATTTTAAGATCTGTGTGTAAGTACTTACGGTTACCTATCAAAATTTAGAATTATTTTTTTCCGAATATTTAAAATCCTGAATGCTTCATTTATCCGAATGCATTTTTTTCTGAAACTAAATATTTCAGGATTTTTATAAAACAACCCTAACCTAACCTAAAGGGTTCTACACGATGGTCCTGAAATAAATCCTGAATAGTGAAGACATAGGTACTTATTAATTTTATTGTGTAATTAATTTGCATGTTGACTCGTCGACTGAATACTGGTTCTAAATAATAGCATTTTAAGATCTGTGTGTAAGTACTTACGGTTACCTATCAAAATTTAGAATTATTTTTTTCCGAATATTTAAAATCCCGAATGCTTCATTTATCCGAATGCATTTTTTTCTGAAACTAAATATTTCAGGATTTTTATAAAACAACCCTAACCTAACCTAAAGGGTTCTACACGATGGTCCTGAAATAAATCCTGAAATATTTACAGTTTCAGAAAAAAATGCTTTCGGACAAATGAAGTTTTCGGGATTCTAAACCTTCGGAAATAAAATTTTCTAAACATCGATAGGTTCCCGTACTTACGTATTCTGGGCAAATAACATTTCTTTCTTTCTTTCCATCGTACATTTTCCGCGCGAGCCAATGTTCATGCGCATAATCTTTACACACCTTAAGAAAGTGTTGTGTTCAGGGGCAGTCGATCCCGGCGACGCCGACGCTGGTGAACATGTCGCGGTCGGAGCTGTCGTTCGCGCTGGTGGTGGAGGGCGCGCTGGTGCGCGCGCAGTCGGCCGCGCGCCGCCAGCTGTGCGTGGAGCTGCTGTGCGTGGTGGCCACCATCCTGCGCCGCAACCCCGAGCTGTGCCTGCAGCAGCCGCTCGACCTCGACCGGCTGCTGCACGACGCGCACTACACCTACGCTAAGGTACGCTCTGTCTCACTACACATGCGCTAAGGTACACTCTGTCTCACTAAATATACGCTAAGGTACACTCTCTGTCACTACATATTCGCGAAGGTACACTCTGTCTCACTACACACCGCTAAGTTACTCTCTTTATCACTACAAATACGCTATGGTACACTCTGTCTCACTACACATTTGCCAAGGTACACTCTATCTCATTAGACATTCGTCAAGTTACCGGGATGACTTTGAACTGCGGGGCGACTTTAAAAAGTAGTTAAAATTTTAAATATTTTGGCGCATTTTTAAATTTTACATTTGCTATTCCTTGTCGATGTCTTTATCGATCTTCTTTTTGTCTACGTGTCAACCATTTACTTCATATGGACAATGTCTTTATAGCGAATTTGAAACTATGAAAGCTGCCCCAATTTGTGCAAAGGCACCCCGGTTTACAGTACACTCTGTCTCACTACACCTACGCCAAGGTACACTCTGTCTCACTACACATACACTAAGGTACACTCTTATGATGTCACTATACATTCGCCAAGATACACTCTGTCTCACTACACACTCATTTCCTGTTTAGGTACTCGTTACAATACGTTTACTTTTAGTTTACCACTGACAGATTGCTTACCTTCATTTCATTTCCAACTTTAACACCAACACCATACAAATAAAGTAGTTATTACAAAATCTGCAAACGTGGGTAACAGTGTTCTAAAATTGGCTTTATTTGTAGGTCGTTAAAGTTGAATATGAAATGAAGGCAAACCATCTGTCAGTGGTAAACTTTATGTAATTTTACTGTACTGTTGGTTTTGTTGTACGACTAACAAAAAGTACGTTTGGTGGTGCAGGACAGCGGCGTGAGCGATACGAACGAGCCCCTGGCGTCGGCATCGCCGGCGGTGAGCGTGGGCTACCTGGCGCGCGCCGTCGTCAACAGCGTGCTGCAGGCCGCCGCCGCGCCCGACCTCGCGCCCGCCGCTCACGACTCCTGCCTCGTCGCATAGCCTCCTAGCGGAGTGCTGTCGCCTCCAATAAGTGTGTCCCAGCGGGAAACTCCACGAGTTACCTGCTTCGAGAAACATGGCGTGGCACGCCACCGGATGGCTGGCCGATCGAGTAGGCATGTCCCATTTATCCGATAGAACTGTGAAATCGTGAAGTAACAGAGTTCAAAATAGTACCAAATATATTATTTCTATAGAACAAATAAATGGTACCTACCCTATTGAGGTTACCTAAAAACGTAAACCTGAGACTATATTATCTAACGCGAGAGCACTCGCGATCTTATCCGAATAGACACTATGCCCTCTGTTTACTTGTTCATGGCGGTTCTCTACGAATCATCCTTGGTGGTAGGTTCTTCTGAGAGATAGCAATAATTACGGCTCTACTATTTGTGATATTTTTTTAAGGCGACTGCATAATTTGATTCAAATGTGCACCCAAGTTTTGTAGAATATTATGAATTATTCTTATTTTTTCCAAATTAGGTAATGAATGATTGAAAGACAAATATTTTAGGTGATATTAATTGTTTAAATATCATAGTTTTATTTTTGATTTCTTTACAGATTTTAAGTGCCATTGTATTGAAACCTTGTTAGACAGGTAGTTTATAATACACAAAAAAGAATTAAAAAAATATGTCCATGAAAAACTTACTTTTTGATAACTTTATTTTTTTTTAGCCGTGTCTGTCAAACCAACCTTTTCCTGAATACTATTTCGATTATTATTGAGACTAGTTAATTGAATGTATGTGTTAAGTATAACATATGCCATATTTATTTGTTAAGATCAATAAATGTCATGTATTTTTATATTACTTATTTTTCCATTACCTTAGATACTATAAGACATATGTATAATGAAATGACACATCCCTTTTTATTTTTATCAAGTTTAATTTTACAAAAAACAATCTCAATCTTGTTACCATCCACATACCACTGGCTTTACTCAAACAAGACTTTGTTCACACCATTGCATTCAATTCTACTATTTCAATAAATTAAGTCTGCAATTATGGCTACTAAAGTCCATTATACACTTTGTTATTTGGTGATTGCTGAAGTATCTTCCGAAGAGCTGAAACAAAATAAATACCTTTTTTAAAAATTGCCTTTGTTTTGTTAAAAAATTAGAAAATAGACCACTGGAAGGCTACATACAATTACTTGAAACGGCAGTTCAAGCACATATAAATAAATATATTAACAAGCATATTTGCAGCTGCCGCATGAACAAGTAAATTAATTTTAATTGATAAACATGTAAAATTTTTGCAAAATTGTATGAAAATCGCCGCTGATCTGATATCACTGATGTTCCTTTTAAACTGGTCAATTAAATAAAAAAGGAATGGAACTCTTGTCTGATCAAGTCGCCTGTCTGAGCATACACACTACATACCTTCTTTTTCCTGATCACTGAAGTCTTGTTTGGGGAAGTCAATGTCGAAGGTGATATACAGGTTCCCATGTAAGTTATTGTTTTCGAAGTTTGGCATGCCCTCTCCCTTCTTGCGCACGCGCGCGCCCGCCCACGTCACCTTGTCGCGCGTCACGGACACCGCGTGCCCGTCCAAGTGCTTCAACTCCAGCGTGAACCCGGTTAGAGCATCCTGGAACAATGTTAGATGGTAAGTTAACACATTCAGTGCCAGTGACAAAATGTCTGTAATCAAAAAATTCTTACTCCTATGCCAGTGACACGCATGCAGTCAAAAGAATTCGTACTCCTATGCCAGTGGCATTCATTCGTGACTACGATAATTTAGGCCAACATAGCATAAGGGCTTAGCGGAATGTTCCTGGAGCCGAATGTGTTAAGTAACAAACGCTTCATAATATAATAAATTTTTGTTAAAAAATCTATTTTCAATCAGAGTTCCTATGGCCACCTTCCAGCTCCATCGTCCATAGGTCAAGAATATTGAATTGTCAACGGATTTATACATGCATGCAAAGATATCTACTTCAAAATTGAGTTGAAAGATTCCAATTCCACCCAAACAAAAATACATTGCAAGTTAATAAAAATCACCATTGACTGCTGGGAGTGGCATTTATGTACACTCACTATTAAAAATAGCAAGTAAAGTAAAAAAGTTACAGTTCACAATTACATAATCATAATCATGTAGCCTTAGATAATTTAAGAATGTAGCACATATTTTTTTTATTATGAGAGGGAGGCAAACAAGCAAGGGGCCATCTGATGAGAAATGATCACCACCATCCATGAATATTGTGCACTGTAAGTATTGCTAACAACTAATGTAGGTAAACATGAAATTGTAAACAGTATGTTGTGGACCAATGTTGTACATTCGCTGTACACTTTGTCTCTATTTTCACCTGAGAAGAACCATGAGAACTTAAATTAGTGAGTTTGACCATAATTATTATGTATAGCAGCCAAATAAAATGTTTCATAATCAGCTATCCTCTGAATACAATATCGGCAGCATAACTAAAGTGTTAATCTGGCAATGGATTGGCTATGCTATGTTATGATTCTGCGTACCATACTGATATCAGGCACCTACATGAATAGAAGTAAAAAAATTGAAAATAATAGGTTAATCCTTTTAAGCACTCTTATCAAGCGAATTGCTCAAGGTGAGAATATTCACCCAATTTAAATTTGACATTTAATCAACTGTGGTTGGCAGTAAACTTGATTACGGTGGGCGAGATAAGGAATTAGCTATAAATGTGTTTTGTATTTTTCTTCAAACAATAGAATTTAGTTCTTATATGGGGATTATTTTATTTCTAATATTATTTAATATTTGTATCTATTGAAGTTAGTAAAACAATATGAGTCAAGATAAAATAATTCCTTGCAATGTCATAAACCATGTTTTTTTAAATTTCCATTTACTTCAATGTATTACTTGGAACACTCCCAGAAACCGAAAAAAAATACTTTCCTCTTTCATAATCATGATAACTAAACACTCAACTGATGGCCAATGTATATGTATGTGCAAGGCATTGTATAGTTAGCAGATTATTTTATTTCATTTTATTATTATATTATTGTTGTTAAAAATAGGGCAATTGTTTAGGGCCTACGCTAGCTGACGCGGACGCCCGCCGCGTGCGCACGCTCACGGGTCCCGCTCCGTAAAAAAGGTACCTAAAATCCGTCGCACGCGCCCGCGCCAGTTAAGCGCTGTTCATACAATTTCTTATTAGACTGGCGTCCGTTCCGGGTAATCCGCGTCAGCTAGCGTAGGCCCTTATTTAAACCTACCTGTAATGATATGGTAATGTTGGTGTAGAGATCATCCCCCTTGCGAGTGAACCGGGCATGCTTCTCTGTGTGGAGCTCAATGATGAGGTCTCCTGGCTCTCCATCCACATGTGGTTCCCCCTCACCACGAAGTCGTGACTTGTGCCCATCTGGAGCACCAACTTCCACCTAAAATGGTAAATATAAATTTGTTAAAATTTCTAAACTTTTTCCTAAAATTTTAATAGCAGAATGTGATAGGTATATCTAGAGATTTTTCTGGCACAAACAACTTGTGGTTACTGTTTGACATAATAATAACATTCATTCAATTTGGTATTCTAGTTCTATATTTTCAAACGTGTCTCATTGATATAATGCCACTTATAAGACATTGATAAACTAATTTATTTATTAATTTATTCTTATCTTAATTTATTTATATGAAGGTCGCGGGTGAGCAAAGTAATTGTTTTAGTTCATTGATAAACTAAGTATTAGAAGGAAAAGTATTTGTTTGTGCCAGAAAAATCTCTAGGTATAGTGATAAGCTTAACAGAACTTAGCTAACTGTTACAATGAAAATCAATTTAAAACAATGATAATATCTAAAATGCCACTCAAAGGAAATTTTGTAACAAACCTATGAAATAAAAAAGAAAGTTTTTATGTTTTCTACAAGGCAGTGTTGACAATATAATAAAAAAAGTTATTCACTGAAAACATACCTCAATCTCCAGCAGCCTTTCTTCATTGACAAACTTGACATTAGGGCACTCATCACAAACTGTCTGTTGCATCATCTGGAAGCGGCCAGGCCCGAGGTTACGGGTAACCATCTCTTGTCGGCAATTGCACTTGCGCGTGCCTGATGCTGGCTTGATTACCGGTTTGTTTCTGGTTATCTGTAAATTAAAATAATTAAAAAAAAGAAAATGTGACTGAAACACTGATGTCTGGTATATTTCTAAAGTATTTTATTCCCACAATAATGTGATGGATATTTAAAATAAATAAGTCTCTGTATGTTTCATAATACAGACCTCGATGAAATTGCCATTGTAAAGTTCTTCCAGTGAGACCGAAAGCTGCATGGTAATATCGGCGCCCCGCGGCGTCTCGTGCTGCTGTGGCTCGCCTCCGAAGTGGAAACCGAAGTCACCGAAGAAGCTCGCGAAGGGGTCGTTGTTGTTCATCATCCCTTCCTTCTTTAGACAGTCCTCCCCGCAGCGGTCATACAACTCGCGCTTCTCAGGGTCCGAGAGCGCTTCGTACGCCGCCCCCAAGTCTTGGAACTTATTCGACGCATTCGGGTCATCCTGATTCTTGTCCGGGTGCAGCGCCTTTGCTAATTTTCTGTAAGCTTTTTTGATTTCATTCGTGCTGGCCGAACGAGACACGCCGAGTATTTGATAAAAGTCCCGGCCTGCTAGCACTAAGACCGCAGCCGAAAATAAATAAACTAAAATCACATATGCGGAATTAGTTATCATTTTGCTACTTAGGAACTAATTTTAATAAATTCTACGAAAATTCCGTACGAAATCCGCTAAACATCGCGTTTAGTCTCGAATTTTGACGTAAAATTGACAGAAAATAATAGAGGCGTGTGAAGACAATTCGTCCACTCCCTATTGGTCGTCTAGTTTTTCGTAGCTCATAAAAAACGTATGTACTGAATAGAGTGTTGGACTATAGCTCTTCTTAGTACAACATAAGAGTTTAAATCTTCTACAAAAAATATAATTCTGCTATTAGCCAATGACGTGTAGCCTCGTTGCAAATACATTACCAGTTGGAAAAAATAAAAAAAAATGAAATTCTAGTCTCTTCGACACATACTTTTAAACACTTCTTAAACTTTTTTAATTTATTTATGTCACGGATGATTACACAATTACTTAATCTGTGGACAAACACCACCAAGGTTTTGACAAGCGGTGCAAGTCATCACATTTTCCACAAATTTTGCATTACATTACGAATTACAGAAAGAGAAACATTCTGAAATTATAGATAATATAAAGAAAAGAAATGGCTTCAGTTTTGGCACCAGAAATTCCAGCTCCAGGATTTTCATTCGAAAACTTTCAGCGGTAAGTTGTCTGAAGGATGACATTTACAATTCATTTTCATATACGAAATGCAGTTTGTTTAATATGCTTCTTATAACTTTCAGCAATGCATTTCTCGAACAAAAAGGTTTCCCGGCACCGAAGGCCACAAAGACTGGTACCACGATCGTGGGTATAATTTATGCTGACGGTGTTATTTTGGGTGCCGATACTCGAGCTACCGAGAACACGATAGTTTCGGACAAAAACTGCGAGAAGATCCATTACTTGGCAGGGAACATGTACTGTTGCGGGGCCGGGACTGCGGCGGACACTGAGATGACGACGGCGACGGTGTCGTCGCAGCTGGAGCTGCAGCGGCTGCACACGGGGCGCACGGTGCCGGTGAGCACGGCCGCCACGCTGCTCAAGCGCATGTTGTTCCGCTACCAGGGCCACATCGGCGCCGCGCTCGTACTCGGTGGTGTCGACCGCACCGGACCCCACATTTACTGCATTTACCCTCATGGATCTGTTGACAAGCTGCCCTATGCAACCATGGGTATGTATGGGTGTTTAAAACTCAACCTTATAAAATCTGGCACCTACACAAACTGCTTAGGCTGTATAGTCCACTACCAATTTTTAATAACTTGTTTGAGACAGGAGCCCCTATTTCTCATATTTCAATGTTTATGATGTGACTGGCAAATCCTAACCGTAACAGTGTAGGCACTATGTATATTTAACTTTATCAAACCTAAATAATTCTCCTTTACTTTCATGATTGGTCTAGCTCAATTATGAATATATAGTGTAAAAGCATATTTCCTTGTCAACAGGCTCAGGTTCTTTGGCAGCTATGTCCGTGTTTGAATCAGGCTGGAAACCGAAAATGAGTGAGGAAGAAGGCAAGAAGTTGGTCCGTGATGCCATTGCAGCTGGTATCTTCAATGACTTGGGGTCAGGATCCAATGTTGATCTGTGTGTCATTCGCAATACAGGGCCAGCACAGTATCTAAGAACATATGAAGAAGCTAATATTAAGGTAAGCAAAAATCAATTAAAAAATGCACAGCTGCAAAGGTGATTACAAAAAAAATAGCATATTTCAATACTCAATTAGATCATTGATTCACAAAGTATCCTGAGACCTATTGCAATTGCTATCATTGATTGAAGGGAACACATATTTTGTGTAGGTGGTTCTTGTCCACTTTTGTTAACTTAGCAATCTTACTTTATTTTATGTTTATTTGCAGGGCAAGAAGCAAGGGTCATACAGATATGCAGCTGGGACCACTGCTGTGTTGAAACAGCGTGTGATTCCATTGGCTGTGGAGTCTGTGGCAGTGCACCGTGTGCAGCCCATGGAAATGTAGCAACCTTAGCTTTCTATCTAATATTGGTTTATTGAAATAAATTTTACAACAAACATAAAGTTTATCTTTTTAACCATTTCCCACACAAGGTCACCTTACCAGTCATCTTTGCTGAAGTAGATGAAATTAGATCTAACCACTTCCGCAGCTTTAGTTTCCATTGCTAGCACTTCACTTAAATTAAGTTTCTAGCCCGAGTGACAGAGATGCCGACCGTGCAACGCAAATACACGTTAACAAGAGAAGTGCAAGTTTATAAAATACTAGCCTTCCGTCCGCAGCTTCGCCGGCGATAAATTAATTTTCCTGTAGAAAAAGGTATTTTCCCGCGGTAAAAAGTAGCCTATGTCACTCACCGCTAATGTAGCTTTCTAACGGCAAAATAATTTTTGAAATCGGTCCAGTAGTTTCGGAGCCTATTCAATGCAAACAAACAAACAAACAATCAAATCTTTTCTCTTTATAATATTAGTATAGAAAATGCATTGATAATCCTACTTACGATTTGTGGCAACTAGTTATCAAATTATCACAATGAACACGGTTTTTAAATAATAATAAAAAGAAACATTAACTGTTTTTGTCAACTTGAATAAATAAATCATTAATATCACCCGGGACGGGACTTAAATAACCACTAACATTGTTAAGATAATCAAAAAAATGTTTTTTTTGTATAAAATTTATTAAAATTGTATAAGAACACTGGACGGAATATACCTTGCATAGTTAAAATAAACAAATACAACATAACAAAATAAGCTAATAGCCACCAGATCCGTTTCAATTTTATTCTTAGTCTACATAAATCTATTCATTTACATGATTTGATCAAACTTAATGAGTATTAAAGTCGTGAAAGTACTTTATGTTAATACTGAATTCTATTCAAGAGCAACGCTGTAATTATTTAAATTATTTGCTTAAAAACTTAATATATACATTTGTGACGAGACTCGTAATGGCGTATACTGGATCTACAGTTAAACGTCAGGGACGTTATTTTATTAGGGTGTTTTAAAATTAACCCTTTTCCAGGCATAATGCATATAGCGACCACATACATCTACACAAAGATTCGACCTTGCTCCCTCCCTTTACAATATGGTAGAAAAATAATTGAATTCGTTTAAAGTATGATTCAATTTTAAATTAATCCTGCATAGGTAAACAATGCAACACAGTGATTAATTTTGCTGTAGAGTATTTAAATAGACGGGGCCTGGAAAAGGGTCAATCCAGAATATTTAATCAAAAGATTGGGAATCAAAAGTTGACTAAAATTTTACAAGTTTTTTTACCGAAGTCGGCGAATGTTTCCATATCAAAAGCGTGAAAATGTTTTGAATCACAAAATCAAATTAAGAACCATAATAGAGATGTTGAGTCAAATTTGCCCAATTATCCACCGCAATATTCCAGACTTATTTTACGACACAGCGAACATGAAGGCGAATTTATTTCTTATGTAAAATGAAATCCCAAGTGTCTTTCCATCGGAGGCTCATGAGCTCGGTTTCGGTCAGATCGCTGCTGCCATAATTGAGAACGCTGAACTTCTTAAACGTCAGCACGACGTACGCGAGCCAGACGATCACACAGATGACGAATAAGTTGGTAATCGGGCGGGTCCGCTCCCAGAGTCGGAGGGAGTAGTAAACGTGCTCGATGACGTAGGCGAGAAGGAGTATTTTGAAGACGTAGGCGGGGAGGTAATGGTGGAGGAAGAGGGTTCGGTCGAGGAAGAAGTAGGGGAGGTAGTGGAGCCAGTAGCCGAGGAAGAGCACATGTGCGGCGGTGGAGAAGCGCGCGGCGGCGCGGGGGGGCGGCGGCGGCGGCGGGGGAGGGGGGCGGCGCCGGCGCGCGCGCAACGCCCGCAGCGCCAGCAGCGCGCCGAACGCCGCCACGGCGCACGAGCCCGCGTACCACGTCACTATGTTCCCGATCAGGTGGATTTGGGCCTGTACAAAACCAACAAAACTATAACTGAATTTTATGTAATTTTTAATTCTTTTGAGAATAAAGAATCTTCAACCCGAAAAATAAGTATCAGTATGGTAGGCTTCACTTGTCTCCATTATAATAATTACTAGCTGTTGCCCGCGACTCCGTCTGCGAAGATAAAAAATAGCCTACGACCTATTCTCAGACCTATCGAGTACGGAGAAAAAAGTTTCACAAAAACGGTCACGCCGTTTCGGAGGAGTTCGATAACAAACACCGTGACACGAGATTTTTATATTAGATTAGCCATGAGTCTTTTAAGGTGCGCGGTGAACATTGTATCCAGTTTCAAACTATGCTATACTGAATGCCGATGGGGGCAAGAGGTTTTCGAATTGCGTCCACGGACCGGAAGAAGCAGTACAGGTAGGCCTCCAACAAGATGGAGTGACGACCTGGTTAAGGTTGCGGGAACGCGTTGGATGGCGCAGGACCAGTCTGTTTGGCGAACCTTGGGGAGGCCTAAGTTCAGCAGTGGACATCTTTCAGCTGAAATGATGATGATGAAGCTATGCAAATACATGAAATACAGACTCGCGAAATCTATCCAAAGAGCCACTAGTTTAACCTTTCGTATGCCGGACAGGGTCGCACACTTGTACCCGTCGCCTGTCGCAAAATGTCGCCATGTATCTGTATGTCTTGTGACTCTGGTACTGATCAGTGCTTAAGACAGTGCTTAAGGGGGTGCACTTATCAGCGCTTAGACCATTAGTTCCCAAACTTTTTTTTCTCATAGACCAGTTTCAAAATTTAGCTGGTTCCGGTGGACCCCTTCTAGCTACATTTGTACCATATTCCCAAAGCTCGACAAAAAGGTGAAGATTGGATCTAAATCTAAAGCCCGTCGAGTCTCCCGTGGACCCCTGGGGAATACATATTCAACACCCAAACCTCAAGTACAAACATTCGTATTATTCACACAAATGTCTGCCCCGACCGGGAATCGAACCCGGGACCTCAAGCTTCGTATTCAGGTTCTCTAACAACTAGGCTATCCGGTCGTCAAAAATCAATAGCTTAGACACACGAAGGGTTAAGAGCGTTTATACCTGCTGAGCTGGCAACGTTGATTTTTGTTAGTTTTTCTCTATTATTCCATAAAAATTGAATGAAAATAAAAAAAGTGATGTATACGAATTGTTCTGAGTTAATGTGTCTACTGTAATAATTATTCGTGTGACTTTTATTTTCTTTAAAAACGAACAAATTATTACCCAACGGTTTTTAAAGAAAATAAAAGTCTATCACGAATAATTATTGCAGTAGACACATTAACTTATATATTAGAACAATTTGTATACACCACATTTTTAATTTTCATTCAATTTTTATGGAATAATCGAGAAAACTAACAAAAATGCAACGTTGCTAGCTCAGCAGGTATAAACGCTCTTAAGAGGCGTCGTTGTCAAAGCTTTGGTTGTTTGTCCTCACATTGGAGTGCGGCGAGAGCCAGTAGGCGATGGAGCGCGCGAGCAGCGGCCACTCGGCGGGCTCGCTGGCGAACATGTGGCCGAGCGGCGCGTCCGCCGCGTGCGCCAGCATCTTCAGCTGCAGCTCCAAGAACTTCTCCCAGAAAGACAGCGACGTGCGCGCTGACGGGATCATCTCCGCGGACACCAGTTCGCGCTCGCGCTCGCGCCGGTCCTCGGCTGGAATTAATTTATTTATTTACCATTAGAAATAACAGATTTACGGTATTAGGCAAGCAAGGCGCCTGCTATGATAATTATACATAGGTAAAGAGTAAAACTAATTACTTCATGGACACATCACAAATGAAAAGAAAACAGTTAAAGAAAAACGAAACCCTTTCCTTGCAGTCGGGTAAAAAAAAATACAACTAAAACTTAAAAACATAATATTATGTATTTTATTTAAAATTAAGTGCCATCTGTCGGTAAATGTGAATACATAACGGTTAACATTGGTTGAAACACAGCTTTACGCGGGCCGGCCGAAAGTTTGGAGCGCACGTCAATTTTCAAGTAGGCATCAGTGGCGAGGCGTGACAATTTTTTCAGGTAAGCCCTAGCAAAAAAAAAGAACTAAAAACATTACAAACAAGTAACAGAACAGAAACTTGCTTGATGTTCAATTTACAATTACCGTTCAACCAATTATATTTCTCGTATAAAGAACTATGAAACTGTTTAAAGAGAACGACCTTGCTTATAATTTTTTTTTATATCCGGACGAGCACGACCTGGTTGACCTTGTTTATTATATTTGCAAAGGACGACTTCAAAAATCGTGTTGTTTCGTTTATTAAAAGACCAGTTAGCCAAATATTAATTTGCATTAAAGCACCCCAATTTACTTTTATTAAGCCTAGTGATCCAAAAAAATATACGATACAATGTAAATGTAACACAGCGCTAAGCTTCACTTAACAATGCTAACAACAGTCTCCCAATAACCCCCAAAGCGCGGCGTACAAGGACTCACCTTTGGTATACCGGTGCTCCTTGACATTCAGATAGTGTTCTGGTGGGCTATCTGCATATCGGCGACCTCTTCATGCTGGTGGAAGCCCAAGGCGGGCATCTTACCGCCGCACAATCGTAGCGCGGCGCCAAGGTTTACTTAAAAATGCTAACACCACTCTCCCAAAAACCTCCAAAGTGCGGCCGACAAGGACTCACCTTTGGTATACCGGTGCTCCTCCACATTCCAGATAGTGTGCTGGTGGGCTATCTGTTTGTCGGCGACCACTTCGTGCTGGTGGAAGCCCCAAGCAGGCAGCTGATCGCCGCTCCAGCGCAGGGCCGAGCTTCACTTAAGAATGCTAACAACACTCTCCCAATAACCCTCAAAGTGCGGCCGACAAGGACTCACCTTTGGTATACCGGTGCTCCTCGACATTCCAGATAGTGTCCTGGTGGGCTATCTGTTTGTCGGCGACCACTTCGTGCTGGTGGAAGCCCCAAGCAGGCAGCTGATCGCCGCTCCAGCGCAGGGCCGAGCTTCACTTAAGAATGATAACAACACTCTCCCAATAACCTCCAAAGTGCGGCCGACAAGGACTCACCTTTGGTATACCGGTGCTCCTCGACATTCCAGATAGTGTCCTGGTGGGCTATCTGTTTGTCGGCGACCACTTCGTGCTGGTGGAAGCCCCAGGCGGGCAGTTGGCGGCCGCTCCAGCGCAGCGCGGCGCCGGACGGCTGGTGCACGAGCCGCACCAGCGACCGGATGCCGTCCCATGTTGCGTCGTCGCTGTCACGGTTGATTATCTCTACGCGCCACAAGTTCTGAGACGGCATGGATACGTTGTAGTCGATGTAGCAGGATACTTCCTGAAAAGTAGTTATACGTGTTGGTATAGCTTACGTTGGTTATTACACCATTGTTTTTTAAGTTTCAGTTATTTTACGTGGTAGATATGTGTGATGCCGTTTCTGGTTAATCGAACAAATAGAGAATGTGTTCTGCCTGCCCAAGCCGGAACACAGCAAACAATGCTGTTCGTCAGCAGGATTAGCGAGTAGGATGGTGGTAGCGATCCGAATGTACCTACTTTACAAGAGGTCCTAATAGGATCGGCCTAAGAGGGTGAGCAGGGCAACCGCCCGACGCCTCGTTTTCCCAGGTGCCTCCCGCAGCAACCCCAGTAGAAACACAAAGTTATTTATCTAGGTAGACAAGCATCATCATTAATATTAAGACCGCCTATTTTCTACCTGAATTTTTATTTTTGTAATGTCACTGTACTGTTTTTGGTGATCAATAAAGAATATTTGTATTGTATTGTAATATTAATTTTTCGAAGACAAAGAGCCTCGCAAAGATCTAGCACGTAGCCTCGCAATGGCTAAGGCCGCCCTGGAGTCCTAAGTCCTACCACCGGTGTTGAGGGAAGGTGTAGTTACCTGCGACTGCGGCGAGACGGGCGCGGCGACGTCGTGCGAGTTGAGCGCGCGGCTGGTGATGCCGTGCAGCAGCTGCACCGTGTCGCCGTGCCGGATGGCGTCCGGCGGCCGCGCCACCGCTAGCGACGCCACGTCCGGCCGCTTCACGATCCACCAGTTATTCACGTCCTGCACACCACATCACGACTAACGAACCAACTCTATTCATTGCAGAGTCTCACATATTTAACTAATAATAAGTAGAATAGAAACATTCCTATCGTTTGTTCTTTGCTATTGATGTCCACACTTTATTTTGGTTTTCATCTATTTTACTGAATTGCGGTACTCATCAGAGAATTGCAATTCTTTTTTAAAGTGGGATCCTAGCTTTTCGCCGAAAATATTTTTCCCTGTTTCATGTGGATGAACGATTTTTTTCTGAAACCGAAAACTGTTCAAAATACATTTCAGGACTATCCTGTAGAACCCTATATAGGTTACATTTGGTCAGTTTTATAACAATCCTTAAGAACTAGTACCTAGTTTCAAAAATAAATCGTTCGTCCGTATGAAACAGTTGCGCAATTAATCATTTGGGAAAATATTTTCGGCGAAAAATTACAGAAATTTTTGAAGGAAGTACAATCGCTATTTTTTGAACGAACTAAGTACCGTCGATTCGTTACAGAGTTAGAAAAATAAAAACGAATACTTGGCTTATCAGCCAGATAGACGTTTTGCGCGTGTTCGACACGAACCTTGAAGCTGTAACAGGTGACCTGCTGCTGGTGGCTGGAGCCGCGCGCGTCGCTGTACCGCACGGGGTACACGTGCGCATGCGAGTGCAGCCAGCAAGCGCGCCCGTGCGCGTGCCTAGCACACACACATACACATCGGTTACACGTTCATTCTGGCGTCAGTTCAGACCATCATTCTGGTTTTCTGTCATTCACAACGGATTGACGAATATTATTTAAATAACTTTCATCGGTCCGGGCCATCATTCCCTCAGTCCGAGAAGGCCACACGATAATTCTTTTGTCACTCTGACCAGAATGATGGACTGAACTCACGCCACAGAATTAACGTGCAACCGATGTTTAACCGATGTCATACACACATCACGCCTGTATCCCAAAGGAAGGCAGAGCACACGAAACGCTACACGTTTTGGGGATACTTTTAGCAATTTTAGGTTTAATGTTAGATAAAAGTGGTACATAATGGTGGTAATAATTAGTGGTGGTGGTGGTGATAGGTTGTTAGCCTATCGCCTACAATATACTTTAACTTTAACCTACATCCTTAGTCACTTCTTACAACATCCATGGAAGAAATTAATTAATTAGCTGTAATTCTAAACCAGACTCCACACGGGTACGTACGGTACGGGTAGCTGACACACACACACACACGACAATAAACAATAAAGCCAATAAGTACACATCGCAGAGCATGCGCGATGGTGTTCCTTGGCCTATGGCAGGTAACTTCAGAACAGAAGAGCGGGATCAAAATGGGGAGCAATGGGCGTGCACGCATGTACAGTACAAAAAAAACTTAAATAATAATTGATTTAGTATTTTTACTTTATACCCATGGCCACCCGTCTCGAAACAATTTATTGTAGACACTTCAAAATACTTCAAAGTTATTATTCTATTACCACACATGGGACTGCATGGACATGCAATTAATATTTATTTACCTTGATGTTTCGGCCACACACTGACCTGACACAGACTTATTTATAATAATAATAATTCATTGAGACAACTGTATCATTTACGTGTTGAGGTGGAGGCCTTCTAGTAGGTAAGTAGATTACCTGTAACAGGAGACACCGTTCTTCCAAAAAAAAACCTTAATTTTCCTCAATTCTATTGCCGTGATGTCCCATGTGTGGTAATAGTTATAAGTGAAAATCACAAAAGTTTAACACATTATGTATACCTCAGAGTGATCTGTGAGCCGTGCGCGACGTGCAGCGGCTGCCCGCGCGTGATGCTCGCCAAGCCGCCCTGCAGCGAGGCTTGGAACGCGCTCGTCATCACGCTGTCGTGCGGCCCCGCCTTCGGCAGCATCGCTATGTGGGCGTAGAACACCCCCACGTATATCGTCAACGGAATCGCTACGAGAACAAAAAGCCTCCACACACTGGAGAAGACTAAACGCGCAGTTGACTTTGCCTGGCCGATTTGTTCCCAGATCTGATGGCCGACTATCGATACTGCGAGATAGTATGTGTAAAGACCAGAGTATTTAACCCTGAAAAAAACAGATTCAACAGTTTTTGATTGAGATTTTGGTTGATCAATAATCTGCATAGCATGTCAAGGATACTTACGAGACACAACACCCAAGTGAAAATGCACTGATACATAAATAAACAACAGCAGATACACCATCAGATTTAGTGTGTTTTAGAGCAAACAAAATTCCGCATAATCCAAATAAAATCTGAATGCATTCTAAAAGCATAAATCTTGATTGCGCGAGAAGACAGTTTTCTGGAAAAGAAACAGCAATACTTTGGGTATAGATAGTTTCTATTGTTAGTCTACCTACAGCATGCTGAAGCATGTTTGCACCATGGACTGAAAACTAATAGCTTCCAAGATTTTACAGTATGTATTAATACAACAGAGTAAACATCCAGCAAAACAGTAGTGTAGGTAGTAATGGGGTCTTTTCTATTAATGGCTTTTACCCTTGCTTTATTGGCAAGGTGTATTTTGTAATTAGGACTTATAACCACTTCCAGTTGATTAGCCTACTCGTTTTTGACACATTGCCATATAAGTATTGCGTTTTTACAAAGAGCTACATATTATACAGTATTTTTTTATGTATCTTGAGAAGACTGTGCTTACCAAACAGAACTAAAAGTGCAGCAAGGATGGCTGTCCAATGATATGTACACATCTCAAGCATCAAATAATAAGACGCCGGCACAAGTAAGCTGCCTGCAATAGCAGGCACTACCCGCAGTGCATTTATTGGTACATTGTCAGAGTATGGAGATCCAATCCTGTCAAATGTGAAGTTGCCATCATACCCAGCAGCTCGGCCAGCCAGGTATAACAGTTGCTTGCCAAGGGGAGGGTGTGCATCGAAGAAAAATATGCCTTTGGTATACAAAGACACATATCTTCCGTAATGCAGTTCATCAAAACTGGAAAAAGAATGCAAGCTTTGATTACATTTTGTACTTCACATTACTAAATAAGAAATTATCTCACAAAGAAACTTCCTCATCATCATTCCGGCCTATATATGTCTCACTGCAGAGCACAGGCCTCCTCTCAGAATGAGAGGGCCAAGCTAAAAACTTGGTATTGTATTAGATGTTATTTGCAAATTCAAAATCTAAAGTTAACAATTATAGTATTTTATTATGTAGCGAAAATCGGGAGCACACGCGTTTGTACGTACCTGCAGTAACTAGACTGACAATATGTGAGGGTACCCTCTTTTTCCAATAAACTACAGTATTATTAAATTCTGTACCGTTATTCGAAACCTTACAATAAAATGAGAGCAGCGCTCGTTTTCGTGCCGGAGGCGGTCATACTCGTATCTATTTCCTTTAAATCAACGTACTTTTTATTTCCTAGCAACACCAGGCAGCGTAGACAAGTTTATATATACATGTTCTACCTTCGTTCCCTCATTGGCGTCTTGATTTTCGCTAGGAGCGGTCATACTAACTGGTGAGTTATTTTTACAATAATTATAGATATATCACTTTCTGTTTCTTGATTGACTTTCTTAAATGCTTTCCGAATTTATTTCTTCCATTATAGCATTAAAATGGGAGATCAAGATCGTAATGCAGAACTACCTTCAAATAAACGGAAAGCACAATTCGATAATTCTGTTGAAAGTAATAAGCGCACGCGTTACGAAGATGCTTTAAGTAACTTAGCACTACAGGTCACAAATATACAAAATTTCCTGTCGAGTCGCTTTCCATCAACAGAAAACCCGCCGTCACCAAGTGAAACTGTAGAAATCCATGGGGACGACGGTATAGATCTAAATGTAAGCGGGGAATTATTTTCAGATCTTGAGTCAGGCCCGCGCAAACAGGAAGAAATAAATAATGTTGCGAAAATTCCTGAACAACCTTTTTCAATGACATTAGAAACAATTGCCAAAGAACCATCCGTTCCAAAGTCAGCACTAAATCATTTAGCTTCCTTAAAACAATTTCAACGATTTGAATCGTCAGATTGGGCGGAAATTCGGTATTCCGAGGTTCAAAAGAATTATGTGTCTACCCCCGGTTTCATAGAATTAGAGTCTAACGAAGAAATACAACCTTATGACGTTTTTAACAACCTTAGTCACACCGAACGGGGATTCGCAGCTATCTCCTCAGGTTTGTTAAAACAACGCGATGCTATGGAAAAGGCATTCGTACCTTTTATGTCTTGGATAGGCTCAGCCGAGGTTGTAGATACCCTAACAATACAAGGGTACCGCATCCCCTTTTATACAAAACCGATACTTCGAATGCCGTGCTTGTCCAACCATCCTCAGACTACACTGCCATCGGACGAAATGGACCTAGTAATGGATCGCTTGATAAAAATGGGGGTCTTAGAACCAATCCCATTGGCCCCCAGTTTTATTTCTCGAATGTTTCTCGTCAAGAAATCAGACGGCACACACCGTCCGATATTCAACCTAAGAAAACTAAACCAATTCGTATACGTAGGAAAATTCAAACTAATAAATTTACAAACAATTCCAAGCTTTATTCAGACTTCAGATTGGATGGCCAAAATCGATCTGTCAAACGCTTACTTCCATCTCCCGATAGCCCAGGCCCACCGGTGCTTCTTAAGGCTAATTTACAGGGGAACATTGTGGCAAATGACCTGTTTGCCTTTCGGCCTCTCGTCAGCTCCCAAAGTCTTTGCCATGCTCAGCAACTGGATAGCTCAGTTATTACGCGAGAAAAACGTCAGAGTAATTGTCTACCTGGACGATTATCTGATAGTGTCCCAGGACAGAAAAGAATTAGAATCCCATATAAATCTGGCATTAAATATACTGACTTCTCTCGGGTGGCACATAAACACCGAAAAATCCTTTCTAACACCGCAAAGAACCCTTCAATTTTTGGCCATAATGTGGAGCCCCCTTACGAACTTAAAGTGGTTACCGTCAGACAAATGTCAGACCCTCCGAAAGAAATTAGAATATTTAATAATAAGAAAGACAGCAAATTTGAATCAAATGCAGAGTCTAGTAGGATCTCTAAATTTCGCAAGCTTCTGCGTTCCGAACGGACGCCTAAATCACCGGTCTTTACAACGTTTCTGCCTACATCTTCTCAAAACCGATCACAAAAAGCAATTCCTAATACACCTCCAAGCTCAAAAGGAGCTCCAGTGGTGGTTGCAAAATCATATGAACGCATCTGTCATTCACCAATATCCGGTGTCACATCATCTGACCACAGACGCGTCCGCTCTGGGTTGGGGCGCCCAACTGAACAACCTGGCGATACAGGGATATTGGTCGCCGCGAGAAATGTTACTACATTCGAATGTAAAGGAAATGCTTGCGATTTACAAGGTTTTTCAAACACAAACAAACTTTTCTCGTACGATAGTATCAGTACAGTCAGACAACCGAACTGTGTTAGCATATCTCAAGAATCAAGGGGGAACGAAATCTCGACAACTTTCCGATCTGACGGCCAAACTTTACAAAATTTTAACGACACGGGACATTATACTGTCATTACATCACCTACCCGGTCTATACAATGTAGAAGCAGATCATCTATCACGCCAAAAGAAGATGCCAGAGTGGCATCTACTCCCCCAGTTTACTCTGATGTTTTTCAAAAAATTCGGAACTCCGGTGATAGATTTATTTGCCTCTTATCAGGCTCACGTGGTCCCACGTTACGTGAGCTTGAACGCAAGAGACCACAACGCAGAGTTTCACGATGCTCTGAGTCGAACATGGAATTATCCTCTGGCATGGGTGTTTCCACCCCCCTTCTTAATACCACGGGTTCTAAATCACCTGAATCACGCAAGGGGTCGTTACATAATAGTAGTACCCAAGTGGGAAAAAGCTTTTTGGCGCCCGGACCTCAAACAACGGGCAATAGCACCCCCATTTACCATTCAAAATTTGAACGAAGTTCTAATCGACACAGCGACAGGGCATCCCCCATCCAAAGTTCGGAACATGTCCATGGAGATTTGGAAATGTGGGGGTGGGATTCAGCATTAAAAAACTGGACCCCGGAACAGAAGAGATTTTTGAAGTCTAGTTGGCGAGAATCTACTATGAAAACATATAAACCCGTTTGGCGACGTTGGTGTCAATGGTCCCAAGATAACAGTGTTAATTCCAACAACCCACACGGCACAGACCTAGCTAGATTCTTAACAGATATTTTTCAAAAACACGATTTTTCTTACAGTACAATGGCTTTGCATAAATCCGTTGTGTCAACTTTGTGCGACCCAAATAAATCTAGACAGCTGAGTTCTCACCCACTTGTTCGGCAAGTCATGAAATCGATAGCAATCAGAAAACCAAAAAATGAAAAATCTCCGATCTGGGACATTGACATCTTATCAAACTGGCTAAGCAAGACTACAATTGCTAATATAAACAAAAGCCTTTATGAGTGCTCCAGAAGAACAGCCTGTTTATTCCTACTATGCTCAGGTAGGAGGGTACACGACTTAACATTACTCACAATAGGAAAAGAGAACTGTGAAATTAAAGATAATTCGGTCATTTTTTGGCCCGAATATGGTTCAAAAACCGACGGGCCAGACTATCGCCAACAAGGCTGGTGTTTTATAAGTAATCAAGAATCACAAGCTTTAGACCCTGTTCATTGGGTAAAGCAGTTAATTGAATTATCCAAACAACGAAGAGAAGAGAAATTGATTAAAAATCTTTTCATCAGCGTGTGTGGAGAGCCAAAACCGGCATCAAAGACTACAATCGCAAAGTGGATTAAGTCCTTGTTACAAGAAGCTGGGATTACTGCTAGTCCAGGGAGCATCAGATCAGCAGTGGCATCAAAAAAGTGGGTACTAAACTGCCCACTGGATGAAATTTTAAGAAACGGTAACTGGCGATCTTCAAACACATTTACAAAATATTATAAGAGAATTATTAGTGGAAATCCAATGCAAGAAAATTCCGTGACTAAATTATTTTCTACTTGTTAATCACTTCATTCTATCTCATTACATATATGTACTACCTAAATTAAATGTAAAACTTAAAAACTACATATAATCATAACTATCATAAGGCTACAATGAATGTGGTAACTATCTATGTGTTAAATAAATTATACTGTATTACAAACATTATTATTTTTTAATGAGAAACTCCTTAACACATATTAATTTTTAGTATACCTAAGTTATAGAGTTATTTAAATTTATCATGATAATACCTGGAATCACATTGGCATCTAAATACACCAGGCGATAACAAACAGGTCTCATTTTATTGTAAGGTTTCGAATAACGGTACAGAATTTAATGACAGCGTTTTACCTACCAATAAAACGCTTATTAAATACTTACCTTATTCGAAACCTTACATTCAAGCTCTGCCTGGATATAATTTTGTTTATTAAAATCATAGCTTGTATGAGACGCAATGAGGGAACGAAGGTAGAACATGTATATATAAACTTGTCTACGCTGCCTGGTGTTGCTAGGAAATAAAAAGTACGTTGATTTAAAGGAAATAGATACGAGTATGACCGCCTCCGGCACGAAAACAAGCGCTGCTCTCATTTTATTGTAAGGTTTCAAATAAGGTAAGTATTTAATAAGCGTTTTATTGGTAGGTAAAACGCTGTCATTAGTAGTTTTTTTTTTTTAATTTATTTAATATAATCAAGAGTACATATAAATAAGGTAGGAATTATTATGCCACTATTGGAAAACCCACTAGAGGTTTATGTAATAGTAGGCGAGTCAGAGTGGTTCAGTACAAGTTTTAATTAACTAAACTAAAGTACCGCTAGGTTGGTACTTTATTGTCACTCTCTAGGTAGAATTTTTTGAGAACTTTTTTACATTCAATGGGGTTGGTGGCAGCGTTTACAACTTTGTTTGGCAATTCCTTACAATTACAATTACTATTTGCTACATAAAAACAGATTGGCATTAAATACTCATTACTCATAGTACTTACACTATATATTTTGGCTCTTCCAGATTGTATAGACGAGTACAGAGGGCTACCGCTAGTAGGGAAGCACATACTAAGTCTATCCTCAAGTGCAAGTAGACACTAGATGGTGTGTCCTCCAAGCCCTTAACGCCAGCGTCAGCTTTAAGAGGTTCAGTTTCAATTTCCGCCGGAGCGCCATCTCCCTAGGAAGATCGGAAAGTTCCAACTTAAAAGTTTTACAAATACTTTACTGCTTTACAGAACGATGCAAAATTTTAATCCACATTGTAAATATATTTAGATTTTTTGTAGGTAAATTATTTAAATACAATAAATAGTATACTTACAACTTCCCTCTCTATAATATTTTTTTCTATGAGACATTCCTCTTTAAGTTGGCTGACCTCGTTAGGTTTCTTCTCACCTTTACGGTTCTTAATGTTACTCATATTATCGGTGTATACGAAATGGAAGAGCACAATTTAAAATTTGAGATGGTATACATCAGATCTTAACTTTTAATAAATTTAGCAATTATAATTATAGTATCCTGTAACATTTTTTGAACATTGTTGGCAAAACAACGGTACATGCCATCAAACTTTCAAAAGCAAAATGACATTGACATTTGTGAGTCGTATTTTTGTGTTTTACAAAGTTATTGTTCTATACGGAGTCGATTTTATTTGTACCTTCAATAGTTTCTTCTTGTTCTGTCAAACTTCAATTCTGTCAGGGTCAAGTTTTCAACAAGTTTCAACCCGCGAATTTAGTTAGTGCACCTATTACGTTGCGTATTAAAGCGAAATAAAGCGAAAATAAGCAATGGACAATTCCGTTGCATGTCCGGTATGTAATCGAGAGTTTAGGAAAGAAGATATTGAAGACCATGTAAATAAATGTTTATTTCTTAATACTCAAACAGAAAAAAAATCATCAAAAAGAATGGGATCAGGATCCCTCTTGAAAATTGCTTCCCCAAAAGAAAAATTTTTTAAATTGGAGAACCCTGCAGGTAACAACGGAACATCCAAGTTTACTGAGGTAAGTAAATATCAATTCTGTTATTAGTCAATTCTTCATAACTACAGTTTAGTTATTTATTTTGATTTTGCCACAGCCAGCACAGAGCCAGCACCGTCCTTCAAGTTCAAGCACAAGTACAACAATGAACGGTTCTAATATAGAAAATAGGACTAAGAACATACCTCTGGCTGAGCAAATGAGACCACAGAGTTTACAAGATATGGTAGGCCACAAGGAGTCTTTTGGCGCAGGCACTATGCTAAGGTCTATGCTGGAACAAAACAAAATTCCTAATATGATCTTATGGGGACCACCTGGTTGCGGTAAGGTAAAGAAATTTTCATCTAATGTTTTATGCTATTTAAACATTTAAAGTACATGACTATGCTTAAAATGTATGTACATTACCCAGACATGAAAAATATCTATGCAACGTCATGCTACTAACAATATGATTGGTGTATTCATATTGTTTTGATGGCTGCATAGATATTTATGACTAGTACTTTATTTACTTTTTGTTGTATTTCAGACATCAATGGCAAATGTTATTTCTCATATTTGCAAGAATCACAATAACATGAGATTTGTAAAAATGTCTGCAACAATGTCTGGAATAAATGATGTCAAGGAAGTTGTGAAAGTTGCCAAGAATGAAGCTCAATTCAAGAGACAAACTGTTTTGTTTATGGATGAAATTCATAGGTATTCAGAAGTTTTTTAAGTTAATAAGTTATTATCTGATTTTCATAAACAGCTGTTTCTCAACTCAGTTTAATTTTCAGGTTTAATAAATTACAGCAAGACAGTTTTTTACCACATGTGGAGAATGGCACCATTATACTCATTGGTGCTACAACTGAAAATCCTTCATTTAGCCTCAACAATGCTCTGCTCAGTCGTTGTAAAGTTATTGTCATGGAAAAATTGACAATTGAAGATGTGTTGTTGATACTCCAAAATGCAGTTGAGAAAAATAAAGAAGCATTTCTTATAGACAACATAGAAAGCAACAAACACTCCAATGATAGTGATGCACCTAAGTGAGGAAAACTGTTTTTATGTCACTATTTTTCTTTGTTGTATTTTTCTTATATTTTTCATTGTTAAATAAAAATTTAAGATCTGATATTTAAATAGAAACTTTTGTGAGGAAACCTGTATACACCTGCAAAGAAATTCAATGGTGTGTGTGAAGTTCTCTATCGGCACTGGGCCCGCGTGGGAACTACGGCCCAACTCTTCTCACTCTGAGAGGAGGCCTGTGCCCTGCAGTGGGACGTATATAGGCTGGGATGATGATGATTTTAATAGACCACCACCATCACCGTCACCATCTCTTTAAGGGACAAAAATATAATTTTGTGGCATGCAACAGCAAATTACATTTATTATTATTATTAAGATAATACACTAGTAGCTTGTTACATATATATCACAGCACTTGTATTTTGAGCCCTTTCATATAAATGTCCATGTGTGTAATTTGTAATTTACATTAACTGTGAATTCCCTATCTGCATCTGTGTCCCTGAACACATCAATTTTGACTTGAAAACGCAAGTCTAGGGTGAATGAACGTTTAAAGCAAGCGTGCTTCACCATAGATCTCATCTACACTTTCCATCAGGTGTAATTGTGGTCAACCACAAGCCTATATTGTGTAAAAAAACTGGTTCTAATAAATAATTGATGAAGGTGTTACGTGGAGCGTGCGTCGCTGCGCTGGCTGGCAGAGATGTGCGACGGCGACGCCCGCGTGGCGCTGGGGGCGTTGGAACTAGCGCTCGAGGCGCGCTCCGGAGGCCTGCTTACCCTCGAAGACATCAAACAAGGGATTAAGGTAAAACGGACCTTACAGACGGCACCTTAAAATAGCTGCGGCTTTCGTGGCAGCTTCTCGTCTTGGCGACGCGCTTGGTAAAATTTAACCTTTTCAACGCCAAGCCCAGCCAAATATAAAGCAACTTTGAGCCTTATGCCATTGCGTGGAGATCACTCTGACGTTGTACTTTATACGCATATATCCGTTGTTGGCGTTGAAAAGGTTGGAGCTTAAGCGCGGCTAAGAATCAGTAAATTATTTACTGGTCTGCCAAATTAGGAAGCGGTCTTAATTTACGCGAAAGACTATGGCGCTCTGTGAAAATTATCATTTGAATGCATGAAAAAATTGTGTTGAATAAGTTGGTTTGACCTATGGATTTTCAAGTAGAGGGTCGTGGGTTCAAATCCCGGCTCGCACCTCTGAGTTTTCGGAATTTATGTGCGAAATTACATTTTAAATTTACCATGACCTTTACGGCGAAGGAAAACATCTTGAGGAAACCTGCATACACCTGCGAAGAAATTCAATGGTGTGTGTGAAGTTCCCAATCCGCACTGGGCCCGCGTGGGAACTGGCCCAAGCCCTCTCATTCTGAGAGGAGGCCTGTGCCCTGCAGTGGGACGTATATAGGCTAGGATGATAATGATGATGATGACTAAGAACCTGGACAATGCGGTGTCCATGTCGGTTGGCCTGTGTCTACGAGATTGTATTGCAATGGAGTTGAAATCAGGCACTGATCATCAGTATGCTTAGTAGGTATAAGTTTTACTTCACCAAATACTTCTCGATCGCGTTTACGTAAAAATTTCAATTCTATGGAAACATGGACGCGCGTTTCCATGTTTCCATAGAAATTGTTTTTTTTTTACGTAAACGCGATCGAGAAGTATTTGGTGAAGTAAAACTTATACTAAGCATAAGCTATGTCCACACCAGTGCGCTTTCACGTTCATCTTGCGTTTTCCTTTGACGCATGCCCGAGCAACCATAGCGCATGCAATAGCGCATGCCTCAAAATTAATTGAACAGCAGCGCGTGCCGCTAGCGCATGTCTATCCAACACCGGTGGATCGGCGTGCAGAATTCGTGCGTCAAAGGAAAACGCAAGATGATGATGATGGGCGATTAAAAAAGTGGCCATCATTGCCGCGATTATGGGTTGCTCTCTACACAATCGTGACTGTTCATTTACTCACTGTCGCCTGTTGATCATTGGCACGCATTCCTTTGATGTACCGACAATTCTCCGATTATTCCCGATTACAGGCAACGATGGCCACTCACAGACGATTATGCTCTCTTCACAATCGTGCATGCCCGTACTCGCCCATCATGGGCCATAGGGTTGTTGACACCATTCAAAAAGAATTTGAAGACACGACTCCAGTAAAATAACGCTTTATTTCAGCCCTGAAAGTCAGATTAATTTTCGATTAAATGCAAAATTAGATTTTTTATTGCTTTAAAACAAATAAATAGTTAATGAACTAAAACAATTACTTTGCTCACCCGCGACCTTACAATAGTTACGTTTATGCAAGAAATGTGCGTTCATGCAGTTCCTCCACCTCCACACTGTACGAACACACACAAATCACATAAACCCAACCATCACCACCACCAAGCTACACTGACGCGTTTCGAACTCAACCAGAGCTCATCTTCAGAGTTACCACAACCGTATGCTATGCTACCAAACGTTAAACTAACAAACCAAAACAAATGTTTTAACTTGTCACTGTAACTTCTCAAGTACCCACTTTATTTTTCTTATTCTCAAACTACCCCACAAAAATTAACTTTTATTGACATATTTAAAACTACCTTGAATTTTTTTGTTTATTTATTTATAAGGCATATTTAATTAATACTAACTGTTCAAATTCGACCCAAGCCGCAGTAAAGGAGAAGATACTAAATTTACCTGTTCATTAATAATAGACCCCATAGTGTTGTACCTAATTATTTCCATGCATTCCAGAGCATCCAGACGCAACCCCTTGCCGCAATAATGTAACACTTCATAAGAATCTGAATCTAACAATGAATGATTTGATTCCAACAAATGTTTTGCAAAATTCGATCTATCTGGATGCTCATTCCTATATGCCGAAACATGCTCTTTAAATCTAGTATTAAAACTTCAGCCTGTCTGTCCTACGTATATCCCATTGCAGTCATTACAAGTAAGCTTGTATACCCCCGATCTAGTTCCCTTATCTACCTGTTCTTTGTGGTTACATAGCCTAGAGTACAAAGAGTTGTTAGTCTTAAAGGCAACATTAATATTGTTTGATTTTAAAATGCCATAAATCTTATCAGACAAACCCCCGACGTAAGAGATGCTAGATCTATATTTGTTAGTAGACTGAGAAGGTAACGCAGCGTAAAGCATGCTATTTACTAACCGTGCCTGCTTCTTTTGAACTAAACTATCTACCATTGATTTTGTATAACCATTTGAGATCGCTATCTGATAAATAGTACTCAACTCTAAATCATAATGTTCCTTAGAAAGAGGCACAGTCAACAATCTATTAACATAACAATGGAAAGCAGCCAGTTTATGCTGCCACGGATGATTAGAAGATGCTGGTATAACAGCATCTGTGTACGTGGGCTTACGGTATATTTTAAATTGATGTTTACCATTTAATTTTGAAATCGTTAAATCCAAAAAGTTCAATGAACAATTTTCCTCCAATTCTTTTTTGAACCTTATCTTTACGTGCTTGTTATTCAAACCATTAATAAACACGTCAAGCTGTCTCATACTCCCTCTCCAGCATAGGATCAAATCATCAACAAACCTAAAATAGTACACAATATTACTATTACCCACAATATACTGATTCTCAAAATGATCCATAAATATATCTGCCATTAAAGGACTCAGAGGTGAACCCATAGCTAAACCATCACTCTGTAAGTAATAAAGACCATTGAACCGGAAATAATTTTGTTTCATGCATAAAGTTACCAAATCTATTAATTCACAAACTTCACCCGGATGCAACCGCTTCCTTTCTAAGTGGTCTTTTAGAATTTCTAGTGTCTCACTATATGGTACGTTAGTAAATAAACTGTCTACATCCAAAGAAAGCAACGTTGCATTCGGCGGCTCTGAGTCCTTTAATGGCAGATATATTTATGGATCATTTTGAGAATCAGTATATTGTGGGTAATAGTAATATTGTGTACTATTTTAGGTTTGTTGATGATTTGATCCTATGCTGGAGAGGGAGTATGAGACAGCTTGACGTGTTTATTAATGGTTTGAATAACAAGCACGTAAAGATAAGGTTCAAAAAAGAATTGGAGGAAAATTGTTCATTGAACTTTTTGGATTTAACGATTTCAAAATTAAATGGTAAACATCAATTTAAAATATACCGTAAGCCCACGTACACAGATGCTGTTATACCAGCATCTTCTAATCATCCGTGGCAGCATAAACTGGCTGCTTTCCATTGTTATGTTAATAGATTGTTGACTGTGCCTCTTTCTAAGGAACATTATGATTTAGAGTTGAGTACTATTTATCAGATAGCGATCTCAAATGGTTATACAAAATCAATGGTAGATAGTTTAGTTCAAAAGAAGCAGGCACGGTTAGTAAATAGCATGCTTTACGCTGCGTTACCTTCTCAGTCTACTAACAAATATAGATCTAGCATCTCTTACGTCGGGGGTTTGTCTGATAAGATTTATGGCATTTTAAAATCAAACAATATTAATGTTGCCTTTAAGACTAACAACTCTTTGTACTCTAGGCTATGTAACCACAAAGAACAGGTAGATAAGGGAACTAGATCGGGGGTATACAAGCTTACTTGTAATGACTGCAATGGGATATACGTAGGACAGACAGGCCGAAGTTTTAATACTAGATTTAAAGAGCATGTTTCGGCATATAGGAATGAGCATCCAGATAGATCGAATTTTGCAAAACATTTGTTGGAATCAAATCATTCATTGTTAGATTCAGATTCTTATGAAGTGTTACATTATTGCGGCAAGGGGTTGCGTCTGGATGCTCTGGAATGCATGGAAATAATTAGGTACAACACTATGGGGTCTATTATTAATGAACAGGTAAATTTAGTATCTTCTCCTTTACTGCGGCTTGGGTCGAATTTGAACAGTTAGTATTAATTAAATATGCCTTATAAATAAATAAACAAAAAAATTCAAGGTAGTTTTAAATATGTCAATAAAAGTTAATTTTTGTGGGGTAGTTTGAGAATAAGAAAAATAAAGTGGGTACTTGAGAAGTTACAGTGACAAGTTAAAACATTTGTTTTGGTTTGTTAGTTTAACGTTTGGTAGCATAGCATACGGTTGTGGTAACTCTGAAGATGAGCTCTGGTTGAGTTCGAAACGCGTCAGTGTAGCTTGGTGGTGGTGATGGTTGGGTTTATGTGATTTGTGTGTGTTCGTACAGTGTGGAGGTGGAGGAACTGCATGAACGCACATTTCTTGCATAAACGTAACTATTGTAAGGTCGCGGGTGAGCAAAGTAATTGTTTTAGTTCATTAATATGGACCTCCGCAAAGTAACGCCTGATTCAATAAATTAAATAAATAGTTAGTTGATTGAGTAGGCGAACAATGACGTCATATGTCGCTATTGTCATTCAAAGTCTATGGGAGATTGTGTTTTGACAGCTCATAAAAAGAACGTCAGTTGATTGGTGGTGTCAACATCCCCATTGTGTAGACGAGCCATGAAAGCGCACTGGTGTGGACATAGCTACTATACAGATGTGATGCGGCAGCGGTCGCACATGCTGTACGACGCGCGCGGCGAGGAGCACTACAATACGGTGTCGGCGCTGCACAAGGCCATCCGCGCCGGCGACGACGCGGCCGCGCTGTACTGGGCCACGCGCGCGCTGCACGGCGGCGAGGACCCGCTCTACGTCGCGCGCCGGCTCGTGCGCGCCGCCTGCGAAGACATCGGTAAATCTAATAAAACCGGCCAACTGCGAGTCGGACTCGCGCACGAAGGGTTCCGTACAAATATCTATAAAAATCACGTTTGTTGTATGGGAGCCCCCTTAAATATTTATTTTATTCCATTTTTTATTATTTTTTGTTATAGCGGCAACCGAAATACATCATCTGTGAAAATTTAAACTCTCTAGCTATCACGGTTCCCGAGATACAGCCTGGTGACAGACGGACAAACGGACGGACAGCGCAGCCTCAGTAATAGGGTCCCGTTTTTACCCTTTGGGTACGGAACCCTAAAAATCTCGTGTCACGGTGTTTGTTTGTTATCGAACTCCTCTGAGACGGCTTGACCGATTTTTGTGAATTTTTTTTCTCAATATTCGGTAGGTCTGAGATTAGGTCGTAGGCTATTTTTATTTTTACAAGCTTTTATTTATTATATAGCAAAACAACGTTTGCCGGGTCAGCTAGTAACGCAATAATAATTCGAAGGTTAAGGCCTACCGAGCTTTTGGCGCATTTATTGCATTCATTTAATCACTTGCTGTATCATTACTAGTAAAACTTTAGTTCTGAAATTCATGTGTAAGATATTTGAGGATGCACTCTAGTGACCAGTGTTTCTCGAAATACGATTACTTGTAGTTTTCTGTATAGAAAAACCGGCCAAGTGCGAGTCGGGCTCGCGCACTGAGGGTTCCGTACAAGTTTTTAGGTAAACAGCTGTAACTATAATAATCCAGTGATTGCAGGGCCCTGCTTCCAAGTAAAATGTACGCAATGTGGGATCATTTTCGATTGGTTAGTCGGAATTATATGATAATTCAAAATTTATGCTTTTCACAATTTTTCCTTTATCTGTGCTAATTTCTCAACTCTGATGCATAAAAACAACTTTCCACTCTCTACCTTCGGACTTCGGTCCCCCGGTATAACATCTGTTTGGAGAGAGATCTGTTTATTGCAACTACCCCCAAACTCTAACGACTATACTGTAGATGATTGAGTGCTTATTCCTATAAATTTTATTGTCGGTGACAGTACTTTGTAGTTTTAACTGATGACGGACCTCGCTTAAATATGTGGTACAGGATTAACAGACGGGAACGCTCTAGTGGAAGCCGTGGCGTGCTTACAAGGCTGCCAGCAGATTGGAATGCCAGAGTGCGATGTGCTGCTGGTGCAGTGCGCAGTGCGGTTGGCCCGGGCGCCCAAGAGCCGAGAAGTATACGATGCCATGCGAAGGTGTCAGCGCTCTCTCAAAGAGGCGAAAGGACCACTGCCGCCAATTCCTCTGCACTTGCGAAATGCTCCGACAAAACTTATGAAACAGTTAGGTAGGTAACCCAGATTACAAAAGCCCTTGTGAGAAAAATCATCCAACAGCCAAAGTAACTCTAGGTTTACTCGTTTCTTTTGTTTCAGGTTACGGTAAAGGTTACAACCTCGATTCAAAAGAGAAATCGGGACTAATTTATATGCCGGAAGGCATGGAAAACGTGAACTTTTTCCATGACGTCCATAAAGACGGAAGTTAGTGATTACCTCATAAACGTATAGAAGAGAGCTATTTTCAGTTGCCCAGATTATAATATAATTTTATTCACTATATTCCCAACGCTCGTTCCCTAAATATCAGAATTACAAAATACTATATTGCCGATTTACCCTATTTCTAAAATACCAAATTCCCAGAATACCGGACCTTCCTGTCACCGTGTTTTTCACTATATCGGATTGCCAAAAAAGCTTGTTTTCACCATGTCCACCTTCCATTCAAAACCGAATTCCCATAATATTTACCAGATAGTGAAATCACCAGGCTCGTAAAACACGACCCCCTGACCTCCCCACGACGACCACGACCTGCCTGACGAGCCTGGTGATTTCACTATCTAGTAAATATTATGGGAATTCGGTTTTGAATGGAAGATGGACATGGTGAAAACAAGCTTTTTTGGCAATCCGATATAGAGAAAAACACGGTGACAGGAAGGTCCGGTATTCTGGGAATTTGGTATTTTAGAAATAGGGTAAGTCGGCACTCTAGTATTTTGCAATTCTGATATTTAGGGAACGAGCGATTCCCAGTATAGTTCGCAGTACCCGCAGCAAGAAGCGGGTACCTACTGGGATTTACACATACACACAGTATACCTACATACATACAGTGTGAACAACTGGCCCATATAAAAAACACCATATTAGGCGTCGAGAAATTCGAGCTGCACTTGTTGTTAAGGCTGCCTGTCCACTGGAGCGGAGTGAGGAGGTAATGCAGAACGGAGTAGCACTCTGTCTGGCCATAGACGCGTTATCTTGTAGGTGCGCCTGAGGCTCCGAGTTTTAAATAAAAACGCTATAAAAATAATAAAATAAATAATTAAATAAAAGGCACACGAACGAATAATTAAAAGGAACATGAAATGGAAAGTATTTACAGTAATTAACATGATGAATTGTATCACACGTTGTGGGAACTTAAATGACTAGAAAGAGCTCTGCTCGTAACCGTGCCGCCGGAAGCAATGTGCCTCCCATCCGGTCCACGACCGGCTTTCTGGGCAAATCAAATCAGCCGCGCAGTTCCACGAATGTTTCAAAACTATTCAATTCAAATAATTTATTTCAAGTAGTTAACATGACTCATTTTATTAGTTTACAAACTTATTTCTAGTTAGTAGGTAAAATAATAATAACTATACTAGGTACTAAGAAGTGTGGAGTTTCATCCACTTATTCAATAGCGGAGAATCCCACCGGTCAGTCAGTGCGTTTAGGATTGTTAGGGCTGACGCGGTTACGGGCATGGAGCGGGGCGCATCTCTTACGCAGGATAGCTGCGATATCCACCTGCGTCTCCGCAACCATACCTGACGCACTGCAATACCGCGGCAGCCCCAACAGCATCCTAAACACATTGTTATACTGGACTCGCAAGTCATTGTATGCCTTCTGGGTACCGCTGATCCACAGACTGCACGTGTAAAACGATTGACAATAAGCTTTAAACAGCGTAATCTTAATTGGTACAACGTGCGAATCTACGAGCCAACAACCTAGGTTCTCTCTCCATATCGACGTTGTCTCGGAGATCTTCAGTGACCCAAATACTTAAATTGCCAACGCGCGGAACAGACTGCGGCTAGGGGGTAATGATTTTATCTGGCCGCTACATCTCATTCACCGCTCCGCTCCAGTGGAAAATCAGCCTAAAAGTGCAATGGCTAGGTTGTAACAAATGTAGCTTAAAACCTAGTAATAACTAGGTTAGGTTAGGCGCAATAGCGCTTGTCCCAAAGTATGGCAGCCCGCTCATGAAGTTACAACACCTACCCTACTTCAAGGATCTAGGGAGAAAGGATGGGCTTGATATGATATTTCATTAGACATACGAATTAAATAATTGACTGTGGGAATCAGAGGCTTTAGACCAATTTTGTGTCTAGCCCACAGACTTGTCTTGTTACTTTTGGGAATAATTATAAATAAAAAACGTTTATTCCTAGTGTCAATGTTTTATTTATTTGTGATAATCTCATTTTACATTCGCATGACATGGTAAAAATTTTCTATTTACAAGACACACACATAAATGTAATATTACAAATTTATCTATAACATTGTACCTTTTAAGACATTGCTGGCTTTGTTCTGCCAATGTATAAGATCTTAATTGTATAAAAATAAAATACAGAACTGTATTTCCTGATAATTGTATAGTATGCACATTGTGCACGCACACGTTACCATAAACATCTTCAGCAGTGAATAGTTAGCATAATCACAGGAGATACGTCTTGATCCATCCTCATAAAACGTACATATAAAACCAAACCTTTGTATTTGTATATTTTGTATATACAGCATGTGAAGACCACTTTGACTGACGTTATCTATCTATTAATTCAGAAAGCACATACATATTCTAAATTTATCTATTGCTTATTCATGATAAGTTAATATTAAGTAGATAGGTAGTTAACAGTACATCAACCTAGAGCTTCACTAACTATACACGAATTATCGACGTTATCGTCACGTTCGTACAATTTTGAACTAATACAAGTCCATTCACTAGTCTTGAGTGATTTCTTGAAACTATTGGCTTGAAGCTAAACCCCAATTTCACAAAATCATTCAAGGCCGACTATAGTATTGCAACAGCGATCATGTTTGATAATAATATTTATAAATTAGAAGTTTATCTTGTCTTTCATTATCAACCTGAAATTCCACTAATCTTACAAGTTTAGCGACTTGTAGCATATTTCATGTACCAACTACAAAAAACTAAGATACACTATAACTATAACAGACGTATTTCTGCATACAATTAAATTAACTAAGCCTATAAACTAAAAGCAGCTTGAAACGAATGTTTCAAATAAAATAAATTAGAATCAGACTTCTAATTTGGATCCTTTCATGAGGAACAATATTTCGATTTTTCGGGTCCAAAAGATTAACAATACTACAAAAAAATCACACAATTTTAAAACCTGGTCAAGTTCATAAAATAATATGTAAAACAAGTGGAACGTTTGCAGATTTAACAAAAATATTAAATATTGCAACACAGGAGCCTAGAAGACGTACTCGGGGCCGGCCATGTCGATAGCCCAGCGGAACTTGTCACGCTGCGTCTTGTTGTAGATCTTCTCGAGCGGCACACCATGCTTCTTGCACCTGCAACACACCATAGCGTCACTCATCGCATCACACAATACTGCTAATAACAATAGGCCAACCACTGCGGGAAATTGTTTCCTATCCTGGGATAAAGAATTGCCTGACGGGGAAAGACGTAAATTTCACTTCGTAAAAATAAAAATGTTAGTTGGGTCAGTAGTTTCATAAATGGCCTATTTTCACTGGCTCTATTATCAGTTCCATTGATGGAGCTACGTGGATTTTTTCATTTACATTTACATTATCCGGAAGTTTTTAATAAAAACTCTGAACTCACTAAAAATTAGCTGTTTAGGTAAAAACTTTCGAGCTAATGAAGCCAATTGGACTTAAATGCAGGGTTTCTTTTATTTAACTCAGAAAAAGGGCAATAAATTAAATTAATTAAGAACTTTTTCCAATGCTACTTACTTCCAAGACTGAATATTCCAACTAGCTCTATCAATGGAATTGATAACACTAGTGAGAATTGAAGTCAGAAAGTTTTTCTCTTTATAACATTAGTAGGGTTAGGATTCTCGTGGCATTATAGCACAAGAAATGCAGTGGAGCCGCCATTGTATACTTTTTATAACCGAACGAATGACTGAATGGTAAAAAAAATATTATGTATGTAGTACACTGCACTCACATGGAATTGAAACTACGAAATAAGTTTAAATGTGTATTAATTGGAAGTCCAGACTTCGAAAAAATGAGAAACATGGTTGATTTTGGAACTCAGTTCAAATTCTGAAACTCCAATAATATAATATGGAAACAACGTGGCTAATATGCAACATATTGCTACAGTATATTCTTTTCATAATCTTGAGAACCATTCAATATCAGATGAAGACAATATGGAAGATTTTGAATCTTTGATTCCTATTGCAAGTTGTTCAAGTTCAAGCACAAGGAAATATCGGCAATATGATTTTTTTTTAAGAATCATTAATTCATTCAATCAATCAAAAAAATAATCACAACAACGACTCCACTGCTCTTTGTTCACCAAACATCCCAACTCTAAACATTAGTATACACCGTGAAATTTTAGTGGTTGTTTTCCCGAAACGAGGTGATTTAGTATCGATTGTACAATCGATTTATAATTACTATTTTGACTAGAGTCAAAAATCCAATTGTGAAAAACGAAAGTCGAAAATGACCGCAAACCAATAGTAACGCTTCGTTGGTACCTAACCTATCCTACGATCGTACGCTAATTGTACCAACGAAGCGTTACTGTTACATTTTCGACTTTCGTTTTTCACAATTGGATTTTTGACTCTAGTCAAAATAGTAATTATAAATCGATTGTACAATCAAAACTAAATCACCTCGTTTCGGGAAAACAACCACTAAAATATCACGGTGTATATAAACTAAAATAACAGTCTAATAAATATCAACAATGTGATTGATATATCGATACCGGAAATCTCAAATGGCGTAAAGGACAAAATGCGAAAATGAGTCTTAAATGCCATCGTATACAGCTTTTTTTTCCCTATCGCATTTTTGTCCTTTACGCCATTTGAGATTTCCGGTATCGATATGTAAGTTGCAAACTTTTAGTAAATTTAACTTACCAAGCTACTGAAATTCGTGGATCAAGGTAGTTGAGCTTGGAAGTTCCGAGTGCGATGGTTTTGTTCTCATCACGATCTGTTTCCTGCAATTCTAGTTTTTTGAGCTGTTCCCGTAGGCGCTCGAGAGCTTTTTTCTTCTTATCGTAATTCAATTTTTCTTTTACTGATCCTCGCTTGGCCGCCTTAGAAGACTCTCGCAAGTCTTCCTCGGCCTCATCCACTTGGTCGCGTTTAGCTTGGATTTTCTCTTTTAGAGCTTCCATAGATTTTGAATGGCCTGGAAACATAAATTATATATTATTATTGCATAAATAAACATATCCAATATGCCAAAAAAGGATACATTTTAAGTTTTATTACATTATTTGAAATTTAGAACAAGGAAAAAACCGACCTCAAAGTAATTGATAATGATAGATAAGTGAATTTGAGGATAGGATTTTCCTTGTTTAAGAACACATTTGAAAGGATAATAATAAAATAATAGATGTTTAATATTATTATTAAAGTAAATAAAAGTAACTGAAAGCGACATACCCTTAGGGACTGCACGCTGATGGTTGCAGAGCACAGCAACAGCACGGTTTGCACGATTGTAGGCCAGTATTTTTTCTGGTACTGATGCGTCGCCATCAGTAAGCTCATCTAATTGTCTTTGTAATGTAATAGAAGCATTGTAGGTACGGAAAACTTTAGCCGTCAGTCCGGGCATCAATTCTTTAAGATGTTCATTCATAGTCTGAGTGTTAAGTCTGTCAAAGAGGTCATCACTTCCTTTTTTGTTTTCCATGAATAGTTCGAGATTCTTAAATACGCGTTTTTCTACTGGTACTTCGTTATAATACCTTATAGAATCTTTACCCAGGAAATCAAACACAACTACATGTTCTTTGTCATCTTTTTCTTTGTGTAGTTGAATGTGCTCCACGCGCAGTGAACAGCAACCGACTGTGTCTGCCTGATCATCATCTTTTTCATTACCAGCTCTTAATGCAAGACGATCAATAAAGTAAAGAGCTACAGCTCGTTGACGAACTCTCATTTCCTTTGCCTTCCAGTCATTTCTGTAGGTATCTCTGATTTTGTCTATACACTTATGTAATTTACGGGCTGTTTCATACTTTTGCCAATCCTTTTCACCTTTTAACTTTGAACTAGGATTCAGCATAACATATTTTGCCTGACCTTGCACATTTTCAGTCCATGATGCTAACCATGTTACCGTATTATCGTGCCTAACTTCTTTCCACTTATGACCATGAGGTGGTTTTGGTATTTTGCTGTCCTTAGAACAATTTATAAGCACATCCTCAGGCATTACACGACGCTTTAACATACCCATCTTGGGGTGTTCACCGCGACCTCTGAACAAGCCAGGAGGTTCTATTCTGAAATTGCCAATTTTTTCTTTATGACCATCAATTGTACAGAAGCCATATTCTTTTTGAATTTCCTCATTTTTAGCTTTTAACGCCGCTTTTTCTTCCTTTGAACGATTCTTGTTTTTTTCTGATACACTTTGGAAGTAGGATTGCATTTCTTTGAAATCACATTTGGAGAGATCCTTGATGAGTTTGGTTTCTTCATGCGTCATAACTTTGCGCCAGTCCGTCATGAAGTTGTTGTTGAAGGTGTGCTTGGTGGTGTAATCGTGGTCAAGCATGCGCGCGTAGAAGCCTGCCACTTCCTCAGCGCCCTCGGACAGTCGCACCACCTTACCGTCGTATCGGAACTTGACGTTCTCCGGCAGCGGCTCGTAATCCGGCGCGAACAGTGGACCCTTGTGTTCCAAAAACTTCCATTTTGTTCCATCATCCTTCTTTTCCTCCTCCCACCTTAACAAATATAAATATTTCACGTTAATTTTGCACTATCATAACAAAATCCACTATTCCATCGACAATCTACTGACAATAGTTACACACTTAATTCTTCTTATCCTGAGTTGCCTTCTTACAACATGACCCGATTTTGGTAAAACCCGACAGCTGAATTCAATTAACTTCAGAGCTACCTGAACAAGCGTCATGTCTTAAGACATAACCTAAAAGTTATACAATGTCATACTGACACGCGTCACAGAAGCGCCATCTAGTATGGTAAAGTGATAACTTGGTAATGCATTGGTGTGTTCAGAGTATTCTATAACCGCAACTAGATGGCAGCACTCTAGCAAAGGTGGTCAAGGAATTGGTGGACTCTCTTTTTAGGGTTGTGTACTGTTTGGATGTTTGTTAATAAACAAAGAGAATTGATGGAAAAAACAGATCATAGTATTGAAATAAAAAATATTATGCAATAAGGTGAAAAGTTGGAGCATTTCAGTATAATGACTGTAGTCAGAGAAAGTTAAAGAAACACCCCAAAAGAGGTTTAGACGTTTGAAAACAGAAAAGAAGAATTAGTTTTTAGTTGTCCTTGGAAACAAAACCAAGGATAATGGGGCCATTTGTTGTAACTCACCATTTCCAGACTTCTGGCTCATCGTCTTGCTTCTTCTTCCGCTTAGTGGGGCTGATACTGTCATCCTCAATCTTTGCTTTTACTTTTGATGGTTTTGATTTGGGTTTCTTTTTAGGTGCTGGTTCATCATCTTCAGACATTTCTTCATCATAACCAGATTCTATGACATACAGAACATTTGTTAAGAGAAGCATTTTTTAACAAGACATATTATATGGCTGGTCACACACAGCAGTATCATATCCTTATCTGAATTTACAATGGAAGAGTCCAGGGTAAACACAAAGTCAGTCTATTTTAAATATTACGAGATAATTTATTTATTACATTCAAAAGAGCTTTGTATTTTGTTTGTACCATACTTATCGAGTTAAAATCTACCACAGCTATGCCCCAATTTTTCTTTTTTTTTCATATTTCAATTAACATAAGAAATATGAGCTTTCAAAAACTGAAAAAGTTGCCCAATTTCAACGTCATTTTCAGACACTCAGCAGAAAAGAAACCCTTATATAAACAAAAAAAGGAAAACATAGGGGCATAGCTAAATCTGGCCTCTAATTATTTTTGAAAAAAATAATTATATCGGTCCAGTTTTCGAGGAGAGGGACTACGAAATGCTGTTTTGATCAATTTTACGCGCCTATTAACGGTCTGAGCTGCAGTTGTCCCGCTCTCGCTGTACTGACACGGAGGGGCTCGGGCGAGACAGCGACATTTCATTAAAATAACTAATTCTCAAAAGTCTCTCAGCCATTGTATCCTCTTAATACATTATCAGGGAAAAAAAGGACTTTCATTGTTTTCCCCCTGGCTGGACACTCTTCAATGTGAATGCGTGGAATTGTATACAATGAGGGTATTTGTGACAATCTATACTAGGTGCCAGATAACGCTGCCTAAAAGTTCATTACTCCTCAAGTATTATGTTATCTCAAGTTTAAAAACGACTGTTGCTTAATGTATGAACATTATCGCTAAATCAACTTTACGCGGTTATCGTAGTACAGGGTTGAGTTCCGTCGCGGTCATTGCAGAAATTGTCAACATTTTCTCACTATTAGATTACACATAAATAAAACTTCTTTAGCTCCATCTATATGATGTGTATATACGTATATATGTCTACAGTAATATACCAAACGTAACTCTCTCTCTTTCTAAGTGCACCCCCCCCCCTCGCAAATCCCATCTTGTGCGAGCAGGGCGGGGGTGCGAGGGGCGGCTGTATTGCATTAGCAATTCAGCTCGACGAATTAACAAAATGTTAAATTAAATTTAAGTTAAGTACGAAAATGGTTGCCAAAGGTTCTTTTCTTTACCTTTTCGTAGCAATGAACTTTTAGGCAGCCTTATCTGGCACCTAGTATAGTTGGCGCTGGTATCGTAAAGACTTGTAAGATAAAACATGCAAGTTGCATTACATTGTCAGACAGTAAAATGAACGAAATTTAAATCTACTCAGTACCGCAATGTAATGTTAATGTAACTTGCCCGATTTTGCCCTTAAGTTCCATAACATAACATAACAGTGACATAAGGTGTCACCATTTGGGACTGGGTTAATAACTAAATGAGCTAATCTCAAGGAAGACTAACGTCACCTACCTCTCGATACCAACGCCATCTAGCGATGTTTCTAAGAAAAACCTTATTTGACTATTCTCCAAATTTTTTAATGTGTGTAATGTAATGTACTTACATTGATTTCTTCAGTAAAATCTGTCAGAATTATACTGGCAAGTGATGTTGACGAGTTTAGAACAGGAAAATTTAAGATTATGAATCCTGAATGCATCACTTTCCATAAATTATATATGAGCATATCTAGCAGATGGCTGTGATGTACTATACAAGGAATTTTCGAAAACGCAATTTCCATGCCATGTGGTGGTACAGGCTCAAACTTATTGTATGCAAATTAATAGAATGAAATCCAGTATTTACGCTTGCATATTTTTCATACACTTACAGTTTTTCATTCAAAATAGTCTTATGTTGGTTGACTACAATTATGTGTGGTGGTAAGCCAAGATGAGCACCAAAGACGAAGCATGCTGCCCCACAGACCCTAGATTTCAATCTACTATTCATAAACTAGAATATATAATTATTTATTTAGGATTCAAATTATTTATTCAGATTAGGAATCCTACTGTGATTTGATTGAAGTATACTTGAATGTTAATGTGTCTGAATACTAATTCTGCTTATGAAGTAATTAAGGATTCATACCTTTTTTAACCTTTTTCTTGGGTTTCTTTCGTTGCGTCAATGGAGTGTCATCCTCACTATCACTTGGGACGCGACGCTTCGACGCCATACGTGACAACTGTAACAGATTTACTTATTAGGAATTGCATCAATGACTGTATTGCAAGTGTGGTAGGGCTTTTTAAACATTTACCAGAGGGGTATCTTCCTCACTTTCTTCTTCAGGTGGCAAGTCTGCCAGTGGCTCGTCTTTAAACTGCGACAGAGAGTAGTCACAGGACGAAGCAGTGTTGTTGACGGCACCCTCATAACCGTCGTCACTGTCCTCTTCTTTTACTTCTCTTTTCAGTTCGGGTTCATCCAACTGAAAATAAAAAAAATATAACTTTTGTGACAGAAATAGCACTTTCCAACACCATGCAAGATTTATTATACTGTTAACCCTTTACCAGGCCGCGAAAAACCGGCGTGTTTTAATAAGTTCTTTATATAGATTTACAACCATATTGAATGTCTTGTTCAAAATGTATTAAAAAAAGTTGGATATGTTCATGTAAACCACAAAAATATATGTGAGATGTGATATTCCCATTGCCTGTCTGAGTAATAAACTGGCACATTCAATTCAGGGTAATTATATTCTTGATCAGGCAAAGGGTGATTATGTCTCCCACATGATATATTGTATACCATAGTGTTTCAACTCCAAGAGTCCTACAAAACATTATCAATCCTTGAAAAAAATATTTCAACACAATAGCCATCTTATTACTTACTGACACGACAAAACAATTAACTGGGCTATGGGCAGAATAGTTCCCACATAATCAAACTCTAATGCTGGCACTTCACTTGGCGTATTTCACGAAATAGTTGCGTGTGCGAGAGAGGAGCACTATGCCGATTCTAGCGTGAAAGACGGAGATGGCAATTGCGCAACGCGAACACGCAACGCCAAGTGAAGTGCCAACATAACAAGGCAATGGTATAGTGTCATCCCACATCCTAATTCTGTTCATATTACAAAATGCATGAATATTTACCTAAGTATAGGATAGGCATTACCTTACGGCTTACAACACTCGAAATCTACAAAGTATCAAAAAATTGTCCAAGCGATCTGCTTTTATTTTGCTGAATTAAGTTAAGTGTTTGTATCTATCTATATATATAAAAGAAGAAACTGACTGACTGACTGACTGACTGACTGACATATCAACGCACAGCCCAAACCACTGGGCCTAGAGATTCAAAATTTGGCATGTAGGTTCCTTATAAGGTCTAGGGGTGCACTAAGAAAGGATTTTTCAAAATTCACACCCTAAGGGGGTGAAACGGGGGTCCAAAGTTTGTATGGGGAAACAAGATTAGTTCGACTATTTTATTCGTAACTTCACAGAAGTACTCCTAATGATAAATGAGTAAACACGTGTTTCAGGTTTTTTGAGAATTCAACCCCTAAAGGGGTAACAAAGTCTGAAAATCAACATGGGTGTTGATTCTATGGTTTAACGGGTCGCTGGTTAAGAGAACAACAATGGTTTTAAAATCCGACGTGGCAGACGTAAAATACCATCTCCCTGGATGGGGTGCGATGGGGTTGAAATGTCTAAATAAACTAAATGACTGTTGATATATCCGCACAGCCCAAACCACTGGACCTAGAGACTTGAAATTTTGCACATAGATACCTTATACAATGTAGGCATCCACTAAGGAAGGATTTTTGGGAATTTTCTCGGGAACGGGAAAAAACGGGATTTATATATTCGATTCCGAGTGACCCTATCTCAGTAACTATAATAACTAGACTCTTCAAATTTGATGCACAAGTAGGTATTACATTAGTTAAAACATTGATTTCAGGATTTTTCACAATTCCCACGGGATAAGGAAAAAACGGGATTTATATATTCAGTTCAACGGGATCCTATGAACTATAATTACTAGACTCTTCAAATTTGGCATAGGACTAGGTAGTTATAATAGTAAAAAATAGGGAAATTCCCACGGGATAAGGAAAAAACGGGATTTTTCGTTTTACTGGTCGTAGAAAGCTGAAATTCGGCATGTAGGTTGCTTGGGGAGTGCAGAGCTGGATTGAGAGAGGACTTTCCAAAATACCCACGGGAACGGGAGAAAACAGGATTTTTCGTTTTACTGGTCGTAGAAAGCTGAATTTCGGCATGTAGGTTGCTTGGGGAGTGTAGAGGAGCATTGACAGAGGACTTTCCCAAATTCCCACGGGAACAGGAAAAAACGGGATTTTTTGTTTTACTGGTCGTAGAAAGCTGAAATTTGGCATGTAGGTTGTTTGGGGAGTGTAGAGGAGCATTGAGAGAGGACTTTCCAAAATTCCCACGGGAACGGGAAAAACGGGATTTTTCGTTTTACTGGTCATAGAAAGCAGAAATTCGGCATGTAGGTTGCTTGGAGAGTGTAGAGAAGCATTGAGAGAGGTCTTTCCCAAATTCCCACGGGAACGGGAAAAAACGGGATTTTTCGTTTTACTGGTCGTAGAAAGCTGAAATTCGGCATGTAGGTTGTTTGGGGAGTGTAGAGGAGCATTGAGAGAGGACTTTCCAAAATTCCCACGGGAACGGGAAAAACGGGATTTTTCGTTTTACTGGTCATAGAAAGTTGAAATTTGGCAAGTGGGTTCCTTGGGGAGTGTAGGGGTAGGGGAGCATTAAGAAAACATTTCCCGAAATTCTTACGGGAACGGGAAAAACGGGATTTTGCGTTTTACTGGTTGTAGAAAGCTAAAATTTCAAAATTCATAAGTTTATACTGTAAGTAGGCCGCAAAGGGCTCTTTAACCGACTTCTAAAAAAGGAGGAGGTTATGCATTCCACTTTATGTATTTTTTATGTAGGTATGTTCACCGATTTCTCGGTCAATTGTGGACCTGCTTGCTTGCTTGCCTGTATGCTTGCTTGCTTGATATCTTGGTTCTTTGTAATACTCATAGTACACGCGAGCGAAGCCGCGGGCAAAATCTAGTTATATGATATATCACAAATCACTGAAATTACTGATGAAGTGAATTCAAACGGCGGCCAAAGACACATTATTGGATTTAGCTGTGTGCTGTGAATGAAGATCATGAAACTATACAGGGCGTTACAAAATAACCCCTAAAGCCTGAAACCCCATGAACAGTAAATAAAACTGTAATTTTGCGCGCTGTTCTTTTTTTTGTAAAAAAAATATTTTTAATTTTTAATTTAGCCTATTTTTGTGTCCCACTGCTGGGCAAAGGCCTCTTCTCTCTTGCTCCACTCCTGCCTATCAAAGGCGAGCTCCCGCCATCCCAAAAAAAAAATACTAATTTAATTCTTTACTGGCGTACTTCCATACCCTTCAGTTATTACGGGTAATTTTGTAACACCCTGTATTTTCATGGATTGATATAATATTTTGTAGATTTGGTGTTGAAACCGGACTATGGTAAACGAAATAGTATGTGGGAGACATGCATCCCTTAACCTAAAAATTAGAGATTTGGGATCATGTGGGGCTGTGTCCCCGCGCCAAGTTGAGGCGATCCAATCCTATGTAGATTTGTTGTGTGAAAACCTTTACCTGCATTGGTTCCATCTTCAAGGGATCTTCTTCTGGTTCAGATTTAATTTTCTCCGGTTTCTCACTGCTGCTCTTCTTTTCTTTGCTAGAAGAATAAAATGAAGCATGAGTAAAAACAATACTACACAAGCTCTTAGGCAGGTATGCAAGCTAAGATCACAAAAAAACTTGTTTCAAAATCAGATGATGTAGGTTGAATTTTGTTAATCTGTATAATTACCAAGCTAATTATTATAAAGCACCACTGTGTTAATATTATACTAGACTGCTTTTGTCATGTATTAATGGCAACTCTGGGTTTTTATGAAACTATAAAAGTATGTATACATCGTTTTTTTACTGATTTATAGTAAAAGTAAAGTATTTAAGCAATGAACGAATTTGTATTTGCCAACAACTATTTAAACAATCTCAATATTTTACTACAATTGTAGTAATAACACTAATGACTTTGTCAAATTTTGACACCTAAATGTCTGATAATAAATGATTTTTATTATTTATTTTTTAAATGCACAGATAATAAAAATAATTTACATATGAAACTGTTGAATACAAGAAAATGCATTTTGTTTATATACCTTGCCAAAAAAGTATGAAAAACATTCATACTAGCATAGTATCTGCTACTAGTGTAAATCTCTTTTGATAGAGTTACCTTAAATGCAAGATGCTAATGAATGCGTTATACTCAAACATGAGATTTCCCTAAAAAGCTGTTAGCCCTAAACAAGAGATGCCGATGAAGCAGCATGCCTGAAATGTGAAATTGACTAAAAAGCAGATTGCCTGAAATACAAGATGACTGAGAAGCGGTAAGTTTAATATGTACATAGACTAGAAAATTGCTAACGAAAAATAGAATAACAGCCACTGGGGCCTATTTCACTGAAAAATACAACATTAGTGATATTAATAATAATATTTGCTAATCTCTATAGAAAACTAATCAGTAATCATAATATGAGACTAATTTTTTATGAAATAGATCCCAGACAATATTTTACTATTTTTACTGGAGTGCAACAGTTGCCAGTTGTTATTTGCTTTGTAGGCATTTAATCACTTAGGCATTTTGCTTTGTAGGTGTTTAACAACTTAGGCATTTTCATTTGTAGGCATTTTGATTTGTAGGTATTTAAACATTTAGGCATATTGCTTTGTAGGCATTTAACAATTTAGGCATTTTGCTTTGTAGGCAGCGACTTTAGACAATCTGTTTCTTAGTCAATTTTACATTTCAGGCATGCTGCTTCATAGGCATTTCTCATTTAGGGCAAACAGCTTTTTAGGCAAAACCCATGTTTAGGTATAACACCTTCATTGGCATCTTGTGTTTAAGGTAACTTGATCAAAAGGGGTGTAGACTTGCACCAATCAAGTAACCAAACAAAATTTATTCTAACAAAATAACTACATACAAAAGTTATCTTGATAAGTTGTCTAAAGAAATCTGTTTATTGTATATGTTGGCAACTATATATCAGTTAGTTCACTTAATTAACCAAAGATAAAATTCACAATTTTGCCTCTATCCTACCTATTACAAATTCTTAGCTTAGCAAATTGCAGTGTACAAAATATCTCAAACATATTGAAATTTCCAATGGTCAGAAAAACGCCCATCATTTCACTTGTGATACATAACAACAATTTAAGACTTATTTAGGAAATTGGTTCATTTACATTCTACGGATGTCATTATAGCATGTTGTAACATTGTTAGGAAGTCTCTACTATAAGAAAAAGGGATAGTTATTTTTTTAAATGATGGGTGTTTTTCCGATCCTTGGAAATTTTAAACTGCTAAGTTGTAAAGGTAATATATCTTTAGTTGGGTGGGGCAATGAAGCGTTTCAACCCCCATGTCCTGTGTATTACCCAATTCAACTAATAGAATGTCGGTCAACTAAAAATTGCAATTAGTTTTAGTTCATGGACATTATTCTTTTTCTTAACACATGGGATATGGAGGTTGAAACGCTTCATGGTCCTACCCATTTGTCTTCATGAATATGATTTTAACAAACAACAATTTAGGTATAACGTCATCCATTAACAACTGCACTAATTTTATTGACAAAAAGTAAAATTTTTGGTAAGGATTTTGTTTCGGATTCTCAAGACAAAGGGTAAATATTCAGCGTTTTTACGGCGGTTTTATTTATCATTACCATTTGTGCAGAAATTATTAAAAAGGATGATGCTTAGGGTTAACTTTTTATGAAAACTTAAGGCAGTACCAATACTGAATCTAGTTTGATGAAATTTTGCTCAATTCGTCCTTCGGTTGTGGTAATAATCGTTGAATGGTAATGACGTTTAACCGCGCAGTCAAAACGCTTGAATATTCACCCCAAACTAAAAAGTGCAATAATCTTTATCTGTCTGCAATAATTCCTAACCTACTAATATACTGATACTTGCGTTAATATAATGATAGATGTACTCCACACCAACCTGTGCTTGTCTTTAGAACTTGAATGTTTATCCTTGTCACTCCTGTGCCTATCTTTATCTTTATCACTTCTATGCTTGTCCTTTTCCCTCTCACGATCTCTGTCCTTTGACTTGTGCTCCTTATCCTTAGATGAGGATGAGCTCTTGTGCTCTCTCTCCTTATCTTTTGAAGATGATGATGATTTCTTTTCTCCATTGCTGCTACTGCTCTTATGCTTGTCTTTATCTTTATCACTTCGCTCCTTTTCACTCTTCTCTCTGTCCCTGTGTTTGTCCTTGCTGCGGTGTTTATCTTTATCACTGCGATCCTTGTCCTTGCTGCTTCTTTCTTTGTCCTTATTGCTGCTTTCCTTGTCACTGCGCTCTTTTTCCTTGTCACTGCGGTCTTTATGTTCTTTATCACTGCGTTCTTTGTCTTTACTTGAGGACTTGTGGGAGCTGCTGTGGCTTTTACTGCTGGAGTGCTTTTCCTTATCTTTATCTCTAGAAACAAAGGTTGAGATTATATTCTGCTCTTCAATAGGACAACATGTAGCGAAATTTCTAGAAAACTAACCTGCTCGAACTGCTGTGCTTAGAGCTCTTGTGGTCGCGGTCCTTATCGCGATGCTTGTCCTTGCTCGATGACTTATGGCTGCTGCGGTGCTTCTCGGAGCTACTATACCCGTTTTGGATGCCGTTCACGTGTTCATTTTTATTACCATTTACCTTTCCCTGTGAACAATAAAACCGCAATTCGTGACATATATATTAAAAGTGCTTTTAAGATACCGATATATTTTACTTTATTTTATGTAAGCTGGTGTGACTAATGATGTTAAGTTAAAGACATTTATTTAAATATATTTCACGAACCGACGCTTCACTCTCTAGGGACTTAGTCGCTGACGCCATATTGGGACTTAGAAAATTTCGCTTCACGAGTAGTGTTCACCAGTAAATGAGATGATTTCCCATCTAACTGGCAATAATAACTAAATGGAATGATATATATAAAGAATTCAAGATGTTTTAAATACTTACAGAGTCACAATCATTATCACTAGTCGGGTTTTCAACACTCATTTTGCCTACGTATACTCAACGTTGGCCCGAATAATGAGCGAGATTACATGAGAAGTGCGGTCGAGCCAGCCAACAGACAGCGCAAATTCTAAGTGTAGTAAACGATGAATACGCATGCGCTCCCATCGGTCAACGTAACGTAGCGAGCGAAACAACTTCAGGTGAATGACAAGGAAGAATTTTATGAACCAAATATTTTTAGCTGGCAACATAATATCACGTTTTTTTTTTATATATATATATGGTTAAAGGGGATATTTATGTTATATTATATCACACTATAGATTTTTGTAATCTACAAAAATATATATAATTACACAATAAGTATGTATGTATGTGAAGGTTTACAAAAATAGAGAAAGGAACAAAATTGACTACCATTAACTACCAAGACCAAGTTGACCAAGTTTTTATAACACAACATCATACTGAACGATCCGTTTGTTTCTATAAATTGCTTTTTAACGTGCGCATGTGCAAGTTACATACCTAATTATTTCCTAATTAAAAATTGCGTCCCATATACAATATGGTGGCTGACCGGGCAAGTAAAAAAGAAATTGAAATTATATACTTAGTGTTAATGTCAATATGCATGCAAACTTATGCTCCTCATAAGTGTCCCTGTGGCTGGCTGTGGCAGTGATGTCGACGAGCTAGGACATCACGGACTGTCATGCCAAAAAAGTGCAAAAGTGCAGGCGGTTGCCACCGTCATCGTGCCAAGTTCACTTTAAACATGAAACTACCGTGAGACTCACTCATTGTGAAAATAAACGGATCACTCACGTCTTAAAACGAGTTTAACTCGACATGTTTCGGGCGCGTTTGGCAGCCGCCGTGACGTGTGACTCCGAGAGGAAGGGCTACGGATTAGCCCGAAACATGTTGAGTTAAACTCGTTTTAAGACGCGAGTGATCCGTTTATTTTCACAATGTGCCATGTTCACGTGAGCCGACTGGTATTGCAAGAGACGATGGCAAGAGACCAGACGGTATGAGTTTGATTCCATAGAAGATGGGCCGCGTGCTGGTATGGGATGCAACCTGTTCAGTCACACTGGCCCCTTCCTATCTACATGGAACCAACAACAGAGCTGGTGCAGCTTGTGAAGCGGCTGAAAAAGCTAAAGCATGCAAATACAGGGGTCTAGGCTCCGAATATGATTTTGTCCCATTCGGTGTCGAGACCCTTGGTCTGTGGGGTCCTAGCACTATAAGGCTTTGCTTTTTAAGGAAATAGCAAAAAGGTTAGTCGACATCACAGAAGACCGAAGAGCTGGCAGCTACCTTGGACAAAGAATTAGTTTAGTTATTCAAAGGGGGAACGCTGCCAGTATCTTCGGAACCTTGCCTAAAGGGACTCTCTTTACTAATATATTTTAGTTATTATTATATTTTCCATGGTTTTTTACTTTTAGGTTAATTGTTCTTGTATATATAATTTTTATTTGTGTATATTACTTAATCATACTTAAATACATATTAAAGAAATGTATTATGTAATGTAGGTATTCTATTAATATAAATTAGGTAAAATTTATTATTTTAATAAATATTGTCAATTTGAGTAATTATTTTATTTATTTATTTTATTTATTTGTAAAGGGAAACACAGAGCATATTACAATCCAAGTAGTTAGCTTACTAAGTTAACACTTAAGCCACAATAGTTTCCACCAATAGTTTGAACAGTTTTACTTGCTCGGGAAGAACAACATCCAATCACTAGTCAGTTATCAAATTCCAATCAAGATGGACATAAAAACCATCATACAATAATAAAAATAACAAAGCCAAGAATATAAAAAAAACTACTTATTGAATTTAGAAGACTAAACACAAAGCAAATAATAAAAAAATACAATAATAATAATACGCGTATCTAATTTTACTTATAATTATAATTAAAATTAGATACGCGTATTATTTCGAAATGACATTTCAATAATTCATTGACATAAAATACCTACCTATAATATTGTAATAATAATGTAATTACTAATTTCATATAATTTAATTTCTAACATAAGCTAATAGTGAAAATAAACGGATCATTCACGTCTTAAAACGAGTTTAACTCGACATGTTTCGGGCTAATCCGTAGCCCTTCCTCTCGGAGTCGCACGTCACGGCGGCTGCCAAACGTGCACTGCGTGCTAACGCCCTGGTCGCGCGGCTACTCGACGCAACTGACAGCGACACACAACTACAACCGTTTTCATCATCACTTTTATTGTCATTGTCAAATGTAGGGTAGCACACAACACTAACCACATCACTTTGTAAAGGTTCGCTCACACTCACCGTTGACGCAGTACGAACATTCAACACTATTTTCCAACTCAGGGGTACTGACCAACCACTATCCCGGTTAAAATTTGGATGACGACCAATCTCGATGGCTTCACGCACCTTCCGCGGAATGAAAAACTTTTCTCTCGCAAGTACGGAAGCCTTATCAAAACGGATGTAGTGCGTCGAGCCCGAGTCCATTGAGTGTTCGGCCACCGCAGACCCCTTGCTATCTTGCTTTTTCATACTGCGTATGTGCTCCGATAACCTTGTGGAAACGTCCAGTCTCTCCGATATAATCCTTGCCACAGGAACATGGAATTTTATATACACCGGGACCACTAAAGGGCTCCCTATCCTTCGGTGAACGTACCAACCGCCTGAGCTGCATATGAGGACGGTAAATCCACTTGATGCTGTATCTTCGGCGTAACAATTGCCCGATTTTATCCGTTACCCCCTTTATAAACGGCAAGTATACCGGCAGCCTATCAGCCGCCCTTGGCCGTTGACGAGCCGATACGTTCAGGAACCGGTTACTCTGCCTCCAGTTGTACCCATTGCTCTCCAACACACGTCTTACGTGACCCAGTTCGCAATCCACAAATTGTGGATCACAAATACTTAAGGCTCGATCTATCAAAGTCCTTGGCACAGAAGATAATTGACACGGATGATGGTGTGAATCTATTAGCCCGAAACAAGTCGAGTTAAACTCGTTTTAAGACGTGAGTGATCCGTTTATTTTCACTATGAGTGAGTCTCACGGTAGTTTCATGTTTAAAACATAAGCTAATCTTAAGTTTGGTTATAATGTAAATAATGTTTATTATTGTTTATTATTATGTATGTGGGCCTTTTTTATTTTGTTGTACCTTTTGACTTTTTTTTAACTCGGAAGTTTTATGTGATTTCTGCTCAGAATCACAAGCTCTTTCGATCATACTAGGAGAAAAAAAGTGTCACATTCCCAAGTTTTTTTTCCGTTCCGTTACCATTTTTCATAGACTTTATATGACCGTAACGGAAAGGAAGAATCGAAAATTATATGGAATTAATGTGACACTTTTTTACATAAGTACATGACTTAATAAATAAATTCTTACAAAATATCCGGTCAACTTACTGCGTTGGGTTTGAACATGCAATTCTCAATATGACCTTTTTGGTACTAAAACTACTGATATGTGGGTACAACATGAAATAAAAATACAAGTGAGTTTCATAAACCATATGTAATCGTAAATAATTAATAATTATCAACATCATACATTGAATAAAATAAACAGTCATGACAAAATTATCTGAACTTTAATATCCATTTATTTATAATTATAGTTTAAGAAATAGATATCTCAATGCTAATTTTTTTCAGGCATAAGCAAAGTTGTATGAAATTTATAAACCGAGCATCATTTATTTAGCCGCACAACATCTTAGGAGTTGTTTTCAAAAAAATTGTACAATAAAGCCTTTATGAAAACAAATTCACAATTGCACCCTTTGTGTAACAAAAGAGTCACACAAACTATATTGGTAACTTTTGTTACATAAAACAAGGAATCAATTAAGTTTTGTATTAATTAAAGCCCTTAATTATGTACATTTTTTTTAGAACAATCGTACACAGGTATAATTGCATAACTCAAGTGTAATAATTTAACAGCAATAGATAGTAAAAATCTATAATGTATGTTTCAGCCTTGATAACTTTTTTCTGTTGTTTACTTATTTTGTCCATTTATTAGTTTTAAAAATTATAATTAAAGCAGGGAAGCATATCATTTGTTATCAACATCAATGATATCAGACCTGCCATAGATTTGCTAATACTTATGTATTGTCATTTACTTTTCGTTGGCTCTGCTGCACTCTTGTAGACAGGTTTGCCATTTGAATCCCAGGTACACTTCTGTTTTTTAAAAGCAAATGCCATGTAGATTGCTGCAACAAAATTAAACTTAGTGAAAGAAAAGTTTGGATACAGTGACTGATGAACACCCAGGCCACAAACTATCTGAATTGAATCCGGAAAGTTGAAATTTTCCATAGATGATATTTTCCATGGTGTATGGTCAGCATCAAAAGTAGTTGGTCACTTTTGTACTTTGTTGTAATAGCACAATTTGTCAATCAAGTATGACATTTTACACTTAACTGTAGAGCAACAAGGTACAAAAGTGATCAGCTACTTTTGATGCTGACTGTACAAAGTTCTGCAATTACACAACCAAGAAAGGAAAAATTAGAGATAAACCGTAGGTATCCTATATTGGGCCTTATTTTGTTATTCGGTCAGATACCATAATATTATTTAACTGCAATTTGGGTGATAGCTAAATACAAAATTAGTAATACAATAAATGTAGTGAAAATGTGATAATTCTCACAAGTTCTACAAAAATTTTTACTTAGTGATACATAAGGTAAAGAAATATCCACCCAAGATATTGTAAAAAACGTAATAATAATTATATTATAACTAGCTTTTGCCCGCGACTCCGTCCGCGTGGAATTAGTAATTTGGCCAGCTTATTTTTTTATCCAATTTGCTTTTTCATCAATTATGGCTCTCCTTAGTTCCTCGATATAAAAAAAATTACCCCCCCTCCAACCCCGCATCCCCCACCAAACCCCCCGCACACCCGCATTCACATTGACCACCATACTCCCAAGTCAAGCGTACCTATAGAAGTTTTACTTCAAAAACCCCCGATTTTGAAACATTCTTCCACTCCGCTCCGCTCCTATTGCTGTTAGCGTGATGATATATAGCCTATAGCCTTCCTAGATAAATGGGCTATCTAACACTGAAAGAATTTTTCAAATCGGACCAGTAGTTCCTGAGATTAGCGCATTCAACCAAACAAACAAACAAACTCTTCAGCTTTATAATATTAGTATAGATGCATATCCTTGATTTTCTTCTATACCTAAAAAAGGAAATGAAAAAAAAAAGGAATTGTAGATAATATTTGGGGAATTATAGATCAGGTTTTCAGTATCTGCAACCCTATAAATGTTGCAACATAACAACAGGTATAATATTCAGCTGATATATATCCGGTCATAAGACCTTATGGCTTGCAGGATATCTGATATCCAGTATCCAAACAAATTTCAGTTAAATTTGCAAAAAAATAAATAAAGCCTTATTTTGAAGTAATTGTACTCACTTGCTGCTTCCCATTCCCTGAGGCTCATTGTCCCAATCCTGTCTCCGTCAGACCGTTTTTCCATTTGATCATAATAAGTTTTTGCATGTTTATAATCAGATTCTTCTCCAATTAGTTCTTTCCCAGGTGGGGCCGGGAAGCTTTCAAAGCACATAATCCTATTTAAAAGCTGTTTGTATTTTTCAGAATGATCCTTATAAAAACCTGAAAATCCAGCGTTATAAACTAGTTCCAGGCCATACTCTGCAGCTAGTTTAACAAACAACTGAAAATTAACTAGGAACTCAGGACAATCCACTACTCCTTCCAAATGAAAATCATACTTGGCTCCAAAAAGTGGGTAACCTTCCTTTGTATCAAAAAGCAATTTAATGTTGTAAATTGTGTTTCCAAATGTGTTATTGGATGATTTTTGAGCCCTTGACACAATCTCATATGCATTAGGAATTGTACCAAAAAAATAACCATTGGGTTTCAAGCACTCTGATATATTGGTGAGCATCCTTCTAGCTTGAGTTAAGCTCTCAAAACTGTAATGTAACCCAAATTGACAGCTCACAAGGTCAAAATTTATAGATGGGTCACAATACTTATCTCTCAAAGTATCTTTGGTGCAATCAGCAGCAATGAACTCCGCAGAGAACAAGCGTCCGCAGCGCCGCCGCAGGTCCTCATAGCGAGTCTGACACTGCTGTACTGACACCTCAGCGATGTCAGCAAACACAACACGCTCCACCCTTGCCTTTTGCCACTTACTCAAATCACCTCCTTTGCCGCAGCAAATATCAAGAACTCGTAAAGGTTTCCCGTAATCTTTTTCACGGGTTTTGTCAGTGTATTCTTGTATTAGAACACTTTTAACCCAGTTGTTGAAGTTTCTAAGATAGAATATGGGCGAGTTAAATCTTTCTTTAAGTCCCTTCTCTTCAAGGTGATTGTAATGTGCTGCTACTACCGAAGCGTGTTGTTCACCGTCGCCCTGGGGCAACGAAGATGATAGAGCCTTATCACTGTTTTCTAAATTATTTTGATCGTCTTTACCGGCGTGCATTTTCCACTCATTTCTGTTTGCAGCGTGCTCAGTAGTATCACCTACTAAGCTGGTCATTTCAATTTTGTTTGGATATTTATTAACTCTTACTTAGTTTAGGTTGACTATCTCTACACACTTCTTTCACTTAAGTTAACACGAGTAAAGAATTAACCTAAATAATAGTTTACTTTTGTTCACTTAATTTGGAGTGGTATACACGAACTGCCACGTGTGGTATTAATGTAATTGTAAACTGCACCTGAATTCATTTAAACTGATGGCATACACAAATAAATCAAGTCACGAAATTACAAATTAAACAATAAAAAGCAACAAAGCGACACGAAATGGCATTGATTGGATGTCTGTGTGTCATTTACTTTTTTTTTTTTTTGCTAACCACAGTGTACTTCTAACTAGTGAGTGACAGTGAGCGGGAGCGGCTGGCTGTCAGACAGAAGAAGAATGAACGAGCGAGTAGGAATGGTATAGGACTTCATAGACCACAGGTAACGTAACAATAGTACGTATTCCAACAAAGGCAGGTTGAAATAGCGACATCTAGTGTTCTTTTTCAAAACATGATAGACTGGTTGTACAGTCAATTACAAAAAGTTGTACTTATCTAATATAATCTTACAAAAAAAATATATAGAATATGTATGACAAACATGATATCCACAGAATGTGACTGTGTAGTGTATTATAACATGTACGCGCGAGGCCAACACGAACCGGGAGCGCGGGGCGCCGACGGAGCGTGCCCAGGGCGCTCTATAGATAACACTGAATCAAATATACAGTGACACAGACCGGCAGCGCGACACACTGTATTTGATCCCGTACCGTACCTCTACCATGAGTTTACACTAGTTTACGTGACCGTACTCGCTAGCGACGGCGTAAATTATTTGTATGGAGAATTGTGCAGCGCCTCTAGCGGTCACTTACGGAAGTACAATTCTCCATACAAAATCATTTACGCCGTCGCTAGCGAGTACGGTCACTGTAAACTAGTGTAACTCATGGTAGAGGTACTTCACAGTGACCGTACTCGCTAGCGACGGCGTAAATGTTTTGTATGGAGAATTGTACTTCCGTAAGTGACCGCTAGAGGCGCTGTACAATTCTCCATACAAATAATTTACGCCGTCGCTAGCGAGTACGGTCACGTAAACTAGTGTAAACTCATGGTAGAGGTACAGTATGCTTAGTAGGTATAATATAAGTTTTACTTCACCAAAATACTTCTCGATCGCGTTTACGTAAAAATTTCAATTCTATGGAAACATGGACGCGCGGCCGCGGAAGCGCTGTCCATGTTTCCCTAGTAATTGATTTTTTTACGTACTTATTCACTTATTTAGTATTATGGTAAAGCATTAGGAGGACTCATCGAAAATTAAGTCCCTGCATTATTTATATTAAGCTCTTTGACTTATATTCGTTCGTTTCGTTTCGTTTTTTTTTGCATTAGAAATAAGGTAAACAATTTGACGAGTCTTTTTATTGAAAAACGCTTCTAAAAAACAGTAACTGTTACTTTTATGAAACCAAAAGAGTGTAAATGACCTTAATATTTCGTTTCAAATTGTTACATATTAGCTATGAATTATTTTTCAAAAGTGCTTTTCAATAAAAAGACACGTCGATATCGCTTACCTTCTTACTAATGCAAAAAAAACGAAAACCTACCTACCTAAATTAAAAAGCGAGAAATAAAAAATAAAATAACCGACTACTAAAAAACCACGAAGATAACTAAAAAATGCGAAAAACAACTAAAGTCTATAAATTTATTTAAAAGTAGGTATTTAATGCGCTGCCATAGAAATACTTAAGTGTAAATAATGTTTCTGTGTGCTTTCTATTGATCTTCTGTTTAAAGTCAGTACTTCAGCACAAGTCAGCAGGATCTATTAATTTACCCTATGTACCTACGAGTACTTAGATATTATGTTTAGACGACCAGATGGCCTAGTGGTTACAGAACCTGACTATGAAGCTTGAGGTCCCGGGTTCGATTCCCGTGTCGGGGCAGATATTTGTTCTCGGGTCTTGGGTGTTTAATATGTATTTAAGTATGTATCTATCTATATAAGTATGTTTATCCGTTGCCAGGAACCCATAACACAAGCTTGCCTAGCTTACTTTGGGACTAGGTCAATTGGTGTGAATTGTCCCATGATATTTATTTATTATTATTTATTTATTATGTAGGTACAGTAAACGTCATAAATAAGTGATCATTTATGTACCTTGTCGCTTTTAGTCGTTACATAATTGGGGATGTCTATTTTTTTGCAATGTATAGTAAATCGAAAACCATTTCCAGATAAATGCTTTTTAACTCGTTTTCTGTAGTTATTTAATTTTAATATTATGTAATGAATTTATTATATAACAAATAAGCAATGACCTTCATTTGACATTGGTGTAAATTGCGTGACCGGTTCAAGTCGTACTTTATTCTGTGTGGTTAGAATTCTTCACAATTTACGCGTGGATTATACTACGGAGTTTGACATCTAGCACTTAGACAGTGCCAGCCAGTAAAGTGACACAGTGTATAGTGTACCACTACGCAAAAAATAATTAAAGGGGTTGCCTTATCGTACGCATTTAGATAGATTTAGAAATTTGGCATTGTGGGAGCCCTCAATAATAATCTGACGTCATCAACTAAAATAGTTTCTATAAAAAATTTTGAAAAAAGTAGAGAACTAAATGACAAAATATTGAAATTAGTTTCTTATAATTGACTTTTCTATACAAAAAAAATATAAAAACCACTGGTAATTTTTTTTAGACATTCCCAATTTCGTATGGCTTTTCAAACATGACGTTAAAGTGACAGGGTACAAAAGTAATCACTTATTTATGACATTGACCCTACATACTTATTGGGCTTGACACCGAATTAGAACTGATAAGTAGGAAGCGTACACAGAACTACCTTAATACCCGTAACCTTAATACCTGCTCCTCCAATACCACACGTGCACAGCAGTTACGTCTTTGAGACACATATCATCATGTAGACATGATGCAGAAGCCACCCTCCTCCACTTTCACATAAATCAACACAAATGTCACCATACCCAACTATCACAAACACCACACGAAATGTTAATGTGTTTTTATTTATTTTTATTGTTCTAGCTACCCCCAAATAAATCAGGGTCTATGCTATAACTTATAACTGTACAATCATTCCAGTTCCCGCAACCTGCCTTTAAACATTTAAAGAAACCCTAAAGTATACCTACCCACATTATTTTTCCCAACACTATTCTATCACTCACTACTTACCCTTAATTATATTTATGTTTTCTTTTCTGGGATAAAAATTATTCCCATTAGTTGATGTTTAGTGTGAGTTGCACCAATTTACCTACTACTCTAACTGGTTAAAATTACAGTAACTTGGTTCAACTCACAAACTTTGTAATCACTTATTTCTTTTATTGAATTTATTTTTTTTCAACCAGCCAACTGGCAAAAAAACATAATGGTTTCGTTTACCATCAGTGAACCAAGGCAATAATTGCAGATTATTAAAAAAATAAAACAGTTTTTCCCTTTACAGTTACGCTTGTATTAGAGTTAAAATTGCGTAAAAACTACCCTAAGACCGGGGCCGCACTGGTAAGGCGACGGCGACACGACAGCGATGTGACTAAATCAAAAATAGTTCGAGTTATGTGAACGGCCACAAATTGATCAAAGCGGCCGCTCACATAACTCGAACTATTTTTGATTTAGTCACATCACTGTCGTGTCGCCGTCGCCTTACCAGCGCGGCCCCGGCCTAAAAGCAAATTACCATGTTGCGATCAGTAACTATGTATTTAGTATACTGTACAGATTCTTACAGATATACATAAACCACAAAATATTGGGGCGCTTGAGACAGAAACAGATACTTTAATGAATGTCATGAATAGTTTAGACGACCAGATGGCCTAGTGGTTAGAGAACCTGACTACGAAGCTTGAGGTCCCGGGTTCGATTCCCGTGTCGGGGCAGATATTTGTATGAAAAATACGAATGTTTGTTCTCGGGTCTTGGGTGTTTAATATGTATATAAGTATGTATCTATCTATATAAGTATGTTTATCCGTTGCCTAGTACCCATAACACAAGCTTTACTTAGCTTACTTTGGGACTAGGTCAATTGGTGTGAATTGTCCCGTGATATTTATTTATTTATTTATTTATGAATATCGTCTTTCCGTCTCCATAACGAGGCGCGCTATTGTATGTGATTTAATTTATGTAGGTACCTACATACCAACTAACTTTATTTCGAAACAAAAATTACAAATGTGGGTTAGTTAATAATGTACTTAAATTGCCGTATCAATCACAGCTGTAATGTTGTAACGCAAGCTTCGCAGCTGGTGGTGCGAGTGTTTGGGGTAGGCAGAGTGGAGTGAGTGTGTTTCGCTACGGGCTACGGGCAAGCAAGGTGCGCAAAGGCAGGTCGAGCGCCGCGCGGGAGGCGGCGGGGGCTCGGTGCCGTTACGTGGAGCGCGCGCGGTGGCCGCGGTGCCACGACGCGGACCGGACGGGCTTCACTCAGTTGGTTCGTGCGCGAAAGTCGTTACATGCGTCACAAGATCGCATTTCCCTCACATGCGAACACTCCTCCGTGCGATCGATCGAAACTAATTAATTTATCGAGCGAAAAGGATCAGTGTGTAATGTTAAGTGAGCTAACGCATGGGACTCGGGTACGGAGGCAAACGTAATGCAATACAACCTTGTGTAGCGAGAAAGCGTGTGACGTCAGACGGACCGGCCGCAGCGATCATATGTTGGACGCGGATGCAGTGATGGAATGCGGTGTTTTGTTATAGTGACGTGCGATGGTGCAGTGCCGTGGGTTACCTGGTCAGTAGCCGTGGCCTCGCGCCGCGGGTTGTCCACGGGAACCATGCGGAGAAAAAGATGAACCAGGATGACGAGAGCTTGGTAATATCACTTTCAAATTCCACATAACTATTACTCAATCATTGGTTTACATTCAGAATATGTTTCCTCTTCCTAATAGCAATGTTTACGATGCAAAATAGCATAAACACAGGTTACGAGATCTCCAGCTAGCGGTCGACTAGCCATCAATGCAAAACCAATGCCAGTGAGTAATATTTGGCTATTTTTGATGATGACTTTATCGTTGAATTTACTGTGCGAATACATCACGCTTCCCACCTAGACTGTGAAGGCCAGAAACATCAAATCGTTTATTTAATTCATACGTCGACATATCATTCTACCTTAACTTAGATATTTAGCATAGGTACCTTCATAAATTTAGAAAATTCAAACAATAAATTAGAACGATAGACTGACTCAATTAGAATTTTTCTCATTTAAAAAAAAAACTTTGTGTCAAAAGGAAAACAGGCTTCGTTTTCAAATGAGAATAATTCGAAATGATTCAGTCTCATACTAAATACATACATGTTGATTGCAGGTAATTTTACCTTAATAAAAATAAACATACAAACGAATTGAGAACCTCCTCTTTTTTGAAGTCGGTTAAAATATTTATTAATTAATTATATTTATTTATTTATTTATTTAAAAGTTCAATTTAGATAAACTAGATAGGTAAGTTAGTTAATTATTTCGTTGATTACCCAATTCACAATTCTTATTTAATTACCTAGTAAGTATTGCGAATAGTATTAAGAAACAGTCCTAAACTATTCATAAATATCATTGAGTCAACGCTATATGTATAAACAGGTACTTTATGCTTGCCATCAAAATTCGCGTGGGTAGATCTATATAAATATTAATGTCTGCATCGGACATCGCTAAAAAAGCAGGTGCCTAATAAGGTATGTAATATACCTAAGTAAATTTGTACCCTTAAGTCATTGGACGCTGCAGGCTGCAATAAATTACAAACCGGTTGCTGTAGATAATTCGTGATTTTTGTAATTTCTATTAAAATATAATATTATCAAATATACCTAAATGCTTACATTAGCTATTGCTATCATTGGTTATATCAGTGTCGAAAGTGTTCGTGGGAGCGAGTGTTGCGTTGCCACTCGCAGTCGCAGCAACACCCGCCGCTCCAGTTTCTGCCCATTGTTGCTGCTAGATCGGTGACTTTCAACATTTCCCTCATATTAGATCACATGCTTACCTACTCCTTATATATCGGTAACTAACTGCTCTTGGTTCCACTTGGCTGTGGAAAGGAAACTACGCGATGTTGATCAGGTCTTTAAAACTACATTTGGATGTCTTTTGGACCAGCTATCTATTCTAAGCTAGAAAACAATTAATAATGCCAATCACGTGAACTAAGTACTTAGCTAGTTTAACTGCCCCCAAATTTGTATTCACTCAGATCGATCGTACGAAATCCTCTTTGAGGTGGGCCATTTGTTAATCCTAGGCGGCTCAGCTCAGCCACCGCGGCTGGAGTACGCGTGTCATCGTTCATCAGTTTTAATGACTTATTTTCCGGGATCTTAAAGATCCATGGAACACTAAATTTGTACTAGAGACTAAGTTAGTTACCTATATACAGGGTTATTTGTAATTCACTGACATCCTCTTAACCCTGAATTCCTATCACTCAAATAAATGTTTTTTGTTTTACGACTTTTTAAAATGAAGCACTTTTTTTCCCATACAAATACACAGAGTATCGTAAAAATAAGAGGTAATCTCAAATTTTCAAAACGTTATTACACCAAAAATATTAAGTTATGACAAAAGCCGTAAAACAAAAAACATTTGTTTAAGTGGTATGAGTTTAGGGTTAAAAGGATGCTAGTGAATTACAAATAACCTTGTATATGGTTGAAATCGTGTTTGTAACTTTTTCTTTTCATGCTGTTTACAGTCCTTAGCTCAACAAAGAGCAATCATATTGTGACAAACACGTACCAATAAAAGAATGCGCGTTGTAAAATGCAACTGTTTAGAAATACTTATTCATTGTATGCAGTCATGCTATTGACAGCAGTTCTTGTAAACTATGTGTTTAGCAAACGTAAGCGTTTCAATTATTTGTTGATTGGATTCAATTGTTCACTTATTCTGCTGTAATTTACGAAAAATTCGGTGACATGTAGAATTATCGGCGTCACCTAAATAAAAAAAAAACAAAGGATAACTTTTTGTTAACGTGTTATCGGTGCTAAGTAACTACCTTCGTATATACGTAGGAGATGATAGGTACTTACTTACTCACATTAAGTATAAGTCAGAGGTGGTTTATATTTTTATACTTAGGAAATTGTTGGTTTATAATATGTATACATCGCTCACTGAATGCAAAAGGGCCACAAATCAAAAACAGCATTTTTTACAGGACAGTCAAAACAAAATCAAAAACCGTTTTTTTTTAATATTTTAGGTTTTTTTTTAATATTATTATTATATTAATATATCATTGTGTTCGTTATTTTTTGCTCTATCTTTTAAAAACATCTAAGTTGTAATAGCTGTCACCCACGCAGAACAAACAACACAAACGTCCCTTTTGCATTCAAAATTTTGACTAATGTTATAAAAATTATGTCAAAAAAAAACTCATTTTAATAGGAAACACGCTTTATTTACTGTTTTCTTTATTTAAAGTAATCAAAAAGTGTAGGTTAAACTTAGAGGAACTGTGACCGACCATACATCCATCGTCTAGTACCCATAGTACAAGCTTTGCTTAGTTTGGGATTAGGTCGATTTGTGTAAGATTGTCCCCTAATATTTATTTATTTATTTACATGCAAATATTTAGTTCTATTGAATACTACATGGGTAGTAGGTATTTGCTATACCTTAATCACATTTAAATATTGTTAAACACACTCAAAATAGCTAACAAAAAAGTCAAATGTATTCAGAAACTTTAACATTAATGAAATTCTTCACAATAGAATATGAAATTTTTATGGCTAAGTAGTACATGAAACTTTGTACTCGGACGCGTTTATCATTTTTTGGCAAATAATATGCGTGGCTAAAGTTTTGACAAGTGCTACCAACGCACAGATACCAAGCCAGGCTTGATTTTTGCCAGATTTGTAAGTTGTGGTGGCAACCGCCATGTTTAAAATTACTCTTGCTCTACTATTCATTCTGTAAATAAAATGTAATATGGTTTGTAAGTAAATTCACGGACGCGTACACCCAAGAGACTTAATGTTGTAGATGGTGGCCACATCTTTTAATATAAGGGTTTCCTCAATATATTTTCCTTCACCGTAAAAGTGTGATACAAGGTTCGGATTTTTCGTCACTCGGTAAGATGAAAGAAATCCATGGAGTCGATATTAAAGTTAAAATTTAACTCATATTCATACTCCTACTCATTCATGTAATTAATACCGAGAGTAAATTTTAAATGAAACAAATAATTTGAACTCAATTAAATAATATTTTAAATAAAAAAACGAACTGCCGCACAATAAAAAAAATGAACATTTAGAAAACTTCTATTTCATAAGTAATATCCATGGGGCATGGAGATACAGGATGGGTATCAAAATCTTGATAAGGTAGGTATGGCGTGTGTATTGTCCATTTCAAAATTACAATCGCAAAATGAGTATATCATGGCGACGTTTTTCATATTTTCTAGAATAAAAGAGGTTTTATATTGGTTGGTAGTATATTCTATTCTTCCCGCATCGTACTACAAAAAATAATTTGAATTACATTAAGAAGTAAGATTAACTTTCGATTGACATTTTCGATCTGTCAGCCTGATAAAGGGATAAAAGTGTTACGAGACTAAGAAAATAAGTGAGTATGACTATGAATATGGGTTAAATTTTAACTTTAATATCGACTCCATAGTTTTCTTTCATCTTACCGTGCGATGAAAAATCCGAACCTTGTGATATGCCAAACACGTCAATTTTGTTTTAAAATATTTGAACAGTCGTAATAATAATTTTCCTACAATCCTAACGCACTAAAACTGCATTTTAGATTGAAATAAATTTTGGATAACATATATATAGTTCTTTGCAAAACGGACACATTTCTAAATATGGCACTGGTTTATATAATATGTCAATGCAAAATGGATGTGTTCATAAAAATAGCACTGTTGTATTACAAATTAAGACTATATTCACTTTATTTTGGAATGTAAAATGGACTCATTCCGAAATATGGCACTGGTTTATATATTATTTCAATGCAAAATGGACGTGTTTTTAAAAATGGCACTGTTGTATTACAAATTATGACTATACTCACTTGATTTTGGAATGAAAAATGGACGCATTCCGAAATATGGCACTTTTGCACAGAACAGTGAACTCGTTATGTGGTATTATTTTGGAATGTGGCCGTTTTGTACGAAACTGACGTGCGTTTCTGGGTTGCAACTGACAAAATGGCGGTTTTGCACTGAAGTTACCTCGCAAACCCGCCAAATGCAAAAAGGGCGGTCGAACGATTCGACGACAAATAACGCAAAAATTACGGGTGTCTTAAATTTAGGATAAAGTTATGGTCGATTAGACCACGATTTTGCAATAAAACAATTTACGGATTTTTTTGATTTGTGGCCCTTTTGCATTCAATGAGCGACATGTACGTATCATTGAATATTATCTTTATAAAGTATATTTGTACTTAATATTATTTAATATGCATTTGAATTTATTACTTACCTATACATAATACTTTCCTTACTTACCTGTAGAACCTGTAGATAAAAAGGCCCCATTGATGACAATGTACAGTCAAAGAATTTAATTCCCTACCCATTTCGTAAAAATGTCGTTTGACATTCGCAATGCATTAAGGTCGAAATAACAAATGCAACCCGTCAAAGCAACATCGTAGCTAGCTCTTATGGTGACAGTTTGCTGTACGATATCCAAACTTAGGTGGGTTGGAAATTAAATTCCTTGACTGTACGACACAACTAAAATATTTTTTTTTTCTCTTAATTGGGCAGGCTTCCGAGTAGTAGGTACTTATTAGCCCCGCTCGGGACGTCGCAAAATTACGGTCTCCCCTGGGTGTACGCCACATGATACATAGTATTTTTTTAATGGATAACAAAAAACGTGATACACCAAATACTATGAGCACAATATTTAAAGTCAGCAACAATTTGTTAGCAAACTATGAGGTGCAAATAGTTGGGTTAATTTTTCTGTAGAAAGCGTAAGTGAAACGGCGGGACCTTCAAATATATCTTTCACAGCTATAATATACTAGTTAGTTATATGTGGTTTCAATCGTAACCCCAACTTGGAATAAGAATTTGCAATAATGTGGAATCGAATTTAAATAAATTGTGGATTTCGAATGATTTAATATTATTTAAATTTCATTTTGCCTAGCACTGCGTCAACTTAGATTGATTGATGGAGAAGTAATACTAAATTGTTGTTACGTAAATAAAAAAGCCGTGGTGCCCTAGCGGTTTGGCCTCTCAAGCAGAGGGTCGTGGGTTCAAATCCCGGCTCGCACCTCTTGTGTTTTTCAGAATTTATGTGCGAAATTACATTTGAAATTTACCATGAGCTTTAACGGTAAAGGAAAACATTATTTAAAAGCGAAAAAAAACCTTAAATAATAATAATCTTAGATTCGGTGAGCAGCCGTACTGCTAATAAAATAAATAATAAAGGAAAACATCGTGAGGAAACCTGTATGCACCTGCGAAGAAATTCAATGGTGTGTGAGAAGTTCCCAATCCGCACTGGGCCCGCATGGGAACTACGGCCCAAGCCCTCTCATTCTGAGAGGAGGCCTGTGCCCTGCAGTGGGAAGTATATAGGCTGGGATGATGTTACGTAAATAATCAATACCTACGTACTTTCCAGATCCTGTCATATATTTCTTTGAAATTTAGTCATAAAATTAAATAAACATTATGTTATCTAGACCTTTTTCCAATAAAAAAATCACTTTGTAATTAATAAGCATCATAATTAACACTGAAATATTTATTTAAAATATATGAAATGTTGCTCTATGTAGGTAAAGCGCGTTGAAATCTTTTGAAAGCTCTCTGGTTCGTGCTTACCCTTCGCCTAATAGGTACTTAATAAGATTTGTGTCGAAGTGATTATGTCCCGGAAAAAAAGCAAAATCAGGTGCGGGTAGTTGGAAAATCTCGTGTGGCTGAGGCCCGGAAAAGACGGTGATACGAAACTGCAACGAAACCCTTTTAAAATTATTGGTTTGAAACTAAGTCAATCGTTTTCCACACAATGCTATAGTCCTGAAATTCATATGTAAGGGGTGTGTAATGATCGATATAACAACATTTGATATATTTTCAAATGGTATAATCAGTCATTTGATATAAATAACGTTTGGTATAATTTTAAAATATATAATTTTATATGGTATAACGTTATTATATATTTTGTTGTTACATCTCGTGAGACGCAACCATTTGCTTTATGTAGGGGGTTGCAGTTCTAACCTAACCTAACCTACTTTTCTGGCATTAAATACAACCATTATTATACAGGGTTATTTGTAATTCACTAGCATCCTTTTAACCCTAAACTCCTACCACTTAAACAAATGTTTTTTTGTTTTACGGCTTTTGTCATAACTTAATATTTTTGGTGTAATAACGTTTTGAAAATTTGAGATTACCTCTTATTTTTACGATACTCTGTGTATTTGTATGGGGAAAAAAGTGCTTCATTTTAAAAAGTCGTAGAACAAAAAACATTTGTTTGAGTGATAGGAATTCAGGGTTAAGAGGATGTCAGTGAATTAAAAATAACCCTGTATAACCATCATTATCTAATATTCATAATATATACGCTCACTTTATATAAACTCGTTTAGTATAACGTTCACTGGATATAATGAACGAAAAGTATAATTTTAAAACATCTAATTTTGTAATGTATAACGTTGTTTATATATAACTAGCTTTTGCCCGCGGCTTCGCTCGCGAATACCATGAGTATTCCAAAGAACCAAGATATCAAGCAAGCAAGCATACAGGCAAGCATGCAAGCAAGCATGCAAGCAAGATGCAAGCAAGCATGCATGCACGCAAGCAAGCAAGCAAGCGTGCAAGAAAGCGTGCAAGTAAGCATGCAAGCAAGCGTGCAAGCAAGCCCGAGGAAACTTCAGGTAGATACGGTCCTTTACAGTATTTCTTTATATACAATGTTTTTCACTAATTCGGAAGCGGGCACTAAAATAACCAGGCTTGTTAATAATATAAAACCTAAGTATTATTACTTTCCCTTGTCCTGCATTAGGTATAATTCAATGTTTTCTTACCTTCTACGGAAACTTGACTAACTGGAAGCGATGTGTACCTACTTAGCATTGATATTATACATATTATAGTATTTTGTTAAGGTGTTGTGTGACCTAACCGTTAAGGAGTTATACCTTCTATCATCAGCTCATCTGAATAACCAGAAAGAATACAAGTAAAGGTATATACGTGCATATGTTATTTAAAGAAACTTCCTATAACTCCTAATCGTTAAGGAGTTTAACCTTCCATCATCAGTTTACCTGGATAACCTGAAAGAATACAACTATCGGTCTATACGTACCTATAATATTTGAAAAAAATATCCTCAACTCCTAACCGTTAAGGAGTTTTACCTTCCATCATCAGCTCATCAACATTAGATGATGTCTACCAGACGCAAACACTTAAATAGCTTGAGAAAATATATGAAAAACGTAATGCGTGCCTACAAAATTTGAGGGTTGCCCTCGATTTCCCTGAGATCCCGTCATCAGATCCTGATTTGGTGACAATGAGACCATCTCAGGAGTATATTGTATTATTTCGAATAAAGAAATATTTTTTATAATCGGTCCACAATTGACCGAAAAATCGGTGAACATACCTGCATAAAAAAATACATACAGTGGAATGCATACCCTCCTCCTTTTTTTGAAGTCGGTTAAAGAGCCCTTTGCGGCCTACTTACAGTATAAACTAATAAATTTTGAAATTTTAGCATTCTAGAACCAGTAAAACGCAAAATCTCGTTTTTCCCGTTCCCGTAAGAATTTCGGGAAATGTTTTCTTCATGCTCCCCTACACTCCACAACGAAACCCACTTGCCAAATTTCAGCTTTCTATGACCAGTAAAACGAAAAATCCCGTTTTTCCCGTTCCCGTGGGAATTTTGGGAAGTCCTCTCTCAATGCTCCACTACACTCCCCAAACAACCTACGTGCCGAATTTCAGCTTTCTACGACCAGTAAAACGAAAAATCCCGTTTTTTCCCGTTCCCGTGGGAATTTTGGAAAGTCCTCTCTCAATGCTTCTCTACACTCCCCAAGCAACCTACATGCCGAATTTCAGCTTTCTACGACCAGTAAAACGAAAAATCCCGTTTTTTCCCGTTCCTGTTGGAATTTTGGAAAGTCCTCTCTTAATCCTCCTCTACACTTCCCAAGCAACCTACATGCCGAATTTCAGCTTTCTACGACCAGTAAAACGAAAAATCCCGTTTTTTCCTCATCCCGTGGGAATTTCCAAAATCCTTAAAACTGTTTTTTACTATTATAATTACCTACTTTTATGTCAAATTTGAAGAGTCTAGTAATTACGAGGGGCGTTCAATATAAAGTGAGAATGAGATGCAAACTCTTTTAATATTACGAAATTAAATACTGGCCAGTAAAGCTAATCTATCTAGCTGATTGCTATGAAAAAAAAAACTAACTGACTTTTGTTTAAAAAAGATATACGGTAATTTCTTTGCAATGCTATTGAGTACGTTAGCGAAAATGGAGAAAATTGAACTGCGCGCCGTTATCAAATACTTGTGTTTGAAAAATTTTTCTACGGACCAAGTCAATTTGGATTTGCGGGACACTTTAGGGTCTAATGCTCCTCCGTATTCGACAGTCGCACGTTGGTGCGCCGAATTTAGACGTGGAAGAACATCGACAATGGACGACCCCCGCTCTGGACGCCCTACTACAGCAGTAACTGAAGAAATTATGAAAAAAGTTGAAAACTCAGTTTTGGCGGATCGTCGTGTCACGGTTCGTTTTATTGCTGAAAATGTAAAGATTTCAACGGGGAGCGTGAATAATATTTTACATGAACGCTTGGGTATGAAAAAGGTATCTGCGCGTTGGGTACCAAGAATGCTTACTGACACGCAAAAACAAACTAGACTAGAGATTTGTCAAGAAGCTTTGAACCTGATGCAGCAAGACCGGGAACTTTTTTTGGCGCGATTTATAACAATGGACGAAACATGGCGCCATCATTACGACCCAGAAACAAAACTGCAGTCTATGACATGGAAAAGGCCATCATCTCCAACTCCGAAGAAATTCAAGGTGAGCCCATCTGCCGGTAAGGTCATGGGCTCTGTTTTTTGGGATGGTAAAGGGGTATTAATGATTGAGTATTTCGAGCATGGAGCCACTATTACGGACACATTATACGCCAAACAAATAGCAACATTGCGCAATGAGATCCGCGAAAAACGGCGAGGTAAACTCTCGAAAGTTGTGCTGTTCCACCAGGACAATGTCCCGGCACACAAGTCCGCCGTTGCAATGGCTGCAATTCATGATGCTGGGTTCGATATCCTTAAGCATCCTCCGTATTCACCAGATCTCGCTCCCAGTGATTTCTACCTATTTCCGAGATTGAAACAATACCTGAGAGGCCAGAAATTTGAAGACGCGACGCGGTAGTCGCTGCAGTACAAGATTTTTTAAGTACTCAAGATGAGACCTTTTTTAAAAATGGAATTTTAAGTTTAGAAAAAAGATGTACTAAGTGTATTATGCTAAAAGGTGACTATGTCGAAAAATAAAATTACATTTAGTAAAAGTTGTTTATAACATACTCATTCTCACTTTTTATTGAACGCCCCTAGTATAGTTCATAGGATCCCGTTGAACTGAATATATAAATCCCGTTTTTTCGTTATCCCGTGGGAATTTTAAAAAATCCTGAAACAAATGTTTTAACTAATGTAATACCTACTTGTTTATCAAATTTGAAGAGTCTAGTTATTATAGTTACTGAGATAGGGTCACTCGGAATCGAATATGTAAATCCCGTTTTTTCCCGTTCCCGTGAGAATTCCCAAAAATCCTTCTTTAGTGGATGCCTACATTGTATAAGGTATCTATGTGCAAAATTTCAAGTCTCTAGGTCCAGTGATTTGGGCTGTGCGTTGATATATCAACAGTCGTTTAGTTTATTTCAACCCCATCGCACCCCATCCAGGGAGATGGTATTTTACGTCCGCCACGTCGGATTTTAAAACCGTTGTTGTTTTCATAACCAGCGACCCGATAAACCATAGAAACAACACCCATGTTGATTTTCAGACTTTGTTACCCCTTTCCCCTCTTTTAGGGGTTGAATTCTCAAAAACCTGAAACACGTGTTTACTCATTTATCATTATGAGTACTTCTGTGAAGTTTCGAATAAAATAGTCGAACTAATCTTGTTTCCCCATACAAACTTTGGACCCCCGTTTCACCCCTTCAGGGAGTGAATTTTGAAAAATCCTTTCTTAGTGCACCCCTAGACCTTATAAGGAACCTACATGCCAAATTTGGAATCTCTAGGCCCAGTGGTTTGGGCTGTGCGTTGATATGTCAGTCAGTCAGTCAGTCAGTTTCTTCTTTTATATATTAAGATATCAATTGATATAACGATCAAAGCGTACCTATACCTAATGTTCATAACACCTAAGATTTAAAACGTATAAATTCATTAAAAACTTTGATGCAAGCAAACAATCAAGCAATCCATTCATTTTTCCGCTCTGTTACAAAAAAAACCTAACATCGAAGGCTAAGGCGGGAGCTACGCTACGCTTTGCTCCCGCCTTAGCCTTCTGAACCTAACCTATCCAACTCGCTTCTGCCCCGAAAAGTCTTGCTCGCTCGCTTCGCTCGCTCGCCGCCACATAATTTAACAATTAAACATATTATTATATATCATGACTGTTATACCTAATGTTAGTTATGTTAAAAGAAATTAGTCCATATAAATCTTATACAAATTGAAGTTATATAAAAATAACGTTATATAATTTAAACGTTATACGTTAAAAAATTAAACTTTTTGCTGCTATAGCTAACGTTCTTGTGCACGTTATTAATATGAAATTAGATATTTTGTAGTTACCTATATCTCGTGGGACGCACCCGTAAGATATTTGAGGATTCACTCTAGTGACAAGTGTTTATCGAAACACGATTACTTGTAGTTCAGTCGATAGAAAAAAAAATCCAAAGTCGTCTCTAAAAAATAAAATAATCTCGTAGTAAGTACGACGCTAATACCTACTGCACGGCAAGTCATGACTTTTTGAATGTTAATAAAACAAGATGTTTTCTAGGGCGTAGTTTTGTTACATTTTTAAAATATGTATTTGTTTTAGTAATAAGATTATAATACCCAAAAAAATTTAAATAAAAAATAAAACCTCCTTCAAAAAACCCCCAAAAAAACATAAAATAATAATTGATTGAACCGACCACAATAAGCATGAAAATATCTTTCTACTAATCTGTTTGAAGTTGGTGCCTCAGCACGAGCCAGCAGGAGTGTAGAAGCCCTATAATAGGTATGTAGGTAAGTTAGATTACTAGGTCCACTCCTGCTGGCTCGTGCTGAGGCACCAACTTCAAACAGATTAGTAGAAAGATATTTTCATGCTTATTGTGGTCGGTTCAATCAATTATTATTTTATGTTTTTTTGGGGGTTTTTTGAAGGAGGTTTTATTTTTTATTTAAATTTTTTTTATTTCCAAGTTTTTTTTGGGTGTTTTTTGAAGGCGGTTTTATTTTTTATTTAAAATTTTTTATTTTTTTCTTTTTAGTTGTTGCTTTTGGCCTGGACTGGCACTCTTTACTGACTGTACTTTTTGCCTCTGGTTACCAAAGTACTTATCAAGACGAATCAAACGAGACCAAACTTGATGGGGTTATGTCGTTTTACTACGGAGTTCTTATGGTCACCATCCAACTTCATTGTCAGACCCTGGTTACCATCTAGGACCAAAGTACTCGTTGAGACGAGTCAAATGAGTCCGTACTCGATGGGGTAAGTGCCGTTACTTTATGGAGTAACTTTGGCCACCTTCCAGCTCCATCATCAGACCCTGGTTACCATCTGGGATCAAAGTACTCGTCAAGACGTTTCAAATGAACCCAAACTCGACGGGGTTGTGTTGTTTTATTACAGAGTTTCTATGGCCACCTTCCAACTCCATCATCAGATTAGCTCCATGTCACAATAATATTGCATTGTCACCTGATTTACACATGCATGTAAAATATGAAATCAATCAGAAACCGGGAAGTGAGTCAAATTCAACTTGCAAGATTTGACCCGTTGAGGAGTTCCGTTGGCCATCTGCGGTCTTCTTCATCAGATCTAGTTTACCAAATGACACTTTATGAATGCAAATGCTCGATTTGTCACTGAAAATACTAAAATCGCTTTACATTTCCCTTGAACTTTTGAAGAGTTCCTTCAATTCCTCATGGATCCCATCATCAGAACTGGATTCCGGTAACAACGGGACCAACCTTGAATCATATGCTTTCAAACAACGAAAGAATTTTCCAAATCGGTTCATAAATGACGGAGTTCTGAGGTAACACACGTTAAAAAAAAAAAAAAAAAAAAAAGAACATACAACCGAATTGAGAACCTCCTCCTTTTTTTGAAGTCGGTTAAAAACACGCGCAGTCCAACCAACCTATCTTGAGCCATCGTGGCTCCCCCACGCCCGAAATCGCCCACCCAAAATCGATTAGCGCGAAAAACTCGGTAGACCCTTAAATTGTGCCACAATAATAATAATAATAATAATAAATCATTTATTTCAGACAACAACATAAGTCCATACTAATGTATGGACCTATGTTGTTGTCTGAAATAAATGTGATGAAAATATCACAATCTCTTCGGTTATCTTTGGGAAGAGACTTCTCTAAAATTTCTAATTCAAGTGATGAAGAAGTTGTGGTTATGTCATTGTTTGTGCCTATTCATTTTAGCCTGTACTTTATTAGTTTCATTCCTGAAAGAGTAGCTTGGTAGTGTTGTATTGTTCTACAAGCAAGGGCACTTCTCAAGTACCAACACAAAAAATATTGTTTAAAATCCCCCTCCAATTTTATTTGTCGGATGTCATATTGAAATGTTATACATACCTATATACTCTATATCACTTCGACACTTAAGAAATCTAATGATACCTCGTATGTCAAAATCCGTCGAGTTGTTTACGATACAGAGAGGGCGACAAAGAAATAGACAAACATACAATTAAGTACGGTTGGCCTCAGAAGTCGCTGAACACTAGTACTTTGTCATATTCACAGTATAACTGGTCATTGCGACAAAGTACTAAAGTGTTCAGTGACTTCTGAGGCCGACTGTACATACACTTATAAAAGATAACGGGTAAATTTTATCCCATCAAAAACGTTACATGTAAAAAGATGCAAGTCTCGCTAGGCAGTTCTTATACTGCAAAAAAGTTTTGAGATGCAATGTTAAACCAAGTCAGTTATCTTAGTCAGTACCGGGTGGTGCCATAGAAATCGTTTTCCACCGAGTTGCTTATTTTAAAACCGTTAAATTAATATTTAATATCTTTATTTTTTAACACACAAAATGACTTGGCAATCGCATGTTTAGGTACCGAATAATCGTCAACGTCAACTATTTATAACAATCCTAATTGAACATAGCGCTAGCCCTAATGCCATGCAGTTTGAGCAATACACATAGGTACGAGTATGAGTAAAGCGTTGCGTGCGATTGCCAAGTCATTATGTGTACTAAAAAAATAAAGATATTAAATATTAATTTAACGGTTTTGAAATAAGCAACTCGGTTGAAAACGATTTCTATGGCACCACCCGGTACTGACTAAGATAACTGACTTGGTTTAACATTGCATCTCAAAACTTTTTTGCAGTATAAGAACTGCCTAGCGAGACTTGCATCTTTTTACATGTAACGTTTTTTGATGGGATCTCATTGCTTTTTGTAGGCAGTTCTACTTTTATTGCCATCACCAGACCATGGTTACGATCTAGTATCAAAGAACTTGTCAAAACGAATCGAATGAGCCTAAACTCAATGGGGTTGAGTCATTTTATTACGGAGTGCCTAACTATAGCCACCTTCCAGCTAAATCATCAGACCCTGTTGACCATTCAGGACCAAAGTACTCGTCGAGATGAATCAAATGAATTCAAACTCGATGGGGTTGTGTCGTTTCATTACGGAGTTCTTGTGGCCAACTTTCATTTCCATCATCAGATCCTGGTTACCATCTAGGACCAAAGTACTCATCGAGATGCATCAGATTAGTCAAATCCCGATGGGTTTTGTCTTTTTATTATAAGAATGCATTTGACCACCTTCCAAATCCATCATCTGACCCCGGTAATGATTTAGAATCAATGTCCTTGTCAAGGCAAATCAAAATGAGCTCAAACTTGATGGGGTTGAGTCGTTTTATTACGGAGTGCCTGCCCATAGCCACCTTCCAGCTCCATCATCAGACCATGGTTACCATTAAGAATAAAAGTAGGTACTCATCGAGACGAATCAAACGAGCCCAAACTTAATGGGGTTGTGTCGTTTTATTACGGAGTTCTTGAGGCCAACTTTCATCTCCATCATCAGACCCTGATTACCATCTAGAACCAAAGTACTCATCGAGACGAATCAAACGAAACCAAACTCGATGGGATTGTGTTGTTTTATTATGGAGTGCCTTTGACCACCTTCCAGCACCATCATCAGATCAGCTTAATATCATAATAATTATTGCATTGTAATCCAATTTACACATGCATGCAAAATTTTAGCTCAATCGGAAATCAAGAACTCATTGTTGTGTGTAGTATAACTTTGTAATCGCTGGTATTTAAATGGGATTACAAACTTATATGTGCAGTTTCTGTATCTGTGAAACGTGACTGAAATTGAAATATTTTTAGGTTTCCTAGGACTTTGTAGGGTTAAATCTATTTATATTTAAAATTTGGAGCCTGTAGGTCTGCTAGAAGTACCTTAGAATTATGATGATCATGAGTGAGTGAGTGAATGAGTGAGTGAGTGTCATAAATGCGAAACTTTGCTTTCGCTTAAGTTCGGAACTAAATGACCTACAGACTTGAAATTTTGGATTTTAAGTATGTGATTATAGCTTACTGGATGACGAAATTTCTGCGTTCTGGTCTTACCCAGAGGTTCTCAAATAGGGGCCTGAAAATGCGGCGAAATGGTTCCAGTAAAGGATGGTACGGCAGTGTTTGCTTCGCGCTTGACTTGGCGGGGGCACTGCCGTGCCCCCAGATATCTTAGGTATGTGCATACTTTGGGTAGGTAAGTGAAATACTTAACATAGCATTTTAATAAATAAATATCACAGAATAAGAACGTATGTAGCTCAGTTATGTTAATATAATGGTCCACAGAATTGACAAATAAATAAATAATAGTAATATAAAAATCGTTTATTCATTTGCTTATGGATACATTGTAACCTAGGTTGGTCCCTCTTTTTAGGATTCCGTAGTCAACTAGGAACCCTTATAGTTTCGCCATGTCTGTCCGTCTGTCTGTCCGCGGCTAAGCTCAGAGACTGTTAGTACTAGAAAGCTGTCATTTGGCATGAATATATATATCAGTCACGCCGACAAAGTGATTAAATAAAAAAACTAAAAAAAATTTTTTAGGGTACCTCCCATAGACGTAAAGTGGGGGCGATTTTTTTTTCTCGACTAACCCTATAGTGTGGGGTATCATTGGATAGGTATTTGAAAATAAATAGGGGTTTTCTAAAACCATTGTTTGATAAAAAGAATATTTTCGGAGATATTCACTCCGAAAGTTCAAAATAATGTGTCCCCCCCTCTAATTTTTAAACCGCACGTCTAAAAAATATGAAAAAAATCACGTAAGTTAAACTTAATAAAAACTTTCTAGGAAAATTATTTTCAACTTAATCAGTTGAACAGTGTAAAAGTTTTTGAAAAAAAATATTTTTAAACTAAGATTGTAATTTAACCGCCATTGCAAGCATTTTTTTCTTTAAGTACCTAAAAGATCACGCTAACAGTATCTTCTTTCAAATAAAAAAAAATATTACATCTGAAAAACAATCAACAAAGGTACATAATACTAGTTAGATTAGTTATCCAATTCGCCGATAGATGGCGCTGTACCGCCGACGTTGGGACCAAAACAACCACATTAATAAAGTATGCAAAGATTTTTTCGTACCTGCTACGGAACCCTATCTTGGGCGTGTCCGACACGCACTTGGCCGGTTTTTAAGTATACGTGATACCTGTCCTAAGTAAGAGACACCGCTCTTCCAATGTGGGTATCTGTTTTTACATAATGGTTTCAATTAAGATAGTAAGAAAAGTAAGCGTAAGTAAATATGGCCTAAGGCTGTCCACGAAAAAAAGTAGCCACTATTGTATAATTCAGGTATTCAATATGAAATGACAATTTTTAAAGAATTTAATTAGAAAGAAGGACTCTTCACCTTTCGTTTTGAGTGCTATTATGGATATTTATATCAGATGATATCCATTTTTGGGCTTACTTTCGAAATCTCTGGATTTTAATCTTAGATTTTGTATTTTGCACGTTTGGAGGTTCTTTTTTTCTTTACTCAAATAGCCCAAGTAGCAAAATTCCCTTATAATATCAAGCTTACCTGACTAAAAGTCTTATAATCGGCATATAAAAGATTGTTTATTGCAAAATACCTTTTAATGGCATATTATAAGTGGATTTTGGTTATATGTGTATAAGCGTTAATAAAGCTGAATAATATGGCTTTTATAAAACTTCAGACAAAGACTCTTCTTATAACAGCCAATTATACTGCCTTTTAGCCATATAATATTGAAAGCTATGTAAAGGTTTTGTAACATACTTTTTAACTTATAACGGTCATACTCAGGATAGTTACAAAGATTTTTTTTCTTATAAAAGTCTGTAATATGATAAAGTATTTCTAGTCGTTTATAAAGTCTTTATAAGAGTTAAATTTATTGCTAGCCATTTATACGGTCATTAAAAGTATACTTCTCTTCACATTGTCATATAAATTTTTAATACAACCAATGTGGCCATTTAACTGACGATAAAACTGTATCTATTGCCTCCAAAATCCAACGGAAAATGCCATTGGTTCCGTACAAAATAAAAATAAGAGTTATAATTTGATGCCAAGTGAAAATACTGATAACCAAAATAGTGATAGTAGTGACGAATACGAATGCGTAAATTTTAACAACGAGCCAAATAAAGATAACTTACGAGTTAATATCAGAAACTGGGCTGTGAAGTTTAACATTCCACATGTAAAATTATGTAAAATTATAAATGACTCAATGCCGTATACTCTAACTTTAGATGCAAGAACGTTACGTCCATTTTTTAATATTTATTTATCTTTAGTGTAAATATTGCAATGTAACGTGTATTTTCTTTAAATACACATTTGTTTATAAATATTGATTTATAAGTTATTATAAAATGTTTGTATAGTTATATTTATACGTTAAAAAATAAAACAAGAAAAGTTTGTTTACAGTTTGAGTACCTATTTTTGATTGAAGTGGACTTTACCGCAACCAGTATTGCTAGCAAAATTTTAGCGATTCCGCTAACGTGGATAGTGAACCAATTCCGTCTGAACTCGTGATATTTTAAGCGCTACGAAATTCTATTAAAATATCCGACTTTCGAAAAATTTTTTTTACTGCAAAAACTTAACTATATGTATGTATTAAATACATAATTGTCTTTGCATATTGCCTTATATTACGTTCTTGAAGTTAAGAGTGACAAGATTCACATTCATCATCCGGAAAATGATCGTACATCATGAAATCTTCACAGTTTTGACACCAGATAAATGGTAAATACAATAACAACTCGACTTATTCATGATTAATTTATTAAATGTAATGGTATAAACTAATGGTGTAAACTTGGATAATTGCAATTGTAACTACATCTTTTCCTTTGCCTTGTTCCCTTTATTTGGGGATGACACTCCTGGTTCTCTTGCGCCAGGACAAGATAATTGCAATCGTAATATTTATCTCATATTATAAGATGTGTGATTTGCAATGGCCAATTGGCCAGAGCGCTATTTGTACTCGTACATAATACAAGTCGTCTCTGCCGGCATAACATCTGCCTAGAGAAATATTTCTCTATTGTAGCTTGTCCATATCCAATAAATCAATCATTTTCTTGTTTTTGACAGATCTAGGAAACGAGGTTCACTTGGTCATTAAAGAACCCTAAAATCAGTCAATATGGAGGAAGTACGGCACATTATATAACCTGTATAAGGTATTTGGTTTTATAGATATCTTATATATGTTTTATAACTTGCTATAAGACTTGTACTAGCAATTATCACAGGCGCGACTAATTAATTAATTAATTTTCATAATAAAACAACTTCTATTCACGGGCGCGTTTAAAATACAATATAAATCATACCTATTATTCTCATAAAAATGAGCCGCCACATGAATTTTGATATGAAATACATAAAAATATAATCATAAATAGTAAACAAGATTACTCACTTAACTTAATCAAAATGGCGACTGCTTAAAAATCACAAGAATTGCACAGAGTTTTATCGCTTTACTGAAACACAATAACTTTTCAACGGTAAATTTTTCTTATGAACGGTTCAAACATGACATTAACAAGGGCATTTATTTATTTATAAAGGAAACTACACTTATTATTGACCATAATAAGACTTTTAAAAGGAAAATTTGGTAATTTATAAAGCTGTAATATGATTGCTATAAGTTTTATTACCTTATAGAGACAGCCATTTCCCACACTTATTTATTAGCGCTAATATGGCTATTCTAAGAGCAGAATTTTTGGGCTATAAAGCCATTATAAAACCAATTCTTGTTACTTGAGAGATTATCGACGCTATAATGTTCCGCGAATATCTTTCCAGACTCTTAGTTACCGTATGCAGGTCATAAATTGTTTTAAGTAAATCATGCCAGAAGTACACAAATTTATATACAATCATTTTTTATCTCTAAGCCTTAACTGGCATTATGTAGGATTTCACAACTTGTAAAGAAAAATGTATGGATTTTAGATTCTTACACATAAAAAGAATACTCAGTTGGCAATTTAATTGCGGTTTGAACTACCTAGGCCTACTGGGAGACAGTGGAGACTTAGTTTGCGATGGCTACTTTCTTTCGTGGACAAGCCTTACGTTAATTCAATACTAATAGTGGTTGTGATACGTGGGTGTGGTGTGGTCATTTTAGAAAAGGACACATCATATTTGCTAACAAAACGTCAAGTATAATCTCGGCGCTGAGTCGGAAAACCCATGAAAATCCCGCACATGCGTGGTTTTGAGCGAGTACCTACTCCTTGTCTCGACGGCCGAGCGAGCGTTCACGCTCACTCAGACGACGCGCGCCGGGCGCTCCGTTCGGAAGGGCTTGTCACCGTTACTCTATATATATTTTTTTATTAACATTAAAGTGAGTTTCGCGCTCAATCCTTTACTCGTATTTAATAACTCTTTATTCAGAAGTAAAAGTGACCAGATCAGTTATAGAGTTTAGAAACGATTCGGTGTTTAAGAACGAAGTGTTCGTCACACGGTGTCATTAGTGTTTGTTGTAAAGTGAACCGGTGTTTTTGCACTCAGGATAATTTGTATGGTAATAAGGCTGTAAAAGTTGGCATACTCAGTAGTTACCGCAGTAGTGGGTAAGTAGTCATTGTCAAGTTTAAGTAGATGCAAAAAATATTACGAGTAATAAATGTAAATGTTAAGGTTTTCGATCATAAGTACGATACATAACAACAGCTGATTCTGTATATTTCAGCACAATTGGGACATACATTTATATATCAAATCATTCTAAATGTTATTCAGTGAAAGGCCAGTTAACCTTGTTTATTTGAATTTTAACATACAACCTTCCAAAATTATAAAATGCAACGTAAAGTAGCGTCGTTACCAAAACATTGAAATTGATTAAGTGAGATAACAGAACAGCATGAGTAACACAACGCAACGAATAATGCTTTAAATGACAGTAGATGTTGATTCATATACCTCCTTCTCAGAACGAATTAATATTGTAGACTCTGTAGTTACTGACTGATTTTGATTAGCGGAAGAGATGGATGAGTCTTAGTACGGAAGAGTAACTCATGCTCATGTCATGACTGTTCAATTAAATATAAATATAAATATTAGGGGACTATCTTACACAAATCTACCTAGTCCCAAACTAAGCAAAGCTTGTACACTATGGGTACTAGACGACGATAAACATACTTATATAGATAAATACATACTTAAATACATAGAAAACATCCATATAACTCAGGAACAAATATCCGTGCTCATCACACAAATAAATGCCCTTACCGGGATTTGAACACAGGACCTCTTGCTTCGTAGGCAGGGTCACTACCAACTAGGCTAAAGCGGTCGTTAAATTTCAAGTAAATTCATGAATATTGTTCAGTGCGCATACATACTAGGTATATCAGAATTATTTTAGTGGGAAGCAGTATATTTTGTGAAACCCAGGTAACATTTGGGAGTACAAGTTTTGGCCCTTCACACCTGACAACCGATCCCTCGCTCGCCACCTGCCTGCCCCTATCAAAAGATTTGCAAAAAAATACTCTACGCTTTTGTTATTAAGAGCGAGAATCAAAAATCATTCAAAACATTTGGGCGACCGCTTACTTATTATCTACTTCAACTCACATGCATGCATCCACCACCTGGCATGTATAAACAAACAATGCGTAGCATCCGCATGTTTTGTAAGTAATGAGGACTCAACATTTTTATGTGGTGGTGTGTATTATACAATACAAATAATATGCAATAAATTAAGAATGCATGAAATTCGTGACGAATTTACCATTAAAAAATAAACTAACTAGTACACAATTGAATAGGAAAATATGATTGAGGACTTGAAAATGTTTCTTGTTCCTTATTTATGTACCTTAACGAGCCCAATAGCCATATTTGCCAACTAGCAATTGCAACTCTACCCCTAGCAAGAGACTTGTCGCCTGTCGGTTTTAGAGCCCAAAACGACGTAACATGTATGCAATTCGAATCCTTTCATCGGATTGGTTCTCCTGATCATTAAGCTGGTCTCATGATTTTAGATACCTATTAAATTCGCTAAAGTATTCTAAACTTTCAGTAGTTTTTTTTTACTTTGTTAGCGTGAAAGTTACAATTGTGTCTTCAAATTACGTGATTTATTAACTGTTTTGTGCTAAATGATATAAAAAGTTATGTTTTTCATACAAATACAATCTTGAGTGACGTGCTGGTTGAAGAGTCGAGCATGTAACTCGCGTCGGCAGGCGAGCCGCTCCCTTCCTCAATTATCCAATTTCCTTGTCAGATATCGAACTAGTCCGCAGACACTGCTCCTTCATTTGACAACTATTTATCTACCTCCTACCTATCCGCTTCACCATTAATAGATTAATATATAGTAGTATGCTATACGCGTTTATTAGGCTCATGACCGACGACATAGTTCAATTAAATAAACATTTACTGGTTTAGCTTTCGGTTTGAACTGACTAATTACTTTCCACGCATTTTAGGTATATGTTACATAATAATATAGGCGCAGGAACTGGATTCCACATAATCCAGGGTGCACAGATATCTCTTTATGGGCTGCATACATTAACATTATTTATGATGAAGAATGATGTACTACCTTACTGGGACGCATAATAAAGTAGTTTATGTGGCAAGCTTGCATGTATTTTTTTTGTCTACCTACCTACTAAGTTATACATTCCACATTAATAAAGATTAATAGTTAATCGAATATTTGAATTTTTTTCAATGGCCACTGGTCGGACTGCCGCGAAAAACAAATAAATTTTTCTCAAACATGCTATGAAATATTGACGTTATGTTCCTTAAAATACGCCACGAACTGTCACGTTGCAGGTGCGGCTAGACGAGAGGTCAATAATGGAATTTCATACAACATTGCTGGCCAAGGCCAGCAAAGTGATCGTCTATTGTTTTATGTGACACAGCACCATGACGTTTAATAGGTCGACGTGGTCGACGTGGATGGATGGATGGACGGACGGATGGACGGACGGACGGACGGACGGACGGAGGGATGGATGGATGTTGATGGATGGATGGATGGATGGATGGATGGATGTTGATGGATGTTGATGGATGTTGATGGATGTTGATGGATGTTGGTTGATGGATGTTGATGGATGTTGATGGATGTTGGTTGATGGATGTTGATGGATGTTGGTTGATGGATGTTGGTTAATGGATGTTGATGGATGTTGATGGATGTTGATGGATGTTGGTTGATGGTTGTTGATGGATGTTGATGGATGTTGGTTGATGGATGTTGATGTATGTTGATGGATGTTGATGGATGTTGTTGGATGTTGATGAATGTTGATGGATGTTGATGGTTGTTGATGGATGTTGATGGATGGATGGATGGATGGATGTTGATGGATGTTCTTGTTCATAGATGTTGACGGATGTTGATGGATGTTGATGGATGTTGATGATGTTGTTGGTGATGGTGATGGTGATGGTGATGGTGATGATGATGGCGGTGATGATGGTGGTGATGATGATGATGCATGTTTGAGAAAAACTCTATACAAGCCTTGGCCACGAACAGGGATTGCCGGCCTCGTATCTCTAGATGGCCTCGTTAACACTCGGCCATCTATAACTACTCGGCCGGCAATCCCCTATTTCGCGGCCGCTGCAGTAATGTACTATTATTATGTAGTAAATATTTGCTTACTTGCGATAAAACAAAGGGTAATTTTATATTGAATCGCCCGTTTAACAGAAAAATATATACATGTAAAAAGAAAAGAACTGTCTGATTGACTGACGGACTCATTGACTGAATGACTCATCCATGTCCAGCTCAACCCCTTGGCCCTAGAAGGCTGAAAAGAGGAGGGGCAGATTTGTATGGACTCTGGCCTAGGGACCAATAACGACTAGCCGTATATCATTGGAAAGGTTTTTTCATATTCTACAACTTTTTGTATGGCGAAAATCTCGAATCGTTGTGTAAAAATAAGGTATGGCAAGATAAATTATGCACAGTTACAAAACCTTTATACTTAATCTGTTAAGCGATATAGGAATGTTCCGAAGTATCGAAAAAACCTACATAATAGTTTCAACTCAAACTACTTTTATGCAGCGATACCTTTTTCTCGCAAAGATTGGGGACTACCTGCAATAGTAAAAGATTTAGAGCTTAGAATAAGCTATGCAGTGCAATATCGCATGTTCTTATTCGTCAGGCCAATTTGTCCACCCTCCGTTTGCATAGAAGTTGCCTTTAAGTATGATGTAGACAAGGAATAAGGTCCGATTTTTTGAAATCACCACAGGATAGGGAATAAACGGGATTTATATGTTCCATTTAGAGAGACCCTATTTCCTTAACTATGATTACCTACTCTAGACTCTTCCAAATTGCCCTTCAAGTAGGTAACAAAAGTAAAAGTTTTTGTTAAAAATTTAATTGACTGTACTTTTTGTTGACTCTACTTGCATTGTCTTCCAACCTACATAAGTATACCAAATTGCAAGTGAATCCGACCACTAGAAGTGGGTCAAATTCGACTTCCAAGATTTGACCCGTACGTACTTAAAAGGGTCTATAATGACTCCCATAAAATTTTAAGTCATAATGTATCATATCAGGCTGCTTTGGATCGGGAGAAATGGAGGACATGGGGGGAGGCCTTTGCCCAGCAGTGGGACATCAATCCAGGCTAGATAATAATAATAATAATAATGTATCATTAGTCATAATCAACGTTAGTCATACAGTGATTTATTTCTGAAACAATTTATTTTTCGGAATTGTTATAAAACAAACCTAACCTAACCTACTGCATTCTATAAGATGGCATTTAAAAAAGTCCTGAAAAAAATACCGTTTCAGAAGTAAATCACTGTATGACTAACGTTGATTATGACTAATGATACATTATGACTTAAAATTTTATGGGAGACTAGCTGTTGCCCGCGACTCCGTCTGCCTGGAGTTAGTAATTTGGGCAGCTTATTTTTTTTATCCAATTTGCTTTTTCATCAATTATGGCTCTCCTTAGTTCCTCGATATAAAAAAAATACCCGCTACCGCAACCCCCCCTCCACACCGAACTCCCCGCACACCCGCGTTCACATTCACCACAAGTCAAGCGTGCCTATAGAAGTTTTACTTCAAAAACCCCCGATTTTGAAACATTCTTCCGCTCCGGTCCGCTCCTATTGATGTTAGCGTGATGATTATATAGCCTATAGCCTTCCTCGATAAATGTGCTATCTAACACTGAAATAATTTTTCAAATCGGAGCAGTAGTTCCTGAGATTAGCGCGTTCAAACAAAAAAACCTGTTCGATTAATTCTTAAAATAGACGTAACTTTCTTATTTGTGAACCGATTCAAATGAAACAAACACTAAATGTTAATCCGAGAAAATACCAACATATCAGTGAAAACCGCATACTTCTAAGTTAAGCCGTTTCTGAGATTAGCGCGCACAAACGCACAGACAAACAGACAAACAGACAATAATTCTAATAATCATTGTTTTGGGTTCTATTGCGCTAATAAATAGCCCTAGTGACAGTTATTCTCAAATATCTTCAATGTACAGACGCCGACTTGTTACAGATTTATTATATGTATGTAGAAGAAAAGGGGCACCGACATAAAATATACATACATTGCAAGTTAATAAAAAGCTTGTAAAAACAAATTTTAGGTTTTTTTTAGGAATGATACCTGATGATTGAATTAATTTTTGTTTTTTAAATTGTATGTGTTCTAAAAAAATGCCTAAATAAATACATTTATTATTATTATTATTTGCCAACACGGGATTTATATATTCGCGAATTTGCCAGATTTTTGTTTTATTTAATGAAGGACATGAAGAAGTTTTACCATAAATTCGAATTCTACGCGGACGAAGTCGCGGGCAAAACCTAGTTATGAATAATGCGACATGAGTCTCAGCAACCAAACCACTAAACCACATATTGTTCTGGTAAACGAAAAGCATTGTTTTGATATTAGATAATGGGATTCCCTGTGTACCCTTTGACACAGTGACACAAACATTAGTCACAGAAACTATAAATGGAATGTAACCCGAGTCCCGACCTTATCATTCGACCCAGACCTTGTGCCGTCGTTTAGATGAACTGAATGACGAGCTTCATTATTTCAAATAAAATGTTTTGTACTTTATGTGTTGGTATGATTGAAAACCAGAACAGCATTTTTAGATTTGACAATGGCTAGATACTGTTATAATAACGAAATAATTTATAGCAAAAGACCCACTAAAGTTATAAAACCGGTGAAAAGGCGTATCGGTGTTGAAACCGATCGCGATGAGCGGCATCGTCGATGAAGACGACAGCGAGACTGTGAAAGTAGTTGGGGGTGGCTGAGCGATGCTGGTGCGGGGTTGTGGCGGTGGTGAGTTGCGGCACTCGCTGGCGGAGCGGACGAAGGCGCTGGCGGCTCGTTGCCACGCGCTGCGCTCGCCGGCCGCGCGCGCCGACCAGCGCAGCCCCGACCGCCGCCGCCCCCGACACAGAAAGTCCCAGACGAGGTGGTACGTCAAGGTAAGCTGCAATGTCACACGAAGAACCGGGAGACTTTCAATGTCGAAATGGATCTAGTTTAATCAATTGCCGTACGAAAAAGGCGATCGTTGGAATTAAAATGTAATAAGTATTAGCTTATTGGCAACCTATTAAATTTTATAACATGAGTCCGTATTCATGTATAGTTACTTCTTTTCGTAATACTTTCATATATTATACTGGCTCTTATCCTAGACTTCGTCGGTGAAGAATTAGTTTCTCGTTAATAAGTAACTACATAGTGTATCTATCCTATGTGTTAGTCTGGGTAAACATACATAAATATATAAATGTCCAGTTCAATTTCATTTAGATAAACCGAATTAGCCCGACCGTTTTAGCATGAAAGAGTATTAAAAAAAAAACTATACAATACACACACACACACGCAGCTTCCAATTTCAAAATAGGCACACGTGCCTCATTTTCGCTCTTTGAAATTAAAAAAAACCCTTCGGCTCGTTTCATAAAACGACACTCGTGTATTGATGTCTCATTCATTATAGCCCCAGTCACACAAGTATAGTTAGAAAAATAGCTCGTATTATATTTTTTTACTAATATTTAAGTATTATAATTACTTTCGCACATTGCTGTGAAACATGAATTGCCAGACACTTATCTTTACAAATCTTATACCTCGTCAGTAAGTTTCTTACTTTTCGGGCCTTAGCACTCAGCAGTAATGTACTATTAAAGGTCTCTTCTCTCCCGAAAATAAACATTTAAGCTTTGCATGTTAAAAGAATAATTTATGTATTACAAGCTATTTTTGCTGACTATACTTAGCACTTTATTATTATCACTTTGTTTACACAATGCGTACCAATAAATTTTAAATAAAGTAGTAAACATAGGAATCGAAATAAAAGCCTGTAAAAAATGCATATTTGTTCTTTCCAAAGAATATAACTAAAATATACGACTCTACAAATTCGACTCTACAAAAGACTCGCTCTTTGGATTACACAGTTACGTTTTCTTTTTGTTTGTATTTATGTCGCTCAAGAGAGACTTTTTTTAATAAAGATAAGTATGATGTGTGTTTATAGTATGTTGTTTTGAGTTACCAAAAAAAATAAGAAAAATAAACATACATTTTAATACATATCTTGACTCTATCTTAATCTTATCGTCAAAAGACTGAACGGCAGCACGAGTAAGATCAGATACCTATAATATTTACTTATTTATCACAATTATCACACCGGAAATAGACGATTTCGCCGAATAGCCAATCCCATCCATCTGATTCAAAAATATTTGCATAGCAATGCCTACTCATAAATCATAGTAACTTGGTTACGTGCTTATTTACATAAAACAATATTGAAGTAACGTCATGAATTTATGATTCATTCTTAACTTCATTGGTTCCAAATTCAATTGTGTAAACAGTTATTCACCAACTTACAATTTCATAAAATAATACTTGACCTAAAACATTATGTAAACCCTCTTTGCAATACTCGGGTTTTTAAAATAGTTGTAGCGCTGAAGATACACTGAGACTAGACAGGGACTATGTTTTGATATAAAAGTATATATTCTGAACGTAAAAAGAACGTACGAACGTAAAAAGTCGTAAGCATTACAAAATGATTGAGTAACGACTGCAAACTTGGAAATATTTTTTATGTACCTCCTGGCTACTATTTGCTGCATCTAGAGTCTAGACTAGTCGCGTAAGTCGGCATTTTAATTCTGCGAATGAAAAACAACATAGTCTTAAGTTTCTATTTTGGTAGTTTGTTGTCAGTAGTGGTTGTTATCGTGCGATGTCTTGGCTTCGTTAGCAATGCAGGTCAAGGCTTGAGTTATGTGAGCGTCGGTGTCGGTGCATGCACACAGGAATGCAGGCCGTGGATAGCGCAGCGTAGTGCCTTTTGCGTCTGATACTGCGGCGGTTTGTGGATTTGCAGTGAAATACGCTTACATTTTAAAAATTTCCATGCAATGTTTTCTTATTAATAAGTTCACAGTCCGTTTTGGCACATGTGCCTCATGGTTGGTTTCACTGGTACGTCCTTGCGGCACATGTGCCTCATGACTTTATGAGCGTTTAATTTCATTATAACTCTGAGGACGTGTCGAAACAAGGCTGCACAGCACATTGCTTCGGGACTGTGAACCTGTCAAGGCCAAACATCAGTGATATTTAATGCAAATTGCACTAAGTTACTACAACGATACCCAATGTCAAATCAGCCATCAAATTCCTATCAATAGACGGCTGATTTGACATGGGTTATAGTTACAACTTGGCGCAACTCACGCTTGGAAAGCTTATAATTTTTAGGGTTCCGTGGCCAAATGGCAAAAAACGGAACCCTTATGGATTCGTCATGTATGTTTGTCTGTCTGTCCGTCCGTATGTCACAGCCACTTTTTTCCGAAACTATAAGAACTATGCTGTTGAAACTTGGTAAATAGATGTATTCAGTGAACCGCATTAAGATTTTCAGACAAAAATAGAAAAAAACAATAAATTTTGGGGGTTCCCCATACTTAGAACTGAAACTCAAATTTTTTTTCTTCAAATTCATACGTAAATATAAATGTTGACTCAACAATAGAACACTAGCCTTCCGTCCGCAGCTTCGCCCGCGATAAATTAATTTTCCCGTAGGAAAAGGTATTTTCCCGCGGTAAAAAGTAGCCTATGTCACTCAGTGATAATGTAGCTTTCTAACGGCAAAAGAATTTTTGTAATCGGTCCAGTAGTATCGGAGCCTATTCAATGCAAACAAACAAACAAACAAACAAACAATCAAATCTTTCCTCTTTATTTATAATATTAGTATAGATTCGTCATCTCCGCCGGTGCCGCAGGTGTGCAGAAAACTATAGTAACTTTTTAATTAGACAAATTTTCAGGAAATTGTTTCTGTACTCAATTTATTGTTTTGAATTGAACAATGAGACCAAAAAGGCAAGCCTTTTTAACCCCCGACGCAAAAAGACGGGTATTAAAAGTTTGACGCCAATGTCTGTCTGTGTCATCGTTCATCGTAGCTCTCGAATGTATGGACCGAATTCGATGTGTTTTTTTTTGCGTGAATGCGAGTTTCCTTGCGGTGGTTCTTAGTTATGATTTTCGGCATAAAATTGAATTAATGTTAGCTGCGGTAGGGATCTTGTACGTATCTTAATATATAAAAGAAGAAACTGACTGATTGACTGACTGACTGACTGACTGACTGACTGACTGACTGACTGACTGACTGACTGACTGACTGACTGACTGACTGACTGACTGACTGACTGACATATCAACGCACAGCCCAAACCACTGGGCCTAGAGATTCAAAATTTGGCATGTAGGTTCCTTATAAGGTCTAGGGGTGCACTAAGAAAGGATTTTTCAAAATTCACACCCTAAGGGGGTGAAACGGGGGTCCAAAGTTTGTATGGGGAAACAAGATTAGTTCGACTATTTTATTCGAAACTTCACAGAAGTACTCCTAATGATAAATGAGTAATTTGTGAATTTTGTTAAAGTTTTTTGAGAATTCAACCCCTAAAAGGGGGGAAAGGGGTAACAAAGTCTGAAAATCAACATGGGTGTCGCTTCTATGGTTATCGGGTCGCTGGTTATGAAAACAACAACGGTTTTAAAATCCGACGTGGCAGACGTAAAATACCATCTCCCTGGATGGGGTGCGATGGGGTTGAAATGTTTTAATAAACTAAATGACTGTTGATATATCAACGCACAGCCCAAACCACTGGACATAGAGACTTGAAATTTTGCACATAGATACCTTATACAATGTAGGCATCCACTAAGGAAGGATTTTTGGGAATTCTCTCGGGAACGGGGAAAAACGGGATTTATATATTCGATTCCGAGTGACCCTATCTCAGTAACTATAATAACTAGACTCTTCAAATTTGATACACAAGTAGGTATTACATTAGTTAAAACATTGATTTCAGGATTTTTCACAATTCCCACGGGATAAGGAAAAAACGGGATTTATATATTCAGTTCAACGGGATCCTATGAACTATAATTACTAGGCTCTTCAAATTTGGCATAGAAGTAGGTAGTTAAAAAACCGTTTTAAGGATTATCGGAAATTCCCACGGGTCGTGAAAAGCTAAAATTCGGCTTGTAGGTTGCTTGGGGAGTGTAGAGCTGGATTGAGAGAGGACTTTCCGAAATTCCCACGGGAACGGGAAAAAACAGGATTTTTCGTTTTACTGGTCGTAGAAAGCTGAAATTCGGCATGTAGGTTGCTTGGGGTGTGAAGAGGAGCATTAAGAGAGGATATTCCCAAATTCCCACGGGAATTGCGTTTTACTGGTTGTAGAAAGCTAAAATTTCAAAATTCATAAGTTTATACTGTAAGTAGGCCGCAAAGGGCTCTTTAACCGACTTCTAAAAAAGGAGGAGGTTATGCATTCCACTTTATGTATTTTTTATGTAGGTATGTTCACCGATTTCTCGGTCAATTGTGGACCTGCTTGCTTGCTTGCCTGTATGCTTGCTTGCTTGATATCTTGGTTCTTTGGAATACTCATAGTACACGCGAGCGAAGCCGCGGGCAAAAGCTAGTAATAGGTATATCATAGTAACAGTTGTTGTAATAATACTAGATGAAAAAAACTCTCCTATTTAATTCCCGTTCCCATGGGATTTCAGGAAAAATACATACCCTATGTCACAATCGAAACTGAGACGAATTTAATGACACCTCACACTTCAAAATCCATTGAGCCGTTTAGGCTGCAGGGCGTGCCAAAGAATGATACATACATACATAAATACATACGCTCGAAAAACATAACCCTCCTTCGACAGTCAGATGAAAAAGGGATCGTCGAATTAAGACGTCATTTTCTCTGCGGATAAATTTGTTAATTTAATGCTTATCAATGCCACGATTAATGGGAGTCCATCCACAATTTTATATCTGTTCCTAAGTACATACATATTTGAATAAATTTTCATCCGCGATTTAGGGTGAACGCCCGATTTAGCGAGCATTTTGTTAGTACTAGATCTAAAGGCCGTTCACCCCGCTCCCGTGTTTCTCCGCAACGAACAACTTCAAAGCGTTTTGGCAGATTTCCAAACATCCCAAAACAAAATCCTTTTATTACTTGGCCAACAACCCCCGTATACTTTTACAATATTTAAGTTTTATTCCTCATAATCATAAATATGAATTAGGTAATTGAATTATGGTACGTATAAATATTTTTTACTTTTTATTTGGAAACATAGTGAGTTAACAATGTTACCCAATATGTTTAAATGTTTTCGCGATTACTATATATGTATATTGAAACAAAATACAAGTGCGGAAAGCAGGCAATCCCCAACGAGTTTCAGTGATATTTAAAAGTGAAACGAGTTGTGTTGTCATTGACTACATTCCACACGCATATCGTAGAACGTTTTACAATGCCCCATGCGAGGAAATCAATGCACAAACTGACAAAGAGAAAACTCAAAACAAATACACAAAATCAAAGTAAATAAACAGTATGGCAGGTACCTACTCATGATAGTCATGATAGCCAGAAACTTGAAACCAATGAGCTACAAGTGCGCGTGCATGACGTTGATGTCGCATGGTCCAAAGGGAACTGTTACGACTACAAATGTTTTATTATTTCTGCTGACGCTTCTTTAGTCTAATGTTTCGTGACACTTTTATTCGGACACAATTTTTTGTTATATGACAAAATAAATAATATTTTACGTTGCAATGTCATCCCGTTTTTCCTGTTAAGCCTGCGCTTGAAAATCGTAGAGTAGGTCAAGAGGCTCCAACCCAACCCAAGGCCGATGGGGGCGCATGGACCGCGCATCTAGGGCGGCCCTGAGTCCCTGCAGAGACCCTTTGTCATGTCGTGTAGGTAGCTACTTATCCGCTGTCCCTGACCAGCGCACGTAATTGGAATTCTATCAAGGATAACGGTAAAAATAGCGATGTCTTTTTATTACGGAAGATTATTAAATTGAAGGGTTTTCGTTTGAAGGATTTAGCACAGAAATGCGCCATTGAAATATTATACCGATCCACATTCTTAATTTAATTTGATTTTATTATAGTTCAATTAGAAACCACTAGTACTAATTACATTTATTCATAGAATACAAAACTACTTATGTAGACTGATAGTACCTAATAATAAGCTCAAGTATCTGCTTACTCGAGAGGAAGTCCACAAGTCAATTAGGTAGCGTTCTAGCGACAACTAGGTTTTTTCTAAATGCAAAGGTCAAGAGATAGCAGGGGTTATTCATTCTGATTAAAAAACCAACCTCGACCTCTTGTCGTAGGTTAAACTCGGACAGTCAGCCACCCACATAGTTTTCAGATAACATGTCGCCTCATATCCATAGTATAGTACCTCAATTATTCGAAAACAACTATTGATGGGCGCTTCCTTGGCATAAGAGTCGAAAGATGTGATAATTTCTTGATTTTTTGAAATTGTTCAATACTGCCTTATTGTTGCAGGAGACTCTGTTGTTCTTTTGTATTTGTACTTTTAAAAACCTTTTTAAATGATAGCAATAAATAATTAAAAATAATTTACTCAACTTGATAGTATTGACTCACGCGCTTCATAGTAACTTTGATTTGTCCAACACAGAGACTAGAACTTAGAGACCATATTTGCCAAAGGCGCGGGCGCTCGCGATCGCATTCACCACCTCTTTCTAACCTCATCCTATCGATATTAGGTCATGTCACACCATTGTGACGGAAAGGTGTAGTGAAAACGATTATGATTTCGAGTGCATTAGACAACAAGGCCTCAGTACTCGTAGATCTTCAATACAATAATTTTCTGACAAAAGTTATTTTTCAGTAGGTACAGCATATTGTATCTTTCAATTATCCACAGACTAACACCCCGCTTGTTTTATGCCAAGTGTTGACCTGTCCTGTCATGCACGTTGCGTGCAATTTATGATTTAACAATTTATTATTATTAAGTAGCATATTTTTTAGTGGCCGAGTGAGGCCTCAAGCTGGCTTCCTCAAAACTTTGTAGCAAAAGACCACCGTGGTTTAAATCAATTTTAAAGACTAGGTGAAAAAACATTATCAGGTCAGCGTGAGGGCATCGTCTCTGCGGCTATTCAGTCCAATGCTCGATGGCTATGAGTATCGATTGCGGAGGTGTTGGGGCGATGACCTCTGCCATCGCCTGCACAATTCTTAATTTTTACTTGTAGTAATAAATTCATCTAAATATCTAGCAAACAAATCAAAATATAAATCGTACAAATAGAAAAAAAATATCACAAATCTTTATCAGAACATTCAAGTGCAAGTGGAACCAACAAAATAGAGATCCCTTAAAGGGTTAAGTTTGCCCTTGCACATGTATCTCAACGTTTGTCAATAGTGTTTTTTTTTCTTTATTATTTTTGTACAACAGGTTTACATACATACATACTTATAGTCGAAAAGTGACGAACCTTTTCTTACCCCGAAATAAGTAACTGAATTTTAAGTAACTATAAATTTGATTTAAACCTGAATTTAATTTAGATAAACCAATAATAATTGGCATAGTGAAAATAAACGGATCACTCACGTCTTAAAACGAGTTTAACTCGACATGTTTCGGGCTAATCCGTAGCCCTTCCTCTCGGAGTCGCACGTCACGGCGGCTGCCAAACGTGCACTGCGTGCTAACGCCCTGGTCGCGCGGCTACTCGACGCAACTGACAGCGACACACAACTACCCCCGTTTCCACATCATGCCACATGGAACCACGCGACATTGGATTTTTTTTTTCTTTATTATTTTTGTACAACAGGTTTACAAACATACATACTTATAGTCGAAAAGTGACGAACCTTTTCTTACCCCGAATTAAGTAACTGAATTTTAAGTAACTAAAAATTTGATTTAAACCTGAATTTAATTTAGATAAACCAATAATAATTGGCATTATGCCACATGGAACCACGCGACATTCGTGTGTTTTAAAACAAACACTCCCGTGCTCGTGGGGTGGAATAATGTTGTATCAAGTAAGCTACATGGTATGGTATCCCCAGGAATTGAAAGAGTACTGATTCAGTGAACCCGATAGGCCTAGATAAATAATTTTGGTTGTAAATACTTAGTTGTTTCTACTAACAATTGCAAAAGTACCCCCTTTTAAGTTATAGAGAGTAGGTTGTGTACATACTCGTGGATTTCATCAGATATTTGATTAGATTACTTCACTTCGATTGTTCGTCAAACAATTCGAAGCGTACAGTGCGTAAGTAATCAGTGTCACGCTACGAAAAAGGGTATTGTTGTGTGCTACTTTCAATTTATAGTGGTTTCGAATTCTAAGAAATGCCTATTCCATGAATAAATTGTCGATCGGTGACTATATTGCAGTCCTGATTCATTAAATATTTCTCATTTTTTCTTACCTATACCTAAATGAACGTTTCGTCCCTGTTTTGGGAATCCGGAACGTAAAACCAATTTTGTTACTCTCAAGTTCTCAATAGTTTAGTAGACTCTACAATGCGCTATCTATCTGTATTCAAAAATTGCAAAGGTAGGTAAATCAATTTCTTGTTCCGTTTTAACGATAAAAGAAAATATTAAAATGTCTGCAATTTTGCATAGCAATATTAGTAGAGATAAGTACAAATTGGTAAAGTTCGCATCGTCTGCCAACCTCCAAAGCAGGTATTGGAAAAAGTTGTCAACTTGTAACGTGTGCCTGAGAAATCATACCAGTATCCATCAAGTTTGTAGCACTACATATGTTGCAACAGCCGGAGACCGCTGGCTGTCAAGCATGTCGTTTTACAAATAAGGAAATGGGTGCGCGTGTTTACTTGGCGTTTCTTTAGGAAACCTCACACTTACATTGCAAAGAAAATAACCGACATTCATTTTTACATTGGTGTGCGCTGGTACAAACGCGCACATGTAAAGCTGCGTACGGACTGCGCGCACATTACGCGTACCCTATGCGAGCCTGGGTACGCGTGCCCGGGTACGCGTGTCCTGGAACGCCATGTCCGTACTTGCAGCTATACGCGTACAGTGTACGCGTACATAGCGTACGGACATGGCGTTCCAGGACACGCGTACCCGGATACGCGTAGGTACCCGGACTCGCGTAGGGTACGCGTAATGTGCGCGCAGTCCGTACGCAGCTTAAGGCTGCGTTCAGACCAAACCGACTGTCAGCCGCGGAAAGTGAGCGCGCGTTACGCAGTTCATTGTATTTACATACATATTCACGTTTTCGATCACACCGAACCGACAATACGCTATTACGTTTTTTCATATTAAACAATGGGGCTCAGTGAGCCTGCTCACATTCCGCGGCTGACAGTCGGTTTGGTCTGAACGCAGCCCTAGTGAGCCAAGCGAAAATGCTGAAAAAAAGCTATAGAGAATAGAAAAACATCTTCTTATGTGGTCATGGTCAGGAACTAATAGATCCTAGTAAAGTAACTATGAATAATACTTAGGTAGTCGAATTAGTCATGAGCATTAAGATTTATTTATATACTCTTACATACGGCATTGCATGCAACATCCTGAAAATATACCTAACATAAGTAGGTATACAATCCGTTTCTGGAGACGCGGTCCTGATGGATCAACCAACTTACTCAGATAATTATGGGTTAGCGTTTCGTAGCTGTGCCTAATTTAATTACCTAGCGAGAGTAATGTTATTTTGTTTTTAGTGTTTTCGTAGAGTGAGATGTTGGTAGGTTTGTAACACTCCCGTAGTGTAAAGTCAAAAGTCAAAATTCTTTATTAAATTTAGGCATCAATTGATTGACGCTCCTATGAACGTCGAAGAATCTACCACCACGTCGAAGAATTTACTTTGTAATATAAATAAGGTTTAAAAGGTGGTAAACGACTGTATATTTATTGAGTTGTGTAGATCACGACCACGTCTCCAATATTACCTTGAATCTGAATACAATAATATCGAAGGAATGAAGATTGTCTAGTATAAAAAGTAGCGTACTTGACAAAGGTGTATTGGCGCGATCATGGGTATGGGGGCAGGGCGGGCGTCGCCGGCCGAGCGCGTCCGTCACGCCGGCGCACGCGCAGGCCCTCCGCACTGTCAACTTCACTGAATGTGACTTTCTTTATTGCTACTGCCTTAACTTGTAATTATGCACGGTCATAACTCCGGTAAGTTGGGCTGTAAGGCATTGATATTCAAATTAATTCCGTTTTGCGCTACATCACTTATTGTACTATCCTATTGTAGTGATTTTTTTCAATTATACTAACTGTTGCCCGCGACTCCTTTTGCAGAGAATTCGTTTATGACTAATCAGTTTTGACTATGCGATTTCAGGGATAAAAACTATACTATGTCCTTTCCAGGGTCTCAAGCTATGTCCTCACCAAATTTAATCAAAAACGGTTTAGCGGTTTAAGCGTGAAAAGTTAACAGACAGACAGTTACTTTCGCATTTATAATATTATAGTAAGGAAGTGAGGATTTAACGAAATTAGTGTAAGCAATAAGCATGTACTTACAAGAGATTAAAAAAGTGATACCTTAACCGTAGATAGTACCTACCCGTTGTACATACTTAAAAAGCGATTGTGGTTTAAATTCTACGTAAGCTGTCTATTGAGATGTGCATCATGTGTGTAGAGATTTCTATTCTCTGCTGATAAAACGCAGTCCACTTCAGTTGAGACTATAGACTAGTGAGAACAGTGAGAATGCACGTCTGAAATATGAAGGGTGCGTTAGCGTGCCCTATCTAACTTTACATTTATTGATTCGATATCGAACTATAAGTAATTATCGACTAGATTAAGTAGGTACTTTGATGTGCGTTACCGTTCTATGTAGCTATAGTCCAGAAAAGCTTAATGCACTGAGCTGGGCACAATGTTATTTCACTAACGTCAACAATCACAGTTTCATATTGTAACTGACTTTTTCTTGTAAAGTTACCATCATAAACATAGGAGAGCAGTCAAAGTACTCAAAAACATCTGAACATCTGAACGATTGACAATACAGTCAGGTTCAGATATTTTTGCCACCTTGAATGCTCCGATGTTTATGATGGCGACTGTACGTGTCCTGATGTATTTTTTTAATTTTTGGAGGTCAAACAATACATATTATATACAACTCAATTGGGTTATCTGAAAACTAAATTAACACTAAAATATACTAAAAAAAAACTATTTTTAAACTCGATCATTAATAAATATAAGTACACTTATCGCTATACTCGATGCGGCGCAATGCAGAATAGGTATTTAAGCAAACCATAGGTACCTACAGGATTTCAAATCACACAATATTATTTAAATTATTTTATTTTGTATTATACAAGATCAAGTTTGATAACATGTAGGTAGAGAACGTGATTTGACAAGAGCTATTCCCATTCTTATTAGCATTCAGTTAAACTCAACGTCTCTATTCAATGGAACAAATAGGTAGCATTACTCGATCGCGATCCAGCACAAAGAACTTTGTACGTAAAATGTACAACACTGACGTCGCTATCAAAACGCACGATCACCACACAGAAGTAGTAAACAAGTAAAGAAGTAATTATTTATTTTAGGGACACATAAAATTGACATTATTACTAGAATACGCATGACGTAGTTATTGAGGAGTAGGACGTCATTGTCATTACAAATGTGGAGGATAGGATAACTGAAAATATATGTCACATTGAACGTAGTTTCCCCATTTGTCATAATCATAACGGGATTATTAGTACTTCGAGTTCAGTATGAATTTAAAACCATGTTGTGGTTAACGTGTTATTTAGAAATAAAATATTTATGCTAATAA